>OU342742.1:370368621-370968621 GCA_910589775.1 Avena eriantha
ACCACATGCAATGACCATTGGTTGATCCATAAGTGGTTGTTGAAAGAACACACATGCCAATGACTCTAGTGTTGGTTTTAGTATAAGAACACACAAGCAATGACTGTAGTGGGTCCATATGTGATTATGGAAAGAACACACATGCAATGGCACTGTTGATCCATGTGTGGTTTGTGGAAAGAACACACATGCAATGACTCTAGTGGTTGATCCATGTGTGGTTTCTGGAAAGAACACACATGCAATGACTCTAGTGGTTGATCCATGTGTGGTTTGTGAAAAGAACACACATGCAGTGACACCGGTTGATCCATATGTGGTTTGTGGAAAAGAACACACATGCAATGACCACTGGTTGATCCATAAGTGGTTTGTGGAAAGAACACACATGCAATGACTCTAGTGCTGGTTTTAGTATAAGAACACACAAGCAATGACTCTAGTGGGTCCATATGTCATTTGTGGAAAGAACACACATGCAATGAAACCTGGTTGATCCATGTGTGGTTTGTGGAAAGAACACACATGCAATGACTCTAGTGGTTGATCCATGTGTGGTTTGTGGAACTAACACAGATGCAATGACTCTAGTGGTTGATCCATGTGTGGTTTGTGGAAATAACAGACATGCAATGACTCAAATGAATCCATAAGTGGTTTGTGGAAAAGAACACACATGCAAGGACCACTGGTTGATCCATATATGGTTTGTGGAAAAGACCACACATGCAATGAACACTGGTGGATCCATGTGTGGTTTGTGGAAAAGAACACACATGCAATGAGTCTAGTGCTGGTTTTAGTATAAGAACACACAAGCAATGACTCTAGTGGGTCCATATGTGATTTGTGGAAAGAACACACATACAATAACCACTTGTTGATCCATGTGTGGTTTGTGGAAAGAACACACAGGCAATGACAGTGGTGGATCCATGTCTGGTTTGTGAAAACAACACACATGCAATAAGTCTAGTGCGTGTTTTAGTATAAGAACATACATTCAATGACTCTAGTGGGTCCACATGTGGTTTGTGAAAAGAACACACATGCAATGACCACTGGTTGATCCTTATGTGGTTTGTCGAAAAGAACACACATGCAATGAACGCCGGTGGATCCATAAGTGGTCTGTGGAAAGAACACACATGCAATGAACACTAGTTGATCCATAAGTGGTTTGTGGAAAGAACACACATGTAGTGACTCTAATGCTGGTTTTAGTATAAGAACACACAATCAATGACTCTAGTGGATCCATAAGTGGTTTGTGAAAAGAACACAAATGCAATGAACACTAGTGGATCCATAAGTGGTTTGTGGAAAGAACACACATACAATGACTCTAGTGCTGGGTTTAGTATAAGAACACACAATCCATGACTCTAGTGGGTCCATATGTGATTTGTGGAAAGAACACACATGCAATGACAATAGTGGATCCATAAGTGGTTTGTGGAAAGAACACAAATACAGTGACTCTTGTGCTGGTTTAAGTATAGGAACACACAAGCAATGACTCTAGTGGGTCCATATGTCATTTGTGGAAAGAACACACATGCAATGACACTGGTTGATCCATGTGTGGTTTGTGGAAAGAACACACATGCAATGACTCTAGTGGTTGATCCATGCGTGGTTTGTGGAAAGAACACACATGCAATGACTCTAGTGGTTGATCCATGTGTGGTTTGTGGAAATAACACACATGCAATGACTCTAGTGGTTGATCCATGTGTGGTTTGTGGAAATAACACACATGCAACGACTCTAATGGATCCATAAGTGGTTTGCGGAAAAGAACACACATGCAATGACTCTAGTGGTTGATCCATGTGTGGTTTGTGGAAATAACACACATGCAATGACTCTAGTGGTTGATCCATGTGTGGTTTGTGGAAAAGAACACACATGCAATGACCACTGGTTGATCCATATGTGGTTTGTGGAAAAGAACACACATGCAATGAACACTTGTGGATCCATGTGTGGTTTGTGGAAAAGACCACACATGCAATGAGTCTAGTGCTGGTTTTAGTATAAGAACACACAAGCAATGACTCTACTGGGTCCGTATGTGATTTGTCGAAAGATCACACATGCAATGGCACTTGTTGATCCATGTGTGGTTTGTGGAAAGAACACACATGCAATGCCATTGGTTGATCCATGTGTGGTTTGTGGAAAGAACACACATGCAATGACTCTAGTGCTAGTTTTCGTATAAGAACACATATACAATGACTCTAGTGGGTCCACATGTAGTTTGTGAAAAGAACACACATGCAATGACCACTAGTTGATCCATAAGTTGTTTGTGGAAAATAACACACATGCAATGAACAGTGGTGGATCCATGTGTGGTTTGTGGAAAGGAACACACATGCAAGGAGTCTAGTGCTGGTTTTAGTATAAGAACACACATGCAATGACTCTAGTGGGTCCATATATGGTTTGTGAAAAGAACACACATGCAATGACCACTGGTTGATCCATATGTGGTTTTTGGAAAAGAACACACATACAATGACACTAATGGATCCATATGTGGTTTGTGAAAAGAACACACATACAATGACCACTTGTTGATCCATGTGTGGTTTCTGAAAAGAACACACATGCAATGAGTCTAGTGCTGGTTTTAGTATAAGAACACACATGTAATGACTCTAGTGGTACCACATGTGGTTTGTGAAAAGAACACACATGCAATGACACCGTATGATCCATATGTGGTTTGTGGAAAAGAACACACATGCAATGACCACTGATTGATCCATAAGTGGTTTGTGGAAAGAACACACATGCAATGAACACTGGTGGATCCATAAGTGGTTTGTGGAAAGAACACACATGGAATGACCCTAGTGCTGGTTTTAGTATAAGAACACACAAGCAATGGCTCTAGTGGGTCCATATGTGATTTGTGGAAAGAACACACATGCAATGACACTAGTGGATCCATAAGTGCTTTGTGGAAAGAACACACATGCAATGACTCTAGTGCTGGTTTTAGTATAAGAACACACAAGCAATGCCTCTAGTGGGTCCATATGTGATTTGTGGAAAGAACACACATACAATAACCACTTGTTGATCCATGTGTGGTTTGTGGAAAGAACACACATGAAATGACAGTGGTGGATCCATGAGTGGTTTGTGAAAACAACACACATGCAATAAGTCTAGTGCGTTTTTTAGTATAAGAACACACATTCAATGACTCTAGTGGGTCCACATGTGGTTTGTGAAAAGAACATACATGCAATGACCACTGGTTGATCCATATGTGGTTTGTGGAAAAGAACACACATGCAATGAACACCGGTGTATCCATAAGTGGTTTGTGGAAAGAACACACATGCAATGAACACTAGTTGATCCATAAGTGGTTTGTGGAAAGAACACACATGTAGTGACTCTAATGCTGGTTTTAGTATAAGAACACACAATCAATGACTCTAGTGGATCCATAAGTGGTTTGTGAAAACAACACACATGCAATGAACACTGGTGGATCCATAAGTGGTTTGTGGAAAGAACACACATACAATGACTCTAGTGCTGGTTTTAGTATAATAACACATAATCAATGACTCTAGTGGGTCCATATGTGATTTGTGGAAAGAACACACATGCAATGACAATAGTGGATCCATAAGTGGTTTGTGGAAAGAACACAAATACAGTGACTCTAGTGCTGGTTTAAGTATAGGAACACACAAGCAATGACTCTAGTGGGTCCATATGTGATTTGTGGAAAGAACACACATGCAATGACACTGGTTGATCCATGTCTGGTTTGTTGAAAGAACACACATGCAATGACTCTAGTGGTTTATCCATGTGTGGTTTGTGGAAATAACACACATGCAATGACTCTAGTGGTTGATCCATGTGTGGTTTGTGGAAATAACACACATGCGACGACTCTAATGGATCCATAAGTGGTTTGCGGAAAAGAACACACATGCAATAAGTCTAGTGCGTGTTTTAGTATAAGAACACACATGTAATGACTCAAGTGGGTCCATATGTGATTTGTGGAAAGAACACACATGCAATGACACTAGTGGATCCATATGTGGTCTGTGGAAAAGAACACACATGCAATGACTCTAGTGCTGGTTTTAGTATAGGAACACACAAGCAATGACTAGTGGGTCCATATGTGATTTATGGAAAGAACACACATGCAATGACACTGGTTGATCCATGTGTGGTTTGTGGAAAGAACACACATGCAATGACTCTAGTGGATGATCCATGTGTGGTTTGTGGAAATAACACACATGCAATGACTCTAGTGGTTGATCCATGTGTGGTCTGTGGAAATAACACACATGCAATGACTCTAATGGATCCATAAGTGGTTTGTGGAAAAGAACACACATGCAATAAGTCTAGTGCGTGTTTTAGTATAAGAACACACATGCAATTACTCTAGTGGGTCCGCATGTGGTTTGTGAAAAGAACACACATGCAATGACCACTGATTGATCCATATGTGGTTTGTGGAAAAGAACACACATGCAATGAACACTGGTGGATCCATAAGTGGTTTGTGGAAAGAACACACATGAAGTGACTCTAATGCTGGTTTTAGTTTAAGAACATATATGGATCCATATGTGGTTTGTGGAAAGAACAAACATGCAATGACCATTGATTGATCCATAAGTGGTTTGTGGAAAGAATACACATGCAGTGAACACTGGTTGATCCATGTTTGGTTTGTGAAAAGAACACACATGCAATGCCATTGGTTGATCCATATGTGGTTTGTGAAAAGAACACACATGCAATGACATTGGTTGATCCAAATGTGGTTCATGATAGGAACACACATGCAATGACTCTTGTGGATACATATGTGGTTTGTGGAAAGAACACACATGCAATGAACTCTAGTGGATCTATCTTGGCAAAATTTGATGTATGCCACGATGCATTTCATTGTAAAAGACACCCACTTTATATTTTTATACTACTCAGCTTTGCCCTTGGTTTTTTGATACTACCCAGTTTTGCCCCCCTCTCTCTTTCGTAGAATCCCCAACCTGTGCCCACTGTCTGCTACACCCTGATTGGTTGTCACAGTTGTCACGCGGATCGTGCGCACCAACCGTTTATCCTGTGTGATCCAACGAGGCTTGTTGCACACGTCGTGCCCTTCACAGGACAGCGCGAGACATCACAGACGTCTCCCTCAACAAGACTTCTACAAGATGGAACACGATGCTATCCATGGAAAAAGTCGTCGAGTGGTCATGTCATGTTTAATCTAGTCCGCAAAGGTACAAGTCTACTGCACGGCAACTGGTCATCCACGGACCACCCGCTATACCATTTTTACTACGCAGCGCGCCTGCACTCTCACTTCCGACAGGCCCCCACCACACGAACCTTCCACGCGGCAGTCGCAGCCGGAAGAGCTGCCAACCGGGGCCCTCGAGGAGGCCTAAACGTCCTCGCATTAAAAACCCTGTCTATCGGGTCCCCCATTCGCACGCATCCACTATTCTCTCTTCCCTATCTAGCAAAACCCCACAATCTTGAACGTACTTGCACGAACCTTCTCCATGAAACCAGTGCGTTGGGGTGAGTGTCCGGGCATCGCCGCCGGGGTGATGCTTCACGCGGCAGATCTAGAGGAGCATCACGCAGCACAAGCCGAGGAGGACGTGCAGTTCAACCCCTTGGGGGACCATGTGCTCGCCGGTGCTGACGACTTCGGAGGCGCCGATGAGGGCGTGGAGTTTGACGAACACGCTCCGCTCGTGTACCCGGAGGTACATCTATTTCTACATGTTTCATATTTTCTGCTCGAGCTTAATCTATCCTGGCGTCATAAAAAAATCTAGTCCTAATGATTAGATGCAATATACGAACCGGTACATGGAGAGATCTAGTCTATTCTGAATGAATCCACATTATTTATTTATTAATAAGTTACCAAGAACACAAACCACATTAATTTAGGAGCGAGCTGGGGAGACGGCCGTAATGAACTGCTGAACCTGTATAGACATGTTATTGCATCCAAAGTAACTTGGAATGGTGAAAGGAATATATATTTATTATTTTGCTCATTTCGGTTTGTATTCCATACATTACAGGTGTATTCAAGTGAGATGGACTCTAACAAGGAGACCAGGGACAACAAGAGCCGCCATGTCATGAAGAAGCTCAAGAGCGGGATAATCCCTTTCCGCACTCGACTTGGGGAGCTCAAGTGCCCTTTCTGTAAAAAAGGAGTCAACCCGAGGATTGCCAGCTTGATTCCGCATGCAGTTGGCATCGGTAAAAGCCCGACTAGTAAATACAAGTCGGCGACCAAGGCTAAGCACGCTGCTTATGGCAAGTTCCTGAGGGAGTATGTCAAGACCGGCCTAGTGTCCCCTTACTTAGGAATTAGCAACTCCTAGCCGACCAACCCCGTCACTGTGCTGGCCTGACCACTAATAATATTTGTAGTTCTCTTACCGTATCTAGACCCTTATAATATGGGGATTTCTATTCCCGTACCCTTCAAAATATATTCAAGTTCATCTGTTTATGGAGTTAAAGTTCCGGTGGCATACTCATTATTTTGCATGGATAGAGGGGTGCCCCCGACAGATATAATGGTTATCATGTCCGCTAGATCACAGAGGATCAACGGTTGGTGGGCAAAACTGAGTACAACTGAATCACCATGGTTAGACACGAGGGAAAAAACGTGACTCACGGTACGCGTGTGTGGTGCACGGGGCGGTAGCAGACATGTGTGGTTGTGCACGGTGCATTAGCGTACGCGGTGCACGGTAGTGCAATGAAACATCGCTTCCCTTCTCCTTTAATAGAGGCCTCCCCACTCCCACTCATCACACACTCGCTCACTCAACCGTCTCCACTGTCCCGTAACCTTCTGCAAACGCCCAACAAAACCCCAACCATGCCGGCGATGGAGAAGATCGGCGCGGTGGCCATCGGCGCCTCCAAGGCCGCCGGCGAGGAGCCCCTCGTCCCTGTCCCCACATCCGTCGTGGCCGCCGGTGAGGAGGCCCCCGCCAATCTCGGACAGATCCCGCTCGTCTGGGACCCCTACGAGGAGGTTGTCTACATAAGGCCGGAGAACCCCTACGACACCAGCATCGCCGGCCCATGGTCTGAGGTAACCAGGGTTTTCACCTCCGCAAGCTCCAGAAGGGATCAGTATTCGATTGGGTTTGAGATTTGGGGAATAATCGGGAGATCTCATTCGGTTAATTTATGCAAAAAATCAATCTTGATAATCAAAGTATCCCAATCATGTCCTTATTTCACTCTACTGTTTTTTCCAATAGGAGGATAGCAGCGACCTCCGCAGTGACGATGAGTCCAAGGACACCAAGACTCATCAGGTGCTGAGGAGGCTGAAGTCCGGCCAGTATGACAACTTCTTCGCCGGTGACGTCTACAGGTGCCCCTTCTGCACCACCAGGAGGCTCCGTGCCACGGACTTCAACTCCCTCGTGAAGCATGCCGAGGATGTGAGGACCTCTGGCGAGTCCGTGAACGTCCACAGCTTCAGGGCCAAGCAGCAGGCGCTCGCTTTTCACCTCCCCAACCTCTAGAAGGTGGCTATCGAGGAGGGTCGCATGCCCCTGATCAGACCCAAGGCGCCCAAGTTCAAGGGGCTGGGCAGCAAGAAGTGGAGGAGGCGCCAGAGGGAGTAGGCGGATGCCCTCCTGGCAGAGGCCATGAGGGGCCACTGATCAGCTGCTGCTGCTGCCGCTGTAAAGCAGCTTCTTTTGTCTTGTCTGTGTTGAAGAAGTTCACTGCTACTGCTGCTGAGCAGCCTAATTGTCGAACCTCATTAAGTACCGTACTATATAACCTATATTAGCTGCTTTATCTACATATGCTCTGTTTACTGAATTTATTTATGGTGCTGGTTTGTTTTGCTGCTCTAGATTTGCTACCAGATTGGGGAAAAACGATTGCAAAAGGAACAATGAATGAAGAGAGAAGCTGCTCTAGATTCCCTACCTTTTTGGGCAAAAAAACACAACTGTTAGAGAGAGAGGGGAAAAGGCGCTCTTAAAAAGGCCAAATAACAAAAAAAAACTTCCACTTTAGGCGTCATGGCGCACGTAACGGCCAAGCCTTTGACTAGACGGCACCCCCTCCGAGCGGATGTGAGGGCTTCGGAATATCGGGACGGCAAAAGTGAGGACAAACGAGGCACACTGTTGCTATAGCTAAATCTGACAAAAAGCTGAATTTGGCTTTACCATGCAATTTGGCTAGAGCTCCACAATGTAGCTATTTTAAATCCCTAAACTATGTGGTGTGTTGAAACCTAATGCTTTTCCACCGACACGTCTGTTGCAAAGTTGCTTGATCGTGCATGCTTACACAAGTGGCCTACAGAGAAACTTATAGAAGCATGGGCAAACGAGCTTCATTTTGGCAAATTCGGGACAATCTTTGCGCAATCAGCAGGCCTGATCGGCTGGGCGGCCGCCCCGGGGTGCAGGGATGCTAGGTCCACGTCTATGCTTACACTTCTTAAACTTGTTAGGAATTAATAATAACTGTACACTTCCTTTTGTCCTGTCACGTTACGTCGTGTCAGCACCGCGCACCCGCTGCGGATCGGCAACAGGACGGTGGTCTATGTGACCGGTCTCTGCCACACCAAAGCCACGTCGCACACCCGTCCCATCGCCTACCTGGACGAACGTCGAATTTAATCGCTAGGATTGGAAACCATCGGTGCTCGCTCGGTCAAACTTGCTTCCGCATGGGTATGACCGGAATATTGGTAAACAGAATTTAAGCATCGCCTTCCGTCTCCTCAGCACATCACTGTGCAAAAATCCCCAACTCATTCCTTCCGCCGGCGCCGCCACCACAAGAACCATCGACGTTGCCGCAGGCACCGCCTCCGCCTGGCCATACCACCGCAACAGATCACTCCACCTCCACGCCCAGTCCCAGCCACCGCTACTGACCCTAGGCCACTGCCGCCGCATTAGCTGCTGCCATGGACACAGAGTACGATGTGTTCGGCGACGGGAGCGACTACACCGAAGAGTACACCGTCACCGCCCATGGCACCACCAAGCTGACGGTCGTCCACACAAATGTGTCAGCAGAGGTCGCCAAGGTCATCGCAATGTACGAGCGGTGGCTACAAGAGCCGATGGACAGGTACAAGATCATCGGCCTTGACCTCGAGTATATCGGAGATAGGAAGAGGACGACGCTTTTGCAGCTGTCCATGCATAACCACTGCCTCCTATATCACGTAGGTAGGGCCAAATTCTGTATGCCCGGAGCTTCGCGAGTTCCTACACAGGAAGGAGATCTACTTCGCCAGCGTCGACATCAAGAACGACACTCCGAAGATAGAACAGGATCTCCTCGTTCATGTCATCAATCACGTCGATCTCCAACGTTTGTGGAGGTACTCGGATGGTGGTACGGGGAAAGCCGGCATGGCTAGACTCGCTTCCGACATCATCGACCGCGAGTACGCCGGCATGAAAGTCGAGTTCCCGAAGCACCTGCACGAGCGATGGGAGTGGAGGCACCTGGATTACGATGCGATCAAGTACGCAGCCAGGGACGCGTATGTCTGCTACGAGATGCTCAACAGGATCTGGCGGGTGAGTGAGTGTGCTGTTTACCACTACTAGTTTCGCATTTCGTTCCTAGTTTTATCTCGCATGTATTTTATCTCACATGTATTTTATCTCGCATGTATTTTCTAAGCATTATGTGTGTAAGAACCAAGCTCGTATGATCCCTGTGCTATTAGCTACTTAACCTGTATGAATTACATTCCCCATTTTGTATGATCAACATTCATTCTTACAAATTATGTCTGTGCCATTTGCATGCGGCAGAATCTAGGACTGAGATGCATAAGGTGTGATACAGTCATAAGTCATAACCAAACCCAGATTATAGCGAAGGATATAGTCATAACCAAACCCAGATTATAGTTTGACAAAGGCAATACACAACAGTTTGTAATTTCTCACATAGTGTACTTCTGAAATAACATGTTTTCATAAACACAACAATCATGCACTAATAGTCTACATCCCAGCCTGTTGGAGAAGGCAACCGATCCCAGGATGCCTTCGGTCGCTTGCCCTGGTTTGTAGATTCATCTACACTCTGGCATCTGGGGCAAACAACCTGCCTTGGTGGTGGTTCAATGATGCGATGCCTGGAACGAGATTTTACAATTTGGCGGTACAGCTCGTGGCTAACATACCCGTCAATTGCAGCATACTTCAGATTAGGTTCAGAAAGTGGCTTATCCTCCCAGTAATCGTGCCCTAAACGCCTCCACGAACATCTCGGCAATCTGTCCTTCATGTCAGCGTACCACGGGTCGATGAGTTCGGAGGCAAGAGCGGCCATCCCGGTCCTGCCGCCCTTCGTCCCTAGGACACATGCAATTTGTTGGATGTCCACTCTGCACTCCTTTGGGATTCTAATGTTGACAGTTGGGCTTTCAAGCAGTTTACTGTCATTCGTGATGTCAACACTAGTAAATGTTATGTGCTGGTTCACGAGAAAGTCATAAAACAGATCCCTAATGCTTTTGCCCCACCTGCATGAAAATGAATTCAGACAAATAATATAGCAATAAATTTTGCAAACAGACGGTTCAGGAACAAAAAGACAGCAAAGTCTACCAGATCCCGTCAGCCCCCTTCTCGCAAAAAGGCTGGTATACGAGGACGTGTCCCTTCATGGAGAGTTGCACCACGGCGATCCTACGATGATCGCGGTTGTACTCGAGATCGAGACCGACAAACCTGTTTTCTTCAAACTGTAGCCAGTGGTGTAATTATTCAGAGTGTTCCTCACCGTCTGAGGGTCGGTGGTGTAGACGACATCGATCTTATTACCGCCATGTACTTCGATGTCGAAGTGCGCAGTTTCTTGCCTGCCATCGTTTCGGACATCCAGAGCATCCATGACTACAGGCAAGAGGGAAAGGATACGGAGGAAGAGGGTGATGCGGTGGTGCAGGAAATGGATGAGGCCGTGGAGGAGAAAGACGATGAGGCCGTGGAGGAGGAAATGAGACGGAGAAGTAAAAGATTGGAACCACCCTTACCAATATCCGGAATGGTGCACGACCGTTCGTAGTAGGGTGAAGGTGGAGAAAAATGGCGGTTTTACATGTCAACGCTAGCGCTTCCTAAAATTTGTTCTGCACCACTTGCATGCGGTGGAATCGATTCAAACGTAGGCATGTTTGTGCGTGCCGACCTTCACTCACTGACAGGAGGGTCGCACATTTCTCTTTTATGATTTATTTTTTCACTTCCTCTAGACGGTTCTGGTTCCTGCCTGATGGCTCAATGCACGGCGCCCAGAAAAATGCTTGATGGCGGTGTTGCTGTAGAGCTCATTGGGAACCCCAAGAGGAAGGTATGATGAGCACAGCAACAAGTTTCCCTCAGTTATGAAACAAAGGTTTAATCGAACCAGTAGGAGCAAGGAAACACCCAAAGGTGTTACTAGCTGAGCTTTGGCAGGGCGCACTACCGGTGCTAGTAGCAACGTGGAGACCTGCACAACACAACCACAGAACTTTGTCCCCAACTTGCGATGAGGTTGTCAATCTCACCGTGTTTTGCAGAAAACAGAGGATTAAATGTATCGAATGGAAAGAAGTAAAAGTTTGCAGAAAGTAAACACAAAGAAGTAAACAGTTTATAGATTGTATGTAAAAGACAAGGACCGGGATCCATAGTTCACTAGAGGTGGCTCTCCTTAAGATAGATAACATGCTGGGTGAACAAATTACAGCGGGGCAATTGACAAACACCGAGAAAGCAATACATGTATATACTAATCATCTTGACTCCTTTGAGACTTGATTGGGCATTACAACATTATACATAGACCGCCATCCAACTGCATCTATGACTAATAATCCACCTTCAGGTTATCATCCGAACCCTCTCCAGTATTAAGTTGCAAGCAACAGATTATTGCTTTACGAACTGCGTGTAAAGTAAATAATATGATTGTTCTATGAACAAAGGATTGTTGTTTTCTCCCTAGTAGCAACAACACATCTAGTACCTTAGAGATTTGTATCACTTCCCCATATTACCAGAGGCATGAACCCACTATTGAGCATAAATACTAACTCTTGGAGTTGGTAGCATCTACTTGGCCAAGATAGCTACTAACAACGGAAAGCATGCAAGATCACAAATAACAAAGACATGATAGAATCAATAATCAATCTGAAATAGCATCTCAATATCCATCGGATCCCCGCAAACACAACATGCAGAATTACAAATAGATGATCTTGATCATGAACGGAGCTCACAAGATCTAGAGATGAAAGCACAAAGGAGGAGAACCAGCCATCTAGCTACTACATGGATCCGTAGTCCAAGGATGAACTACTCACGCATCACACCGGAGGCTTGCATGGTGATGAAGAAGGCCTTCAGGGTGAATTCCCCTCTCCGGTAGGGTGCCGGGAATAGCTTCAGATCCCTCTCGATCTAGGGATGGAGATGACGACGGCTACAGACTCTTTTGTGGATTTTTGATCGGGCCCTTAGGGTTTTCGTCCCGAGGGCAATATATAGGCGGAAGGAGAGGCCGAGGGGGTGCCAGGAGCCACCACACTACCCCCTGGCGCGGGCCCAGCCTGGCCGCGCGGCCAGGTGGTGTGGCCGGCCCCTGGCCCTTCACCGTCTTGTATTCTGGCACTTGATGTCTTCCGGAAAAATAGGCACTTTGGCTTTTGTCCCGTCCAATTCCGAGAATATTCATTTTCTGACTTTCCTGGAACCAAAAACAGCAGAAAACAGGCAGCTAGCACTGTGGCTCTTGTTAATAGGTTAGTCCAAGAAATCATAAGAAAAGTACTCCAAAGTTGGAACAAAACACAAGAAAGTGGATAAAACCAAGCATGGAACATCAAAAATTATAGATACATTTGCAATGTATCAACATCCCCAAGCTTAACTCCTGCTCGTCCCCGAGTAGGTAAGTGATAAAAAGAAAGAATAATTTTTGAGGTGACATTCACCATCAAAGACTTGATCAAAGTATTTGTAAAACATTCAAAGCTGGGATCAAAGTACTTCAATCATAACATGAAAGACAAAGTTCTAGCAATAAGACAAACAAACTATGATGCAACATGAAAAGGCACAAACAAAAGATTCATGAATAACAATGCTTTGCAAGATGTTTGTTTGTTTGACATAAAGAAAACATAGCATAATAGTATTCAGCTTGTCCCTCAATAGAGTAGCAAATATAAATGCATAGGACACCTTCAAAGTTTATAAGAGTGACTAGATACAATAGTTTAAAACAAGCAATATCAAAGTATGCATCAATCAACTAGTCTTGGGACAATGCACATAGAACTAAGAATGGCCACTATGCTCTCAAAGTAGGTGCATAAAGATAGAAGATAGAGGCTCAATATAATGGTGGAAGAAAGGCCTTTGTAAAAGGAAGTAGGGATTCAAGTCTCATAAAGAGCTTCCAAAAATTATGGTACTTATAGCTTTCAACTCTCATTGCCCCTATCATAAGCATCTTGAAGGTGATTAAGGTTAAAGTGACACAACTAAGAGGATATGCTTGACAAGTTATAAACCGAAATCTCATGCCCCTTACTTACGAAGACCGATCCTCATGCTACTCAACTTCAGTCACGAGTAAGCTCTTGTCATTGTAAGTACATGTGTATCATTAAGAATCGCCAACGGGGTACCCCTTGGTCATGATACTGGATCTTTCCCATAATCAAAACGACAAGGCAAGCAGACAATGAGCATCTCAGCGATCTTTTTATTTGCTATTTGCATAGGTTTTTATTGAGGATGCTTCATAGAGTGCTCATTATGGTGATGCTACAAGTTTCCACCATGATTAGTCATGGCTTAGGCTAGTGGCCCAGGCGTTTCTCTAACACACATATAAACTCCATGATCTTACAAGTTCCACTTTTGTTTCACACCACCGGGATCCGTAAGCAAAAGAACATGATATCAATGGGGTACAAAGTACAAGTGCAATGTTGAAAGCATTCCCCGTGAAACACGGTTCTGCTAATTTCAACTTATAAAGCGCAAGCATATACACAACAAACAAGGACCCAATGGTTCAAGTTTATTAGAGGCAAGTAAAGTAAAGCATGCCATCAAGTTCATGAGAGCTTTAATCACTAGTTTTCTCATAACAAGTTTAATTTGGAAGGTAAACAAAAACATGAATATACTTGGAATAGCATAAGCTAATAGGTAGTTATGGTGGACTCTTTGGAAAAAACTTGGTCTACGGAGTTGGATGCATGAGTGGAACTCAGACTTGGTTGTGGAGGCTAGCAAAAGACTGGGAGCGACAAACTAAGAGAGAAATAATGGCCATAATCATGCAGAGCGACAAAACATCATTGATCAAAGCATAAAGTGATACTACAAGTTGAAAACTAAAGGATCATAAAGGCTATGATGACTTGAGATAGTCATAACACGGTGTGAGCATGTGCCAAGTCAACCCAAATAAAGCAGCAAAGGAGAAAACCACTATACTATGCTTTAATATGCTAAAACAACGCATGATTCATCCAAGGCACGTTAAGCAATCTCAATTGTTTATAACAAGTAATGCTACAGCAAAGAATACTAAGAATAAAGCCAAAACAATATCAAGCATGGCATGACAAAGCATAGGCCACAGTCAAAAACGAGCTCTTTTTACCACATAAGTATGAACTTTCCTACTCTTTTCCAAACCAAACCAAACTAGTTGAAAACCAATGTATGAAAGAGGGGGTCCAACCAATTTATTCAGAAAACTAAGCAAACCAAGCAAACGAAAACCAAAATGAAAACGAAAAATAAGACGCTCCAAGAACAACACAACTGTGCATGAAACAATAAAAATGAAGCGTTTGGAAGAAACCTGGGATTTTTATTGATGAAGAAGGGGATGCCTTGGGCATCCCCATGCTTTGACGCTTGTACTTCTTGGATATTTATTGGGGTGACACGCGTGGCATCCCCAGGCTTGAGCTTTAGTCCATCCTTCATCTCATTACTCATTCCTTCCATACACCTGAAAATTTTCCTTCATACAAAACTTCACACAATCTTTATTAACAACATTAGTGCACTCAAGATAAATAAGTCTTAAGGTTCAGTTCTAACACCAAATAAACTTCCATTAGAACACTAGCTACTGTAGCACTTCCCTCAAAAAGCTCAATTCCCCAAAAGAACTCAAGAAGGAACCAACAAGAAGCAAATGCAGAAAATAGCAGAAATCTGTCAAAACAGACCAGCAGGTAAAGACGAATTTATTCGAAGACCTTGTGTTTCTGAAATCAACACGTGTTGAACTAACGAAAGTTAGATAACAACCTGGGGCAGAAGCACAAACAATTACGGCTCAATCCGACATACAGAGCTCTCTCACGAATTTTTATGGTGAAGCACAAAAATCTGTTTGGGGACAACAACTTTCCCAATCATTACTTCTCTCTCATTAGAGGTTACTCTTGGCACAAAAAGCAAATAAAAAGGATAAGGAGAGGTTATTACAGAGGTAATAACTTCCAAGACCCATCTAAAACTTTTGGGTTATCTCTCAATAAGTACTTTTCTTTAACGCCTTTAAGTTAGGCATAAGAAGCAAAGAAAAAATCAAGTGTTCTCAAATGAAGAAACATTAAGACCAAATTTTGTTTTCATAAGATAAGCAAAAGAAATCTTTTCTCTATTTTTAGGGAAGTGTTCTATACCTTTCTTGAGTGGTAGTTGATATTTAATGGTGCCTTCTTTCATATCAATGATGGCACCAACAGTTCTAAGAAAAGGTCTTCCCAAAGTAATAGGACAAGAAGCATTGTATTCAACATCCAAAACATAGAAATCAATGGGGACATAGGAATCGTTAACCACAATAAGAACATCACTAAGACTCCCCATGAGTTTCTTTTTAGCATTATCATCAAGTGGGACATTCAAATAACAATCTTCAAGAGGAGGCAAATCAAGCATATCATAAATCCTTCTAGGCATAATAGAAACACTACTATCAAGATCACATAAAGCTTTGAAATCAAAGTCATTCAGTTTCATATTGTAGCATCCCATCTGTCTAACATCTGTAATGCTACATGGTCTAATAATAAAATGCTACTTCCTACATATAATTGTTGCATCATGCTCATGTCATCATTCCACCTTGCATTTGAGCATCATATAAAACCCCTTTTATTTTGGATCTTGTCTCATATGCATTTATTAATTGTATTTGCCTCTTGATATATTGTTTTTGGTTCTTGATAAATGCTTGATGCCCAAGTTGAGTTGGGGGCATATCTTTCATTTAACTCCACCACCTTTTCTTTGTCACCACCTTATAATTCCACCATCCCAAAATACTTGTGGGCTTTTGCATCTTCTCTTTGGGTCTTGTCTAGCTCACATACATAAAGATGGATCCCCTTCTATACCACATGCCCCAATGGTGTTTACTATTGTTGTCACAATATAAATGATGTGGGTCTACATGTGGGGATACTTCTACATCTTCTTATGTTTTACTTCTAAATGACTAGGCATATCTAAATATACATGGGACCATATAATTATCTAGTGGCATACACACACTAGCATTTCCATTATATTTATTCATGCTTATTTCATCAATTCTTGGACATGTGGATTTAGTTCCAACCATGTGTTAATTCCTTGTGCATGTATGCTATATGTGGTACCATTATTTCATGTCGCATGAAATATAAGCCCCACATCCCCATTTTATTCTAGTTCTTCTATTTGGTGTTTTATTCAACCTCTTCAAACCTTTTGCTTGGGCTTTATTCAAATTTGATTGCATGGGGATAAATGGAGTCATCTGAGCTTGTATTTGTTTTCACAAATATAAGGTGGCCTATCTAAGGTTCATGCATGGCCCATGCAAGATTGTCCATACCTCCTCCTTTTGGGTTTCTTTTGAATTTGGTGTAAAGCTTGTTTGGTTTGGAATCCATCAATAGCCAAATTCAAAAGGATCCTAATAGACCATCTTGTCTCTTTCTATTTCTTGCATGCGTATTATTGCATGTACATGCAACATAGGGCATCTCTTCATTCTTTTCCTCCTTGTGGTATTTTATGTGTTGTTTTGAAATCTTTCATATTTGAATCTCCTTGCTTGGCTTTGTTACCCTCTCTCTCTTCTACACCTATTCATCATCGGACCACCCCATCCTGGTCCAGCTGAACCCCAACCCAGCACCCCTGCTAGCTGGCTCGGCAGCAGCCTGAACTTGCACCATGCCAAGCCGGACTCAGCAGCCTGCACTCGCGCGCCTCTCCCTCTCTTTCCTTCGCTTGCACCGAACCTGCTCTTTTCCTTGGTCTGGTGCAACCCAGCCGAGTGGACAGCGAACGAGGCTGGGTCTTGTTCCTCTTCTTGCCTCACGATCACGTGCGCCAGAGCCCCCACCTCTTGCCCTCTCGTGTCTCCCCTCCCTGCCTTTTGCATAAAGCTGGAGCACCACCACGCCAAGGTTCCAGCCAGATCGAGATCCCCTTCTGGGTTCTTCTTCATCCCCACGCGTAGCTCCACCAGCCGCCGACCAGAGCCACCCCGCCGTCCCGTTGCACCTCTTCCGCGTCTGCTGCCACCGTGTTCGGAACGTGGCCAAGACGCCCAGGAATTCCTCTCCTTCGCCTTGTACGCAGTGGCGAGCCGGAGAGCCCCTGTATCCTCTCCATCACGCGCAAGGGGAGAAGCTAGGAGCGGCAGGCCGAGCCGCGTTCATGTCGCCGCTGCTGTACGCTCACCGCTGTTCACCATCCTCTCGCCGTCGACGTCATCAGCCACGGCAGCCACCGTCTTCGGTACCTCCCCGGTTAGCCCCTTGGTACCCTGGACATGCCCCTCCTCCCTCTGGTCGCGCCTTTTCGCCTTCCTAGCCGCGCTCGCGACGCCGCTGCAAGCCCCGCCGCTCGTTGCTCGCGTCGCGCAAGCAACAGCAGCAGCGAAACCGCGCGCACCCTCTGTTCTTCCGCTGTTTCCGGTCGCCGGAAAACCGGACGAGCTGGCTGTTTTGACTCTGGAAAATTTCAGTTCGTCAGATCCGATCTCGGGTTTTTGCATAAAACCCCTCTAGCAGATTCTGTCCGTCACGGACAGGCCCCTCGCGCCCCAGCCTTGCCCACGTGTCGCCCACCTGCTGGCTCGCGCGCGAAGTGGACCCGCCGGGCTTCGGTCCCCACCTGTCATTGAGCATGGGTATGGGTGGGTTCGGTGAGAAAAGCCTGAGCTAGCCCACTACGCCAGCTGACGCAGACTCAGCGTTGACCCGGCGCGTCAGTGACTCGGGCTAGACCCACCTGAGTACAAAAAGTTTCTGTGAGCCTTTTTCCAAATAAAACTAATTCCAGAAAATGCAAATATGTTTTTAATATCGAGAAATTAATAACTTTTAATTGGTAAATTCAAATAATACAAATCATATATGTTTATGAATCAGAAAAATGTGAGGATTTCAAATCTGCCATCCAATTTAATGTTTGGCTAATTTAAATTTTCTAAATTGTTTAATTGCAATAAAATGCCCTTTTCTTAATTAATTAATACTTTAATTCTATAACTCCAAATTTGACAAATAATATGTCTAAATCGATCAGCGCGACGAGCCTGTTCTGTTTATGCATTCCATGTTCTGAATTGCGGCATGCATCATGTCATTATTAAAAACCAGAACTGTTTATGGCAATAAAACTTGACCAAATAATTAATAAAATGGTTTATTCTTGCCCCGCACCTCACCCTTGCCCTGCTACTTTATTGCCATGTAAATTGTGCATCATTCATCATGGCATGCTTGTTTTCTTGTCGCATTTTAATTTAAATGCTTGTGCACTTTATTTATGTTGGCCCTTGTTTGTTTGGTTCTTCTTTCGAATAGACGCCGAGCAGGGGAAATATCAGGAATCCCAGGAGTACTACCCAGATCCATCCCTCGCTTCAACTGAGCTGCCAGGCAAGCACTACCACATGCTTGCATACATATAGTACCTATTGCTTCTATCTTATTCTTGCATCATGGAGTCGCGATTGCATTAAATTGAATCCCAAGTACTGCATAGCCTTTACTTTTAAACCCCACCGAAGATTTTTCCTCCGTCCTATGAGCCATTACTACATGAGTTGTTTGAGCCATGCGAGTCGTAGAACAGCATGTGTAGGGTATGTGAGTGTCTGAAGGATAACGAGGTACCTAAACAACTGAACCTGAGTAGTAATGGGATAACTAATGAAAGAGGCACCGGTGGGCAATATCTGTCATTTGGTTTTTATGTCCACTTGTGTCCTGTAGGACCCCGAGTACTTGATACATGTTCCTTGACTATTCGCACTATCCACATACGGGAGACTCTATGAATCCCCCTTTGCTAGAGCTTGATTTGTACTTTATTTCTTGGGGCCACAAAGCAGTTTGGGGCTTTATTACTATCCTGCACTTATGCCATGCTTTACTGTTTTATTTAAGATTGTGCGTGGAGCACCTATACTGTTTAAAAATGCGGAATGTTTTCGCGGTATCGACAACCCCAGTCACATTTTCGGGTTCCCAGTCGTTTACAGCCATTGTCGCAAACCCTGGGTCCGTCTCGGAGCCGGCCAACTTCGTCGCGGGAAGATTATTGGGGTGGCCCCCTGAAATATTTTATGAATCCTGTGATTGCTTTGTCGCGAAAGCCTCGTTGGGTTTCGATTTGGTTTTTTCGAGGTCGATCATGTGTGTGTTGCTATTTGTGCACCCCTGCAGGGTAAATCTTTCTGAAAGCCGTGTCCGCGGTTATGGACGACTTGGAGCACAGTTTCTCGATCATAGACAAGTATAACTAAAGTACCGCTTTTAATTTGACTAAATATCTGACTAGTAAATAGTGCAATATTCATGGAATGAGTAATAAAACTGCCAACGGATGGGTTGTTCGTCCGCTTTCTCGTTGGTAAGCGAGAAAGAGGATGGATCTGTTACTTTATACTGTTATAACTGTTGTTTCTAATAAACGGATATCCGTCTATCATTGGTTAGGCGGATGGTTAGCGAGTATCTATAGACTTGTCAGTTATTATCTTTTGCTGCAATTGCGTCACCCCAGGTTATGTCCCCTTTAGAGGCATAAAGACTTGCTGAGTACCCCTAGGGTCTCACACGATAAATTGTTTGATTCAGATGAACAGGTGTATTCACAAGATGGATACTGGGTGGAGGAGACAGATGATGTTGGCAACGATCACGCGGTGTAGAGATTCCGGGGATGGGGATCCGTGAGATCTGTGGGCGGGATGTGCTTATTTATGTGGCATCTTATGCCGATTTTCTTCTTATCCGTACTCGGATCATTTTCCCGCTTAATCTTGATACTCTGATGTTTGATGTATGAGGAGCTATCCTACACTATTATCTCTATCTAGGATATTTGGATCTTGCCGTATGGCATTGCAATATTTCTATTTCTTTTAGATGGTATGGCTCTGAGAACTGTTGTAAGGTAGCTTGCATACATGCTCACTTGTGTATGTATTTGATCTCTTTGCCTGTTGCCTACGCCGCTCGCTCTTGTCCCGATGTTCTTGGAAGTGGTTAGGACGGCCGACGGGTCTACATGTGGGTGGCCCCTAGGCCCCCGTTGTACTATTTTAACCACTTTTGGTTCATCCAGGCTTGAACTTAGAGCGTAGGGTCCGAGGTTGTTACACATATTAATGATGGGTTCCCAACCATCTTCTTGTTTTATAGGAATAGAAGCTTTATGTTTCATCTTGTCTTCTTTAATCTTTATTAGAGCATCTGTAATGTGTTTTGTAAAGGCCATGTTCATAGCACTAGCATTAGGACTTTTAGCAAGCTTTTGTAGGAACTTAATAACTTCAGAGATGTTGCAACCATCAAGATCAAAATAAAATTTATCATCTAAAGTAGTAGAACTATTACTAGCCTCAACACTAGTGGTGGTAATAGTAGAACCACTAATGTTTCTAGCAATTTCATCTTCTCTTTCCCACTTAGCATGTAATTCAGCTAATAATCTAACATTTTCATCAATTCTTACTTGTATAGCATTAGTAGCTGCAAAGGGATTGTCATTAGTTTCAGGTTTAGCAGCCATTTTATTCAAAGAAGATTGAGCTTTAGCCAAAGATGCTATATTTCTTTCAGGATTAGATATTTTTTCCTCAATAGTTTTATTGAAAGCAGTTTGTCTACCAATGAACTCTTTAAGCATAACTTAAAGTTTAGAGGGAGCACTCTTATTATTGTTGTAAGAATTTCCATAAGCATTACCATTGTTGGGAGGATATGGCTTATAATTGTTGTTACAAAAATTGTTCCTATAAGCATTATTACCATAAGCATTGTTGCCAAAATTGTTATTTCTTATGAAGTTCACATCTACTTGCTCTTCTTGAGCAACCAAAGAGGCTAAATGGACATTATTTGGATCAATATGGGCTTTCCCATTAACAAGCATAGACATAATAATATCAATTTTATCACTCAAGGAGGAAGTATCCTCAACAGAATTTACCTTCCTACCTTGTGGAGCTCTCTCAGTATGCCATTCAGAATAATTAACCATCATATTGTCCAGAAGTTTTGTTGCAGCACCCAAAGTGATGGTCATAAAGGTACCTCCAGCAGCACAATCCAATAGATTCCTTTAAGAATAGCTCAATCCTGCATAAAAAGTTTGGATGATCATCCAAGCAGTCAGTCCATGAGTGGGACAATTCTTAACCAAAGATTTCATTCTTTCCCAAGCTTGAGCAACATGCTCATTATCAAGTTGTTTAAACTTCATTATTTCACTTCTCATGGATATAATTTTAGCAGGAGGATAGTATTTTCCAATAAAAGCATCTTTGCATTTAGTCCAAGAATCAATACTATTCCTAGTTAAGGAATTCAACCATTCTTTAGCTTTTCCTCTCAAAGAGAAAGTAAACAATTTTAGCTTAATAATATCACCATCTATATCCCTATGCTTTTGCATCTCACAAAGTTAAACAAAGTTATTTAGATGGGAAGTAGCATCTTAATTACCAATACTAGAAAATTGTTCTCTCATAACAAGATTGAGCAAAGTAGGTTTTATCTCAAAGAAAGTATTTTCAGCCACAGGTGGAGCAATTGGTGTGCTCATAAAATCATTGTTGTTGGTGCTAGTGAAGTCACACAACTTAGTGTTTTCAAGAGTAGTCATTTTTTGGGTTTTCAAATAAGAAAGCAAACTAGTAAAACTAATTTTTTTGTGTTTTTGAAAAGAAAGCAAACTAGTAAAACTATTTTTTGTGTTTTTGAATAACAAAACAAGCAAACAAAGCAAAAAGAAAACTAAGCAAAACAAAAACAACAAAGTAAAGAGATTGGTTATGAGGGACTCCCCTTGTGAAGATGTCCTTGACTCCCCGGCAACGACGCCAGAAAATCGCTTGATGGCTCAATGCACGGCGCCCAGAAAAATGCTTGATGGCGGGGTTGATGTAGAGCTCGTTGGGAACCCCAAGAGGAAGGTATGAGGAGCACATCAGCAAGTTTCCCTCAGTTATGAAACCAATGTTTAATCGAACCAGTAGGAGCAAGGAAACACCCCAAAGGTGTTACGAGCTGAGCTTTGGCAGGGCGCACTACCAGTGCTAGTAGCAACGTGGAGAACTGCACAACACAACCACAGAACTTTGTCCCCAACTTGCGATGAGGTTGTCAATCTCACTGTGTTTTGCGGAAAACAAAGGATTAAACGTATCGAATGGAAAGAGTAAAAGTTTGCAGAAAGTAAACACAAAGAAGTAAACAGTTTATAGATTATATGTAAAAGACAAGGACCGTGATCCATAGTTCACTAGAGGTGGCTCTCCTTAAGATAGATAACATGCTGGGTGAACAAATTACAGCGGGGCAATTGACAAACACCGAGAAAGCAATACATGCATATACTAATCATCTTGACTCCTTTGAGACTTGATTGGGCATTACAACATTATACATAGACCGCCATCCAACTGCATCTATGACTAATAATCCACCTTCAGGTTATCATCCGAACCCCCTCTAGTATTAAGTTGCAAGCAACAGATTATTGCTTTACAAACTGCATGTAAAGTAAACAATACGATTGTTCTATGAACAAAGGATTGTTGTTTTCTCCCTAGTAGCAACAGCACATCTAGTACCTTAGAGATTTCCGTCACTTCCCCACGTTACCAAAGGCATGAACCCACTATCGAGCATAAATACTAACTCTTGGAGTTGCTAGCATCTACTTGGCCAAGATAGCTACTAACAACGGAAAGCATGCAAGATCACAAATAAAAAAGACATGATAGAATCAATAATCAATCTGAAATAGCATCTCAATATCCATCGGATCCCCGCAAACACAACATGCAGAATTACAAATAGATGATCTTGATCATGAATGGAGCTCACAAGATCTAGACATGAAAGCACAAAGGAGGAGAACCAGCCATCTAGCTACTACATGGATCCGTAGTCCAAGGATGAACTACTCACGCATCACACTGGAGGCTTGCATGGTGATGAAGAAGGCCTCCAGGGTGAATTCCCCTCTCCGGCAGGGTGCCGGGAAGAGCTTCAGATCTCTCCCGATCTAGGGATGGAGATGACGGCGGCTATAAACTCTTTCGTGGATTTTTGATCGGGCCCTTAGGGTTTTCGTCCCGAGGGCAATATATAGGCGGAAGGAGAGGCCGAGGGGGTGCCGGGAGCCACCACACCACCCCCTGGCGCGGGCCCAGCCTGGCCGCGCGGCTAGGTGGTGTGGCCGGCCCCTGGCCCTTCTCCATCTCGTATTATGGCACTTGATGTCTTCCGAAAAATAGGCACTTTGTCTTTTGTCCCGTCCAATTCCGAGAATATTCATTTTCTGACTTTCTTGGAACAAAAAACAGCAAAAAATAGGCAGCTGGCACTGTGGCTCTTGTTAATAGGTTAGTCCAAGAAATCATAAGAAAAGTACTCCAAAGTTGGAACAAAACACAAGAAAGTGGATAAAACCAAGCATCGAACATCAAAAATTATAGATACATTTGCAATGTATCACTACCCTCAATAATTACGCCCCCCTTCTTGTCTTCCACACGGACGAGAACCGGCGGCGATGGTTCCTTGTAGATTCACTCCCCACTCGAACAACTGCCCCCATCCCTGATTCCACCCCCTCTAGAATCCATCCGCCTCCTTATCACAACGCCTCCATTAATCTACCGGATTCCAGACTCCATTTGCCGCTATGGGTAGAGCTTGGGGTAGCAGCAGGCTGAAGCGAAAGGCATGCGACGACGACGCGGATGGCCAGGGCGACCGCTACCGCGAGGATTGGGGATGGCCGAACCTCAGTGCCGCGAACGTGCATAGGATCGCCTCGGGGTTGGACATCATCTCAGTCGGCCGCCTCGCTCGCTGCATCCCTGGCTACCGCGTGACGATGCGGAACATGGACGAACAACCGTTCGGCACGCCAGGCCTTCTTTACCCCGATAACAGCAAATAGCCAGATGACCGCGATGGCCACGTAAGTTCCAGTATCTAGCTAATTCTTTCAGTCATATCGTTGATTCATATGTGCTGAAATCTCATCGGAATCCTATGTTCCTTTTGTCGAACGTGTTGTGTGCACGCGTGGTTTGAACAAATCGAACCATTTAATACAATTCTATACAGCGGAAACTCTTCTCATACCTGATATTCTGGTATTTTCGTAGTGACACAGTCTTACTTTAGGTGATAGACGAGTTGTCAATTTCGATTTTGCAATGGAATGCCTTCTAGGTGATATTCTGTTTCCTCAAATAAAAACAAACAGATTAGACGATTTAAGGCTGTTATGCCCCGAGCTATTTATGATCATCGTCAGGAGTTTGTTCTGGGGGCTCTGCTACTACTCCATATATTGAGTATCTTTGTAGTGACACAGGCACAATTTAGGCGATATCTAAGGAGACACTCGTATTTAGGCGATATTTTGTGTACTTTAATTAATCTGAAGGCCCAGTTGTCAAATTGTATTTGCAATGGAATCCATGCTAGTTTATTGTACCAACTGACAATAAACTCTGCAGAATATTCATGCAAAACTGGTGCTGCTGGATAAGTGGTCCGAATCAGTAGTGGTTAATATCAAGGAGAAAGAAGAGACAGAAATGGAAGATGACCAGAACTGGGTGGGTGGCAACGGCGAGTGGCTGGTCCTTTTATCACAGGATGGTAGTACTTGGACTCTAAAAAATGGCTATAGATCGAAGAAACTTGCAGTGCCATCTTTGAAGGGTGTCGGCATTACTACATTCAACAGCGGGTGGCTGCCGCCCACTTCCGAATTCGCTTACAGGTTCAACATGGCAGAACTTGACCTCGCGAAGGTACAACTCCCACATAGACCGCGGGAGGGGGCGTGGAAGAACTGGGAGTACGACCTCTTAGCGGTGTTCGACAAGGCAATCACATTCATTAGATGCCTAGAAGACAAGGAATGGACAGTCTTGCGCGACAACTTCCTGCGGCCGAAGAAGTATGTCGACGTCGTCTTCACCTACAGCTACTCTTCGTACAGACCGCAACGCATTTATGCGGTCACTGAACCTAGCGGCGATGTGCGTGTTTGGGAGCCGTCCATTTGGGGTGAGTCATGGTGTCATATAGCATGTAAAATCCCATTCAAAATTCTGCTTACTGACTGTTAGTAACACGCAGGTACCCACGCTGCCCCGCGCATCATTCCAGCTCCGGTTATCGAACTTGGGACACGACGCTGGTTCCTGGCACCTCTCAGAGACAACACGGAATAGGATGATGAACTCTTGTGGATTCATATCAGGGGAGCACTAAACAACATTGGTGTTACAATAGAACATATGGGGATACAACTTTCTTCATACCCATCGCTGCGGTGTCACGTTTTCTCGAGGTCCGCATGCCCATCCAAAGACCCAGTAGAGCAAGTCTGGAGCAGAGTCAACAATCTGAAGAGACAATATGTGTTTCTTGGGATCAACTACCCTTTCTTTGTCGGAGCCCCTGGAGCTGTTGAACCTGTCATTGCTCAGGTAGCCCTGGCCCCTGATGCTGCTGCTGCTACTGCTGGTGGTGGTGGTGGTGGTGTTGGTGGTGGTGGAGCTGACGAAGAACTAGCTGCTACTGCTCATGGTGAAGCTGACGAAATACTTGGTGATGCTGCTGCTGGTGAAGCTGACGAAATACTTGCTAATGCTGCTGCTGGTGAAGCTGACAAAATACTTGCTAATGCTGCTGCTGGTGAAGCTGATGAAATACCTGCTGAGGCTGCTGCCGGAGTCTAGGAAGAACATGCTGGTGTTGTTGCTGAGGTGTCAGCACTTCCATTGTTGATAGCAGACTGTGTGTTTGCTGCACACTCACGCGCCTATCATGTTGACACTCCAGATCCGACCTGGAGCCAAATCCACGTCGGGGGGAGGGGGCCTACAATTGGCTCATCAGTGGGGTCGTACTATTTGAAGGAGAATGAAAGATGGCCAAGCGTAGCATTCTGGTTCGTTTCGACGATACCACCAGCTCCAGCGACCTAGTGCTCACATTGGTAGATCTGATGAACCATTTGTCTTTATCTTTATCATTAGTTACGCTTATGTGTGTAAAGACTAAGCTGTGCTTATTTGTGTAAGACTAAGTTAGGCCTAACTGCATAATATTCAGTGAAGCCCAGCTTTTCTTTCCACGCCCATAACAACAGAATTGCAGCATAGAACATACAAATGTAATGTGCATACCAGGCATTTTTGCTCAGGATAACAACCACTTCAAGCAAATGATACATCGTGTACGCATTTGAACACATCACTAGAGGGTGCCACCTATTGATGATTGATGACATGGATCTAGCTTTTCTACGCGTATTTGCATTGGATCGCTCATTGATTTGTTCACATATTTTTTGGCAATGGATGATGAACTCCACTCTCTTGGTAACTTGCTTCGTCAGCGAGCACTTGTTGATGCAATGCAAAGTACAGAACATGGTCGTGATCGTCATTCCATTTAGGTTCTCTATGTTTCGTCATCACGGAGCTACTAATTTCAAATGAAAATCTAGTAAACAATATATGTGTACATTGTTAGAGTATGCTACGGCCACGCCGCCACGGTACGTACATGTTTTTCTCCAATCGCAAGAAGAAAACTTGATGCATTTTCACCTTGTTGGCGTTGTGCCGAATTGGGTGGATGTGGCTTTGGGGTTTGGAGAGGAAGGCGCCGTGGCTAGAGCATGTGTGACCACGGCGACGGTGAGCTCGGATTCTGAAGGAGGCCAACAGGACCGAGCATGGTCGGCATGGTGACAAATCTCACCCGGGAATGAATTCCCGTCCCCGCGTCGTGCCAATGGTGCGGTCATGGTGAGGGCGAGCTCCGATTCGGGATGGGGAGGAGAACGGGCTGAGCAGGTTTGTCCAAGTCCTAGCTCCGCGCCATGGCCGTGACCACAGATTGCCGCCCCGGAGGAAGAAGAAGACGCATAAAGGATGCATGTGCCAACGCTGCAAGTACCGTGGTGGCGACATAACGGCGAAAGCTGACAGGGGCCCCCAACTTGACGGCCGTTAGCCTGATTTTTTGTATTGAAACGTAAAGTTGAATTCGTGCCGAAAAAGACCCTCTGAGTATTTGGCACACCAACTGTAGTCATCCCGGCTGATATCAGGCAACTTGGGTACCGTGTTGCCTGGCCACCCTAACTTTCGGGCCGCAAAATGATATTCTCCCGATGATGAGTAGTCGCACCTGAGCACTATCGTAGGTGTGAGTGGTACCCGGTCCCACTGTATCATAGCTTCACACAGTGGTCCCCGGATGAGGGATGAGTTCAAAGATTTGAAGAAAGGAAGGATGAATGTGGTTGAGTACCGTGACAAATTTCTATCATTAGCTAGGTATGCCCCTGATGAGATTAACAATGAAGCCAAGAAGAAGGAGAGATTGTTGAATGGTCTGCATGATGAGATGCAGACAATGCTAGTCAATATTCCCTTTGATGACCTCGAAGCCTTAGTGGATTCCGCAATCCAGATGGAGGGAAAGATCAACCAAGCCAGTGAGAACCGCAAGCGTCGGATGATGCACCAACCAGGACCCCACCATACCCCGAAGTATCGCCCCAACCCATCTGCCGGATATGCCCCCAGAAACAACATGCCACCAATGAACTGCCCGAACTACCCCAACTGTGGCGAAGGAAACTCAAGGCCCGGAGGAAATCATAACAACAACCCCGACAAATCCAATAACTTCAACCGTGCACCGCCAAAGTCTAGCAACAACAACAATACTGCCCCAAGGACTGGAAGCAATGTTGTGCCTATCGCAGGAAAAGACAAGTCAATGATCACTTGCTTTGAATGCGGAGTCAGGGGTCACTACTCCAATGAGTGCCCCAAGAAGCTTGCTGCAGCAACGAATGTGTCTGCACCTGCCCAACAACAACGCCGTGTCTAGCCTGGAAAGAGATTTGCCCCAGGAAACCTGCACAACCATAATGGCCGACTGTTCCACATGAATGTTCAGGAATCCCAGGAAGCGCCAGATGTCATGATGGGTATGTTTTCAGTTAACTCAATATTAGCAAGAGTGTTGTTTGATTCTGGAGCTTCACACTCGTTTGTTACAGAAGAATTTTCATGCACTAGTAAGATTCAACCAACAAATTTGAAGCATGTTATGATAGTTCAGATCCCTGGTTCCACTACCAAAGCTAGAAAAATTTGCAAGTCCGTACCTATCAGAATCCATGGGATAGATTTTTATGCCAATCTAATAGTACTAGGAACCAAAGGTTTGGAAGTAGTGCTAGGGATGGATTGGATGTCGAAACATCAAGGATTAATCGACTATGCCAAGAAAGCCATAACCATGACCAGTAGCACCGGAGTATCAGTAGAACATGTATCTGAGGCATTGCCCCGTCAATTAAAGTGCAACAAGAGTTTAGCCAAGACCACCATTGACCAAGTCAGAGTAGTCTATGAATACCCCGATGTATTCCCAGATGAATTGCTCGGTATGCCCCCAGATTGGGATATCGAGTTTATCATTGAACTAGTTCCTAGAACCGGACCCATAGCTCAGAGACCTTATAGTATGAACCCATCTGAATTAGTGGAGCTGAAGAAGAAACTTGATGATATGCTGGGAAAAGGTTTGACACAACCAAGTGCATCGCCATGGAGATCACCTGTTCTATTTGTTGCTAAGAAGGATGGTGTCGACCATTTATGTATGGATTACTGGAAGCTGAATGACGTCACCATCAAAAACAAGGACCCGCTGCCGAAGATAGAAGATTTGTTTGATCAACTAACTTGTGCCAGAGTGTTTTCTAAGATTCATCTTAGAACTAGTTATCATCAGTTGAAAATCCACGCGACGGATATCCCAAAGACTGCCTTCACCACTAGATATGGATTGTATGAGTACAATGTCATGTATTTTGGATTAACCAATGCCCCCGCTTATTTTATGAACCTCATGAATAAGATTTTTATGAATTTTCTAGATAAGTTTGTCGTTGTGTTTATCGATCACATTCTGATCTACTCCAAGTCAGAAGAGCACCATGAGCAACATCTAAGAACCATCCTTGAAACCCTTAGAGAGCATCAGCTGTATGCCAAGTTTAGAAAATGTGAATTTTGGTTAAAGGAAGTAGGATTCCTAAGCCATATCTTATCAGCCGGAGGAGTTGTTGTTGATCCTGCCAAGATTAAAGATGTTAAAGAATGGAAAGCCCCAACCACCCAAACTGAAGTCCGCGCATTTCCTTGATTAGCCGGATATTATCGCAAGTTCGTTGAAGGATTCTCGAGCATCGCAAGACCGATGACCTAGTTGTTAAAGAAAGACAAGAAGTTTGAATGGACTAACAAATGTGAAGCAAGTTTTCAAGATCTTAAGAAGAGATTGGTTTCAACCCCAATTTTGATCATCTCTGATATCAAGAAGCCTTTTGATGTGTATTGTGACGCATCCAAGATTGGTCTCGGATGTGTGTTGATGCAAGAAGACAAAGTCATATCCTATCTGTCCATACAACTAAAGCAGCATGAGCAGAAATACCCCACCCATGACCTAGAACTAGCAGTTGTAGTTTTATCCTTGAAGACATGGCGTCATTACCTTATGAGTAACCGCTATGAGATTTATTCGGATCACAAGAGTTTGAAGTATATTTTCACCCAGAAGGAGCTGAATATGAGGCAAAGGAGATGGATAGAGTTAATCAAGGATTATGACCTTGACATTCACTATCACCCTAGCAAAGCCAATGTGGTAGCGGATGCTCTTAGTCGACTGCCGTGTAGATTAAACACCATGATTAAGGAAGCCTAGCCAAGTCTGCATGAGGAAATGGAAAATTTCAGAGTGGAGCTAGTTAGCGAAGGATTTCTAGCTAACATAGAACTTCAACCCATGTTGATTAGTCTGATAAAAGAGGCCCAGAAAGGAAATGCAAGTATCGATGGAATCAAGCGTCGTATCGGAACAGGGAAGGTACCCGGATTTATCGAAGATGAAGAAGGAGTTCTGTGGTATAAATGACGTCTCTGTGTTTCAGCACAGCTTATCACCCGCAAACCAACGGAGAAACTGAAAGAGTCAACCAGATCCTAGAAGATATGTTGAGAGCTTGTGTGCTAGAATATGGATCTAAATGGAAAGATTGTTTGCCTTTCACGGAATTCTCATACAACAATAGTTATCAAGACAGTTTGCAAATGGCCCCATTTGAGTTCTTATATGGAAGAAAGTGTCGTACCCCGTTGAATTGGTTGCAAGTAGGAGAGAGTCATATCTTCAGACCCGACATCCTACAAGAAGTCGAAGAGAAGGTTCACAAAGTCCGTGAGCACCTCAAGACCACTCAATCCAGACAGAAGAGTTATGCAGACAAAAGACATCGAGACCTAACCTTCAATGTCGGAGATTTTGTGTATCTCAAAGTATCACCCTTGAAGGGAATGCAACATTTTCGACTGAAAGGGAAGCTTGCCCACAGATATATTGGACCCTTCAAGATTTTGAATCACTGAGGAGAAGTATCCTATCAACTGGAACTACCTGAGGAGATGTCAACCATGCATAATGTGTTCCATATCTCGTTACTTAGAAAATGCCTAGAAGTTCCGGAGAAGACCGAAGTTTTCAAGAACATCGATCACAGAGCCATAGATATCGACAAGGATCTAACTTATTGTGAAGTTCCCATCTGTATTTTCGAAGAAGCATTCAGAACCACCCGGACCAGAAGTATCAAGTTTCTCATGATCCAGTGGAGTAACCATACCGAAGAAGAATCCACCTGGGAATGAGAAGATTATATTAGGACTGAGTTTCCTGATCTCTTTAGTTTCTAGTTTTTCCTGAATCTTTGGATGAGATTCTGTTTAAGGAGGGAAGGTTTGTAACACCTCAAAAATATTAAACAAGCTTATCAAGATCAAATCACCCAAGTTTAGGGTTAAAAAACTTTTATTATTAAACTTGATATGAGTGCATGTGTGATTTGTATTAATGCCAGAATGTTTGCAATTTCCATGTTTGATTGCTACCAATGGTAAGGATTAGTTTAAAAAGAATTACTAGATCATCCAGATCATTTCCAAGCAAAATCAAATGAAGAAAGTCAAATATGGATCATATGAGCATATGGTCATTTTGGCAAAAGTTAACCACTATACCACTTTGGGTGTCTCTAGTAAAAGATTTCTAACACAAACAATTCCAATTCTTTTCACCCCTTACTAGACCAAGTAAAAGTGAATCCAAGGAAACTTTACAAAAGGGAAAAAACTATTTTAATCTATTTAAGAGGCAATCCAAAATTGAATCAAGTTCATATGTCTCGATCATCACTTTTAAAAACCACTCAAACAATTTCCACTTGACAAATCCCAACAACCATAGACTACCAAGCATATGACCAGATCACTCACCAAAAAATCATTCAAAAATTCCAAAATTAATTTCATGCGGCCGTTAAGTCGAACACTTAATAGGCAGAGTACAACCTCAACCACTATACACTGTTTTGATCAATCAATTGCTCACCAGTTGTACTGCAATCAACTCCATATCTTACCCATGATAATTCCTGGTACTTGGTCGTGCAGTGGAGAGCCTGATCTCCACTATTGCACCAGTGGCATGCCCGTACTGAGCCAGCCATGTCGGCCGACCACGAACCAGTCGTTGCGTGCCGCGCCGCCCTCTCCCACGACACCTAGAGGATAGCCGTGACCTCACCGCCACCCCCTGTCCACCCCTTGACCACCGACGAGAAGTGGAGACGCTGGAATCGCCGCGCCTAGTTAAGCCTCTGCCATGCTGAGACCACGACGGAGCGCCACAGCCGCCTCGCATGCACACACCGTGCCTCGCTCTCTCCGCCCGTACCCGCAGTCACCGTGGCACCAGTGACCTCCTATACATGATCGTTCACCGCCACGCGCCCCGTGACCACCGTATTGAGTGACGGACACCTACGTACCCGAACAGAGCGCCGACGTTGCCTGACCAACTAAGAAAGCCCCTTACCGTGTTGTCACGCGCGAGACAATCTCTGTAGTACCCCTCATCGACCCATGCCCTCTGCCATGCTTAGCTCGACCTGTAGCAGCGTCGCCGGAGAAGCCCGACCATGCCGCCCTGCCTCCACCGTTGGGGTATAAATAGAGGCCACCCCAGACCTCATTCTGCACACCATTCCACTCCTCACTCACCCAGGAACCTCACGACCCTTCCCCGGAGCAAGGCGAGCACCACGACGCCGGAATTTGGCCAGAGTCCGTCGCTGCAGTCGAGGAAGGAAGCCATCGATTGGAGCCACCCTAGGAGTTGCCGTGACCGCCAATCGACTCGTCGTCGATGACCAGCCCGTTCGACCCCATCGCCGACCCTAGCTGGAGCACCGGTGAGTCCCCAGCAACCCCCACCGCCGTGTTAGGTTTAGAATCTCGCCGGAGCCGTTCGACATAGACGAAGAACCTCAGCTATAGATTTCATTCTAATTGTAAGGTTGAGATTAATAGATACCGTTTCGGGTTAGATGAGCCGCTGACGCATGGGACCGTTCTGTCAGCAGCCCGCTGCGCCAGTGCTGTGTAGTTGGGCCGGCCCATTTAGTTTCCCACGCAGAGCCTAGCAGTTCAAATAGCATTTTGTCTATTTAGTTAAAACCCTATTCTGTCAGTAGATTTAAAATTCAATTCAAGGAGTTGTACTGATCCAAAATGCATGATTCCAATTTTGCTAGAAAGGTATTGAAAATATCTAGTCACTCCCGTTGGATTCAAACCAATTGAAACTATAGATCACCTATACCAAAAATAACAAGACAGAGGCTTTTGCTACTTCAAACATTTTTAGAAAATAAACTATAAATGCTTTTGAGTCGATTCCAACTATCAAAAATCACATTTTCCATGCTCTACTTGAATATGTAAAAAGATTTGGTTTTACAACTATGAAACATGACTTATTATTAAAAGAATGCTATATAGGCATTTCTAGTCACTTTAATATTATTAAATAGTAATATTAAATCTTGTAATATATGATCACCATTTTTAAATCACATTCCCAAGTATTGGAATAGATGGTGATGACATGTCTCAACATGTGCCACAATTTCAATTGGAGACTATTAAATATTAAGGATTTAAAATGAGTAGGAATTTCTTTTCTAAAATAAGAAGAATAAGAAAATGTATATTCCATATGATGATTGAGATGATACTAGATCATCTAGTGTGAGCCCTTGTATGCTAAATAGAAGTAGTGAAGTATTGTTTGTTGATTGTGTACCTTGTGTGAATTTATAGATGTTAGTACCGACCCGGGCTACGACGAGGAGGAGTACTTCGAGGAAGAAGAGGAGAACTTCAACAACTGCACTGCTCAAGGAAAGCTATCAGTGCAAGCTAGAACTATGCATGCTATATATGCAAGCCCTTATACCTGATGCCCTAGGCATGCCTGGTTATGCAACTTTGATTATACCATTCCCAGTTTTACTCCAAGCTTTACTTTTCCTTTTACTAAAGTTTCTTATCTAGTTAATGAAATTGTGATTAGTGGAAAAGTAGGATGGATACCATCAAGATTATAGAACTAATCTTAGATACTTATAGTTGACTAGCACCCCCAATAGTGACGAGAATATCATTTTGCGGCCCGAAAGTTGGGGTGTCCAGGCAACGCGGTACCCGAGTTCCCTGATATCATCCGCGATGACTATAGTTGGCGTGCCAAATACTCAGAGGGTCTTTTTCGGTATGAATTCAACTTTATGTTTCAATACAAAAAATCGGGCTAACGGCCGTCAAGTTGGGCTCCCCTGTCAGTTATCGCCGTTATGTCGCTCCTGTCGCTCTCATCGCTTAGGTGTCAATTAGGCTTGCAGCGTTGGCGCCTGCATCCATTACGCGTCTTCTTCTTCCCCGGAGCGGCAATCTGTGGGGCGTCACAGCCATGGCGCGGAGCTGGGACGTGGACGAACCTGCTCGGCCCAGCTCTCCTCCCTGTAGGCTTGCAGCGTTGGCGCCTCCATTACTCGTCTTCTTCCCCGGAGCGGCAATCTGTGGTCGCGGCCATGGCGCAGAGCTGGGAAGTGACGAAGCTGCTCGACCCCGCTCTCCTCCCCATCCTGAGTCGGAGCTCGCCCTCACCGTGGACACACCCATGGCACGGTCGGGGACGAGAATTGGTTCCTGGTGAGATCTATCACCTTGTCGACCATGCTCGGTTCTGTTTTCCTCCTCTAGAATCCGAGCTCGCCGTCGCCGTGGTTGCACCCGCACCAATTCTGCCACCTCTGTCGAGGTCTCTATGGTAGCTCAAGTTCTGGGGCTCTCCAAGTTCTGCCATGTTGGGCCTATAAGTGTTGTTGTATGTTAAACTAGCAAATCTCTTTTGTTCAAATCTCTTGGGATGTATCAACTTCATTATGTTTAATTATGAAAGACAAAATATAAATGACTTCTCTCAATTTCTCGCATAGAAAAATGCATAGCTAATTTCATATTCTCGCAGGAACTGGCCCCACTTGTTGAATCGGCGGCACTGCCACGATCTCCACGTAACCACGGTGAGTTCTCGAACCGAAAGTTGCAGTTACCACATTTCTTCTGCAGTCATTCCTCTTCCTCAGTTATTCCTCTGCAGTTTCTCCTGGGCGCTTCTTCTTCCTCTGTTCTGGAACCGTCGGTTCATCTTCTTCGTCCTCTTGCAGGCAGCTCCTTTCAGGCAGTTCCTTTCACCCATTTCCTTGCAGGCATGGACGATGGGAAACGCACAACATAGACCCACTTGGTCCCTGCCCATGGCACCACTACTTTGACAGTGGTGTACACAAATGATGAAGCGACTATGGAGACAACTCTCACCAGGTTTGAGAAATTGCTTGAGAAAGAGAAGCACAAGTTTGTGGGGCTAGACTTGGAGTACACCCGTGCAAATAAGCGAAAAAATCCTCCACAAGAGATCGCTGTCGTGCAAATCACCATACATGAGGAGGTCCTCATTTACCACTTCTGCAGGTATGTGAAATTTAAATTTGAGATCACCACTTCTGCATCCCTGGTTCCCTTACATCCCTAGAACCATCCAAGTGCAGGAGTAAACCAACTGAGATGCATTGTTCGGCTCTAGTCGAGTTCTTGTGTAGGAAAGGGATAACTTTCACTAGCGTGGATATCACAAATGACACAATTATGCTTTCTCGTGCGTTCATAAAAATCCCAGAGGGGCACCACATCGACATCCAAAATCTGTACAAGATCAAATCATACCCAGCGAAGGATGGCATGGGTGATCTGGCAGCGGAAATCATCGATAAATCCTATGAAAAATTGAAGAAATTGAAGCGACTCGATCACGACTACTGGAGTCGAAGCCGATGAGCCAGGTGCACCTCAAGTATGCAGCCAGAGACGCCTATAGCGTACGAGTTATACAGTAAGCTCATTACCATGAAAGATGGGATGGTTAAGGCGGGGGTTTTCGCGAGAGAGCTATGCCCTGGTTGCAAGCTAGCCCATGAGAAGAAGTGCGAGGAGGACAGAAAGCAGTTTCAGGACGAGCAGGGATCTTAGAACCGTGGCGACATCAAGCGGCTAAAGGGGAAGCAAGTCAAGGACGACAACAAGTGGTGGTGATACATTATGTGTTTGAACTAGATTTTAGTTTCTAGTTTATTATGTGTGTGATACATTTAGTTACTTCGATACAAAATTTCGACCAATTTAACTTGTTGATGTATTTCTTCACAATTTTAATATAATCGAGCACTAGAAATATTTTGTAGTGTGCATGAGCATGATCAGTAAATATAATTGAACACTAGAAACTTTAAGGCACTCCATATAAAGGAGCAGATTAATATATAAGGTTCACCAGAGACACCACGGATATATTGTCTTACATGCCACACACATGTAATAATTAACTAGAACAAAATAAAAGCAGGGGCTGCAGCAGGAGGCCGGGACACGGAGACGCCTAGTAGGGTAGGGGTTTATTAGTAGGAGGCAGGGACAGCCTAGTCGATGAGTTACAGGCCAGTCCTGACATACTCCTGCAGGAATTTTTCGTAGGCTGCGTGCCGTGCCAAGGTAATCGCCTTATGCCTTCTGCCTCCGCCTCTGCCAAGGCCCTCCGCGTGCTAGATCATGCTGTTGAGGTCCACGTTGATTGCTCTGCCACAGAATGGGCAAAACAGTCTCCCCCTACGGTGGAAACGGATTAGCCCACACCGTAACCGCCTCAGCACGTAGCGGCTCTTGTTGTCTCTGGATTCCTTGCTATCGTCCACTTCATCATCATCCTCCTATTGATTTTTAAGAACATAACATAGAACTCATACATATGATTGAATTGTATTACAACTCAAGAATTGACAACATGTATATGTAAGACAATATATCCGTGGATATCAAAGATAAAGCATCTCAGCAATAGTTTGATCAGTTCATATATCATTTCATCTCAACATAATGACAAATAATTGCATCAGATTGCGGCCTCATAAGTTTCTTCAGGGATGGAGTCAGCGAACCAAGTAACAATTGCACAACCTGTAATGTTGTTGTACATCGCCCCAGGTTCACTAACTCATCCCTGAAAAAATCTGACACCAATGTGTCTGCCTCTCTTTTGGGATAAATTTGAATCATTGGCCACAATAAGAAATTGAAATGTAATCATACAAAACATTATTCAGGGATATACATAGTCAGGTACAAAAATAAGCCTCAATATTGTACTTATAAATAAAAAACCAAACAATTAATCTTCAGGTGCATGTTAAAAATACTTATGATCAAAACCATTCATATACATATGCATCATACCAATCATTAAAAGATCAGAAATAATTCAAGGATCATATATGTAGTTCCATATGAGAATAAATCTAGGGCCTCATAATTTGTTTCAGAGATGGAGTTGGCGAACCAAAGTACCAACATCACAACCTATATTGTGTGTGTGCATTGCTGCCTTAGGTTCACAAACCCATCCCTAAAACACGACACCATCATACGTGTCTCCCATTGAACTCTTTTGGGGCTAATTTCAATCATCGGCCTCAGTGACAAACTAAATGTAATTCTTATACACTATGAATGCATTGAATAGATAATTCGAATATCATAGTTCTATGAATCTAGAATAAAGATTGCGGCCTCATAAGTTTATTCAGGGACGGCATGAGTGAACCAAGTAACAATTGCACAGCCTATATTGTTGTTGTACATTGCCCCAGGTTCACTAACTTGTCCCTGAAAAAATCTGACACCAATGTGTCTGCCTCTCTTTTGGGGCAAATTTGAATCATTGGCCATAATAAGAAATTGAAATGTAATCGTACAAAACATTATTCAGGGATATACATAGTCAGGTACAAAAACAAGCCTAAATATTGTAATTATAAATAAAAAACCATACAATTAATCTTCAGATGCATGTTAAAAATACTTATGATCAAAACCATTCATATACATATGCATCATACCAATCATTAAAAGATCAGAAACAATTCAAGGATCATATATGTAGTTCCATATGAGAATAAATCTAGGGCCTCAAAATTTGTTTCAGAGATGGAGTTGGAGAACCAAAGTACCAATAGCACAACCTATATTGTTTGTGTGCATTGCTGCCTCAGGTTCACCAACCCATCCCTAAAACACGACACCGTCATACGTGTCTCCCCTTGAACTCTTTTAGGGCAAATTTCAATCATCGGCCTCGGTGACAAACTAAATTAATTCTTATACACTGAATGCATTGAATAGGTAATTCGAATATCATAGTTCTATGAATGTAGAATAAAGATTAAGGCCTCATAAGTTTCTACAGGGACGGCGTAAGTGAACCAAGTAACAATTACACAGCCTATATTGTTCTTGTACATTGCCCGAGGTTCACTAACTCGTCCCTGAAAAAATCTGTCACTGATGTGTCTGCCTCTCTTTTGGGGCAAATTTGAATCATTGGCCACAATAAGAAATTGAAATGTAATCATACAAAACATTATTCAGGGATATACATAGTCAGGTACAAAAATAAGACTAAATATTGTAATTATAAATAAAAACCCAAACAATTAATCTTCAGGTACATGTTAAAAATACTTATGATTAAAACCATTCATATACATATGCATCATACCAATCATTAAAAGATCAGAAACAATTCAAGGATTATATATGTAGTTCCATATGAGAATAAATCAAGGGCCTCATAATTTGTTTTAGAGATGGAGTTGGGGAACCAAAGTACCAACAGCACAACCTATTTGTTTGTGTGCATTGCTGCCTCAGGTTCACCAACCCATCCCTAAAACATGACACCGTCATACGTGTCTCCCCTTGAACTCTTTTGGAGAAAATTTCAATCATCGGCCTCGGTGACAAACTAAAATGTAATTCTTATACACTATGAATGCATGGAATATATAATTCAAATATGATAGTTCTATGAATGTAGAATAAAGATTGCAGCCTCATAAGTTTCTACAGAGATGGCGTAAGAGAACCAAGTAACAATTGCACAACTTATATTGATCTTGTACATGGCCCCAGGTTCGCTCACTCATCCATGTAAAAATTTGACACCAATGTGTCTGCCTCTCTTTGGGGAAAATTTGAATCATTGGCCACAATAATAAATTGAAATGTAATCGTACCAAACAATATTCAGGGATATACAAATGCATCATACAGCGCATTCATAGATCAGAAACAATACAAATCAACACTCAACTAGCAAACTCAACTAGATGGCAGATGAGCAGATTATGGTTTTGTGACTAGACGGATTGGGGTTTTGTGACTAGATGGCAGATGCATCAATCAACCGATCGAATCATATATATACTACCCTACTTCAAGAGCAAAAGAATCTGTACACGATTGAGCAAATCCTATGTATGAACAGTGAAAACTGCGGCTGCGTCTAGAGAAGCTAGCAATGTAGTACCTAGGACTCCTCATCAGGGACCTCCTCCTTGAACTCATCATTCTTCGCGATTGCGTCGAAGATTTCTTGAATGGCGATGGGGTCGTCGATGTAGATCAACGGATTGCCTCCGCCTGCCGCCTGCCCCCCATCCAGATCTGCCGCTGGCACCACGACGTTGTCGGCCACGATGTTGTCAGCCACCTGCTGCTCGGCGGCGACGGCTACTACCGGCTGCTCGGCGTCGATGGCTACCACCTGCTGCTCGGCGGCGATGGCTACCAACTGTTGCTCGGCGGCGACGGTTACCACCTACTGCTCGGCGGCGATGGCTACTGGCTGGACGGATGAGTTTGCACCCTCGACGGTGCGGTGACGAGCGGCGTTCGTGCCAGGAGAAGACGCCTCCGTCTGCTTGGCGATGACCGAGCCATCTGCTGCTTCGCCTTCAACTGGCTTCACCTCCAGATCTTCTCCACGCGTACGCTTCATGGCGCACCAAGGGAAGGAGTTAATGCAAACGAGGGAGATTCGGCGTGCGCGGCAGGTGTAGATTGGGGTCTTGGGACTAGACAGACTGGGGGAAATGACACGAGCTCATGGAAGAAGAAGGTCGAGGGGGGGTTATAAACACCGGACCGTTCGTAGTCCTCGAGTGGACACGTGTGGTGGGCGGGGGCGGGGGGGCTACCATGATCTCCACCCTTTTTTCGGTTCCCTTTTTTTGAAACAGCCATGATCTCCACTTTAGAGCTGTATTGAAAACACGCTCATGGCAGACCTCGATTCCACTGCATGCAAGTGGCGCGAAACTAGTTTCTAGCAACATTAGATCTACTCGAGGGGGCCCTTGACTCATGGAATTTACTAGCGTTAGGGCCCAGTTGGAAGTGAGATTGAGAGCGCTGCGTATAAATGGGATATGTCTGATTAAAATCAAGTGGCATTAAATTGCAGCGTCCCGTTGACAACCGTGCACTCGATGACCCCGTTTCCCTGTGCATGAGTTGTAGTAGCAGTAGTAGGCTTTTCAGACTTGATTGAACTTGACATGACCGCTCGACGACTTTTACCATGGACGGCATCATGTTCCTTCCTGTAGAAGTCTCGCGGAGGGAGACGTCCGTGCTATCTCACGCTGTACTGTGAAGGGCACGAGGTGTGCAATGATCATCGTTGGATCACACAGAATCAACGGTTGGTGCGCACGATCCGCGTGACAACTGAGACAACCAATCAGGGAGTAGCAGATAGGGTGAGCACAATTTTGGGCTTCTACAAAAGATAGAGAGGGGGTGGGCAAAACTAAGTAGTACCACATAAAACCAAGGGCAAAACTGAGTAGTATAAAAATGGAAAGTGTCTTGTACAATGAAATACATCGTGGAATACATCAAATTATGCCAAGATAGATCCACTAGAGTTCATTGGATGTCTGTTCTTCTCATAAACCACACATGGATCCACCTAGTGTGATTGCATGGCTCTTCCTCTAAACAAACCACATAAGGATCCACCGGTGTCATTGCGTGTCTGTTCTTTTCATGAACCACACCCAGTTTCATTGCATGCGTGTTCCTCTAAACAATCCACATAAGGATCCACCGGTGTCATTGTGTGTCTGTTCTTTTCATGAATCACAGCTAGACTCATTGCATGTCTTTTACTTCCATAAACCACATATGGATCCACCTAGTGTGATTGCATGCATGTTCCTCTAAATAAACCACATAAGGATGGGCCCACCAGTGTCATTGCATGTCTGTTATTTTCATGAACCACACCCAGTGTCATTGCATGCGTGTTCTTCTAAACAAACCACATAAGGATCCACTAGTGTCATTGCATGTCTGTTCTTTTCATGAACCACACCCAGTGTCATTGCATGTGTGTTCTTCTAAACAAACCACATAAGTCATTGCATGTCTGTTCTTTTCATGAACCACACCCGGTGTCATTGCATGTATGTTCTTTTCATGAACCACGGCTAGAGTCATTGCATGTCTGTTCCTCTAAACAAACCACATAAGGATCCACCAGTGTCATTGCATGTCTGTTATTTTCATTAACCACATAAGGATCTACCAGTGTCATTGCATGTCTGTTCTTTTCATGAACCACACCCAGTGTCATTGCATGTGTGTTACTTCCATAAACCACATATGGATCCACCTAGTGTGATTGCATGTTTGTTCCTTCCATAAACCACATAAGGATCCACCAGTGTCATTGCCTGTCTGTTCTTTTTATGAACCACTCCTAGTGTCAGTGCATGTCTGTTCTTTTCATGAACCACACCCAGTTTCACTGCATGTCTGTTCTTTTCATAAACCACATAAGGATCTACCAGAGTCATTGGATGTGTGTTCTTCTCATGAACCACACGTGGATCCACTAGTGTCATTGCACGTGTGTTCCTCTAAAAAAACCACATAAGGATCCACTAGTGTCATTGCGTGTGTGTTCTTCTCATGAACCACACCTAGTGTCAGTGCATGTGTGTTCTTCTAAGCAAACCACATAAGGATCCACCAGTGTCATTGCAGGTCTGTTCTTTTCATGAACCACATAAGGATGGGCCCACCAGTGTCGTTGCATGTCCGTTCTTTTCATGAACCACACCCAGTGTCAGTGCATGTCTGTTCTTTTCATGAACCACACCTAGTTTCACTCCATGTCTATTCTTTTCATGAACCACATAAGGATCTACTAGTGTCATTGCATGTCGTTTACTTCCATAAACCACATGTGGATCCACCTAGTGTCATTGCATGTTTGTTCCTCTAAACAAACCACATAAGGATCCACCCGTGTCATTGGATGTGTGTTCTTCTCATGAACCACACCCAGTGTCATTGCATGTTTGTTCTTCTAAACAAACCACATAAGGATCCACCAGTGTCATTGCATGTCTGTTCTTTTCATGAACCACATAAGGATCCACCAGTGTCATTGCATGTCTGTTCTTTTCATGAATCACAGCTAGAGTCATTGCATGTCTTTTACTTCCATAAACCACATATGGATCCACCAGTGTCATTGCATGTGTGTTCTTCTCATGAACCACACCCAGTGTCATTGCATGTGTGTTCTTCTAAACAAACCACATAAGGATCCACCAGTGTCATTGCATGTCTGTTCTTTTCATGAACCACATAAGGATGGGACCACCAGTGTCATTGCATGTCTGTTCTTTTCATGAACCACACCTAGTGGCAGTGCATGTCTGTTCTATTCATGAACCACACCCAGTTTCACTGCATGTGTGTTCTTTTCATGAACCACATAAGGATCTACTAGTGTCATTGCATGTCTTTTACTTCCATAAACCACATGTGGATCCACCTAGTGTCATTGCATGTCTGTTCCTCTAAACAAACCACATAAGGATCCACCAGTGTTAGTGCGTGTGTGTTCTTCTCATGAACCACACCTAGTGTCATTGCATGTGTGTTTTTTCTAAACAAACCAAATAAGGATCCACCAGTGTCATTGCATGTCTATTCTTTTCATGAAGCACATAAGGATGGGCCCACCAGTGTCATTGCATGTCTGTTCTTTTCATGAACCACACCCACTATCAGTGCATGTTTGTTCTATGCATGAACCACACCCAGTTTCACTGCATGTCTGTTCTTTTCATTAACCACATAAGGATCTACCAGTGTCATTGCATGTGTGTTACTTCCATAAACCACATGTGGATCCACCTAGCGTCATTGCATGTCTGTTCCTCCAAACAAACCACATAAGGATCCACCAGTGTCATTGGATGTGTGTTCTTCTCATGAACCACACCAAGTGTCATTGCATGTGTGTTCTTCTAAACAAACCACATAAGGATCCACCAGTGTCATTGCCCATCTGTTCTTTTCATGAACCACATAAGGATCCACCAGTGTCATTGCATGTCTGTTCTTTTCATGAATCACAGCTAGAGTCATTGCATGTCTTTTACTTCCATAAACCACATATGGATCCACCTAGTGTGATTGCATGTCGATTCCTCTAAACAAACGACATAACGATCCACCAGTGTCATTGCGTGTCTGTTCTTTTCATGTACCACACCCAGTGTCATTTCATGCGTGTTCTTCTAAACAAACCATATAAGGCTCCACCAGTGTCATTGCTTATCTGTTCTTTTCATGAACCACACCCAGTGTCATTGCATGTGTGTTCTTCTAAACAAACCACATAAGTCATTGCATGTCTGTTCTTTTCATGAACCACAACCGGTGTCATTGCATGTCTGTTCTTTTCATGAACCACATCCGGTGTCATTGCATGTATGTTCTTTTCATGAACCACAGCTAGAGTCATTGCATGTCTGTTCCTCTAAACAAACCACATAAGGATCCACCAGTGTCATTGCATGTCTGTTTTTTCATGAACCACATAAGGATGGGCCCACCAGTGTCATTGCATGTCTGTTCTTTTCATGAACCACACCCAATGTCACTGCATGTGTGTTACTTCCATAAACCACATATGGATCCACCTAGTGTGATTGCATGTTTGTTCCTTCCATAAACCACATAAGGATCCACCAGTGTCATTGTCTGTCTGTTCTTTTCATGAACCACTCCTAGTGTCAGTGCATGTCCGTTCTTTTCATGAACCACACCAAGTTTCACTACATGTCTGTTCTTTTCATGAACCACATAACGATCTACCAGAGTCATTGGATGTGTGTTCTTCTCATGAACCACACGTGGATCTACCGGTGTCATTGCATGCGTGTTCCTCTAAATAAACCACATAAGGATCCACCAGTGTCATTGCGTGTGTGTTCTTCTCATGAACCACACCCAGTGTCATTGAATGTTTGTTCTTCTAAACAAACCACATAAGGATCCGCCAGTGTCATTGCATGTCTATTCTTGTGATGAACCACATAAGGATGGGCCCACCAGTGTCATTGCATGTCTGTTCTTTTCATGAACCACACCCAGTTTCACTAGATGTCTGTTCTTTTCATGAACCACATAAGGATCTACCAGTGTCATTCCATGTCTTTTACTTCCATAAACCACATGTGGATCCACCTAGTGTCATTGCATGTATGTTCCTCTAAACAAAACACATAAGGATCCACCAGTGTCATTGGATGTGTGTTCTTCTCATGAACCACACCTAGTGTCATTGCATGTGTGTTCTTCTAAACAAACCACATAAGGATCCAACAGTGTCATTGCCTGTCTATTCTTTTCATGAACCACATAAGGATCCACTAGTGTCATTGCATGTCTGTTCTTTTCATGAATCGCAGCTAGAGTCATTGCATGTCTTTTACTTACATAATCCACATATGGATCCACCTAGTGTGATTGCATGTCTGTTCCTCTAAACAAACCACATAAGGATCCACCAGTGTCTTTGCGTGTCTATTCTTTTCATGAACCACACCCAGTGTCATTTCACACGTGTTCTTCTAAACAAACCACATAAGGATCCACCAGTGTCATTGCATGTCTGTTCCTTTCATGAACCACACCCAGTGTCATTGCATGTGTGATCTTCTTAACAAACTACATAAGTCATTGCATGTCTGTTCTTTTCAGGAACCACACCCGGTGTCATTGCATGTCCGTTCTTTTCATAAACCACGGCTAGAGTCATTGCATGTTTGTTCCTCTAGACAAACCACATAAGGATCCACCAGTGTCATTGCATGTCTGTTCTTTTCATGAACCACATAAGGATCTACCAGTGTCATTGCATGTCTGTTCTTTTCATGAACCACACCTAGTGTCATTGCATGTGTGTTACTTCCATAAACCACATTTGGATCCACCTAGTGTGATTGCATGTTTGTTCCTTCCATAAACCACATAAGGATCCACCAGTGTCATTGCATGTATGTTCTTTTCATGAACCACTCCTAGTGTCATTGCATGTCTATTCTTTTCATTAACCACACCCAGTTTCACAGCATGTCTTTTCTTTTCATGAACCACATAAGGATATACCAGAGTCATTGGATCTTTGTTCTTCTGATGAACCACACGTGGATCCACCGGTGTCATTGCTTGCGTGTTCCTCTAAACAAACCACATAAGCATCCACCAGTGTCATTGCGTGTGTGTTTTCTCATGAACCACACTCAGTGTCATTGCATGTGTGTTCTTCTAAACAAACTACATAAGGATCCACCAGTGTCATTGCATGTATGTTCTTTTCATGAACCACATAAGGATGGGCCCACTAGTGTCATTGCATGTCTGTTCTTTTCATGAACCACACCTAGTGTCAGTGCATGTCTGTTCTATTCATGAACCACACCCAGTTTCACTGCATGTCTGTTCTTTTCATGAACCACATAAGGATCTACCAGTGTCATTGCATGTCTTTTACTTCCGTAAACCACATGTGGATCCACCTAGTGTCATTGCATGTTTGTTCCTCTAAACAAACCACATAACGATCCACCAGTGTCATTGGATGTGTGTTCATCTCATGAACCACACCTAGTGTCATTGCATGTGTGTTCTTCTAAACAAACCACATAAGGATCCACCAGTGTCATTGCCTCTCTGTTCTTTTCATGAACCACATAAGGATCCACCAGTATCATTGCATGTCTGTTCTTTTCTTGAATCACAGCTAGAGTCATTGCATGTCTTTTACTTCCATAAACCACATATGGATCCACCTAGTGTGATTGCATGTCTGTTCCTCTAAACAAACCACATAAGGATCCACAGGTGTCATTGCGTGTCTGTTGTTTTCATGAACCACACCCAGTGTCATTGCATGCGCGTTCTTCTAAACAAACCACATAAGGATCCACCAGTGGCATTGCATGTCTGTTCTTTTCATGAACCACACCCAGTGTCATTGCATGTGTGTTCTTCTAAAGAAACCACATAAGTCATTGCATGTCTGTTCTTTTCATGAACCACACCCGGTGTCATTGCATGTCTGTTCTTTTCATGAACCACGGCTAGAGTCATTTCATGTCTGTTCCTCTAAACAAACCACATAAGGATCCACCAGTGTCTTTGCGTGTCTATTCTTTTCATGAACCACACCCAGTGTCATTTCACACGTGTTCTTCTAAACAAACCACATAAGGATCCACCAGTGTCATTGCATGTCTGTTCCTTTCATGAACCACACCTAGTGTCATTGCATGTGTGATCTTCTTAACAAACTACATAAGTCATTGCATGTCTGTTCTTTTCAGGAACCACACCCGGTGTCATTGCATGTCCGTTCTTTTCATAAACCACGGCTAGAGTCATTGCATGTTTGTTCCTCTAGACAAACCACATAAGGATCCACCAGTGTCATTGCATGTCTGTTCTTTTCATGAACCACATAAGGATCTACCAGTGTCATTGCATGTCTGTTCTTTTCATGAACCACACCTAGTGTCATTGCATGTGTGTTACTTCCATAAACCACATTTGGATCCACCTAGTGTGATTGCATGTTTGTTCCTTCCATAAACCACATAAGGATCCACCAGTGTCATTGCATGTATGTTCTTTTCATGAACCACTCCTAGTGTCATTGCATGTCTATTCTTTTCATTAACCACACCCAGTTTCACAGCATGTCTTTTCTTTTCATGAACCACATAAGGATATACCAGAGTCATTGGATCTTTGTTCTTCTGATGAACCACACGTGGATCCACCGGTGTCATTGCTTGCGTGTTCCTCTAAACAAACCACATAAGCATCCACCAGTGTCATTGCGTGTGTGTTTTCTCATGAACCACACTCAGTGTCATTGCATGTGTGTTCTTCTAAACAAACTACATAAGGATCCACCAGTGTCATTGCATGTACGTTCTTTTCATGAACCACATAAGGATGGGCCCACTAGTGTCATTGCATGTCTATTCTTTTCATGAACCACACCTAGTGTCAGTGCATGTCTGTTCTATTCATGAACCACACCCAGTTTCACCGCATGTCTGTTCTTTTCATGAACCACATAAGGATCTACAAGTGTCATTGCATGTCTTTTACTTCCGTAAACCACATGTGGATCCACCTAGTGTCATTGCATGTTTGTTCCTCTAAACAAACCACATAACGATCCACCAGTGTCATTGGATGTGTGTTCATCTCATGAACCACACCTAGTGTCATTGCATGTGTGTTCTTCTAAACAAACCACATAAGGATCCACCAGTGTCATTGCCTCTCTGTTCTTTTCATGAACCACATAAGGATCCACCAGTATCATTGCATGTCTGTTCTTTTCTTGAATCATAGCTAGAGTCATTGCATGTCTTTTACTTCCATAAACCACATATGGATCCACCTAGTGTGATTGCATGTCTGTTCCTCTAAACAAACCACATAAGGATCCACAGGTGTCATTGCGTGTCTGTTGTTTTCATGAACCACACCCAGTGCCATTGCATGCGCGTTCTTCTAAACAAACCACATAAGGATCCACCAGTGGCATTGCATGTCTGTTCTTTTCATGAACCACACCCAGTGTCATTGCATGTGTGTTCTTCTAAAAAAACCACATAAGTCATTGCATGTCTGTTCTTTTCATGAACCACACCCGGTGTCATTGCATGTCTGTTCTTTTCATGAACCACGGCTAGAGTCATTTCATGTCTGTTCCTCTAAACAAACCACATAAGGATCCACCAGTGTCATTGCATGTCTGTTCTTTTCATGAACCACATAAGGATCTACCAGTGTCATTGCATGTCAGTTCTTTTTATGAACCACACCAAGTGTCATTGCATGTGTGTTACTTCCATAAACCACATATAGATCCACCTAGTGTGATTGCATGTTTGTTCCTTCCATAAAAAACCACATAAGGATCCACCAGTGTCATTGCATGTATGTTCTTTGTTGGGTCCACAGCATAGAAAACAAAAAATTTCCTACGGTGTGAACTACACGCCAAGATCTATCTACTAGGTACAAAGCAACGAGTGGACATACATCCAACGAGAACTTACCCTCGAAGACAACGAGTTTTGTTAACGAGTAGGAACTCGTGGTTGATGTAGTCGTACACTTGCCGATCTCAAGATCGTGAGGAAGTCCGAGTGCCACAACTCAGCAGCGCATCTGCACTCGCACACACGTTCAAGCCACCGGACAACCTCCACCTCCTCGCTCCAGCGATCTAGCGGAAGCAGCAACTCGTTCCAAACGAAATGCCACCGGGAACATGTATCTCGCTAATCCGAGACCATGGGGAATAATTCTAGAGGGGGAGAGAGATCCTTCACAAGAAGGTGTGAGGATGAAGGAGGGAATGGGTGGCCTTTTATAGGAGGAGGGGGTGCCCCCTCTCTCCATGGCCGGCGCATGGGGGGTGACCCCTCACCTCCCCCATTCATGTGGTGGTAACCCCTCCACATTAAAATGCCTCTTCACATTCCCTTTTAAATCTCCACTTTAAATGCATTAAATTTCTCCAAATTTCATGCTCTCTAATTTAATAAAAATATTTTTATTAAATTTATTCAGAATTTTGTTAATTACTTTAATTAACAAACATTCACATATAGCCCCTTGCAATATTTCAATATCACATGCAGAACCACTTTCTGCAATTTCACCCGAAACAATTTTTGGTTTCTATTGAAACAATTCCTGCGCTTTGTAATTCTTTCGTCTGAAACATATGTGCTCCAAAATGGTGTCCGGTAACTCTTAAGTGTGCCACCCTACGGTTCGTGAATAATGCAGACATGATCGAGACCCTTCTCCGATCAATAATCAGCAGCGGGACCTGGAGATCCGTACTGACTCCTACACATTCAACGATGACTTCTGTGATCGTGAGAACCTTTAATGCTTGTAACTAAATCCCTTTGTCTCTCGATATATTACATGTACGCGATTCGATCATCGGTATCTCCATACCTAGTTTGATCTCGTTACCGACATGCACTCTTTTCTCGTTTTCGTGATATAACATTCTAGTGATCACATCACTTGCTTGCAAGCTATCTTAATGTGATATCATCGAGAGGGCCCAGAGTATATCTATCCATCATCTGGATTGACAAATTCCACTCTTGATCCATGAGCCTCAACATAACACCTTCGTAGTACTGAACCCATCTTTATAGTCATCCTGTTACGGTGTGACGTTTGATGTTATCAAGATACTCTTCCGGTGTTAGCAATTAACATGATCTCATGGTCTAAGGATAAAGATTACTTCGTATGATGTTATAGAAATATAAACATAATGACTTGATTGTAATGCTATACTTCGGATGAATGTTCATCACATCATTCCACCAATGGTGTGACCTTGTTATTAACAACATCCAATGTCCATGATCAGGTAACCTTGATCATCTTGTTAATCAACAAGGTAGTCTATAAGAGAGGCATAACTAGGAACCCTTTTTGTTTATTAAACACACATGTATTGATTTTTCGGATCAATACAATTCTAGCATGTAAAATAAACATCTATCATATATATGGAATATATAATAACAACTTTATTATTGCCTCTCAGGGCATATTTCCTTCAGTCTCCCACTTGCACTAGAGACAATAATCTAGTTCACATAGTGATAAATCTAACACCCATGGAGTTCTGGTGTTGATCATGTTTTTCACTAGGGAGAACTTTAGTCAACGGATCTGCTACATTTAGGTCCGTGTGTACTTTACAAATCTTTATATCTCCATCCTTGACATGCTCGTGGATGGAGTGAAACCGGCGCTTAATATGCTTGGAATTCTTGTGAGACCTCGGTTCCTTTGCGTTGGCTATGGCTCCATTATTGTTACAATAGATCACCATTGGGTCCAACGCACTGGGAACCATGCCTAGTTCCGCAATGAACTCTTTCATCAAAACCGCCTCCTACGCCGCTTCTGAAGCAGCAACATATTCCGCCTCCGTCGTTGATCCAGCCACCACAGGTTGTTTGGAACTCCTCCAACTAACTGCAGCTCCGTTCAAGAGAAATACGTATCCAGATTGAGAGTTAGAGTCATCCGGATCGGTGTCAAAGCTAGCATCGACATAACACTTAGCGACTAGCTCTTCTTCACCTCCTTATATAAGAAACATATCCTTAGTTCTTCTCAAGTACTTGAGGATGTTCTTTACCGCTATCCAGTGTTCCGAACCTGGATCAGATTGGTACCTACTAGTCAAACTAATAGCATGTGCCACATCCGGTCTTGTACATAGCATGGCATACATAATAGAGCCTATGGCCGAGGCATAGGGGATCTTATCCATCTTCTCTCTTTCTTCCGCCGTAGCCGGACTTTGAGTCTTACTCAATGTCTTGCCTTGCAACATAGGTAAGAACCCCTTCTTACTTTCATCCATATTAAACTTCTTTAATATCTTATCAAGGTATGTACTCTGTGATAGCCCAATTAGGCCCCTTGATTTATCTCTATAGATTTTAATGCCTAATATATATGATGCTTCACCAAGGTCTTTCATCGAAAATTTGCTGTTTAGATAACTTTTAACACAGTTGAAAAGATCTATATCATTTCCAATCAATAATATGTCATCCACATATAATATCAGAAATGCCACATTGCTCCCACTCACTTTCTTGTAAATACAAGCCTCTCCATAAGTTTGGACAAATCCAAACTCTTTGATCACCTCATCAAAGCGGAGATTCCAACTCCGGGATGCTTGCTTCAGTCCATAGATGGATCGCTGAAGTTTGCATACCTTATTAGCATCCTTAGGATCGACAAAACCCTTAGGTTGTATCATATACAACTCTTCATCAATATTACCATTGAGGAACGCAGTTTTGACATCCATTTGCCATATTTCATAATCGAAATATGCAGCAATTGCTAACATAATCCTAACCGACTTAAGCATCGCTACGGGAGAGAATGTCTCATCATAGTCAACTCCTTGAATTTGTCGAAACCCCTTTGCGACAAGTCGAGCCTTATAGATGGTCACATTACCATCAGCATCAGTTTTTCTTTTGAAAATCCATTTATTCTCAACGGCCTTTCGGTCGTGAGGTAAGTCCACCAAGTTCCAAACTTTGTTCTCATACATAGATTCCATCTCGGATTTCATGGATTCTAGCCATTTGTTGGAATCCGGGCTCATCATCGCTTCTTCATACGTCGCAGGGTCATCCATTTCATCAACCATGAAATTCACAATAGGATTGCCGTACAGTTCAGGAGCTGCACGTGTCCTGCTTGACCTGCGAGGTTCGGTAGTGTCCTCTTTCGGAGTTTCATGATCATTATCATTAGCTCTCTCTTCATCAGGTGAAGTCAACTCCGAAACAACTTCCAGTGCTGCGCCACTCACCATTCCATGAAGAGAAGGTTCAATACCCTCTTCGAGTTCTACCTTCCGACTACTCACACCTTTCGTGAGAAACTCCTTCTCAAGAAAGGATCCATTCTTGGCAACAAAAACCTTGCCCTCGGATCTGTGATAGAAGGTATACCCAATTGTTTCCTTAGGGTATCCTATGAAGATGCATTTTTCCGCTTTGGGTTCGAGTTTATCCGGTTGAAGTTTCTTCACATAAACATCGCATCCCCAAACTTTAAGAAATGACAACTTAGGTTTGTTTCCAAACCATAATTCATACGGTGTCGTTTCAACAGATTTAGATGGTGCCCGATTTAAAGTGAATGCAGCTGTTTCGAGTGGATAACCCCAAAATGACAGTGGCAAGTCAGTCAGAGACATCATAGATCGAACCATATCCAATAAGGTACGATTACGACGTTCCGACACACCATTACGTTGTGGTGTTCCGGCAGGCGTGAGTTGTGAAACTATTCCACACTCTTTCATGTGTGTGCTAAACTCGTAACTTAGATACTCTCCTCCACGGTCAGACTGTAGAAATTTGATCTTTCTATTACGATGATTTTCCACTTCATTTTGAAATCCTTGAACTTTTCGAAAGTTTCAGACTTGTGTTTCATCAAATAGATATACCCATATCTACTCAAATCATCTGTGAAAGTAACAAAATAACGATATCCACCTCGCGTCGACACACTCATTGGTCCACACACATCTGTATGTATGATTTCCAATAGATCTGTCGCCCGTTCCATTGAACCGGAAAACGGCGTTCTAGTCATCTTGCCCATAAGGCATGGCTCACATGTATCAAATGATTCAAAATCAAGTGAGTCCAAAAGTCCATCAGAATGGAGTTTCTTCATGCGTTTAACGCCAATATGACCTAGACGGCAGTGCCACATATATGTAGACATATCATCATCAAGTTTAATCTTTTTAGCATTAACATTATGAATGTGTTTAATATTACTATCGAGATCCAACAGAAATAAACCATTCAACATAGGTGCATGACCATAAAAGATATCATTCTTATAAATCGAACAACCATTGTTTTCAGATTTAAAGGAATGACCACTTTGCATCAATCACGATCCATATACAATGTTCATGCTTAGTTCAGGCACTAAATAACAATTATTTAGGTTTATAACTAATCCCGATGGCAAATGGAGAGGTAGCGTCCCGACGACGATCACATCAACTTTTGATCCATTGCCGACCCGCATTCTGACCTCATCCCTTGCTAGTTGTCGCTTGTTCCGTAGCCCCTGAACCGAGTTACATATATTAGCAACCGATCCCGTATCAAATACCCGGGTGCTACTGCGAGTACTAGTCAAGTACACGTCAATAACATGTATATCACATATACCTTTGTTTGCCTTGCCGGACTTCTTGTCCGCCAAATACTTGGGGCAGTTGCGCTTCCAATGGCCAGTCCCCTTACAATAGTAGCACTCGGTGTCAGACTTAGGGCCAGCTCGGGGTTTCTTTTCAGGCGTGGCAAAAGACTTGCCACCCTTCTTTCCCTTGTGCTTTCCTTTCTTGTCTTTCTTGAAACCAGTGGTCCTATTGATCATCAACACTTGATGTTCTTTCCTAATCTCCACTTCTGCAGTCTTAAGCATTGACAGAAGCTCGGGAACAGACTTCTTCATGTCCTGCATATTATAGTTCATCACGAAGCTCTTGTTGCTAGGTGGCAGAGATTGGAGAACACGATGTATGCCTAAGTCAATGGGAATCGTTATTCCCAAGGACACAAGCTTATCGGCGTACCCAGACATTTTGAGTATGTGCTCACTAACGGAGCTGTTTTCCTCCATCATGCAGCTAAAGAACTTTTCTGTAGCATTATAACTCTCTACGGCAGCATGGGTATCGAAAATCATTTTCAATTCTCCCATGGTATCAAAGGCATTGCCATTTTCGAAACGCTTTCGAAGTTCTGGCTCTAGCCCATACAGTATGCCGCAATGAACTAAGTTGTGGTCCTCCTGACGAGTCACATAGACATTCTTTTCCTCGTCAGGGTCATCAGGAGCTGGTGGGGGACCTAGCGGCGCATCTAGCACATATTGCTTTTGTGCAGCAGTGAGGAGAATCCTCAAATTCATAGCCCAGTTGGAGAAGTTGCTACCATTCGCAGCAAGTTTCTCTTTCTCCATGAACACATTGAAATTAAAAGCAGGTGGTGCCATCTACAACAGAATTTGTAAAGTTTATTTAGACTAAGTTTATGATAGATTGAGTTCAACTAATCCAAATTACTAATGAACTCCCACTCAAAAATGACATCCCTCGTGTATTTTTGGTGATTACATGAACCAAATCCACTACACCAAGTTCGATCATCACGTGAGTTGATGTAGCTTCAAAGGCGAGCATCTATATGGGCATCATATCAACTATATGACTCATGTATAACCTTTCGGTCCGTGTTCCGAGGCCATGTCTGTACATGCTAGGCTCGCCAAGTAAGAACCTTAGTATTCGCGTGTGTAAAACTGTCTTACACTCGTTCCTATGAAAGCGTAGATTCAAGTACACCCGATCATCACGTGATGTCTCGAAACACGATCCACAGAACGGTGCATACTTAAGGAAGAACATATTTTTATCTTGATATCTAAATGAGGAATCATCTTATAATGCTACCAAAAGCGCCAAACTAGCAGTATAAGATGCTAACATCTAATGTGTAAAGTGAGATGATATGGTCCATGCATTTGATCTCTATCACTTGCATCGTGGTATGATCTCTATCATTCCTTTATGTGTAAGGCCAAGGTCTATGGAACTTACACGTTGAGTGTGTTGTAAGAGTATTTATCATACATCTACTTACAACAATACCATATCAATACACTAGCCTAGCAACGATCTAAACTAGACGCCTCTAATTTATAAATTGCAAGTTTTACGTGGCTTAGGGCTTTCAGAGATAGAAATGTTCTCACCTACGAACATGAACCACAACGAGGATAACTAAGTTATTAGCAACTCGTTGTAAATCAAATATTGACTATAGTAGGAGAGACAGACACCCGCCAGCCACTTATGCAAAACAAGTTGCATGTCAGTCATGGAACCGGTCTCATGTACGATGACATGTAAGGTTGGTCCGGGCCGCTTCATCCCACTATGCCACCAATATCCAAAATACATAGAAGATGCAATAACATGATCATCATCGCCCACATATAAACATATGTGTACTACCCGTGCAAAGCACCTACGCATATATCAGGCTCTGATACCACTGTTGGGTCCGCATCATAGAAAACAAAAAATTTCCTACGGTGTGAACTACACGCCCAGATATATCTACTAGGTATGGACATACATCCAACGAGAACTTACCCTCGAAGACAACGAGTTTTGTTAACGAGTAGGAACTCGTGGTTGATGTAGTCGTACACTTGCCAATCTCAAGATCGTGAGGAAGTCCGAGCGCCGCAACTCAGCAGCGCATCCGCACTTGCACACACGTTCAAGCCACCGGACAACCTCCACCTCCTCGCTCCAGCGATCCAGCGGAAGCAGCAACTCCTTCCATACGAAATGTCACCGGGAACATGTATCTCGCTAATCCGAGACCATGGGGAATAATTCTAGAGGGGGAGAGAGATCCTTCACAAGGAGGTGTGAGGATGAAGGAGGGAATGGGTGGCCTTTTATAGGAGGAGGGGGTGCCCCCTCTCTCCATGGCCGGCGCATGGGGGGTGACCCCTCACCTCCCCCATTCATGTGGTGGTAACCCCTCCACATTAAAATGCCTCTTCACATTCCCTTCTAAAGTCTCCACTTTAAATGCATTAAATTTCTCCAAATTTAATGCTCTCTCATTTAATAAAACTCTTTTTATTAAATTTATTCAGAATTTTGTTAATTACTTTAATTAACAAATATTCACATATAGCCCCTTGCAATATTTCAATATCACATGCAAAACCACTTTCTGCAATTTCACCCGAAAAAATTTCTAGTTTCTATTGAAACAATTCCTGCGCCTTGTAATTATTTCGTCTGAAACATATGTGCTCCAAAATGGTGTCCGATAACTCTTAAGTGTGCCACCCTACGGTTTGCGAATAATGAAGACATGATCGAGACCCTTCTCCGATCAATAATCAGCAGCGGGACCTAGAGATCCGTACTGACTCCTACACATTCAACGATGACTTCTGTGATCGTGAGAACCTTTAATGCTTGTAACTAAATCCCTTTGTCTCTCGATATATTACATGTCCGAGATTCGATCATCGGTATCTCCATACCTAGTTTGATCTCGTTACCGACATGCACTCTTTTCTCGTTCCCGTGATACAACATTCTAGTGATCACATCACTTGCTTGCAAGCTATCTTAATATGATATCACCGAGAGGGCCCAGAGTATATCTATCCGTCATCTGGATTGAAAAATTCCACTCTTGATCCATGAGCCTCAACATAACACCTTCGTAGTACTGAACCCATCTTTATAGTCACCCTGTTACGGTGTGACGTTTGATGTTATAAAGATACTCTTCCCGTGTTAGCAATTAACATGATCTCATGGTCTAAGGATAAAGATTACTTCGTATGATGTTATAGCAATATAAACATAATGACTTGATCGTAATGCTATACTTCGGATGAATGTTCATCACATCATTCCCCCAATGGTGTGACCTTGTTATTAACAACATCCAATGTCCATGATCAGGAAACCTTGATCATCTTGTTAATCAACAAGGTAGTCTATAAGAGAGGCATAACTAGGAACCCTTTTTGTTTATTAAACACACATGTATTGATGTTTCCGATAAATACAATTCTAGCATGTAAAATAAACATCTATCATATATAAGGAATATATAATAACAACTTTATTATTGCCTCTCAGGGCATATTTCCTTCATTCTTTTCATGAACCACTCCTAGTGTCAGTGCATGTCTGTTCTTTTAATGAACCACACCCAGTTTCACTGCATGTCTGTTCTTTTCATGAACCACGTAAGGATCTACCAGAGTCATTGGATGTGTGTTCTTCTCATGAACCACACGTGGATCCACCGGTTTCATTGCATGCGTGTTCCTCTAAACAAACCACATAAGGATCCACCAGTGTCATTGCATGTGTGTTCTTCTCATGAACCACACCTAGTGTCATTGCATGTGTGTTCTTCTAAACAAACCACATAAGGATCCACCAGTGTCATTGCATGTCTGTTCTTTTCATGAACCACATAAGGATGGGCCCACCAGTGTCATTGCATGTCTGTTCTTTTCATGAACCACACCCAGTGTCAGTGCATGTATGTTCTATTCATGAACCACACCCACTTTCACTGCATGTTTGTTCTTTTCATGAACCACATAAGTATCTACCAGTGTCATTGCATGTCTTTTACTTCCATAAACCACATGTGGATCCACCTAGTGTCATTGCATGTCTGTTCCTCTAAACAAACCACATAAGGATCCACCAGTGTCATTGGATGTGTGTTCTTCCCATGAACCACACCAGTGTCATTGCATGTGTGTTCTTCTAAACAAACCACATAAGAATCCACCAGCGTCATTGCTTGTCTGTTCTTTTCATGAACCACATAAGGATCCACCAGTGTCAATGCATGTCTGTTCTTTTCATGAATCACAGCTAGAGTCATTGCATGTCTTTTACTTCCATAAACCACATATGGATCCACCTAGTGTGATTGTATGTCTGTTCCTCTAAACAAACCACATAAGGATGCACCAGTGTCATTGCGTGTCTGTTCTTTTCATGAACCACACCAAGTGTCATTGCATGCGTGTTCTTCTAAACAAACCACATAAGGATCCACCAGTGTCATTGCATGTCTGTTCTTTTCATGAACCACACCCAGTGTCATTGCATGTGTGTTCTTCTAAACAAACCACATAAGTCATTGCAGTTTTGTTCTTTTCATGAACCACACCCGGTGTCATTGCACGTCTGTTCTTTTCATGAACCACGGGTAGAGTCATTGCATGTATGTTCCTCTAAACAAACCACATAAGGATCCACCAGTGTCATTGCATGTTTGTTCTTCTCTTGAACCACATAAGGATCTACCAATGTCATTGCATGTCTGTTCTTTTCATGAACCACACCCAGTGTCATTGCATGTGTGTTATTTCCATAAACCACATATGGATCCACCTAGTGTGATTGCATGTTTGTTCCTTCCATAAACCACATAAGGATCCACCAGTGTCATTGCATGTTTGTTCTTTTCATGAACCACTCCTAGTGTCAGTGCATGTCTGTTCTTTTCATGAACCAGACCCAGTTTCACTACATGTCTGTTCTTTTCATGAACCACATAAGCATATCCCAAAGACATTGGATGTATGTTCTTCTCATGAACCACACGTGGATCCACCGGTGTCATTGCATGCGTGTTCCTATAAACAAACCACATAAGGATCCACCAGTGTCATTGCGTGTGTGTTCTTCTCATGAAGCACACCCAGTGTCATTGGATGTGTGTTCTTCTAAACAAACAACATAAGCATCCACCAGTGTCATTGCATGTTTGTTCTTTTCATGAACCACATAAGGATGGGCTCACCAGTGTCATTGCATGTCTGTTCTTTTCATGAACCACACCTAGTGTCAGTGCATGTCTGTTCTATTCATGAACCACACCTAGTTTCACTGCATGTCTATTCTTTTCATGAACCACATAAGGATCTACGAGTGTCATTGCATGTCTTTTACTTCCATAAACCACATGTGGATCCACCTAGTGTCATTGCATGTTTGTTCCTCTAAACAAACCACATAAGGATCCACAAGTGTCATTGGATGTGTGTTCTTCTCATGAACCACACCAAGTGTCATTGCATGTGTGTTCTTCTAAACAAACCACATAAGGATCCACCAGTGTCATTGCCTGTCTGTTCTTTTCATGAACCACATAAGGATCCACCAGTGTCATTGCATGTCTGTTCTTTTCATGAATCATAGCTAGAGTCATTGCATGTCTTTTACTTCCATAAACCACATATGGATCCACCTAGTGTGATTGCATGTCTGTTCCTCTAAACAAACCACATAAGGATCCACTAGTGTCATTGCGTGTCTGTTGTTTTCATGAACCACACCCAGTGTCAATGCATGCATGTTCTTCTAAACAAACCACATAAGGATCCACCAGTGTCATTGCCTATCTGTTCTTTTGATGAACCACACCCAGTGTCATTACATGTTTGTTCTTCTAAACAAACCACATAAGTCATTGCATGTCTGTTCTTTTCATGAACCACACCCGGTGTCATTGCATGTCTGTTCTTTTCATGAACCACGACTAGAGTCATTGGATGTATGTTCCTCTAAATAAACCACATAAGGATCCACAAGTGTCATTGCATGTCTGTTCTTTTCATGAACCACATAAGGATCTACTAGTGTCATTGCATGTCTGTTCTTTTCATGAACCACACCCAGTGTCATTGCATGTGTGTTACTTCCATAAACCACATATGGATCGACCTAGTGTGATTGCATGTTTGTTCCTTCCATAAACCACATAAGGATACACAGTGTCATTGCATGTCTGTTCTTTTCATGAACCACTCCTAGTGTCAGTGCATGTCTGTTCTTTTCATGAACCACACCTTGTTTCACTGCATGTCTGTTCTTTTCATGAACCACATAAGGATCTACCTGAGTCATTGGATGTGTGTTCTTCTCATGAACCACACGTGGATCCACCGGTGTCATTGAATTCGTGTTCCTCTAAAGAAACCACATAAGGATACACCAGTGTCACTGCGTGTGTGTTCTTCTCATGAACCACACCTAGTGTCATTGCATGTGTGTTCTTCTAAACAAACCACATAAGGATCCACCAGTGTCATTGCATGTCTGTTCTTTTCATGAACCACATAAGGATGGGCCCACTAGTGTCATTGCATGTCTGTTCTTTTCATGAACCACACCCAGTGTCAGTGCATGTCTGTTCTATTCATGAACCACACCCAGTTTCACTGGGTGTCTATTTTTTTCATGAACCACATAAGGATCTACCAGTGTCATTGCATGTCTTTTACTTCCATACACCACATGTGGATCCACCTAGTGTCATTGCATGTCTGTTCCTCTAAACAAACCACATGAGGATCCACCAGTGTCATTGGATCTGTGTTCTTCTCATGAACCACACCTAGTCTCATTGCATGTGTGTTCTTCTAAACAAACCACATGAGGATCCACCAGTGTCATTGCATGTCTGTTCTTTTCATGAACCAGATAAGGATCCACCAGTGTCATTGCATGTCTGTTATTTTCATGAACCACATAAGGATGGTCCCACCAGTGTCATTGGATGTCTGTTCTTTTCATGAACCACACCCAGTGTCAGTGCATGTCTATTCTATTCATGAACCACACCCAGTTTCACTGCATGTCTGTTCTTTTCATGAACCACATAAGGATCTACCAGTGTCATTGCATGTATTTTACTTCCATAAACCTCATGTGGATCCACCTAGTGTCATCGCATGTCTCTTCCTCTAAACAAACCAAATAAGGATCCACCAGTGTCATTGCATGTCTATTCTTTTCATGAACCACTCCTAGTGTCAGTGCATGTCTGTTCTTTTCGTGAACCACAATCAGTTTCACTGCATGTCTATTCTTTTCATGAACCACATAAGGATCTACCTGACTCATTGGATGTGTGTTCTTCTCATGAACCACACGTGGATCCACCGGTGTCATTGAATGCGTGTTCCTCTAAACAAAGCACATAAGGATCCACCAGTGTCATTGCGTGTGTGTTCTTCTCATGAACCACACCCAGTGTCATTGCATGTGTGTTCTTCTAAACAAACCACATAAGGATCCACCAGTGTCATTGCCTGTCTGTTCTTTTCATGAACCACATAAGGATCCACCAGTGTCATTGCATGTTTGTTCTTTTCATGAATCACAACTAGAGTCATTGCATGTCTTTTACTTCCATAAACCACATATGGATCCACCTAGTATGATTGCATGTCTGTTCCTCTAAACAAACCACATATGGATCCATCAGTGTCATTGTGTGTCTGTTCTTTTCATGAACCACACCCAGTGTCATTGCATGCGTGTTATTCTGAACAAACCACATAAGGATCCTATAGTGTCATTGCCTATCTGTTCTTTTCATGAACCACACCCAGTGTCATTGCATCGGTGTTCTTCTAAACAAACCACATAAGTCATTGCATGTCTGTTCTTTTCATGAACCACACTAAGTGTCATTGCATGTCTGTTCTTTTCATGAACCATGGTTAGAGTCATTGCATGTCTGTTCCTCTAAACAAACCACATAAGGATCCACCAGTGTCATTGCATGTCTGGTCTTTTCATGAACCATATAAGGATCTACAAGTGTCATTGCATGTCTGTTCTTTTCATGAACCACACCTAGTGCCATTGCATGTGTGTTACTTCCATAAACCACATATGGATCCACCTAGTGTGATTGCATGTTTATTCCTTCCATAAACCACATAAGGATCCACCAGTGTCATTGCCTGTCTGTTATTTTCATGAACCACTCCTAGTGTCAGTGCATGTTTGTTCTTTTCATGAACCACACCCAGTTTCACTGCATGTCTGTTCTTTTAATGAACCACATAAGGATCTACTAGAGTCATTGGATGTGTGTTCTTCTCATGAACCACACGTGGATCCACCGGTGTCATTGCATGCGTGTTCCTCTAAACAAACCACATAAGGATCCACCAGTGTCATTGCGTGTGTGTTCTTCTCATGAACCACACCAAGTGTCATTGCATGTCTGTTCTTCTAAACAAACCACATAAGGATCCACCAGTGTGATTGCATGTCTGTTCTTTTCCTGAACCACATAAGGATGGGCCCACCAGTGTCATTGCATGTCTGTTCTTTTCATGAACCACTCCTAGTGTCAGTGCATTTCTGGTCTATTCATGAACGACACCCAGGTTCACTGCATGTCTGTTCTTTTCATGAACCACATAAGGATCTACCAGTGTCATTGCATGTCTTTTACTTCCATAAACCACATGTGGATCCACCTAGTGTCATTGCATGTCTGTTCCTCTAAACAAACCACATAAGGATCCACCAGTGTCATTGGATGTGTGTTCTTCTCATGAACCACACATAGTGTCATTGCATGTGTGTTCTTCTAAACAAACCACATAAGGATCCACCAGTGTCATTGCCTGTCTGTTCTTTTCATGAACCACATCCACCAGTGTCATTGCATGTATGTTCTTTTCATGAATCACAGCTAGAGTCATTGCATGTCTTTTACTTCCATAAACCACATATGCATCCACCTAGTTTAATTGCATGTCTATTCCTCTAAACAAACCACATAAGGATCCACCAGTGTCATTGCGTGTCTGTTCTTTTCATGAACCATACCTAGTTTCATTGCATGCGTGTTCTTTTCGTTAACCATAGCTAGAGTCATTGCATGTCTGTTACTTCCATAAACAACGCATGGATCCACTAATGTCATTGCATGTCTGTTTTTTTCTTGAACCACACCCAGTGTCATTGCATGGGTAGCCGTTAGACCGAGTCTTCTAGAAGGCACGCCCTAACATAGTTGTTCTGATTGACGATTGTTAGATACTGTTCGATTGGGGCGCTTGGACGATTGGGATGGTCTTCATGAGAGCGATCCGCGAGTAGGATGTTCTGCGGCATGATGGGCCACGCTTGCTTTGGACAAACTGGCAACACCGGGGACTCCCCTATTGTGAGTGTCACGTCTCACGAGTTCAGTGGGCCACATCCCAGTGTCACGTCCCCATTACTTCTCTTCCTCCCCGTACTTCTCTTCCTTACCCTCGAAGCCACTTTCCCCACCTCACTCCCATCCGGCCGTAGCCACAAGCCGACGGCGCCTCCATCCCAATCCCCTCTCCAGCAGCCACCCCCACCCCTCTCGCCATGGGTTCAAGGGGAGACGGCGAGGAAATGCGTCGTGACGACAGAGACGGTGATTTCGATGTGAGTCGTCTCATCTCTATTTCTGTCATCTGTGGCCAGTTATCTATTTTTTGAGCTAGATCTAAACTGTTTACTCATGCGCGTATGATGTGTTAGGCCAACCATACGATGTATGACTCCGAATATCACGGTTTAGAGGATGAAGACAGTCCTCTGGTATGTAAACATGGATATGTGCCCGCTAAATTTGTAGCCTTCGAAGGACGAAACGCAGGCAGGAGGTTTCTACGGTGACAAGGACATCGTGCAATGATGCAAGGCAGGAGTTGCGGTGTTGTAAAATGGGTAGATCCAGAGTGGCCCAAATCGATGCAGAAAACGCTGGACAAACTATGGGAAATGACTGTCGAGTTGAAAGAATCCGTATTCAGCTCACTTTTTGACAGTGTTGAGATGAAGCTATGGGAACCAGTTGACACGACCAAGCATAAGCGAGATCTCAGGTGGGTGTAAGACAAGGTTATCAAACTCGAGAAGGAGAGGGACGCGACGTTGGCCCTGAAGGTTAAAGCACAGCAATAACTAACTCAAGCAAGGAACGATCTCCACCAGGCCAAAGTCCTGCAGTACACAACTACGAGTATTGACAAGTGCATGAGGAAAAATGCAGAGAAACAATTGAAGCTGTACAAGGAAGATGCTAAAAGGAAGGAGCAGACAATTCGATCCTTGCTCTCGCAGGAAGATGCACATCGGGCCAAGATTAGGAAGATCAAGGAGATGTGTGATAACTAGTTCTATTTAGCTTAAGCTCCGTGCCTTTTTAAGTTGTAATATTTGTACTTGTTGACCTAGCGGTCTGAAATATTGGTCCCGGATTCCAGGGAGGAAAAAATTGCTCTGACCCCGCATTAATTTGTGGAAGAATTTGTGATTTAGATCAATTTCTGCCTCGATTTAAATCTTTGTCCCAGATTGGGAACGTACCGTGGACCAAAGACACCTTTTCTACTAGTGTATTCTGACACTAGTGGTTTGTTTAAACGTAATATACGTGGATTGTGCCGCATGCAAATGGCACAACCACAATTTATAAAGTGGAAGCACGTACACCCGGTTACTGGAGATCCGGGAGCTTCGCCAGATGCAGGGGATGCTGGAGCAGAGAGGCGGTGAGATAGACGGGCTCAAGATTAGGCCAGAAAGTGGTACCCATTTCCTCCTCATCTGGGCATTATCGGTGAGAACATTGCTGTTTATGTTGCCACGTCATTGTGCAGCATCTGAAATAAGTTGTTGCTTCGTGGAGTGTGGCAGCTTAAATAATTTATTTATGTGCCACTTACATTCCGTCGTATTTGGAGACCTCCTGCCCCTCAGTAATCGTGGAACCGGTGGATCCTTGTTTTTAGATAGTAGTGGCACAATCACAATTTCGGATTCAACTACTGACTGGAGAATTTCCAAACCCTAAGTCGCGGTACATTTTACTCAGAGAACGTGGGTAGATTGTTTTGCCCAGCAACGTGCCACACACAGAGCGATCAGAATTTAACAGAATTACATATATAGGTTCAAGTTCAACACATTACTATGCATCTTCATTGCCAGCAGCCTTCTTCCGCAGCCTGGGTGCCAAGCCCTCACATCCAACGGCTTCTTCATTTCCTGCCTTCTTCCTCTTCCTCGTTGCCGATTTTCCTAGATTCATGTACTCTGCATCGCTGGGAGAATGGGCACCAGAATCGTGTCTAGCATCATCTTTCCACTCGTTTTTAATTTCTTCAGGCAGAAAAATGGCATCTTTCCACTCGTTTTTAATTTCTCCGGGCAGCAAAATGACTTACCCGGCAGTCATGTTTCTAAACTTGCGGCGCTTCCTGTCAAAGAAACAAGACTGTTGCATTACTGCCCAATATCTATAGAGTAAATAAAACAAAAATTACAATTCAACACAAACATGGAAACTCCAAGAGACCTTTGCTTACCAGGAGCTAATTGGGTTCGAGCAACCACCCTGTCCAAGAACAGAAGGGCGACTCCTAGTTGCAGCAGCTTCCACATCCAGTACATCACATTTCAGCTCAAACATGGCAGCCGAAGCATACCTTTTCATCAACCCAATTAGCTGACTGTCACACGTTATAGGAACCATGATGCCACATTCATCCATGAAGCTGAACTTTGCAGTCTGCTTCGTCCATAATTCAACATGATTACGCAGAGCAGCAACCATACTAGATATAGTGCAGATCTGTGCAGGCGCTTCTTCCATCGTGAAACAATGGTGTCCATACCTCTTGCCCTTAGAGTCGTACCTATAGAGGACTTGTAACCAGGTAAGGAGGGTCCACGCAGATCCCACTTGATAGAAAACTGTAGACAAAATATGTTTGTCAGTGTTGGGCTAACAAACAATTTGAGGTTCAGTAGCCAGCTGGCTGTTGTAACTAGTGCGAATAGCAAAGAGAAGGGTAGATCACCCGCTTGTAGACAAAACTTCTTCTTTCTTGATAGTAGGATCTGCCATCCTCCGAGCTGCTCGACTCGTCGGCGGCGGAGGCGGGCTAGAGACTCGCAACGGCGGCTACAACATGCACCATTTGAGCTCGGGATCAGCGACTGGGCGCAGCATCTGGGGGCAGCAACTTGGCGCCGGAAGTCAAATGTCCGAAGGGATCGTCCTACCTGGAGGGTGGATTCCGACGCCGCCGGTGCTAGGGGAAAGATGGGAATGGATTTGTGAAATTGGTCAATGCATCCAATCCACTTAGCTGCTCAATTTTCCTAAGAGGTTGCCGCGTTGGCGCCCGCGTCATGGACAGATGACCGACATGAGGGTCCCGACTAGCTACTTCACGGGGCAGTTTAACGGAATGTTTGAATTTGGCAGGGGTGAGATGAGTTTGCCTCAAAATGGCCCCTCTCAGTAGTTGGCGGCCCAACTTTTCGAAACACGGTAATTTCAGGAAACTTAGGTACCGCCATGCGCTGGCCTGCCAACTTTGGTACCGCAGATGAACAACCCCAATAGTGACACCATCAATACTAGTGGCTAGTGTTAATACTAAACTTGATTACTTTACATGGGAATACTTCGTGAAAATGATTATGAAAACCTTGGAATGATGATTCATTCTATTGAAATGTTTTGACATGTGTTATGATACACAATGGTTGGTGATGAAAATGTTGAGGCATGAGCCTTGACTTTAAGAAAAACTGATAGTTGGGTTCGGATGCGATACCATTCCAATTTTACCGTACAACCACCATATCTGAGTTGGGTAGGGCTTGACTGGAAGTTTATATGTCCTAGTATGGGTTCCCTTGCGGAAGAGATTGAGCTGAGGCTACCTCCTGATGAATGTCCACCTCTGCAGTGCATAGGATGATAGATGGTCATGGCTAGGAGGCCAAGCTCATAGGGGATGTGCCTATACTAGGGTGTGTAATTGAAAGGTTAGGATTGATTATCCGCATACCAAGTACGATGATTAAGGGTTATCCCTGATGGATGTATCGAATTTTGTGGTGAAAGTGTACCACCTCTGCAGAGTGTTAAACTATTCGAATAGCCATGTCCGCGGTTATGGACAGTTGGAGTGACCATATTGTTCTATTTTCAGATGTTTTCAAAATGATTTGTGAATTGAAGGATGACTTTAACTTGACCACAACAGAGTTGTGGACATGAAATCTAAGTTCCCACTTAAGTAATGTAGAGAACTAAACTTAGGTCTTTACTCTTAAGGCTTTATGAAATAAACCTGGCTTTTTGCAAACAAACATAGAGCTTATGACTCCTACTAGTTTTACTTTACTTATGCTAGTGATAGTTTGCGAGTACTTAAAGAGTACTCATGGCTTTGTCCCTGGCTATTCCCATGGCCAGACTATGAGGAGGATTACCCGGAAGACAGACAACAGGAGGTCTATGACAACTAGGATCATCTCCCATCGTCAGCATTACATGTGATCATGAAGAAGGAGCCTACTACGTTTACTTTCCGCTGCTTTGATTGTATTAAGACTGGATCATGAGATCCTTTATTTGTAGGACCTTTAATATGGTTTGTAATGGATGATGTACCGTTGTACCACTTCTATTATGTCTCGCAAAAATGGTAATCTTGGGATTGCAATATACGGCATAACAGGTATCTGGACTTAAAAATCCGGGTTTTGATAGTGCGGCAATATGAGATTCATGATCAGATTTGTGAGTTAGAAAAGGCTTCTAAGGCATGCGTTGAAACAATTGGAGAAGGGATTAACTCCTACTGGATGATGAGCAAATACCTTGAGAAGAAGGTCAATGCAATCGATGGTAGAGTTGGTTCCTTGATTAAAATTGTCTTTAAGTTGACAGATGAGAAGAAATTCCTCAAGAGAAAAATATTGAAGCTCCAATATGACAAGGCCAAGCTTAGCATTCGCTTCGCAAGCATAGTTAAAGTGGCCAACGTAAAAGAAGAAGGCGACGCTCTTTCTGCCAAGGAGGCGGAATAGGTACCCACAAGGAGTTAATTGATCCCCCTGGCTTGATTCCAAGCTCGGGGAGATCTTTCAAGACCTTGTAATCTTTCTTATAAGTTTTATATTACAGTTTTTCCATTAGTTTAAACTAGAAATTGTGGCACCCCGCTAAAACCACTACTAGAAAATCGCTTGTTATTTTATTTTTGTTGCATCATCTTTAGCTTGCTCATGTTCATCATGCCACCTTGCATGGATCATGTTATAAATTGTTGCATTAGTTATGTTTCATTGCATTGCATTATACTTGTTGGAACCTTGCTTGTGTGTCTTGATATCACATTACTCTCTTCCCCTTTTGAAACCTCCCTATTTGGTTTTCTACAAAGTTGGGATCCAAGTATAGGATCCACTATTTGTAAATGTACTTGTTCTTTTTCTAAAACCATAAACCTCAAATACTTGTAAAATGCCCAAATGGATTTTATTTGTGGGCATCACCTTTCCTCTTTCTCTTTTCCCTCTCTTCTCTCACTTGGTTAAATCCCTTTATTCAACATCTTGCAAAAGTTTCAAAAGAGTTTATTTATTGGCTTGTTTGAATCTGAAACAAAACAAAAGCAAAAAAAAAATCAAATAAAATAAAAAACAGAAATAAACAAGAGCGAGAGAGAGGGAGTAGCAGTAGCCCAGCCTGCCTTACCTGCAGCCAGCGCCGCAGTCCCCCAGCCCATCTCCTTCCTCTCCACCAGCCGGCCCATCTTCCTTCCTCTCCACCCGCCCATACCGCTTCGAGGAAGAGTTTTCTCTGTCACCGTCTTCCTCCTCATAGAGCGCATCCAGAGCTTCCCCTGTCGCTGTCCAAGCGATGGACGGACCAGCACACGCCCCGAGGCCTATAAGGGCAGGACCAGGAGGTGTCTTGTCGAACCCTAGCCTCCCTCTTCTTTCCGCCGCCACCTCTCTTCCTTCCCCTTCCTCTCTGCCATGTATCTGAACGGGAGAGAGAGGGCCGAGCACATCCTCACCGCCACCCCGCCGCCATGGTTGCCCTCAAGCCGAGCTGGGCATGTCCTCGTCTCCGCCTTGTCCTCCTCTTCGTCCGCGCGGAAGGAATCGAGCTGGAAGCCCTCGCACGCGTTGGTTTTGTCCGCAACCACAACTTCGGTCTCCGGCGGTCATCGTCGATTCCGGCCGCCACGGCCTCCTCCGACTACCCCTACCTTACCAGCGACACTCCCGGTGAGCTATACCTTCGATTCCCTCTCCTAATCAGCATGCTAGAGCCGCTCATCCTCCGGTCCAGGACGTGCCCGTCGCGGGCGCCATGAACCAGACCTCTGGTGCTTTGCATATTCAGATCCAGGTGTCTGTCGATACTTCAGTAAAGTGCCCAAAAGCGTCGCTGGATCAGTATAGAGTGTGTCGTTTCCTCATTTGTGCAACATCTGAGGAGTAGCACAGTGGTTATCACCCGGTGTTGGCTCCTTTCCTTACCGTGAGGTTGTGGGTTCGATCCCCATCCCAACCCTTTTTCTTTTCTTTAACCCCCGCGAGCAGCAGGCCCACCTGTCATTGACCTTGGCTGGAAGCCCACCGGTATAAAAAGGTTCCCTAATAATTTTGATAATTAATAAATTCTAGAAAAGGTTTTATAAAGAATAATGCATATCCTTATATTGGTAATTCCAAATCACAAGTATGATATATGTTTTTGAATCAGAAAAATGTGAGGATTTCAAATCTGCCATCCAAAATAATGTTTGAGCATTTTTAAATTTTCGCAATTATTTAAATTGCAATAAATGCCTTTTTTAAATAAATTAATAACTTTAATTCTGTAACTCCATTTTCGACAAATAATATGTCTAAATCGATCAGCTCGACGAGCCCCTTCTAACTATGCTATTCATACATCCTTTTGCATCTCATTTCATGCCTTTATAAAACATTACTGCAAGGAAATCCATTAATAAAATGAACAAATAAAAATTGGAATTGGTTCTTTATTGCTACAAATGTCTCACCAAATTTGTATCATCACTGTGCTATGCAAATGACATGGTTCCATCATGAGTTGCATCATTAACTTGCCATGTCACGCATCATATCATGATCATGCCGATTCTTCCGCATTATTTGTAATTGTTGCATCGCTTGTTTTCTTTTAGTGTTTTGCTTCTTCCCGGATAGGACGATGAGATGTTGCGAGTATCGACAAGTTCTCCGGATATGATCCGTCGGCAGTGTTTCCCAGGCGAGCATTCTCCCCTTTTCTACCTATTTTGCATTTATAGTCTTTACTTCCTCCTGTTGATCTATTGTTATCCGTGTCACGATGCTTTAGTTTCCGTGCACCAGCTATATCCCGTGCAGCCTCTATATTGCCTTGGACACCTCCTATTACCTGTGTTTGGTAGATAGCGGGCCTTGCGAGTCGTAGTTGCTTGCTCAGGTGCGATCTCGTGTTGTCAAGTACCACAGTTGTTGGAATGATGGCAGATGTTTATTGGCGGAGATGCTCATTGGTGGAGATGATCATGACTTTAATTACAACTATTAAAATGCTAGATATAACTAATGCAGAGGCATCGCTGGGCAATAGATGTTATTTGGTTCTTCCACGCTCACTTGTGTCCCGTAGGACCCCGAGTACTTGATACCTGTTCCTTGATTTTTCGCACTATCCACATCCGGGAGGCCTTATGGACCCCCCTGAGCCAGAGCTTGATTCATTTCTATTTTTTGGGGCCACAAGTAATTTGGGGCTTTATTACTATCCTGTACTTATGCCATGTTACTGCTTTATTTACGATTGTGCGTGGTGCACCCGTACTGTTTAGGATCGTGACACGTTTTCGCTGTATCGACAAGCCTAGTAACACTTTCGGGTTCCCAGTCGTTTACAGCCGTCCACACAAACCCTGGGTCCGTTCCGGAGCCGGCCAACTTCGTTGTGGGTAGCTTAGTGGGGTGGCCCCCTGAAATATTGATGAATCCTGTGATCGCTTTGTCGTGAATGCCTCGTTGGGTTTTGAGTTGGTTTTTCTCAGGTTGATCGAGTGTGTGTTGCTATTTGTGCACCCCTGCAGGGTCAAACTTTCTGAAAGCCGTGTCCGCGGTTATGGACGACTTGGAGCACAGTATCTCTATCATAGACAAGCATAACTAAAGTAGTGCTATAAACTTGACTTAATATATGACTAGTAATCAGATTCAACTATAACGGAATGAATATTAAAAATGCCAACAGCTGGTGGATCTGGGTTGTTTGATATATAAGCCTAGTAAGTATTGCAACTCCAACGGAATGTGATAAAAGTGTCAACAACCTTTGGGTTTGGGATTCCTCAGGACAATTATTTCTGACTAGTAAATGTTCCAACTACAACGAAATGTTAACTAAAACTGCCCACTACTTATGCTATCAGGATGACTCATGCTATCTATATCTGATTAGTAATTGCTGCAACTATAATGGAATGAGTAAAACTGCCAACTATGTGAGTTCCTCGGTTTGACTTCCTCGTTTGGTCTCGAGGGGGGATGCTAGGATGGGTTTGTTTGGTGTTAGCTTCAGGTTGGATCCGAATAGGTCTTTCTTATCCCTCTCTGATAACCGCCAGTTGTATTGAGTCTCTATAGGTTGTTTAGTGCCGCTGCGCTGCCGCTTCAGCCCACCATACCTATGTAGGCGAGAGCCGTCGAATTCTAGCCTCGCCGTGTACTGGCCTTAGTACCGACGCTCCTCTTTTTCCTTCGCCCTTTGTCGGCACCCCTTTTGTTTTAGCAGGTTTGAGATCGCCGTCGTTAGCAGGGCTACCCTTCCGGCTTGGCCTGGGCAGGGTTATGGACGCCATTGGTTATTCTTCAGGGCTCTTAGCCCCATTTGCATCTTGTCCATAGTCGGACGCTCTATCGTTTCAAGGTGTTTTGGATCTTTGTATATTATATCTATATTCTTGACTCATGGAGTCGTTGTTGTATATATATATATATCTGTTCTGTGGGTCCCATCGAGGACTGTTGTGTAATGGTATTACTTCGTTTTCCACCCACACGAAAGTGCCTGGTGGGCGTCCTTGAATCGTTTCTATGCGGGTTTGGCGGAAAGCGCTAAAACTTGCATAGGACCGATTTGAGGGTGCTACAGAGTGGTATCAGAGCTCAACAGTTGCGATACCCCACAAGTCCAGCCTGTAGGATAACCTAGCTAACGGCCGAAGTAGAGTGTCAAACTATTTTGCAAAATCGGTTGGATAGATCTGATTAGGTCTAATTTTACTCCTTACCCCTCTTCTGTTCTCCTCTTGCCTTCGCTTGGTTTGAATCTGTTCTCTTCTCTTTCTTCGAGTCCATGAATTCTCGTGGTTGGGTTTTCCGTCGTACCTTCAGGGTTTCGCTTCCTTCTTTGGTAACGGTGCTTCTACATCCGGTCTTCGTGCTATCTGAGGAATCCTTCATCTATTGGACTTCTCGTTGTTCCTTCGTTGCGCCTTTCGGAGTTTGCAAGACGACATCATCAGCTATGCCAAATCCGATGCAGAGCCTGCATCATTTCTTGTTCCAAACCTCGTTTGTCGAGATCTTCAGTCTGATTCCGAGAGTTGGTTGCATAATTCTCCTACTCGTGTACAAAGTAATGTTTTGGGTGCGCGATGGACTGATCCCCATCCGACTACTCTTATCATTCGCTCTGGTACATTGAATCGGTGGATCTGCAATTACTCCTTCCACTGAAGTTAGCGGTGGCTTTATTTGTTGATACCTCTACCTTCGCCCTTTGTTCCCGGAGTGTTCTCTCGACGATCACGGACAACGACCTCTTGTTAGTGGTGTCACGAGGATCTACACGAAGCGAGAAGATTCAGATCGCTGACCTTCTTTCTGGTACCATGAGGCAGATCTCGAGGGCGAGATCCATTGTTAGTGGTGTCGAATTGTGGCACCCCGCTAAAACCACTACTAGAAAATTGCTTGTTATTTTTTTTTGCATCATCTTTAGCATGCTCATGTTCATCATGCCACCTTGCATGGATCATGTTATAAATTGTTGCATTAGTTATGTTTCATTACATTGCATTGTACTTGTTGGAACCTTGCTTGTGTGTCTTGATATCACATTACTCTCTTCCCCTTTTGAAACCTCCCTATGGTTTTCTACAAAGTTGGGATCCAAGTATAGGATCCACTATTTGTAAATGTACTTGTTCTTTTTCTAAAACCATAAAACTCAAATACTTGTAAAATGCCCAAATGGATTTTATTTGTGGGCATCTTGCTCTTTCTCTTTTCCCTCTCCTCTCTCACTTGGTTAAATCCCTTTATTCAACATCTTGCAAAAGTTTCAAAAGAGTTTATTTATTGGCTTGTTTGAATCTGAAACAAAACAAAAGCAAAAAAAAAATCAAATAAAATAAAAAACAGAAATAAACAAGAGCGAGAGAGAGGGAGTAGCAGCAGCCCAGCCTGCCTTACCTGCAGCCAGCGCCGCAGTCCCCCGGCCCAGCTCCTTCCTCTCCACCAGCCGGCCCATCTTCCTTCCTCTCCACCCGTCCATACCGCTTCGAGGGAGAGTTTTCTCTGTCACCGTCTTCCTCCTCACAGAGCGCATCCAGAGCTTCCCCTGTCGCTGTCCAAGCGATGGACGGACCAGCACACGCCCCGAGGCCTATAAGGGCAGTACCAGGAGGCGTCTTGTCGAACCCTAGCCTCCCTCTTCTTTCCGTCGCCACCTCTCTTCCTTCCCCTTCCTCTCTGCCATGTATCTGAACGGGAGAGAGAGGGCCGAGCACGTCCTCACCGCCGCCCCGCCGCCGTGGTTGCCCTCAAGCCGAGCTGGGCATGTCCTCGTCTCCGCCTTGTCCTCCTCTTCGTCCCCGCGGAAGGAATCGAGCTGGAAGCCCTCGCACGCGTCGGTTTTGTCCGCAACCACAACTTCGGTCTCCGGCGGTCATCGTCAATTCTGGCCGCCACGGCCTCCTCCGACTACCCCTACCTTACCAGCGACACTCCCGGTGAGCTATACCTTCAATTCCCCCTCCTAATCAGCATGCTAGAGCCGCTCATCCTCCGGTCCAGGACGTGCCCGTCGCGGACGCCATGAACCAGACCTCTGGTGCTTTGCATATTCAGAACCAGGTGTCTGTCGATACTTCAGTAAAGTGCCCAAAAGCGTTGCTGGATCAGTATAGAGTCTGTCATTTCCTCATTTGTGCAACATCTGAGGAGTAGCACAGTGGTTATCACCCGGTGTTGGCTCCTTTCCTTACCGTGAGGTTGTGGGTTCGATCCCCATCCCAACCCTTTTTCTTTTCTTTAACCCCCACGAGCAGCAGGCCCACCTGTCATTGACCTTGGCTGGAAGCCCACCGGTATAAAAAGGTTCCCTAACAATTTTGATAATTAATAAATTCTAGAAAAGGTTTTATAAAGAATAATGCATATCCTTATATTGGTAATTCCAAATCACAAGTATGATATATGTTTTTGAATCAGAAAAATGTGAGGATTTCAAATCTGCCATCCAAAATAATGTTTGAGCATTTTTAAATTTTCGCAATTATTTAAATTGCAATAAATGCCTTTTTCTTAATAAATTAATAACTTTAATTCTGTAACTCCATTTTCGACAAATAATATGTCTAAATCGATCAGCTCGACGAGCCCCTTCTAACTATGCTATTCATACATCCTTTTGCATCTCATTTCATGCCTTTATAAAACATTACTGCAAGGAAATCTATTAATAAAATGAACAAATAAAAATTGGAATTGGTTCTTTATTGCTACAAATGTCTCACCAAAGTTGTATCATCACTGTGCTATGCAAATGACATCGTTCCATCATGAGTTGCATCATTAACTTGCCATGTCACGCATCATATCATGATCATGCCGATTCTTCCGCATTATTTGTAATTGTTGCATCGCTTGTTTTCTTTTAGTGTTTTGCAACTTCCCGGATAGGACGATGAGATGTTGCGAGTATCGACAAGTTCTCCAGATATGATCCGTCGGTAGTGTTTCCCAGGGGAGCATTCTCCCCCTTTCTACCTATTTTGCATTTATAGTCTTTACTTCCTCCTGTTGATCTATTGTTATCCGTGTCGCGATGCTTTAGTTTCCGTGCACCAGTTATATCCCGTGCAGCCTCTATATTGCCTTGGACACCTCCTATTACCTGTGTTTGGTAGATAGCGGGCCTTGCGAGTCGTAGTTGCTTGCTCAGGTGCGATCTCGTGTTGTCAAGTACCACAGTTGTTGGAATGATGGCAGATGTTTATTGGCGGAGATGCTCATTGGTGGAGATGATCATGACTTCAATTACAACTATTAAAATGCTAGATATAACTAATGCAGAGGCATTGCTGGGCAATAGATGTTATTTGGTTCTTCCACGCTCACTTGTGTCCCGTAGGACCCCGAGTACTTGATACCTCTTCCTTGATTTTTCGCACTATCCACATCCGGGAGGCCTTATGACCCCCCTGACCCAGAGCTTGATTCATTTATATTTCTTGGGGCCACAAGTAGTTTGGGGCTTTATTACTATCCTGTACTTATGCCATGTTACTGCTTTATTTATGATTGTGCGTGGAGCACCTGTACTGTTCAGGATCGTGACACGTTTTCGCTGTATCGACAAGCCTAGTCATACTTTCGGGTTCCTAGTCGTTTACAGCTGTCCACACAAACCCTCGGTCCGTTCTGGAGCCGGCCAACTTCGTTGTGGGTAGCTTAGTGGGGTGGCCCCCTGAAATATTGATGAATCCTGTGATCGCTTTGTCGTGAATGCCTCGTTGGGTTTTGAGTTGGTTTTTCTCAGGTTGATCGAGTGTGTGTTGCTATTTGTGCACCCCTGCAGGGTCAAACTTTCTGAAAGCCGTGTCCGCGGTTATGGACGACTTGGAGCACAGTATCTCGATCATAGACAAGCATAACTAAAGTAGTGCTATAAACTTGACTTAATATATGACTAGTAATCAGATTCAACTATAACGGAATGAATATTAAAAATGCCAACAGCTGGTGGATCTGGGTTGTTTGATATATAAGCCTAGTAAGTATTGCAACTCCAATGGAATGTGATAAAAGTGTCAACAACCGTTGGGTTTGGGATTCCTCAGGATAATTATTTCTGACTAGTAAATGTTCCAACTACAACGAAATGTTAACTAAAACTGCCCACTACTTATGCTATCAGGATGACTCATGCTATCTATATCTGATTAGTAATTGCTGCAACTATAATGGAATGAGTAAAACTGCCAACTGTGTGAGTTCCTCAGTTTGACTTCCTCGTTTGGTCTCGAGGGGGGATGCCAGGATGGGTTTGTTTGGTGTTAGCTTCAGGTTGGATCCGAATAGGTCTTTCTTATCCCTCTCTGATAACCGCCAGTTGTATTGAGTCTCTATAGGTTGTTTAGTGCCGCTGCGCTGCCGCTTTAGCCCACCATACCTATGTAGGTGAGAGCCGCCGAATTCTAGCCTCGCCATGTACTGGCCTCAGTACTGAAGCTCCTCTTTTTCCTTCGCCCTTTGTCAGCACCCCTTTTGTTTTAGCAGGTTTGAGATCGCCGTCGTTAGCAGGGTTACCCTTCCGGCTTGGCCTGGGCAGGGTTATGGACGCCATTGGTTATTCTTCAGGGCTCTTAGCCCCATTTGCATCTTGTCCGTAGTCGGATGCTCTATCGTTTCAAGGTGTTTTGGATCTTTGTATATTATATCTGTATTCTTGACTCATGGAGTCGCTGTTGTATATATATATATATCTGTTCTATGGGTCCCATCGAGGACTGTTGTGTAATGGTATTACTTCGTTTTCCACCCGCATGAAAGTGCCTGGTGGGCGTCCTTGAATCATTTCTATGCGGGTTTGGCGGAAAGCGCTAAAACTTGCATAGGACCGATTTGAGGGTGCTACAGAAATAAAGTTTGCATCATTAGAATTCCCTTCAGGAATAGTCGATCCTTTTATGAAATTTCGAGTTTATTATTATATGTGGACCAATATTGAGTTTGCATTTGCTTTATTGATATATGAATGGTTTGAGTATGATTCTACTTACACTTGATGATAGCAATAGGAGTCTTCCACACCATTGGAATTAATGGTACACATAAAGATAATTTGGTCAATATGTTGTAAGTCTACATGTTGATTCACAAAGAAAAATTATCTATTCAACTAAGTTAAAAGAGAAACCTTGAACAAATAAAAATGGAAGTGCTATCCAAATAGAGTGAGAACAAGTCGAGGTAGAATCTCCAAGTCATAACAATGCTTCATATATAGTTGGAATTTGATAATTGAGATTCTTGAACTTTGATTTCCTACATAAGGTGGAAGTTATTGTTGTCTCCTTTTGCACAACACTTAAAACAAAAGTGTGAGCATATATGCAAAAGAAAGAAGAAAAAGAGCTAATGTGCAAAGAGCAAATAGGCATATACCACTATGTTGTAGTATGAAAAAGAGACAATTTTGAGATTTTGAATCCCAAGTGAATACGTTGATCCTAAAACACTTGGGACTACCTCGTTAGCTCATTCGGTTGAACCGGATACTTTTACATTATGTTGAGATTCATCTTTTATGAACTGTTAATAACTAAGGTGTGGAAGCCTTCGAATACTATTCAGATGGTTCGAGTAAGGTACTATTCATGAACTTATTCCCCTGTATCGTACATGATAAACACATGCTGCAATTGCCTCATTTATTTTATCGACTCACCTTCATGAATATGAGGATCACATCCATTAAGCTAAAAACTTGCTCAGGACGAGCAAGAGTCTAAGCTTGGGGAAGTTGATGAGTGCATATTTGCATCATGTTTTACATTATTATTTTGAATTGTAGATGTAGGATCTTGGTATTTTACGCCGCTCGCACGCACATTTTATGTCTATTTTCACCAGGATCAGGACAGATGATGGAACCAATGGATACAATTATTGAAGCAGTCGTACTGTAGAGAAAAGGAGTCAAAAACAACGTAAATCACTTATTTGGGAAATATTAATAATACCAGAAGAAAACCAGAAGCGAATAAGGGAGGTAGAGAGCCCAACGACCAACTATACGGCGGGAGCAACTCTTCCACCCATATAGCTTCGGCCATATAGTTGGCGTCACCTCCGCCTCGTCAAATAGTTTCGCCCCGTGCAATTGGTTTCATGAGATGACATACAGAACACCTAGAAATCACGAAAACCTCACCTATGATTGTATCCATTATCATTGCCATGATTTATACAAGTATTATTCATATATGATTATTTGCATTATCATTGCCATGATGTTAATTGCCTCCATGTCTGAGTAGATCTCTAGTTCTTGGGGAGATGGAGAAACCCTAGCATATGACTGAGTTCACATAGAGATTATTATGTTATACATCATTATGTGTACGTGTTAATTATCTTCAGCTTGATATTGGGAGAACTGCACCTCCTTAATATTTGCATCCTATGGGGACTCGCTGGAGGGGATTTGTTATGGGGTAACCCCGTGGGTGGCTCGATCTTCACGGATCTCGTGGTCAAATCGATGGGAAAGCGAGGGGAAAGGGAGAAGGTAGCGGAAGTGGATGCACACCTCACGAAGAACACGATGAACACACGCAAAACTCACACGATACAAGGCCGATTGCTCTTACCGGTGGCCATCGGTCCGATCGAATCCTCGCAAGGAAAGATCGGTCGACGTGCTCTCTCGATCCCACGTGGAGAGGGAAGAACACATTGGAGAGGGTCTTGCCGTCTTGGCAAAGGGACACCACTGCCAAGGCCTTGTACAATGAGGGAGGCGCGATGCAAACTCCAACGAGGTGGTGATGATAGTCGATCCCCTTTGGTAGAAGGGGATGAGGCAAAACTAGAGATTCCACAAAGGGGGTTTTCTTTAGTCTATCATCTATGCCTAGGGTTACATGAGGGGTTGTGGAACTATATATAGGCCAGCCACTAGTTCAAGGGTACTTTAGGAATAAAAGGGGAAAGTCTGGGCGGACTAAGGGGTACATGGGCCGAAGGCCCAGCTGGCGGCGCGCAGGCCCATATGCTCAGGTCAGAGACTCCGGTGTGGGGTCCGGAGACTCCGGTGTGGGCCGGAGACTCGAGTCTGTCTCCGGTGTCATCTCCGGAGTGGCAGACAGACTGTCCTCGAGCTCGATCGGGGGGTTGGTCCGGATATGGGTCTGGAGACTCCGAGGTATGTAGGACGGAGACTCCGGTGTCTTCAGGCTGGAGACTCCGGTGTGGCTAGAGACTCCGGTGCTCCAGCTGCTGCTTCTTCCGTCTTCTCTTCCAAGCCTCCGTCTTGTCGGGCTTGGTGCTCTAGGCTTCCTCCCTTGCCTCTGTACTCATCGGTATGAACCTATCATGGATATGGGACGGAGTATAAAGTAGTATACCATTCAAGAGGATAGGAAGTGGGCTCGCATAGAGGAACGGATTCACCTTTGGAGTCCATGACGACTTGGCATAAGTTGGAGACCATGATGTGGTAACGACCGAAGGTTGGGCTACATCATCTCCCCTCCCTTCAAAAAGAGTCGTTCTCGACTCTACACGTTGATCACAAAGTAGAAGATGTCAAGAGACCTTCTTGATCCTGGGCTTCACCATATAGTCGTCCTCGGAATGATTGAATTGACAACACCTCAATGTTCCTTCACCTTCAATGAATCCTACAAATCTCACCACAAAAGCGAAGCAACACTCAAAGCGTAGCCAATTCATGAAGATTATAGTATGATTCCTCAAGTAGAAGCAAGTCACCTTAGGATGTAGAGATGGCTCGTTGAAGGGCAGCCATAGGTAACTCTCTTCGATTCGTCTTGTCAACTCTTTATCCATAGAGGTTGATGCATATGCAATAGTACCTTCACACAACAAAGACCAAGCAAAATATGTTTGTGTGTGATAGAGGAGCATGTCATTTGTGGCATGTCCATTCTTGTCCACAACACTATTAGCACAACTCAAGTATAGCAAACGGGATGCATATGCAAGGTCAAAGTGCATGGAAATTGCTTGAACATCATCCAAATGTGGGAACTCAAAAACTCCATAAAACATTTTACTATGGCACTCAAAGCAATGGACAATATTGGTCAACATCTTTGATGCAAGAGTAGGAGAATTTGGCAAAAACACATGCGGAAGAACATCCAAAACAACATCATTATGTGTGCAAGCCAACCATTGGAAAGAACAATTGGTCAACATGTTGGATGCCACACACAAATCATCAAAACCAAATATCACGAGCGGAAGCAAAAGCAACATGTTTGCAAAGAAACCATATGAAAGAGCAAGTGGTCCTTATGTTTGTTGCAACAACAATACGAGAGACTTGGAAGCTCTCATGACAATACATGCTCAAAATGGCATTATGGTTGCACATAAAACATCGGAAAGAGAAATTGTTCAACATTTTTGTTGCAACACACAAAGAATCAATATCCAATAGCAACGAAACATGATTGTCACAAGGTGAAAGAATACCATTAACATGCTTGCAAGCAAACCATAGGAAAGAGCAATTTGTCAACATGAAAGATGCAAAGCATGCAAAAGGTATCAGAGCTGGGTTCGATCTTGAACTCACTTGTGGGATGCTCTCTAGAGCTCGTTTTGTCAACTCGTGCTCAAATGAGGTTGACATTCTTGTGCGAGTACCTACACACATCAAACACAAAAGGAAGAACGTGTGTGCATGGTAGAGAAACACATCATCCATCATGACGTATCTCTTCTTGTGAACATCACCATTAGTGTCAATCAAGTGTAACATAGGTGCATGGTGAGTATGCAAGTGGGGAGCATGCTTAGCATGGCATTTACTAAAATCTCCAAAATTTGAGAAAGCTATGGGGGCCATTTCAATATAAACCATATTAGAATTATTGTTGCAAGCAAAACATGTGAAAGAGCAATTGTTCATCTTATTGCAAGCAACGGGAGAAATTGTAAAACATCCATGACAAAGCATTGTCCGAGGGGTATCATTGGTAACATCATTGCAAGCAAAACATTGGAAAGAGAAATTGTTCAACGAAGTGCTAGCAATGATATCATCAACGTAATGTTTAAAGCATGGCATGTCTATGGCAACGCCATCACAATCAAATAATTTCACATGCTCAACATTATGCAAAGGCAAAGTATCACATGGAAATATCAATGAAGCATATGTGATATCACAAATATCATCCATAGCATGCCAATCATCACAAGTCATCATGTCCACTAGTGGGATCATGGCATCATCAACACCCGTATTCTTACCTTGTTCATACCTCTCATATGAAGTGGGTGTTGTGGTAGTATTGGCTTCCATGTGGGTGACTTCTTCATCCAATATGGGGATGACATCATCTTCATCCACCATGTACATCTTCTCGGTCGGAGGCGTCATCCTCTCCAAGCTTGGTGCTTCTTGATCCATGGAACCTAGCACATCATGAGAAAACACACTAGAGGTAGAGGGTAAGTCGTTAGAAATCAAAGTGGTCTCACATGACCTATCAACTACCACTCTCAACTCACTAGGTGTATCACTCATGCCCTCCAAGTGAAAGCACTCAATCTCACATATGGTGGAGTCAATCATCTCACTCTTCTTTTCACTCAAGTGGGCTAAGTGGCTCTCATACTCACATAGGATTGGTACCACATCATCGCTCAAGCATATGGGGGTAGGCTCGGTTCTCTCAACTCCATGCGCCTCCTTTAGTGAAGGGAAAGTCCCATGCTCACCATTCTTGATCTTGTCATCGTCGTCTTGCACCTTGGCTTGTGTAGTCCTCTAGACGTACTCGTCCAACTTGGCGAAGTAGAGGTCTTCGTCTTCCTCATCCATGAAGGTGCATGCGTCATCTAGGACTTCAAGTCTTGGCATTGAAGCTTGATAGTGTGGAGGAGAGCTTGCTCTTGGTGCCATTTTGGTGGTGGCACGAGTAGTTGAAGGTGCCCTTTGATGGTGTCGACGGAGGTCATTGACGTGCCTTGCCAAAGGTTGATGTAGATGGCGCACTTGGTCATCCACATGACGCTCGCTACTATGCTCCTTGTCCTTGTCACTCTTCCTGGTGAGGCGCTGTAATGATCGCAAAGCATCATTTGTGTTGTCCATCATGCTCATGGTTTTGGCTAAGTTGTTGTCCATGTCACGCTTGAAGTTGTCCATTTGATGGTGGACCTTGGTGCTCTTGAGGTGGGGGCTCCGTCTTGGTCGACGCGACTTGACGAGCTTGTCGTTCTTGAAGTATTCCATGCTTGGGGAGTTATTGTTGTTGTAGAACTCCATATCACCCAAGCATGTGGAGCCATTATCGGTGTAGTGCTCCATCATGTCATCCATGCTTGTGGAGGCATGCATGGTGGCTCGTCGTGGATTCTTCATAGAAATCATCCTCGGTTCCGGAATCCCTAGACATGATTCACAAGACCAAGTGGTGTATATGGAGGTGGTAGGGGGTTGGGGATGCAACGTCAAACCTTACTTTACCTTGGAAGATAGTATCGTGCAAATGGCAACACTTGAGAGCAATCAAAACCAAGCAAAGTGAAGTTCACGCAAAACACCACAACCAACTAACCACTAAAAAACACACACACACAAAGCTTATGGTGGATAGGTATGGAAGGTGGCGTGTCCAAGAACAATCCGAAATAAAGATATTGTAATGGCAAGTAAAGAACCACGATGATCACAAAGCAAAACAAGTCAATCCACAAGAAGGAAATATGTACAAGGAAACACACACAGTGGGATAAATGGGACTTGTGCGACGGAGAAAGTGATCTAAGAACCAAATGATTACCCAGCGAAGACTATAAGCTCGTGTCGCACAAGTGCAAGGAGAGACACTAGTTCGATTGCAATAAATTGGTGGGCTACAAGATATGCACAATAAGTATCACCTATTTGATGTTCATCGAGCTTGCGCTTCCTATTCAATGAGGCACTAGTTTCTTTATTTCTTTCTTTTTCTTCTTGTCTTTTCTATTTTTCTTTTTCTTTTCTTTTTCACTTGCTTCTTCCTTGTGCCAACGACTATACAAGATAACTATATAAGATAGCGCGCTCACAACTTTTGCTCGGAATTCTACATGGTATAAAATGTGCATAGCCCAAGAAATCATAGGAGGAACTAGTCTTAATAGGTGTTTGTTGAACGCAAAGATAGTGTAGCTCACAAAGGAAAACAAGTGGGGAGAAGTCGCGGAATTTTTATACCTTTTGTCGCCAATCTTCACCCTTTTTGGTGGATTCCGCCTTGCTCATGGAATTTGGATGCATTAGATAGCATGAACCACAGAGATGATGATGTAGATCTCCTTCTCCTCTTCGAAACGAGCTAAAGAACACCAAAATTCGAGTTCGTATGCAAAAGTTATGCTCAAAACCGTGAAGCAGATTTTTGTGTCAGTAGGTAGGGCGGAGACTTTGCCAAAAACTCCGGTCTGGGGTCCGGAATCTCCGGTCCGGGGGCCGGAATCTCCGGTCTGGAGGTTCCAGGACATGTAGAACTCGTTCGGAACGCGATTTTGGCGGAAAAACTTCAACCAAAACACCAAATTGGTGGGGGAAATCAAGGAATTAGGCCATGAAAACGCAAGGGAAAGTAGATCAACAAGTTTAGCAAGTAATCCACGGATCAAAACCTACCAAAATGTAGTCAAATCATAGATCAATCCAAAACACGAATTGTGGCTGTTTTTGGTGGAATTTTCGAATTTATGGGGAAAAAGACCAAATCAAGGAGAAATATGTGGCAACCAAAAGCTGCTGATACCAGATGTTATGGGGTAACCCCATGGGTGGCCCGATCTTCACGGATCTCGTGGTCAAATCGATGGGAAAGCGAGGGGAAAGGGAGAAGGTAGCAGAAGCGGACGCACACCTCGCGAAAAACACAATGAACACACACAAAACTCACATGATACAAGGCCGATTTCTCTCACCGGTGGCCACCGGTCTGAAAGAATCCTCGCAAGGAAAGATCGGTCAACATGCTCCCTCGATCCCACGCGGAGAGGGAAGAACACCTTGGGGAGGGTCTTGACGTCTTGGCAAATGGACGCTGATGCCAAGGCCTTGTACAACAAGGGAGGCGCGATGCAAACTCCAACGAGGTGGTGACGATAGTCGATCCCCTTTGGTAGAAGGGGATGAGGCAAAACTAGAGATTCCACAAAGGGGGTTTTCTTTAGTCTATCATCTATGCCTAGGTTACATGAGGGGGTGGGGCACTATATATAGGCCAGCCACTAGTTCAAGGGTACTTTAGGAATAAAAGGGGAAAGTCTGGGCAGACTAAGGGGTACATGGGCCGAAGGCCCAGCTGGCGGCGCGTAGGCCGGAGACTCTAGTGTGGGGTCCGGAGACACCGGTGTGGGCCGGAGACTCCGGTCTGTCTCCGGTGTCGTCTCTGGAGTGGCAGACAGACTATCCTCGAGCTCGATCTGGGGGTCGGTCCGGAGATGGGTCCGGAGACTCCGAGGTATGCAGGCCGCAGACTCCGGTGTCTTCAGGCCGGAGACTCCGGCGTGGCCGGAGACTCCGGTGCTCCAGCTGCTGCTTCTTCCGTCTTCTCTTCCAAGCCTTCGTCTTGTTGGGCTTGGTGTCTAGGCTTCCTCCCTTGCCTCTGTACTCGTCGGTATGAATCTATCATGGATATGTGACGGAGTATGAAGTAGTATACCATTCAAGAGGATAGGAAGTGGGCTCGCATAGAGGAACGGATTCACCTTTGGAGTCCATGACGACTTGGCATAAGTTGGAGACCATGATGTGGTAACGACCGAAGGTCGGGCTACATCAGGATTACTTTTCAGTAGACGGAGGGATGATAGCGCTTACTGTGACTATAAAGCTATTATCATTATTTACATACTAACTTGAGGAACCAAGGAGAACTCATCAAGCCATGTCCATGCCACGGGAGAAATCCCTTAATAGCGTGGTAATGCGATGGTTGTCGGTTACTGTCTGTTGTGGTTATGAGGACAATGTGTGCAGCGATTGCTGGCAAATCGTCCATATATGGAGCTCCTCCCACATACATGCACACTATGAAAATATTTGTTATAATACTCTCGATTACTTAGTCTAAATTGCTAGCGGTGTATCCACTACTCCCTGAGAACGCCTTTTCCCGATTGTAGTTCCAAAGTTCTATTACACATGCAATTCTTACTTTCTGCATTAAGTTTTTCTTTACTACCTTGTTCAACCAAAAACCCAAAAACAACTCTACTTATCTTGCATCTTAAAGTTATTTCTTAAGTACTTTGTTTAGTTGTAGTTAAAAGCATTTTAGTCTTTCGCCTACTGCTCCCTCTGGGATCGATATCATTATTTCGAAACTAGCTACAAATGATCTGTGCAGTTGTAGTAATCACCCGCCAATCGCTAATTCTGAACAACTTCCTCGAGCACGATGCCCCCTCGTCGTGTCAATGCCAGGTCCTAGCCGTCCACTGACCGTCTTCCGTCCCCTCTTTGTTGCATCAGTCGTGCTCGCGAGTCGCCTACTCAGGTAGCACGTCGTGTCCGACTGTTCCAAGATCCATCGACAGTGACACTCGAGGACACCGCGACTTCGAAGCTCGTACCGGCTACACATGAGGCGCGTGGGGTACCTGCAGCAACAAACGAGCGCAAAGCAGCAGCTAGGACGGGGGTACGTGTTGCACCGGCGAGTACGAACAAGAAGAGGAACGAGAAGGAGACCAGGAAGAAGAGAGGAGACAACTGTTTGGACGAGTCTGAATCGGCCAACAAGGTGCCGTTCATCGATCACTTGAAGGCAGAAGTGGAGGAGAGTGACCTGGACCCGTGGGACTATGAAGAGGAGGAGGATTACTCTGACAAGGAGATGTCTCTTATACGAAGAAGGGGGCGGTGTCGAGTCATCAGAGAAGGACACCGATAGCAGCGATGGCAAGGACCATGACGTTGACGAAGACGATGATGAACCGGAAGATGAAGACGAGAGCCTCTTCGAAATATCATCATTTATTTGTTTTATGTTTTGAGATGGATTTTCACTTGTTTATGGAGGTAAAGTATCGGTGGCACGGATAGAGGTGGCACGGATAGACCCTGCAAAAAAAGTGGAGAAGGGAGGGGTTATCCTGCCCGTTGGATCACAGATGATCAACGGTTGGTGGGCACGATTCGCGTGACATCTGTGTTAGCCAATCACGGCATAGCACCCAGAGTGAGCACACGTTTGGGATTTTGTGAGATTTGTGACCGAGAGAGAGGGAAAAACTGAGTAGTATCAAAAAACTAAGGGCAAGACAGAATAAGGGATTCAAGTAGAAAATAAAAATAGTAGGCATGTGTGTTCCTTTTAGAAATGGAAAATGCATGTTACGTACCAAACCACATGGATCAACCAGTGTCATTTGCATGTTGTCTTCTTTTTGTAAACCACGACTAGAGTCATTGCATGTGTGCTCTTTTCATAAACCACCACTAGTGTCATCTACATGTGTGTTCTTTCATAAACCACCACCAGTGTCATCTACATGTGTGTTCTTTCATAAACCACCACCAGTGTCATCTGCATGTGTGTCCTTTTCATAAACCACATGGATCCACTAATGTCACTCTCGCACGTGGTGTTATTTTCATAAACCACATTGATCCACCAGAGTCATTGCATGTGTGTTCTTTTCATAAACCACTACTTAGATTCACTAAGAGGCATCATTGGATGTGTTTCCTTTTCATAAACTACAATCGGAGTCATTGAATGTTTGTTCTTTTCATAAACCGCCACTTGGATCCAATGCATGTCACTACATGTGTGTCCTTTTCATAAACCACAACTAGGGTCATTGCATGTGTGTCCTTCTCATAAAGCACCACCAGAGTCATTGCATGTTTGTTCTTTTCATAAACCACCACTTGGATCCACTAGTGTCATTGCATGTGTGTCCTTTTCATAAACCACCACTAGAGTCATTGCATGTGTGTACTTTTCATAAAGCACCACTAGACTCACTGCATGTGGTGTCCTTTTCAAAAACCACCACTTGGATCCACCAGAGTCACTGCATGTGGTGTCCTTTTCATAAACCACCACATGTATACACCATAGTCATTGCATGTGTGTCCTTTTCATGAACCACCACCAGAATCAATGCATGTGGTGTCCTTTTCATAAACCACCACATGTATACACCATAGTCATTGCATGTGTGTCCTTTTCATGAACCACCACCAGAGTCAATGCATGTGGTGTCCTTTTCATAAACCACAACTAGGGTCATTGAATGTGTGTGTGTGTGTCAGTGTGCATCACTGTGGTTTTGGAAAAGAACTCATGTTATGAAGTCACTCCAGCATGTGGTTTTCTTTTCACAAACCACATGGATCCAGTTGAATTCATTGCATGTGTGTTCTTTTCATAAACCACATGGATCCAGTAGAGTCATTGCATGTTTGTTCTTTTCATGAACCACCACTTGGATCCAATGCATGTCATTGCATGTGTGTCATTTTCAGAAACCACAACTAGGGTTACTGCATGTTTTTTCATTTCATAAACAACCACTTGGATCCACCAGTGGCATTGCATGTGTGTACTTTTCATAAACCACAACTAGAGTCATTGCATGTTTGTTCTTTTCATAAGCCACCACTTGGATCCAATGCATGTGTGTCCTTTTCATAAACCACAACTAGGGTCATTGCATGTGTGTTCTTTTCAAAAACCACCACTTGGATCCAATGCATGTCGTTGCATGTGTCTCATTTTCATAAACCACAACTAGGGTCATTGCATGTTTGTTTTTTCATAAACCACCACTTGGTTCCACCAGTGTCATTGCATGTGTCTCCTTTTCATAAACCACAACCAGAGTCACTACATGTGGTGTTCTTTTCATAAACCACCAATTGGATCCACCAGAGTCATTACATGTGGTATCCTTTTCATAAACCACCACTAGAGTCATTGCATGTGTTGTTCTTTTCATAAACCACATGGATCCACTAGAGTCATTGCATGTGGTGTCCTTTTCATAAACCACCACTAGAGTCAATGCATGTGTGTGTGTTAGTGTGCATCACTGTGGTTTTTGAAAAGAACACATGCAATGATGCCACTCCAGCATGTGGTGTTATTTTCAAAAACCACATGGATCCACTAGTTGTCATTGCATGCGTGTCCTTCTCATAAACCACATGAATCCACTAGAGTCATTGCATGTTTGTTATTTTCATAAAGCACCACTTGGATCCACCAGTGTCATTGTATGTGTGTCCTTTTCATAATCCACCACTAGAGTCACTTCATGTGTGTTCTTTTCATAAACCGCCACTTGGATCCACCTGTGTCATTACATGGGTGTACTTTTCATAAACCACTACCAGAGTCACTTCATGTGGTGTACTTTTCATAAACCACCACTTAGATCCACCAGAGTCACTGCATGTGGCGTCCTTTTCATAAACCACCACTAGAGTCATTGCATGTGTTGTTCTTTTCATAAACCACCTGGATCCACCAGAGTCATTGCATGTGGTGTCCTTTTCATAAACCACCACTAGAGTCATTGCATGTGTGTGTGTTAGTGTGTATCACTATGGTTTTTGAAAAGAACACATGCAATGATGCCACTCCAGCATGTGGTATTCTTTTCATAAACCACATGGATCCACTAGAGTTCATTGCATGTGTGTTCTTTTCATAAACCACATGGATCCACTAGAGTTATTGCATGTTTGTTCTTTTCATAAACCACCACCTAGATCCAACGCATGTCATTGCATGTGTGTCCTTTTCATCAACCACAACTAGGGTCATTGCTTGTTTGTTCTTTTCATAAACCACCACTTGGATCCACTAGTGTCATTGCATGTGTGTACTTTTCATAAACCACAACTAGAGTCATTGCATGTGTGTCCTTTTCATAAACCACAACTAGGGTCATTGCATGTTTGTTCTTTTTATAAACCACCACTTGGATCCACTAGTGCCATTGCATGTGTGTCCTTTTCATAAACCACCACCAGAGTCACTGCATGTGTTGTTCTTTTCATAAACCATCACTTGCATCCACCAGAGTCATTGCATGTGGTGTCCTTTTCATAAACCACCACTAGAGTCATTGCATTTGTTGTTCTTTTCATAAAGCACCTGGATCCACTAGATTCATTGCATGTGGTGTCCTTTTCATAAATTTCCACTAGAGTCATTGCATATGTGTGTGCGTTAGTGTGCATCACTATAGTTTTTGAAAAGAATACATGCAATGATGCCACTCTAGCATGTGGTGTTCTTTGCATAAACCACCACTTGGATCCACCGGAGTCACAGCATGTGGTGTCCTTTTCATAAACCACCACTAGAGGCATTGCATATGTTATTCTTTTCAAAAACCACCCGGATCCACTAGAGTCATTGCATGTGGTGTCCTTTTCACAAACCACCACTAGGTCATTGCATGTGTGTGTTAGTGTGCATCACTGAAGTTTTTGAAAAGAACACATGCAATGATGCCACTCCAGCATGTGGTGTTCTTTTCATAAACCACATGGATCCAACAGTTGTGATTGCATGTGTGTCCTTCTAATGAACCACATGGATCCACTAGATTCATTGCATGTTTGTTCTTTTCATAAACCACCACTTGGATCCACCGGTGTCATTGGATGTGTGTACTTTTCATAAACCACCACCAGAGTCACTGCATGTGGTGTCCTTTTTATAAACAACCACTTGGATCCACTAGAGTCACTGTAGGTGGTGTCCTTTTCATAAACCACCACTTGGATCCACTAGAGTCATTGCATGTTTGTCCTTTTCATAAACCACCATCAGAGTCACTACATGTGGTGTCCTTTTCATAAACCACAACTAGGGTCATTGCATGTGTGTGTGTCAGTGTGCATCACTGTGGTTTTTTGAAAGAACACATGAAATGATGCCACTCCAGCACGTGGTGTTCTTTTCATAAACCACATGGATCCACTAGAGTTCATTGCACGTGTGTTCTTTCCATAAACCACATGGATCCACTAGAGTCATTGCATGTGTGTTCTTTTCATAAACCACCACTTGGATCCAATGCATGTAATTGCATGTGTGTCCTTTTCATAAACCACAACTAGGGTCATTGCATGTTTGTTCTTTTCATAAACAGCCACTTCGATCCACCACTGTCATTGCATGTGTGTACTTTTCATAAATCACCACCAGAGTCAATGCATGTGGTGTTCTTTTCATAAACCACCACTTGGATCCACCAGAGTCATTGCATGTGGTGTCCTTTTCATAAACCACCACAAGAGTCATTGCATTTGTTGTTCTTTTCATAAACCACCTGGATCCACTACATTCATTGCATGTGGTGTCCTTTTCATAAACCACCACTAGAGTCATTGCATGTGTGTGTTACTCAGTGTGCATCACTTTGGTTTTTGAAAAGAACACATGCAATGATGCCACTCCAGCATGTGGTGTTCTTTTCATAAACCACATGGATCCAACAGTTGTGATTGCATGTGTGTCCTTCTAATGAACCACATGGATCCACTAGATTCATTGCATGTTTGTTCTTTTCATAAACCACCACTTGGATCCACTAGTGTCATTGCATGTGTGTCCTTTTCATAAACCACCACTAGAGTCACTGCATGTTTGTTATTTTCATAAACCACCACCAGAGTCACATCATGTGGTGTCCTTTTCATAAACCACCACTTGGATCCACCAGTCACTACATGTAGTGTCCTTTTCATAAACCACCACTAGAGTCTTTGCATGTGTTTATCTTTTCATAAACCACCTAGATCCACTAGAGTCATTGCATGTGGTGTCCTTTTCATAAACCACCACTAGTGTTATTGCATGTGTTTGTGTGTGTCAGTGTGCATCACTATGGTTTTTTAAAAGAACGCATGCAATGATTCCACTCTAGCATGTGGTGTTCTTTTCATAAACCACCACTTGGATCCACTAGAGTCACTGCATGTGGTGTCCTTTTCCTAAACCACCACTAGAGGCATTGCATGTGTTGTTCTTTTCATAAACCACCTAGATCCACCAGAGTCATTGCATGTGGTGTCCTTTTCAGAAACCACCTAGATCCACCAGAGTCATTGCATGTGGTGTCCTTTTCATAAACCACCACCAGGTCATTGCATGTGTGTGTGTCAGTGTGCATCACTGTGGTTTTTGAAAAGAACACATGCAATGATTCCACTCCAGCATCTGGTGTTCTTTTCATAAACCACATGGATCCACCAGTTGACATTGCATGTGTGTCCTTTTCATATACCACAACCAGAGTCATTGCATGTTTGTTCTTTTCATAAACCACCACTTGGATCCACCAGTGGCATTGCATGAGTCTCCTTTTAATAAACCACCACTAGAGTCACTGCATGTTTGTTCTTTTCATAAACCACCACTTGGATCCACCAGTGTCATTGCATGTGTGATCTTTTCATAAACCACCACCAGAGTCACTGCATGAGGTGTCCTTTTCATAAATCACCACTTGGATCCATTGCATGAGTGTCCTTTTCATAAACCACAACTAGGGTCATTGCATGTTTCTCCTTTTCATAAACCACCACTTGGATCCACGAGAATCACTGAATATGGTGTCCTTTTCATAAACCACCACTTGGATCCACCAGAGTCACTACATGTGGTATCCTTTTCATAAACAACCACTAGAGTCATTGCATGTGTGTGTCAGTGTGCATCACTGTGGTTTTTGAAAAGTACACATGCAATGAATCCACTATGGCATGTGGTGTTCTTTTGATAAACCACTTGGATCCACTAGAGTCATTGCATGCGTGTCCTTCTCATACACCACATGGATCCACCAGTGTAATTGCAAGGCATTGCATGTGTGTCCTTTTCATAACAACTATGGTAATTGCATGTGTGTCCTTCTCACAAACCACAACCAGAGTCATTGCATGTTTTTCTTTTCATAAACCACCACTTGGATCCACCAGTGTCATTGCATATGTGTCCTTTTCATAAACCACCACTATAGTCACTGCATGTTTGTTCTTTTCATAAACCACCACTTGGATCCACCGGTGTCATTGCATGTGTGTACTTTTCATAAACCACCACCAGAGTCATTGCATGTGGTGTCCTTTTCATAAACCACCACTTGGATCCACCAGAGTCACTACATGTGGTGTCCTTTTAATAAACCACCACTTGGATCCACTAGAGTCATTGCATGTTTGTCCTTTTCATAAACCACTATCAGAGTCACTACATGTGGTGTCCTTTTCATAAACCACAAATAGGGTCATTGCATGTGTGTGTGTGTGTTAGTGTGCATCACTATGGTTTTTGAAAAGAACACATGTGTAACATCCCAATTTCAGCAACCCTGACTAGCGGTCCAGAATGCAAAAATGGGGGGGAACAAAAACTTTTTATTATTTAGTGATGCCATGTTTGCATGTTTTCTTGTATTCTAATGCATATGAATGTATATCATAGGACATGCTCCTTACCTCAACATTAGTTGGCAAAAGCTATTTAACAAAGCTATCTTGGCTCATTTTACATATTCTCAAATATTCTGGCATTTCAAAACATGAGCCAAGATGCCTTTGCAAACCTAACTAGTTTACTCGACCCTACTCAAACCAACGGAAAGCTCCTCCCTAGAAGGTCAAAACTACCCCTAAAGCCAGATGATAAGGAAGCGTGACGACAACGGGTGTACTCCACCATTGAGCAGAAACAACACCGGGAGTTCAAGGGAATAAGTTTTCTCCGAAGTTAGCCCCCTACCCTGACTGAAGACTATCAAGATGACTCGTAAATCGCTAACTTGCGCTAAGCTAACTCCTTAAGGCTTCGTTAGGAAACCACCCCCGTCAAGGTCTATGAATTAGGGCGTCACTAGAAGAACCTTAGTACGGCTCTAAGGTGGAAAGACTATGTCCTTCCACTCGGCCTCTAGAAGACTGTCTTCCAGAAGATACTTCAGAAAAGATCTCCAGATCCGACGTCCTCTCACCAAACAAACAACCCGTGAGTTCTCAGAAGAGAAACTAACTGAAGATTCTACAAAGTCCCTCTGCTACTTCAGCTGAAGTCCTACCTGAAGGACCACAGGGTCGCTAACCCCTCAGTTATAACTGCTTAGAGGACATGAGACTGCAACGGATCCAACATGCTAAGTACGAATAATAGTAGTATATTATCCCTGTAGGACATAGCTTCGTGGACGCCATCTTAAGATTCCAAGTCCAGGAGAAAGGATAACAATAGTCTCCAAGGCATCAACCTACGACTCCAAGAAGGAAGGACTATGTCAAATCTCCGATCTACCCCAGTCTAATTTTAAGGGGGAAAGACGCAGTCTTTCCCACAATAATAGAGTAACCCTTTGCTAGAGCAAACTCACGAGTTTCAACAATAAAATCGTTAAACAGGATATGCTACGCCCCGAATGAAAAGGCTGTGAATCCCTAGAGAAAGGTACACCAAGTCGTAGATTCTACCCTCCGACGAGTACTCCGTGAAGTTCAGATTTTAGGTAGCCCGCTCAACCTAAGCCCTCGAGACATTGAGTCCAGAAGGAAAAGAAGGACATCCCTCGCAATGAGGACTAGACTCTGCTCAACTCTCCGTGCATCCCGGAAGACAGAAGCTCAACTACATCGACGTAGTAAACACCTCCAAAGACGGGTACCGTAAGATAATACGCTTGAAACTAGTAGTTCTAACCTTGACTCAAAATCCCCTAACTCTACTGTCCTGAATCTCGGGACGAGATTCTTTTAAGGGGGAAAGGTCTGCAACATCCCAATTTCAGCAACCCTGACTAGCGGTCCAGAATGCAAAAATCAGGGGAACAAAAACTTTATATTATTTAGTGATGCCATGTTTGCATGCTTGTATGCTGATGCATATGAATGAATAACATAGGACATGCTCCTTACCTCAACATTAGTTGGCAAAAGCTATTTAACAAAGCTATCCTGGCTCATTTTACACATTCTCAAATATTCTGGCATTTCAAAACATGAGCCAAGATGCCTTCGCAAACCTAACTAATTTAGTAGCTTCTATTGACAAAACTATGGAGAGATATATAATATACCCTCCTTATGTTTTCAAGATAGAACCTTCAACTACTCTTATCTCTAGGTTTCCCAAAAACCTTTCTATTAAGCTTTTGACCTCTACTCTTGGTAGAGATACCAAGGACTCATCTTACTCAAACTCCAACCTTTTCAAAATAACCATCCTTACCTCAAGCTAGGCTTGATGGTAACCCTAATAGTAGGTTTGTTTGGTTTGTAAGATGAGTTGCCTTGATTTGTTGTCTAATGAATTGCTTTGATCTTCTGTTTGACTTGTTTTCTTAGGAGCTAGGTGAGCCACTCTAGAAGCTCAGCCACTAGGATCAAGATACTTTAAAATCCCCAAACCCTAAGAAAGAATACAATCTGGATCTAATCTCTAGCCACCAGGTGATCATCTAAAACCCTTTAACCATATCAATTATGCAGTGATCCATCCTAGAAGCTTCCAAGTCTATGAAGACCAATATCAAGCATGGACCCCTTCTACTCAATATACACTTCAACATCATGCATGTTATGATGCTTTGGTACCTTGCAACCCATCAAAAACATCCCCTTTCATAATCTAGTCAAAAACCCTAAACCTGCCAAATTTGGCTAAGTCTGGAATCTGTTTCAACATCACCTTTTTGAATGCCTCCCTTTCTCAACCCTTATGCATTTTTGGAAATACCTTTGAACCATCTTGTAGACCATCCTAAGTAATACCAAGGCCCACTCTTGACCTTGGTTATATCATCTTCCAACCCACTTGTTCTTGACGGTTTTGCAGGAAAGAAAATAAACTTTCCCGCAAATCTTGTCAACTTGCCTACTTTGACAGAACCTCACACCATCATGCTATCTTTTATGGACCAACTCTTTGCATGTTTGTGATCTACTCATATAGGTATATAAATACCTACTTCACTTGTTATAATTGGATATTGGTACTTCTTAAACCCACAAGGTTTTGAAGGCTAGTTGATAATCTGCTTTGGCGGGCTCATTTTATTCAAAGTTTGAAATCAATTCTTGCAATCACTCAAGAAAGATCAAGCTCAAACCTCTATACCAGGGTGATATACATCACTTGGTCTATCCATACATATCTTCCATGCCCCAAGGGGAGCTCTGAGCTCCAAGATCCAACAAGGTTTTGTTGGTATAAAAACAATCTTACCCTAGATCCTTAATCTCATGTTTTCCACCAAAATCACCTTGAGTTATCACATACCAAGGTTAAAAATGCTATATACATCTTGTGTACATCCTCTACCTTGATTATAAAGATTTATAAAATATTATCCATAATTATTATGGATCGAAAACTATTTAATTCATTTAATGGGCAAAACCCCCATAACTCCTTCCACAAAGGAAAGTTTGGTTTTCGCCAAAGCACTTCCCCAAATTTAATCACCTTTGAGACCAATTTATCATACACTATCTTCTTAGAAGAGTCTTAATAATTCTTTTTGCCCATTTTCTTAAATGCCAGAAACAAGAAATTAAATGTATTAAATACTTTTATTCATCAATAAATCATGGGAAAATTCCCTAAAGTGTCAAATGGTATTCGGGACCATTCCAAGCCAAAAACTCACCTTGTCCAATGGAAAAATATCAAATGAGCTTCAAGAATCAACTTCTGCAATTTCTGCACAAATGGATTTAAGAGGACTTTTAAATCATGGAAAAATCTCTAATAATTCATAGAAAGGCATCTTGACCTCACCTATCTACCAGTACCCTTGTATCAGCTCACTCAAGTAAAATTGACAAAATCCCTTCATAATCCTCTATATGATCAAATTTGCAAACTAAACAAGTATTGAGCTAAACCAAGAATCAAATGATCACCAAAGCTCACTATCACTCCCCACAACAACAATGACACCCTTCTGGTCGAAGAAACTTAAGAATGTGCTCTCCCCATGTCCTTTACCCCCCTTGAAATGAGGAAAAGATAGACTATTTATTGGTGTATCCCTCTTTATATCAAAAGCTAGGTAGCAACCACTCCCCTCTCTCTCTCTATGGTCGTGTACCAGGCCCACTACACCCCATCCACCTCCTCCCTCGACCAGTACCCGAGCAGCACCCCTCCGTTCCCATCAAATGGACATAGTCCACTCTACACTACCCCCTCTCGGTTTATAAGGGAAACCACCACTTCGGCTCCCCTCCTCTGGATCATTTGCTCCCTACCACCCACCCCCACTCACCTCCTAACTCCTTCTTTCCCTCTCCGCTGCCCTGTACTGCTCGAGGGAGAGAGAGAGAGGCACTTCGGCCATTGCTCAAGATCTGAGCATAGCTCTCCCTCTCCTGCCCTTCTTGCTCTGCATGTCACCCTCTCGTGATTCCATCTTCCTCCTCGACCTAACCGTGTGCTTATTTTGGCCCAGGACCATCTCCTCGAGCTGCACCGACGAACTCGCCTCGGTCGTCGTCGCACAAGTCGGATCTAGTCGTGGAACCCTCTGCTTCTTCCCATTCCCGTGGTCGTCGTCGTCCACCGTATCGCCCCGCCGCTTCCCCGACACCTCCCGAGCCTCAGGTGAGCCGCGTCGCCGCTCCCCGAGCTCCTCTAGGGTTTACCTTGTCGCCGTTGAGTCTGAGGAGGACGACGACCTGGTGCCGTCGGATCTCACTAGATCTGGCGGCCCAGAATCGCTCATACCCCTTTGGGGTTAAGTGTCGCTGACGCCTAGGCCCCGCCGGCCAGCGATTTGAATCGCCCTCCCACTCGCGTTGCTGCCCGATTGGGCCGAAACCCTCCCCGGCGGCCCATTTCCCTCCAGAAAACCAGCCCACCCCCACTTCCTTTCTAATATTTTCCACCAGATCTGTAGTTTCCATGTTTGGATTACATTCGTTTCGAAATGAAAAAATACTTCCAAATGCCCAGATCTGAATTTTGGTTTATACCTAAATGTTTTCTTAAACTTTCAGTACAATAGTTGAACCAAAATTTTGTCTAGATTAATCCTAGTAATTTAAATACCAAAAGGTGTCCCTTTTGCTAATTATCTCCTTCTGTGAGATTTACAACTCCAAATAGGATAAACCCAAGTGCCCCTGGTAGGTACTGCATGTACCTACCTCATGACCTTGGCCTCCCTCCAAGTGGAACCATTAAACTCCTGTAGCAAAAATATCAAGATCCATCTAATTATGACTTTAGAAATTTCCCTAAGGTATACCATGAGTTCAGTTGACCCAATTCCAACTCTCCTGGATGAGCTACATCAATATCTACCCAACCCTAGGAGATCACTAATTTTTGAGCCTCTGTCGATTTGTAGTGAATTAAATACTTCTGTATATAGATTTATCACTAGATAAATCACTACAGTAGCTATGAAACTCCAAAAATAGTGATTCCAATTGGTACTGGGAGGATTTGAAATACCTATCCATTTCCTATACTTCATATCAAAAGTCCTTGTATATTTAATTTGGTGACAAAGATAATTTGTCTACAAAACTGCCTTTGGGAAATACCATAGGGCATTCTGGTAAATATTTTGATATGATTCCAACTCTCAGTGAATTAGTGCACTAAACCCTACTGAACCATCCAAGGAAATAATTTTTGGAGCTCCATAACTTTTCTGGTGAATTATTCCCTAAAACTAGAGCTTTCATCACTAGAAAATTCATAGGAAATTAAAGAAAGTGATAAAATAGTGAAACAACTTTTGTTGCCTTCATTTTATCATCACCTATATGTTGATATTATTTTTACATATTGATATCATACAGACCCAAGCCTAGTTCTAAATCCCCTTGTTAGGTGGTATTTGGATAAATAAATCATAAAACAAAGACCACAAAGGCAATTGAACTAATTCCAATTACCACAAACCCAACCTATCCAAAACCTACTGATATGAGTAATGTGTGGTATGTTGGTTTTCGGTATGGTATTAATGATTGTATGCCCTGTGTTGATTATGCCCTTTTGCTTGCTTGCATGTGCTAACTTGACGACGATCGTTGCGATGAAATCATAGATCAGACGAAGTGGTTATTATTGATTATTATGGTATTCTAAGAAGAAGTCAAGGGACATATGCAATACTGTTGATCACAGGCAAGCCACCTTCTTGCTCATAAGCCTTGTCCTACTATTTTACTTATGCATGTTTTACTTACTACTTTATGAAAACTGCATTGTTTTACTATATGATGATCTCTACTTGGTAGTGGCTTGGCTTCTCCAAACCATTACACTTTTGTACTATTAAGTATAACCCTCTTGATGACACCTATTTAACCCTAGTATGATAGATGGTGTATTACACCATACCCCTTTGGAGACCCTGTTTTAGCCGAAGCAAAACTAGAGGATGGGAAGACCCCCGAAAAAGTTTTACCAAATGTTTTATGATAAAACCTTGGTGAGGTGGGACCTCCCAAGAGATGTTGAGAAAGAAAAAGTTTTTGTTTTACAAAATGCTGAAGGAAAGCTGGAGGAAAAAGGTTTACAAAAAACACCCGGTTCTTTGCAGTTTTGCTAGAACAATTAACCCGTGCAACGACATTACTCTGGAATGGGACAGGGCTGGATTTGATGATTGTTTATTCTGGTATAAGCTGCCTCGCAACGACTATAGGGGATAAAAATCCTTGGAGGGTGGGCCTTCTCTGGCTGAGTCCATGTAAAATATCGACCAGGAGAAGGAACGAAGGGTCTGCGGGCCTCCACGCGTTACTATGAGCCCCTCATTAAAAGCGCACACTTGGGAAGTGGAAAAAGCGCTCCAGTTGGCTTGTGTACTATATAGGGCGTCCCGGTATTGAGAGGAACAACACACATAAGGTAGGCACTTATACTGGAGTGGCATTCGGAGAGTCTTGATCGGTTACTTGACCCACGATCGGTGTAGATCAGGGCAGGGTACCCGGATGGTGTGGGTAAAGTGTACAACCTCTATATAGTGTAAATCTATTCGAATAGCCATGTCTGTGGTCATGGTCAGTTGGGAAGGTTGCTGTAGAGTGGTGCTGGTTTTGATTTCAAAAAGGATTTTGGAAAAGCAATGGCTTTGGAAATGTTTTGACCATGGGATGGTCGCAAAGGATACATGTTTTGACCATGGGACGGTCGGAAAGGAAGGAAAGGAGTTTGGTCATGTGATGACCGGAAGGAAGAAACAAATGGGTGACCCAATCCTAGTGATTTCCAAAACTCTTCAAACGGTTTCCAAAATGTTTTACAAAAGTTTTCAACAAAGATATGTAGATGTTATATCTACAAGAGAAACTATTTGAGAAAAGAACCTCTCTTGGAGTCCTCCTACTACCACAACCATATTGCATATCCTCTTGTTATTATTATTATTATCTTAGGGTGGTTTGCGAGTACATTCAAAGTACTCACTGGCATTGTCCCTGGCTATTAACTTGGTCAGATATCAAGAAGAAGGTGATAGTGACAACTATGAGGGCTAGGACGTTCTCCCAGTCGGTTGCCTATAGGTTAAGGCATGGCTCGGGCTCTACGCTTGATGAAGTTCCGCTGATGATTATTGATGTAGCCATAATGGCATGTAAGGTATGACAAGTTTCCGCTTAAGAAATGGATGTTTACTTTGATACTTGGTGTATGCATAGCAGGGATTCTTGGAGGATTAATCCGGGGGCCCCCACAACATGCAATGATGCTACTCCAGCATGTGGTGTTCTTTTCATAAACCACATGGAACCACTAGAGTTCATTGCATGTGTGTTCTTTTCATAAACCACATGGATCCACTAGAGTCATTACATGTTTGTTGTTTTCATAAACCACCACTTGGATCCAATGCATGTAATTGCATGTGTGTCATTTTCATAAACCACAACTAGGGTCACTGCATGTTTTTTCTTTTCATCAACCACCACTTGGATTCACTAGTGTCATTGCATGGGTGTACTTTTCATAAACCACCACCAGAGTCACTTCATTTGTTGTTCTTTTCATAAACCACCTAGATCCACTAGATTCATTGCATGTGGTGTCCTTTTCATAAACCACCACTAGAATCATTGCATGTGTGTGTGTCAATGTGCATCACTGTGGTTTTTTAAAATAACACATGCAATGATGCCACTCCATCACGTGGTGTTCTTTTCATAAACCACATGGATCCACTAGAGTCAATGCATGTTTGTTCTTTCCATAAACCACCACTTGGATCCACAAGTGTCATTGCATGTGTGTCCTTCTTATAAACCACATGGATCCACTAGATTCATTGCATGTTTGTTCTTTTCATAAACCACCACTTGGATCCACCAGTTCATTGCATGTGTGTCCTTTTCATAAACCACCACTAGAGTCACTGCATGTTAGTTCTTTCATAAACCACCACTTCGATCCACCAGTGTCATTGCATGTGTGTACTTTTCATAAACCACCACCAGAGGCACTGCATGTGGTGTCCTTTCCATAAACCACCACTTGGATCCACCAGAGTCACTTCATGTAGTGTCCTTTTCGTAAACCACCACTAGAGTCATTCCATGTGTTGTTCTTATCATAAACCACCTGGATCCACAAGAGTCATTGCATGTGGTGTCCTTTTCATAAACCACCACTAGAGTCATTGCATGTGTTTGTGTGTGTCAGTGTGCATCACTATGGTTTTTGAAAAGAACACATGCAATGATTCCACTCCAGCATGTGGTGTTCTTTTCATAAACCACCACTTGGATCCACCAGAGTCACTCCATGTGGTGTCCTTTTCATAAACCACCACTAGAGGCATTGCATGTGTCTATCTTTTCATAAACCACCTAGATCCACCAGAGTCATTGCATGTGGTGTCCTTTTCATAAACCACCACTATTGCATGTGTGTGTAAGTGTGCATCACTGTGGTTTTTGAAAAGAACACATGCAATGATGCCACTCCAGCATGTGTTGTTCTTTTCATAAACCACATGGATCCACTAGTTGACATTGCATGTGTGTCCTTTTCGTAAACCAAAACTAGAGTCATTGCATGTTTGTTCTTTTCATAAACCACTACTTAGATCCACCAGTGTCATTGCATGTGTGTCCTTTTAATAAACCACCACTAGAGTCACTGCATGTTTGTTCTTTTCATAAACCACCACTTGGATCCACCAGTGTCATTGCATGTCTGTCCTTATCATAAACCACCACCAGAGTCACTTCATGTGGTTTCCTTTTCATGAACCAACACTTGGATCCAATGCATGTCATTGCATGTGTGTCCTTTTCATAAACCACAACTAGGTTCATTTCACATTTGTTCTTTTCATAAACCACCACTTGGATCCACCAGAGTCACTGCATGTGGTGTCCTTTTCATAAACTACCACTTGGATCCATGATGTCTACGCACTTCTATTCTTGTAGATAGTTGTTGGGCCTCCAAGTGCAGAGGTTTGTAGAACAGCAACAAGTTTTCCCTTAAGTGGATCACCCAAGGTTTATCGAACTCAGGGAGGAAGTGGTCAAAGGTATTCCCTCTCAAGCAATGCTGCACTCAAGATATAAGAAGTCTCTTGTGTCCCCAACACACCCAATACACTTCTCAGGTGTATAGGTGCACTTGTTCGGCGAAGAGATAGTGAAATACAAGTGGTATGGATAATTATAAGTGGTAACGGTGATAGAAGATAGCTTGATGGCATGGAAGATACTAAAAGCAAACTGAAATAAAGAAGGAAGCAAGCAAACATGTAACAGATCTAATTGCAAACGGTGTATCAATGCTAAGAAACAAGGCCCGGGGATCATACTTTCACTAGTGAACACTCTCATATAAATATAGTCTTCTTCATGATACTACTCTTAACTACTCTCCGGTTGGACACTCTAATCGATGGTAGGGCTATAACAGCACACCTCAAAGTAAGCCTTTCCCATCTAGATAACCCCACACTGTCACCTTGAGTACTAGATGAGTCCAACAAACACCACAATTTCATAAAAACATCCAACTCCAAATATAACTCATAACAAGTATTTCTATTCTCTAGCCTAAGTGCCACCATGGTGAGCACGCTGTCACTTTCACACACATGGGGAGAGCAGAGATTCATTAAAGCACTTGAGTAGCAAGGTAGATCTACTTGATTACAAAGCTCATGATCACAATATGATCATGCATAGAGAGAGATGAACACATAGCTACCGGTAGAGCCCTTAGCCTCGAGAGAGAACTACTCCCTCATCATCATGGGAATCAGCAACGGTGATGGAGATGAATCAGCAACTTATAAAGTGCAAGCATATACGCAACAAAGAAGGACCCAATGGTTCAAGTTTATTAGATGCAAAAAAATAAAGTGTGCCATCAAGTTCGTGAGAGCTTTAATCACTAGTTTTCTCATAACAAGTTTAATTTGGAAGGTAAACAAAAGCATGAATATACTTGGAATAGCATATGCTAGTAGGTAGGTATGGTGTACTCATTGGAATAACTTGGTTTAAGGAGTTGGATGCATGAGTGGAACTCATACTTGGTTACGAAGGCTAGCAAAAGACTGGGAGCGACCAACTAAGGGAGCAATAATGGCCATAATCATGCAGAGCAACAAAACATCATTGATCAAAGCATAAAGTGATACTACAAGTTGAAAACTAAAGGATCTTAAAGGCTATGGTGACTTTGGATAGTCATAACATGGTGTGAGCATGCGCCAAGTCAACCCAAATAAAGCATCAAAGGAGAATACCACTATACTATGCTTTAATATGCAAAAACAATGCATGATTCATCCAAGGCACATTAAGCAATCTCAATTGTTTATAACAAGTGATGCTACAGCAAATAATATTAAGCATAAAGCCAAAACAATATCAAGCATGGCATGACAAAGCATAGGCCACAGTCAAAAACAAGCTCTTTTTACCACATAAGCATAAACTTTCCTACTCTTTTTTAAACCAAACCAAACTAATTGCAAACCAATGTATGAAAGAGGGGGTCCAACCAATTTATTCAGAAAACTAAGAAAACCAAGCAAATGAAAAACAAAACAAAAACGAAAAAGAAGACGCTCCAATAACAACACAACGGTGCATGAAACAATAAAAATGAAGCGTTTAGAAGAAACCTGAGATTTTTATTGATGAAGAAGGGGATGCCTTGGGAAACCCCAAGCTTTGACGCTTGTACTTCTTGGATATTTCTTGGGGTGACACGCGTGGCATCCCCAAGCTTGAGCTTTAGTCCATCCTTCATCTCATTACTCATTCCTTCCATACACCTGAAATTTTTCCTTCATACAAAACTTCACACAGTCTTTATTAGCAACATTAGTGCACTCAAGATAAAAGGTCTTAATTTCAGTTCTAACACCAAATAAACTTCCATTAGAACACTAGCTACTGTAGCACTTCCCTCAAAAAGCTCAATTCCCCAAAAGAACTCTAGAAGGAACCAACAAGAAGGAAATGCAGAAAATGGCAGAAATCTGTCAAAACAGACCAGCAGGTATAGACGAATTTTTTCGAAGACCTTCTGTTGCTGAAATCAAAAGGTGTTGAACTAATGAAAGTTAGATCACAACCTGGGGCATACGCACAAACAATTACGGCTCAATCTGACATATAGAGCTATCTCAAGAATTTTTACGGTGAAGCACAAAAATCTGTTTCGGGACAGCAACTTTCCCAATCATTACTTCTCTCTCATTAGAGGTTACTCTTGGCACAAAAGGCAAATAAAAAGGATACAGAGTGGTTATTACAGAGGTAATAACTTGCAAGACTCATCTAAAACTTTTGGGTTATCTCCCAATAAGTACTTTTCTTTAACGCCTTTAAATTAGGCTTGATGGTTTGAGAAGATGCTCACATAGGAAATATGAATTGAAGTAAAAGAGAGCATCAAGAAGCAAATTCAAAACACATTTAAGTCTAACCCACTTCCTATGCATAGGAATCTTGTAAAGAAACAAGTCATAAAAGCACAAAGCAACAAGCGTAGTAAAGCAAAACAAGTGCAACTTCAAGACTTTCAACATAAAGAGGGGAAACTTAATATTATTGAGATGCATAAAACCATGTTTCCCTCTCTCATAGTAACTTTCAGTAGCATCGTGAATAAAATTAATAATATAACCATCACATAAAACATTCTTATCATGAGCCACATGCATAATATGATTATTACTCTCCACATAAGCATAGTCATTCTTATTAATTGTAGTAGGAGCAAATTCAACAAAATAGCTATCATTATTATTCTCATCAATAGTAGGTGGACTGAAAATATCATATTCATCATTGTAATCATCATATATTGGAGGTTTGGTATCATCATAAGCAATAGAATAGCTATCTTCCAAAGTTGGGGAACTAAAAAGATCATTTTCATAGAAACTAGCTTCCCCAAGCTTAGACTTTTCCATAGCATTAGCAATAATGGTGTCCAAAGAATTCATACTAACAACATTGCTATTAGCATGCAAATAAAATTCCATTGGTTTTTTAATTTCCTCTTCAAACACTTCATGTCCTAACTCAAGATAAATACTATGAAGCTCTCTAATTTTGTTGTTGTTTTCCATTAAGCCTAACTAGTGAAAACAAGAAACAAAAAGACAAAATTGCAGAATCTAAAGGAAATAACTTCGAGCACTCACACCGGAGGATGTGAGTACCTTTTACCTTACCTCCCCGGCAACGGCGCCAGAAAATAGGCATTTGCCGTGGGGGGTTCTTCTTCTTTAATCCTCCGGTGTGAATACCTTTTACCTTTCCCCCTCGGCAACGGCGCCAGAAAATATCTTGATGTCTACGCACTTCTATTCTTGTAGACAGTTGTTGGGCCTCCAAGTGCAGAGGTTTGTAGAATAGCAGCAAGCTTTCCCTTAAGTGGATCACCCAAGGTTTATCGAACTCAGGGAGGAAGTGGTCAAAGGTATTCCCTCTCAAGCAATCCTGCAATCAAGATACAAGAAGTCTCTTGTGTCCCCAACACACCCAATACACTTGTCAGGTGTATAGGTGCACTAGTTCGGCGAAGAGATAGTGAAATACAAGTGGTATGGATAATTATAAGTGGTAACGGTGATATAAGATAGATTGATGGCATGGAAGATACTAAAAGCAAACTGAAATAAAGAAGGAAGCAAGCAAACATGTAACAGATCTAATTACAAACGGTGTATCAATGCTAAGAAACAAGGCCAAGGGATCATACTTTCACTAGTGAACACTCTCATATGAATATAGTATTCTTCATGATACTACTCTTAACTACTCCCCGGTTGGACACTCTAATGGATGGTAGGGCTATAACATCACACCTCAAAGTAAGCCTTTCCCATCTAGATAACCCCACACTGTCATCTTGAGTACTAGATGTGTCCAACAAACACCACAATTTCATAGAAACATCCAACTCCAAATATAACTCATAACAAGTATTTGTAATCTCTAGCCTAAGTGCCACCATGGTGAGCACTCAGTCACTTTCACACACATGGGGAGAGCAGAGATTCATTAAAGCACTTGAGTAGCAAGGTAGATCTACTTGATTGCAAAGCTCATGATCACAGTATGATCATGCATAGAGAGAGATGAACAAATAGCTACCGGTAGAGCCCTTGGCCTCGAGAGAGAACTACTCCCTCATCATCATGGGAATCAGCAACGGTGATGGAGATGGTGGTGGAGATCGATGGAGATGGCTCCGGGGGCACTTCCCCGTCCCGGCAGGGTGCCGGAACAAAGACTTTCTGTCCCCCGAATCTCACCTTCGGTGGCGGCGGCGCTGCGGAACCTTTTGTGGCTGGAGGCTTTACCTTTTATGGTTTTGGTATCGGGAGGCTCTTATAGGCGAAGGAGGCAAGCTCGGTGGCCAGCCAGGGGGCCCACACCATGCCCTGGCGCGGCCTGGGTTGGCCCGTACCAAGGGGGGTGTGGCCACCCTGTGGCCCCTCTCCGACTCTCCTTCTGGCTCCGTGAGTCTTCCGGGAAAATAGTAACTTTGGCTTTTGTCCCGTCCAATTCCGAGAATATTCATTTTCTGACTTCCTAGAACCAAAAACAGCAGAAAATAGGCAACTGGCACTGTGGCAACTTGTTAATAGGTTAGTCCAAGAAATCATATGAAAAGTACTCAAAAGGTTGGAACAAAATACAAGAAAGTAGATAAAACCAAGCATGGAACATCAAAAAAATATAGATACATTTGCAATGTATCAATCCACTAGAGTCACTACATGTGGTATCCTTTTCATAAACCACCACTAGAGTCATTGAATGTGTGTGTCAGTGTGCATCACTATGGTTTTTGACAAGAACACATGCAATGATGCCACTCTGGCATGTGGTGTTCTTTTCATAAACCACTTGGATCCACTAGAGTCATTGCATGTGCGTCCTTCTCATAAACCACATGGATCCACCAGTGTAATTGCAAGTCATTGCATGTGTGTCCTTTTCATAAACCACAACTAGGGTCATTGCATGTGTGTCCTTCTCACAAACCCCAACCAGAGTCATTGCACTTTTTTTCTTTTCATAAACCACCACTTGGATCCACTAGTGTCATTGCATGTGTGTCCTTTTCATAAACCACCACTACAGTCACTGCATGTTTGTTATTTTCATCAACCACCACTTGGATCCACCAATGTCATTGCATGTGTGTACTTTTCATAAACCACCACCAAAGTCATTGCATGTGGTGTCCTTTTCATAAACCACCACTTGGATCCACCAGAGTCACTTCATGTGGTGTCCTTTTCATAAACCACCACTTGGATCCACTAGAGTCATTGCATGTTTGTCCTTTTCATAAACCACCACCAGAGTCACTACATGTGGTGTACTTTTCATAAACCACAACTAGGGTCATTGCATGTGTGTGTGTGTGTCAGTGTGCATCACTGTGGTTTTTGAAATGAACACATGCAATGATGCCACTCCAGCATGTGGTGTTCTTTTCATAAACCACATGGATCCACTAGAGTTCATTGCATGTGTGTTCTTTTCATAAACCACATGGATCCACTAGAGTCATTGCATGTTTGTTGTTTTCATAATCCACCACTTGGATCCAATGCATGTCATTGCATGTGTGTCATTTTCATAAACCACGACTAGGGTCACTCCATGTTTGTTCTTTTCAAAAACCACCACTTGGATTCACCAGTGTCATTGCATGGGTGTACTTTTCATAAACCACCACCAGAGTCACTGCATGTGGTGTCCTTTTCATAAACCACCACTTGGATCCACCAGAGTTATTGCATGGGTTATTCTTTTCATAAACCACCACTAGAGTCATTGCATGTGTTGTTCTTTTCATAAACCACCTGGATCGACCAGAGTCATTGCATGTGGTCCTTTTCATAAACCACCACTAGAGTCATGGCATGTGTGTGTGTCAGTGTGCATCACTATGGTTTTTGAAAAGAACACATGCAATGATGCCACTCCAGCATGTGGTGTTCTTTTCATAAACCACATGGATCCACCAGTGTCATTGCATGTCTTTGCATGTGTGTTATTTTCATAGACCACCACTAGTGTCCTTGCATGTGTGTCCTTTTCATAAACCACAACAAGAGTCATTGCATGTTTGTTCTTTCCATAAACCACCACTTAGATCCAATGCATGTCATTGCATGTGTGTCCTTTTCATAAACCACAACTAGGGTCATTGCATGTTTGTTATTTTCATAAACCACCACTTGGATCCACTAGTGTAATTGCATGTGTGTCCTTTTCATAAACCACCACTAGAGTCACTTCATGTTTGTTCTTTTCATAAACAACCACTTGGATCCACTAGTGTCATTGCATGTGTGTCCTTTTCATAAACCACAACCAGAGTCACTACATGTGGTGTCATTTTCATAAACCACCACTTGGATCCACCAGAGTCACTTCATGTGGTGTCCTTTTCATAAACAATCACTAGAGTCATTGCATGTGTTATTCTTTTCATAAACCACCTGGATCCACCAGGGTCATTGCATGTGGTGTCCTTCTCATAAACCACATGGATCCACCATTGTCATTCAATGTCTTTGCATGTGTTTTCTTTTCATAAACCACCACTAGTGTCATTCCAGATGTGTCGTTTTCATAAACCACAACCAGAGTCATTGCATGTTTGTTATTTTCATAAAACACCACTTGGATCCAATGCATGTCATTTCATGTGTGTCCTTTCCATAAACCACAACTAGGGTCATTGCATGTTTGTTGTTTTCATAAACCACCTGGATCCACCAGAGTCATTGCATGTGGTGTTCTTTTCATAAACCACCACTAGAGTCATTGAAAAGAACACATGCAATGATGCCACTCCAACATGTGGTGTTCTTTTCATAAACCACATGGATCCACCAGAGTCATTGCATGTGGTGTTCTTTTCATAAACCACCACTAGAGTCACTGCATGCGTGTGTGAGTGTGCATCACTATGGTTTCACAAAACATTACATCACTTGCCAATCCTAGATCCGCCACTATGTCATTGCATGTGTGTTCTTTTCCTAAACCACCACTAGTGTCATTGCATGTGTGTTCTTTCCATAAACCACATGGATCCACCAGAGTCATTTGCATGTGTGTTCTTTTCAATGACAGCCATTGGCCACAAACAATTGGGACGCAGACCTAACTAGTAACCGCTCTAGGCTTCTAGAAGACCCGATCCACGATTGTTAGGTGTCGTTGGATCGGGGTGCGTGGAAGATAAGGATGTCCTTCGTGAGCATGATCCGCGAGAAGTATGTTCTCCGAACTGATTGGTAGTGGCATCCGTGACTGGGCCTACATCATTGCCATTATCCCCTTAACCTTGGGTCCGAAGCTCAGATCATGTTCCTTCATCACCATGGAGAGGGAGAGGCCCAAACTAATCTTGCACGAGGCTCAGATGTTTGCCCACTACGACATACTCACGCCGCTGTTCGCGAGGCTTCCAAATGGCTTCGAGCTCAGCTATGCCGGGGTGCCTGTCGCGCCGCTCTTGCATGACAACGCGTTGGCGAGGCAAATCGAGGAGCGCCGCCGCCAGCTGCCAGAGCGGAAGAGGGCAATGGCACGGTTACTTGTGCACGAGCGTGTACTGGCGAAAGTTGTTCAAGAAGGAGCGGATGGCGTTGATTGAGTTGTGCGGAACCCGCCGGCAGGAGATCCTCCCGGATCTGCCCAACCCCAAAGGGAGGCAGCGCTTCTGGGCAGTACCTAGGCATAGGACCTCCACCGTTATCGATGCGGCACGCCGTGAAGAATCCATGACAAGGAGGAACAATGCCGTGAACGTTGGCATCAATTCCGACGCGGAGGAGGCTGACGTCGACGTGGACAACATCGTCGATGATGGAGACTGCGGGAGCATCATTGTCAACTAGGGCCACATAAGCCTAAATTCAATCAATGTACTATATCTTAATGCCCTATTTGGATCGGGGTCACTTGAGTCATAGTCGATTAGCGTCATAATCTATATATGTTGGCCATGTTTTAGGTGTCTTTGTCTTTGAAACTAGCCAAAATTCGTGTGATCCTGAAAAATAAAGTTCACGCGTTACTGGTATATCGGATGGGACAATACGCTAACTCTCCTCTTAGCACTTGATGGCACAACCATAATTTGGACTCTCCTACAGGAGAAGGGGTCAAGCGTGTTGTAACAAATAGTGTACTACTTCTGTCCAGATATAACTGACATAGATTTTTTTAGATATTTAAATGTATCTATACCCAAAACATGTCTAGATACATACGAATCTACACAAATTCAAGTCACTTAGTTCTAGACGGAGGAGGGAGTAATAATATTTTTTGAGGAATAGTTTCCGATGGCATATATTGGCCATGTTTTAGGTTTCTCTATCTTTCAAACTAATCAAAATTCTTCCAATTTTGAACAAACAAAGTCATTGCATTCACATATGATGGGACAATACGCTGACTCTCCTACCAGCACTTGATGGCACAACCATAATTCTAGAGTGCCCCAGAGGAGATGGGAATCCAAGGGAGATGGCAACTAGTAGCTGCGTCCATACGCAGGTAAAAAATGAATGTTATAATATTTAAAAATTGTTATCTGGTCCACATGACCCCATCACAGACACGTTGCACGCGCTAGATATAAATAAAGATGACACGACTAGTTTAGTTTCAATGATAATTCAACATACGATGTTACTATGCCCGCTTCTTTCTGCTCCTCTTATTAGTCTGCTAGCCCACGCGGCATTAAGCAACAATTGATGAGGATGTAAAAAATGATAAAATGGCAAATAAAACAATTTTTAATCTTAAATTTCATCTAGAGAATCGTACAAAGATAAAATTGGCAGGGATTTATTATTTCTCCTGCAGTTAGCCGAAAGATCCTCAAGAACATCCTCAATCACCCCTACAACTTCTTAATATTCTAATACACCTCCATTATTTTCCTTTTCCTCCCCGTTTCGCTTAGCCTTTTGTTTATTTTAACACCCTTTTCTCTTCGGCACCTCCACTTCTTCATAAATTTGCTGCTTACCTATGTTTTCCTCTAAGTGCTCATCACCGTTTTCCTCCACCTGCTGCACTTCCTCAAGTTCTTCGTCTTAGCGCTGCTCTTCCTCTAGTTCTAGCTGAGAAGCCTCATTTTCTACCACCGAGGTGTGAACAGGGACAAGATCATGTGTAAGTGGGTTTTTGCACAACCTCTTGATATGGCCGAATCCTCCATAGCGTTTGCATATCCTTTTCCTTTTCCTAGCTCCTAGCCTTGAACCTTTATCGGTGGAGGCTTCGATCCATAGCTTTCTAGGCCTCCCAGGTGGCCTCCTAAGAACCGGTGGTTGAAGTTTGAACCCTGGATCGATAATCTCCCAATCATTTTCATCAACCATAGGTGGTATGTTTTCTGCATACGTTGCAGCAAACTTGTCCATGGATAAATAGTTGTCAAGATAGTTCTCTATTTCAGCTCCGCTACCTCTAAGCGTTAAGATGAAGTACAATGCATGGTGACATAGAAGACTAGTAATCTGCCACTACCTGCATGAACAAGTCTTGTTTCCAATGTGTATAGTGTACCTCCGTTCAGTTCCACGCTTGTATTCTGCATAAACCTCAGCCAATGTTCTGGAACTTCTGACCATCCTCATCTTTATTGTTCTCATTGCCCAGGTTCTTGCATTCAGTAACATAACCACCTTTGGAACTATTTTATGAACTAAAAAATTTCTTGCACAAATTCTTTGCCTTAAATCTATCTTCACCATTATGCACTGTCTTATTACATACAACAAAATAATAATTCCAAGTGTCTTCATGCCCGAAATCTTAGCATTGAAACTCTCTGCCAAATTATTGCAAAAAAAACATCCACCTTGCTTAACTCACCAAACTTTCTTCTGGCCCATAACTTGGTGTGATGTTCTTCAAGGTATTTTTTCACCTTTGGCACTACATATATGTTCTACAAGTAAGTAGCATGCGTGCTTGGGGTGTATGTGTATGTTGATCGCCACAAGTCCTCTTCAAAGATCTTTCCTTTGAACTTCTTCGTGAAGTTAGTAGCGAGGTGTCGCATGCATTCCCTATGCTCAACCCCAAGAAACACATCATCAGCAGCATTCTCAAGACCCTTGCATGAACCAGTGTGTATTACCAAGCCTTCAGGGTGAGCAATTACTTCCCGTAGTCTCTGCATGAACTATGTCTAGCTTTCATTTGATTCACCCCCAAGAACAACATAAGATACTGGTAGAAGGAAATTATGTGCGTCCAAAGCACAAGTAGAAGCAACATGTCCCCTGAACTTCCCTATTAAAGAAGTTGCGCATGTTGCCAAGTATGGCCTACAGCCGTCTAGGAACCCCTTCCAGCATGCCTTCATCCAGACAAAACATCTCCTGAAGCATTTCTTATCTTCCTACTTATACTAGATCCCCCTTGAGACCTTTTCTCTTCCTTTCACAACCTCATAATCGATGTCAACAACACTACCAGGTGATGTTTTCTCTACCTGAGCTTTGAAACTATACAACATGTGAAAACTGTCATTCCACTAGCCTTGAATGAAGTGTAGACTCATCTCCTTCCCATCAAAGACTTTGTGGTAAGGAATTAGAATGTTAAACTTTTTGCTAATCTTTACTCTAAGTTCAGCAGGTCCAATGTTATGATCCCGCCTCACCTAGTCAAGTATAGTAGGAGCAATCCACTTGGTAGTCGCCGGTCTAATTTTATCACTTAAAGAAGTATTAGGGCAGTTGTGTTTCTTCGTGTTTACTTTGATCTGCATTCGATAAGAATCCAAATAAATCAGAGCTAATTATCAACAGAATAAATATAAGAAAGACTGAAACTAAATGTAGCTATTGCAACCTGAACTGGGTGTCCACCCGCATTGGAGATGCATGTAATCTCCATTTACACACATTACTGTCCCTACAATGCACCCTAAATCTCTTTTGGTCGCTCTTTTCATTGATAAATTCGAACCAACTCTAATTGCATAGGTTGCAACTGATATCTGCACTCCTCCACATTCTCAAAGACAGTCCCCTCATCAATTGTAGGATTGTCCCTGTCAAAGTGTATCCCTGGCATGTCCTCGTCTTTGTCGTGGTATCTACATCCCATTTCCACATCTTCACATTCCTCTTCCTCATCAGTCCCATAGTCAGGCTCAAAGTTCGAATCAACCAAATATTTCCTACTATCCATCCTATCACGGTCGGCAGCCATGTCTGGATATGCTTTCTCATCATCATCCGCACCGCCACACATTTCAGTGTCTTCATGCTCGCTTGACAAAGCATCATGCTCAAGGACAAGCTATACCAACATCCTTCGGTTACCAACACATATCCTTGTCATCACCACGGGACTAGAAACGCTAATTGGGGTATGCAGAAAAGGAATCACAGTTCTTACCCTTCAATGGGGACGTACGTCGCCTTCTCCGGGATCCATACCTACAAATCTCTACACCTCGCGTCCTCTTCCCCTGTTTCATTCTCCTCTGTGCTCTCCAGACTTGAAGGAGATTCCGTGCTCTCTAGCCACGCAGGACCCATCTCCGTGTTCTCAAGCCTCGCAGGATCCATCTCCGAGCGGGATCCGGAGCACCAGCGTCGTTGGGCACCTAACTCAATGGCCGACTTTCGGTTTTTGTTTCAAGACGCGCCTGGGCGGTGGATGCCGGCAAGGAGACATGGCAGGGAGGGGAGAGGACGTGAGCACTACAAGAATCTGGACGATCCGTGATGTTTTTTATGACGCGACCTAAAAATGTTTCGTTGTAACGAGCTCCAAGCCCCTCCAACCCAGTTATCCATGACGTTCCTTGTTTTCATCATGGCAAATTCATCGAAGATTTCGTCCTAGGCCCTGAAGCCCAGTTTGCAATTTCGTCTGGTACAAAATTCGTCGTGGAATTCGTCACGGCACATATTCGACACCTTTTTTCCCATCGACCGTCTCCTCCGTGCTTCAACCCCACCTGGCAGCGCATTATGCACCGTAGCACTTCACGGAATTTTTTAGCCGGTCCCACAATTTCAGTCTGTTTGATCAAAACTTGCATGCAGTGCATGGCTAGTTCACGCACTAGTTTTGGAAAAAAGCCCGTTGATCCAAACTTGAAGTGGTAGTTCCGCTTCTTATCCCTTGTCTCCTCGCAGTGGTAGTTCCGCTTTGTCTCCCTCGTCTATTCTCCTCTTCTTCTCCTCACAAAGTGGTAGTTGTTCTTTCTTCCTTGATCAAAATATTCCTGCAAGTAAGCCATGGCCAGTAGCCGGATGAAGAGGAACTGGTCCGATCTCCTGGCCAACCCACTTTGCAAGATCGCCGACTACTTACTGGAGAAAGAGGAGTACGTCGATACCTATGTTGCTTGTCAGGAAGTCTTCACTGATTGGCGCCGCACTTTAAAGGTGCCTGAATTCCATCTCAACAACTGGATCATGATAGATCACACACTTCTAGACGTTGGCGACTTCACCTTCCTCAATCTCGCTACTGGTCGTTGCTTCAGGACGAATCTAATGGACGTCCATCGCAGGTTCACATTCACATCCGATATATATAACATTAATTTATTTTTATTTTCCATTGTAAACATCTTAGTGCTAACTGATGCCTCCTCTTCCAAAATATTCTACTTCGTCGGTGTTTCTCGTGACATCATTGTGGTTGCTCAGAGGGTGGAGCCGTACAAGATTCGGCTTCTGAACCCAATCACTCATAAGTCTAACACTCAGTTTCAAGCACACATACCATCTGATATTCTGCAATCTATCATCATGATGAAGTCCCCGACGATGGTGTTCGTTTGCACGGATTATCTAGATCATATTGTATGGACCGATGAGAGCACCCCAACGGGGAAAATCAATGAATCATTTGGAGAAGGATTGTATTCGCCACCGCCTGATATGTTTCTGGTCTCCATGCTAGCATTCCAAGGGGAAGTATATGCATTACTTGAGAATGGAGACATCATGTCGACCAACATCCAGTTATAGAAGCGTGTGAGCACTGTCACGATGGCCAACATAATTTCAACCCTAGTCTATGAACAGGTACACGGAGGCTACATATTTTACCTAGTTGAGTCAGATGGTGATCTGCTTCTTGTGTTGAACGGGGATTTCGCCAAAGGGCAACAGATGTTGGATCGGGTGGACATGGAGAACCGCTCTCTCGAGGCCGTCGGTGACATTGGAAGTTGTACCCTCTTTGTTGATTACCATCGGTATATCTCCATTCACACCAGGTTACACCCCACAGTCAAACATGGTTGCATATACTACAAGAATTATATCCGACTATACGACCATGAGGTTCAACCCTGGGAAGAGGAACTAACAATGGTAACATATGGCTTAAGTCTGGAACATACACCGAGGCCTTACCCTCTGGACAAAATACTGGCAGCACATTGCAGATGGAGAGAGTTCTATGAACATGTGTTGCAGCACGCGGGAGCCGACGACAATGAAAAATATAGGGGAGAATGAATCCTATATTCATCCTAGGTTATTTGCTAGCATTTTCAGGTCTATTTTTCGAAGTAGAAATTTGTATCGTATTTCTATTATTTCGATCAGCAGTATGCGTATTACCTTTAAGACAAAATTGTAATGTATTTAATTTTAGTACTTTTAGAATCAAAGTATTTATTTTTAGTAGCTTCTTTTTGAATTCTCTGTGTTAGCTTTTAGAATTATGTGCAAGTACTATCTTTCAACTTTTACAATCATAGTACTCAAGTTGTTGTAATTACTGATTCAAAAAATCTAACGGAGATCAGAGTCTCATCATGGAAATCTCTCGAACTCGCGACGAGGGACCCTCTCGCGAGCAGGCCAAACGACCGGAATGCATGTGGACAGGAAATCTTTCAGAATTCTTTTATACTAGTAGCTTCCATATAATTCTTTGTACTAGCTTCCAGTTCACACAATCATAACCATACCCGGTAAAATCTTCCAAGAGTAGACTAAACAGGCAAATATATTATATATATACACTAGGTTTCAAACGACTAATTAACTATTGCAGACTACGTCGTACTAGTTAAGCTTAACAGTTCCCAACCACAACTACACTCTAGATGGTCTCGAACACAAACTTCACGTCCGTCATCTCTTCTGTGGTCTTCCTACTAGTGATTAGCACGGCTTGTCCAACCTTTAGCTCATCTTCACTCTCGTGGAATTTCTTCCACTCCTGATTGCTGAAGACGGCACGACCAGCTGGGTCAGTCTTGTATGCAATTGGGGTGATGTCAAAATCTCCTAGCTGTACTCCAGTCACACCATCATCAGGGATGCCCATGGAGGAAACCACTTTCGTAGGTAATCTCTACGATGCCGCGCCATGGATTAAAAAGAAGAAGTAATCGTGTCAAACGACGACCACCACAAGTTATATATTCAGCCATACAAGGAACAAACAAAAGGTAGTTGCCATAACATCTTATGTTGGACAAGATTTGTCCTTGTCAAACGGGTCACAAATGGAACCCCGATGAAGGTGTTGTTTGGTGGTAGGGTAGCTAGGAGGTGTTCCTTCTCATCATCGGTAAGGTGGCATCTTTGGGCGACAACCGTAGATTCATATACGTCTTCCTCGCCACCAAGACCACATATATAGAGAATAGTTATCCTCGGCGCGGGTCCGGTCAAAGAAAAACATAACATTTCTTCCCTAGTAAGATCGTTTTGTGTAATAAATTGCTCCCATCCTTCACCTCCCATGATAGTCATGTTCTTTCTTTTCTCGATGTCAATCTTGTAGGTGCGCCCAAGAACCTTGAAGGGCACACTCTCACATTCAGTTGTGGCTAGATTAAACATGAACCTTGAATTGCATGACATAGTCTATGCACCAAAACCAAAAGAATCAGACATTAAACAAACGGTTACAGACTTACAGTGTAGTTTGAAATAAAATTGCTTGTTACCACTTACCACTGAGTTCTGGAACCCCTCTAACTTGACAAGTAGATACAAAAGGACATGCCCGATGACAACCTAGATTCGCAATTGCTCTTGCATACTAGACACAACGTCAGATCCTGTTAGGCAATAAATGATGAATGTCTAAATGATATATGGAACTAAACTCCCAAAAGAAATAGATTGTATATATACATTAAACATATTATAATTTAAACACCTGAGTTGGGATCCTAGTTTTCTTAGCTTTGGCGATTCTAACAACCACATCATCAGGTGCTCTGAACCTCGCTTTCTTAGGTCTCTTCACTAGTTGCTTCACATCATCATCAGATGCTGTGAACCTTGATTTCTTAGGTCTCTTGACTACAGGTTGCTTCACATCATAATCATCATCATCATCATCGGATGTGACATCGATTTAGCCAACGTTCATTTTAGAAACCTAAATGGTCATTGCAGTAATTAGAATTAATGTTTTGTTTTGCTGTTGTACAGTAGGTTTAACTACTATCTTAAAGTCAGTAGCAATAATTTTAAAACCTGCATTTCAATGTTATGTTGTACAATAGGCTCCTTTTGCATCAGCCCTTCCATTTTGCAGTATTCATAGTTTCTACAGACGCCTCTTTCTAATTCTTCCCTTGACAGTGTAGCCATTTGGAGACTTGTTAACTAGAAGAATCAAATAATAATTAGTGAACTACAAAAATCAAATTTAAAAGCATATGGTTTGGTCACAACTACAAGCATCATCCAGTGAGATGAATCTCTCTATACCAAGGAGCATGTACAACCATAGTGGAAATGCAAAGATAGTAAGTAGATGCCTATCATCCCATCAACAGTCAAAGTGCCACATTTTCATCATTGACTAGTTGTAAACAGTGAAAATCACAAGATTATCTCTTAGCACTAACATAGCTATAAAAACATCAATTTGGGCCTCATACTAACAAAACACACATAAATCAATGAGATAATCGAACATATAGCAAGAAGCATGCACAAAAAATGTGTTTGTACAGAACACATGCTATATGCACATTATCCCATGGACAGAGATAGTGCCACCCTTTAATCATTGGCCAAATGCATGTGAAGATAATACAATGACCTACATCAATATATAATGTGGGCTCCATAGTAAGATAGCACACACAAGTCAATGAGATGAATCTGTATCTACCAAGGAGATGTAGAGCCATAGTGGTTGTACAAAGACACTAAGTAGATGGAGATCATCCCATCAACAAGCTAAGTGCCACATATTATTCATTGGCTAGTTCTAAACAGTTAATATCCTAAGATTATCCATCAGCACCAACATATAGCTATGAAAAACAACAATTTGGGGCATTAATTTGGCGACTACTTCAAGATCATCACGTGACATAGACAGCAACGCCTCCGCTCTACCCTAGAACGAGGCGGGACACTGAGGCCAAGATCCATCGCCGGTGACCTAGATGGAGCACTGACGCGGTAAACCTAGAACGAGGAGGTTACACGGTGAAGGGAAGTAGGTTGAGGAGCACTTATGTTGCTGCCCTCATTGCCAGGGAGGGGAGGGTGGTTGGTCATCACTGGGAAGGGGAGGGGAGGTGATTTGGCCGTCGCAGGGGAGGGGAGGGGACGAGATTTTTCCGTCGCCGAGGAGTGTCGGGGAGGGGATTCGACCGTCGCCAGAGAGGGTTTTCCTAATGCTAGGAGGTGAGTGGATTTGGGCGAGTGTGGAAGGGACCCGTAATACCCAATGACAGGTGGGGCCCATGCTGGAGCTGACGAGTGACCCCATAACGAGTCGTTTCCCCGACCGCACCGCACTGCGCTATGCCGCACCACACCGCACAGTTGCCGTCGTTGCCGTCTCATCTCCACCGCCATTGCTACCATCGCTGCCACGCCTTGGCTGCCATGGGGATGCGCAAGCCGGCAGGAGAGGGCGATGTTGTGGACCAGGTAAATTAGGTCTTGCTCCGTCCCTGAATCTGTTCTACCTAGGGTTCAATGACTTGTTCTGCAGTTAGGCGAATTTAACTGTTTCAATGACTTGTTCTGCAGAGTTGTGTTGGAATCGATGGGGAGCTGACAATTTCCATCCTAGATCAAGATATTGGTGGGAAGGAGCTAGATCCTAGTTGGAGATGCCAGTGCAACCATGTTCCTGCTAGGAAGGTTGCCTCCTATGGTGCAGACATTGGTAGAAAAAATTTAGGTTGTCCAGATGAGGTTTGCTGTTACTTGTACTGGATGGACAACCCATTACCAGCACAGCTACAGAGGATGCTTGCCCAGCTATGTAAGAAGGCAGATGATAATATGATGATTGAGTTGAGGCTGGCATATAGAGACACGGATTTGCAGATATCTAAACTGAGGTTGAAGAAAATGAGAAAAGAAATGGAATGCAAGCATGTTTGGTTCATGACGATGCTTAGTGTGGTAGTGACTTTAGGGTGTGTTCTTCTTTTTGTTGTTGGCAATTGTGGAAATAAGTGTTGAATTATGGATGTATTCTGCTTCCTCTTGGTTATTTTGACATTTTAGAAAACAGTAAGAGGAATGAGTTTGTTGGATGTTTAGTTAGCTAGCTAGCTAGTCAGTTGTTTTCAGTATTCATGAGATGTATTTAACTTGTTGTACCAAACTTGTTGAAACTAGGAAAAATCATGGTTGCAAAAGTAATGTGTATTTATCTTTTGTTGATTTCAAACATCGTGCAACCAGGATCAATAACCATGGATTTTCTATATTGTTGCAAAACCAGGAACAATCGCGCGTGTGTTTCTGAAAGATTCACACTAAAAAAATATTTTGAAATGTCAGAAATATGTGCAACCAGGAACAATCATAACAAACAACTTAAAAGGTACTGACAATATATAGAGGTACTAGTTAAATAGGTTCGATCACAACATTACATAAACAGGTGGCAGCAACAGGCAACAGGAGGCAGCATCAGAGGCAACACAAGGCGGCAGCAGGAGGCAGCTGAGGCAACAGGAGCAAGCAGTTAGGGCCATAGAGCAATGTGACCGAGGTTGGCATACTTGCTCAAGTAAACCATGAAGGCAGCGTGCTTGGCTTTCGTATAATTCGCATGGTACTGCCCTCCATGGGCAATGCCCCAGGCATGTTGCACGATGTTCAGGTCTTCCACAATCCTTCTTGCACAGAAGGGGCACCTGTACTTGTTTGCACCTCGGCGGAAGGGGAACCTCCCATTCCTCATTTGCTTCAGGATGTGGCAGCTTTTTGCGTGCCTGTACCACATACTTTCACCCACATCGCTATCTGGTTCATGTGAATTGGCAAATAGAGAGAAGACGTAAGTGAATGAAAAAAATTACTCTCCCAAGATCATGAGATCAAACTAGGAAAGGGCTGTGTTGAGAGATTAATTTTAGCACGTGCGCACAACTTTTGAACAAACTAGTCCATCAAACATATATCTGTTTTGCATACATATATGATAAAACAAGTGCTATATAAAATTATATTGTTCTTCCAAATATAGTTTGAAAGAATCTATACAAGTTTAAGTATATAAAGATACGTCCAAATTTTAACAAAACTGAGACATCCTTTGTTTAGGACAGATGGACTAATTCTTTCCATTTATCTTACCAGTAAATAGGTAAAACAAAAAGAAGTTATGACTAGCTAGTTTTATTCAGTTTGAACATGGTATAAATAGGAATTTGTTTTCTCCTAAATATATACTCAGTGTATTATGAATTTAACAATTTTCTTCCCTAACCAAATAACAGAGATGGACTACACAGAGAAATTTAATTTATCTGCATTATTTTAATGCATCTGTTCATAGAAATACACAACTTACTATAACAAAGATTGGATAAAACATGCATGATCCAGTATTTAACATATACAATCCACTTATGTTAAATTTATATTGTTTTCTTTCAAATAATTTAAATGAATATCTATTCAAGTTTCAGTATATATAAAGATACATCCAAATTTTAATAAGAAATCTGAGACATCCTTTTTTAGGACAAATGGAGTAATTATTTCCACTCATCTTATTAGTAAATTGGAAAAACAAAAAGAAGTTATGACTAGAACATGGTACAAAAAGGAATTTTCTTTCTCCTAAATATACTTAGTTAATTAGGAATTTAACAATTTGTTTCCCTAAATATAATAGAGATGGACATTGATCTGCATTTTAATGCATCTGTACATATGATTTGTTTCCCTAATTATAACAAAGATGGAAATTAAATTTATGTTAATGTAGTCAGGAGCTCGTATGATTACTATATATATGTGTGTGTGCGACTTTTATCATACAAATCAATCTATACATTGGACAACATGAACACAACCTAGATAAGAGATCTCTGAACCCTACAAACTAATTAAAACGACCAACAAAAGATGAGCATGTATAGAACTACTAGGCGCCTAGAACTACTAGCTATCAAATCAAACTAGACAATGTGCGACTAGAATGACTAGGGGCAGATCAAAACGACCAACAAAAGATGAGCATAGAATTACTAGGCGGAGAACAAACTAATTAATCAAACTCCACAAGATTAGAAAACCCTACAAATTAAAATATGAACAGTAAAATATGAAAACCCCATTCACAGTTCAGATCTAATTACCTTCGGTTCTTCGTCGCTGGGTTCTTGCTCGAACGCGAATGGATCTGTAGGTTCTTCATCCTTGCTATTGTTGAAGTAATTGTAGTGCACCTTGTTATCTGCAACCGCCACCAGATCTGCAAACGCTTCCTCTTTTACCTTGTTATCTTCTTGCTTCTTGACAATGGCATTGGTGTCCTCGGCGATGATGACCTTGGCATCCTCGGTGACCACCGGTCTTGTTCTCTTCATCTTCACGAGAAAAAGATCTCATATATATATGGATCATCCCCTAGAGTGATTTCCATGTGTTATTTTCCTAAACCACACATTGATATATATATATATATCTCCACTAGATAGTCATTATTGATGATCCACATGACCACATTGATCATATCTATACATGACCACACACACACACTACTCTAGTGGATTATATTCTGTGATGCAACTTCTCTATCACATTGGTGCATTAAGTGTGTACGGGGAGTTGATTTCCTATGTGTGTTTTGCTTCTTCTACACCATGGTTTTCCACTTGCATCCCACATAGAGTCATTGCATGCACATTATATTGCATATGTGTTACCACATTGATATCTGATGACCACACACACTCCACTGGATTCTGTGATTCAAGTTCTGTCACACTAGTGTGTTTTTGGTCTATATATATTACCATGATGGTTTGACACATGTATATATATGGATCATCCCCTAGAGTGATTTGCATGTGTTCTTTTCCTAAACCACACATTGATATATATATATATGTATCCACTAGATAGTCATTATTGATGATCCACATGACCACATTGATCATATCTATACATGACCACACCCACAGTACTCTAGTGGATTATATTTTGTGATGCAACTTCTCTGTCACACTGGTGAAAGTGTACTAGGATTTGATTTCCTATATATGTGTGTTTTGCTTCTTCTACACCATGGTTTCCTACTTGGATCCCCCATAGATTCATTGCATGTACATTAGATTGCATATGTGTTCTTTTTCAAAACCACATTGATATCTGATGACCACACACATTCCAGTAGATTCTGTCATTCAACTTCTATCACACTAGTGTGTTTTTTGGTCTCTATATATATGACCCTGATGGTTTGACACATGTATATATATGGATCATCCCCTAGAGTAATTTGCATGTGTTCTTTTCCTAAACCACACATTGATATATATATATCTCCACTAGATAGTCATTATTGATGATCCACATGACCACATTGATCATATCTATACATGAACACACACACACACTACCCTAGTGGATTCTTATATTCTGTGATGCAACTTCTCTGTCCCACTGGTGCATTAAATGTTTAATGGGAGTTGATTTCCTATGTGTGTTTTGCTTCTTCTACACCATGGTTTTTCACTTGGATCCCACATAGAGTCATTACATGCAAATTATATTGCATATGTGTTACCACATTGATATCTGATGACCACACACACTGTAGTGGATTCTATGATTCAACTTCTGTCACATGTGTGTTTTTAGTTTCTATATATATGACCATGATGGTTTGACACGAGTATATATATATGGATCGTCCCCTAGAGTGATTTGCATGTGTTCTTTTCCTAAACCACACATTGATATATATATATACATCTCCACTAGCTAGTCATTATTGATGATCCACATGACCACATTGATCATATCTATACATGACCACACACACACTACTCTAGTGGATTATATTTTGTAATGCAACTTCTCTGTCACACTGGTGCTTTAAATGTGTACTTGGAGTTGATTTCCTATATATGTGTGTTTTGCTTCTTCTACACAATGCTTTTCCACTTGGATCCCCCATAGAGTCATTGCATGCACATTATATTGCATATGTGTTCTTTTCCAAAACCACATTGATATCTGATGACCACACACACTCCAGTAGGTTCTGTGATTCAACTTCTGTCACACTAGTGTGTTTTTGGTCTCTATATATATGACCATGATGGTTTGACACATGTATATATATATATGGATTATCCCCTAGAGTGATTTGCATGTGTTCTTTTCCTAAACCACACATTGATATATATATATATCTCCACTAGATAGTCATTATTTATGATCCACATGACCACATTCATCATATCTATACATGACCACACACACACACTATGCTAGTGGATTATTATATTCTATGATGCAAATTCTTTGTCACACTGGTGCATTAAATGTGTACTGGGAGTTGATTTCCTATGTGTGTTTTGCTTCTTCTACACCATGGTTTTCCACTTGCATCCCACATAGAGTCATTGCATGCACATTATATTGCATATGTGTTACCACATTGATATCTGATGACCACACACACTCCAGTGGATTCTGTGATTCAAGTTCTTTCACACTAGTGTGTTTTTGGTTTCTATATATATGACCATGATGGTTTGACACATCTATATATATATATATATGGATCATCCCCTAGAGTGATTTTCATGTGTTCTTTTCCTAGACCACACATTGATATATATATATATATCCACTAGATAGTCATTATTGATGATCCACATGACCACATTGCTCATATCTATACATGACCACACACACACTACTCTAGTGGATTATATTTTGTGATGCAACTTCTATGTCACACTGGTGCATTAAATGTATATGTGTGTTTTGCTTCTTCTACACCATGGTTTTCTACTTGGATCCCCCATAGAGTCATTGCATGTACATTATATTGCATATGTGTTCTTTTCCAAAACCACATTGATATCTGATGACCACACACATTCCAGTAGATTCTATGATTCAACTTCTGTCACACTGGTGTGTTTTTGGTCTCTATATATACGACCCTGATGGTTTGACACATGTATATATGGATCATCCCCTAGAGTGATTTGCATGTGTTCTTTTCCTAAATCACGCATTGATATATATATATCCACTAGATAGTCATTATTGATGATCCACGTGACCACATTGATCATATCTATACATGAACACACACACACACACTACTCTAGTGGATTATTATATTCTGTGATGTAACTTCTCTGTCACACTGGTGCATTAAATGTTTAATGGGAGTTGATTTCCTATGTGTCCTTTGCTTCTTCTACACCATGGTTTTCTACTTGCATCCCACATAGAGTCATTGCATGCAAACTATATTGCATATGTTTACCACATTGATATCTGATGACCACACACACTCAAGTGGATTCTATGATTCAACTTCTGTCACACGTGTGTTTTTAGTCTCTATATATATGACCATGATGGTTTGACACAAGTATATATATATGGATCGTCCCGTAGAGTGATTTGCATGTGTTCTTTTCCTAAACCACACATTGATATATATATATATATATATCTCCACTAGATAGTCATTATTGATGATCCACATGACCACATTGAGCATATCTATACATGACCACACACACACTACTCTAGTGGATTATATTTTGTGATGTAACTTCTCTGTCACGCTGGTGCTTTAAATGTGTACTTGGAGTTGATTTCCTATATATGTGTGTTTTGCTTCTTCTACACCATGGTTTTCCACTTGGATCCCCCATAGAGTCATTGCATGCACATTATATTGCATATGTGTTCCTTTCCAAATACGCATTGATATCTGATGACCACACACACTCCAGTAGGTTCTGTGATTCAACTTCTGTCACACTAGTGTGTTTTTGGTCTCTATATATATGACCATGATGGTTTGACACATGTGTATATATGCATCATCCCCTAGCATGATTTGCATGTGTTCTTTGCCTAAACCACATATTGATATATATAAATATATATATATATCTCCACTAGATATTCGTTATTGATGATCCACAAGACCACATTGATCATATCTATACATGACCACACACACACTACTCTAGTGGATTATATTCTGTGATGCAAATTCTTTGTCACACTGGTGCATTAAATGTGTACTGGGAGTTGATTTCCTATGTGTGTTTTGCTTCTTCTACACCATGGTTTTCCACTTGGATCCCCCATAGAGTCATTGCATGCACATTATATTGCATATGTGTTCTTTTCCAAAACCACATTGATATCTGATGGCCACACACACTCTAGTGGATTCTGTGATTCAACTTCTATCACACAAGTGTGTTTTTGGTCTCTATATATATGACCGTAATAGTTTGACACATGTATATATATGGATCATCCCCTAGAGTGATTTGCATGTGATATTTTCCTAAACCACAAATTGATATATATATATATATATCCACTAGATAGTCACTATTGTTGATCCACATGACCAAATTGATCATATCTACACATGACCACACACACACTACTCTAGTGGATTATATTCTGTGATGCAACTTGTCCTTCACACGGGTGCATTAAATGTGTACTGGGAGTTGATTTCCTATTTGTGTTTTGCTTCTTCTACAACATGGTTTTCCACTTGCATCCCCCATAGAGTCATTGCATGCACATTATATTGCATATGTGTTACCACATTGATATCTCATGACCACACACACTCTAGTGGATTATGTGATTCAACTTCTGTCACACTAGTGTGTTTTTGGTCTCTATATATATGACCATATGGTGGTTTGGCACGTGTATATAAATATGGATCATCCCCTAGAGTTATTTGCATGTGTTCTTTCCTAAACCACACATTGATATATATCTCTCTCCACTAGAGATAGTCATTATTGATGATCCACATGACCACATTGATCATATCTATACATGACCCCACACACACACTACTCTAATGGATTATATTCTGTGATGCAACTTTTCTGTCACACTGGTTTGCCTATGTGTGGAAGTTGCTTTCCTATGTTTGTTTTGCTTCTACACCATGGTTTGCCTATATCAACATCCACACTTTAATAAATATGGTAATGCTAATTTATTTGAGCATTATACAGAATTTTCCTGAATTTTTGGGTTAGTAATTGCTAATATCTTCGAAACGTACCTTTTTTAACAAGTATCCTATGTGATTAATGTATTTAAGCCCCTCATGATGCAATAGACGGCTAGGATACGCCATAAAAAAATTGACCGACACACCGCGCTGAAATTTCGCGCGTAGGAGTTAAATTTCACGCCTCGAAATTTCGTCCCTAGGATAGACCGATCAGCCCTTTAGCACAACGCCATGCATCCTTCGTAGAGAGGGCATTTAGGAAATCTAAAAGAAACCCTCCTTATCCCCTCCCCCGCCAAAAGTGGACGAGACCCATTTTTCCTCACCTCGCCGTCCCCTGCCTCCTCCCTCGCCCTCACCCTCGCCACCGTCCGTCCTTCCTCCACTCGATGCCGTCCGTCACTCCGCCACTCGCTGCCTTATGCCCCTCCCCATGATGCCACCGTCCTTCGTTCTAGTAGACAGTAGCTAGCCATTGCCATAGCCCAAAACCTAGCCCGTCTTCACCTTCGCAGTTTCCCACCACGCCATGCCAACTGTCAAGCTCGCAGGTCTGCAAGCGCCCCGTCAACCTCACCCACAAGATCTGCCACCTCTACGTGCACCTCTCCGTAAAGATCTCCCCACTCGCCGTGCACCTCTCCATCAAGGTCTACTCCCTGGACGCCAAGGTCTGCCCACCCGCTCGACGTGCACCTCGCCGACAAGGTACGCCACCTCGCCGTGCACCTCGTCGACAAGGCCTGCCACCTCGCCGTCAAATTCTTCCCACTATCCCTACACGTCGCCATCAAGATCTGCCCACTCGCGATCAAGGTCTGCTCACTCGGCGTGCACCTTGACTACAAGGTACGCCTACTCGCCGTCCACGTAGTCGACACGGTCTGCCACATCGCCATCGACAAGGCCTGCCTACTCGCCATGCACCTCCTCCACATAGTCTGCTACCAAGGTCCATTGACAAGCCTCAATGCCACGATTTAAGCGTTCCGCCAGGAATAGCAGTAAGAAAAAGGCCCCACGGCCTAAAGGCATGGAAACACTTAATTTGCTTTTCTGCTGTTTGGTTATATTGTTTCTTGTAGATAAATTATTTTCATAACACGTCTTATGATCAGAGTATAAATACAAATTGTTCACAGTGGAATATTTTACACTTGTGATTACTATTGGACAATCAACAACATATGTTATATTCTGCCTACTGGCCTATTTAGTGGCAAGATATAGATGCATATACTTCTTATGTTGAATTGTCCTAACCTCCTTATTATTGCAACCAATTGGTGAATTGCCCAGCTTGTAAACTATTAGGCTTTTGATCATTTTGTGTGTGATAAAGGTTGCATTATCCTGTTTGTTGCATTACTTTGGCTGTTTCGTGATATGTCTTATGTTCATCATATAAGTAGTTCATAGTTTACTGTTTTACATGATGGTTTACTATAGGACAATGAGCACCATATGTTATATTTTTCTTAATTGCCTATTTAATTGCACGGTAGATGCTTGTACTGCTTAAGTTTAATCGTCTTGCCCTGCTTATTATTGTAGTGTATAATACTAATTCTGGTCATAGTGGGGAGTAACATAGCATGTTACTAGGCTATGTTACTCCCCACTATGACTGGTCATAATATTATCTCCATAGTGAGCAGTGTCATAGGTCTTATAACATAGACACCATCATTTAGGTTGGTCATAGTGGAAAGTTTGTACACACTAGTATTATGTGTATGATACTAGTGTATAATACCAGCTAGGCCATCCATAGTAGGACTATCATGCAATCCATGTTGCATTTGTTTTGCTGTTTCGTCGTATGTCTTATGATCAGAGTATGAATTGGTCATCGCGGACTGTTCCACCCCATATGTTTTATATATTGAGCCATATTTGGAGTTCCCTATACATGTTAGAAACACACATGTACAGTGGAATATGCTCGGGGTGTTGCTTAGAAAAATAATCCTAGCTTTTTCGTAAGAAACGATGCTTATTTGTATTCGAGAGGTGCCAATTTAGACATCATCCTGTTATAAATAAGCACCATTGCTTAACCAAAAACCGGTCTATTTCGCTAAGCACTTCTCCAAGTGTCTTGCATTGTACATGCTCTTAGGTTCTTAGCATATGTTGTTGGATCGCCAAGTGTATCCCCCCACCCCACCCCACCCCACAGACCTATAGAAATAGCAAAAAGGAAGGTTGTAGACCAGGTTACATTATCCCGTGTGTTGGATTAGTTTGGCAGCCTACGATCTTTTTGTTTAAATTGCTCATGGCGACCTATTAAATGATGAGTACTATATACTATATAACATAGGTTGGTATCGCACCTAGTTTTATATTTCAATATTAATTGGAATTCTTTATTCATGTTAGAACCACAAATACTACTGATGAAAGAAAGTCGGATGAAAACCATCATGAGAAAGAGTCCATCGATGCAACGACTTCGTACTAGGTTCGTAGCCATAGTGTTGTTGCATCCCCTAATGTATTCTCCCCTAAAAAGAGCAACAGTGATCCCTCTGGACCTCGGTATGATCCCGAGGGGGTATCAATGAAGGTGACATATCAGGTGATGAAACACTAGTCACCGAGGAGACTGGGCTGCAGGTAGTCCCCTTACCTACTAGCTCACCATCTTGTCATGATTTCTCCACAATTAAGGTGCTGCCAAATCATCTTGTGTGGAATTGTTTGCTTACTCTTTTTGCCATATGTTTTGTTCCTCTTTATTTCCCCAATTGACTGTTACATGTAAAATGTGTAGCTTAAGTAGAGAAAATTCAAGAAGACATCTCCCAGGAAAACAATGGCTCCTGGTGGTGGATCATCTCGCAAGCGTGTTGTGGCATTAATACTATATCCAAAAATAGAAAATGAGAGACACACGAGGTCTAAGGGGAATCCGTTAAAAGAAGGACTTCCACCTCTAGGTTCCACACGGTGGACACAAAAAGCGGCAAGTCTTGCAACCCATAAACAAGAAACTCGGAGTGTAACATAGAAGATTGCCAAAGCCAAACTACTTGATGCCCGGCAAATGACCAAATCCAAACTTCCTGATGCCAAGCAAACTGCCAAAGTCACACTTCCTAATGCGCTGGAGGTGGCTAGAGCTGCACTTCATTTTCCCCTGCTGGTCACCGATGATACAGTTCCTGATGCCAACCTAGTGGCCAAATCTGCATTTCTCGATGCCCGGCAAGTAGCTAAACCTTCAGTTCCTGATGCCGGCCAAGTGGCCAAAGCTGCAGTTCCTAATGCCAGCCAAGTGGCTAAAGCTGCAGTTTCTAATGCCGGCCAAGTGGCCAAAACTGCAGTTCCTGGTGCTGGGCAAGTGGCTAAAGCTTCAGTTCCTGATGCCCACCAAGGAGAGAAGCCAGCTACCGTCAATCTACCACCCACCCAAGCCAAGAAGGCAGCAAACCAAGGCAAACAACCAGCTGCCCAAGGCGAGCTGGCAGTTGTCCAACATGAGCAGCACTCTGCCCAAGGTGACCTGCCCACTCCCTCCGACCCACTGGTATGCCATCTGGCCCCTCCCCAAAGCCAGCCACCCCCTAAAGCTAGCATCCACCCCCCAAAGCAGCAGCCACCCCCCCAAAGCCAGCAGCCACCCCCCAAAGCCAGCATCCACCCCCCCAAAGCCAGCAGCCACCCCCTCAAAGCCAGCAGCCACCCCCTCAAATCCAGCAGCCACTTACCCAAGGTGTGGAACCCGAACCCACATCCTGCCATCCTCTGGCACCTCCCAAAGCCAACCCACCACCTCCACAAATCAAGAAGACACCTTCCTAGGTGACAAAGTCCGCATCCTTCTGCCCACGGGTATCGCCCAAATGTGACTTGCTACCACTCCAAATCCAGAAGCCACCTCCCAGCTGTCTGCGGGCACCTCGCCAAAGCGACCATGCACCATCCAAAACCTCTAGGTTAGGTACCAGAGGTGCTACGTCAGCTACCCACCATCTGTGTTCAGCTTCCAATGGCGAGGACTCTGGTACCCCATTTGAGGTTTAGGGGTCAGCTACCCAATACGATGAGTCAGCTACCGAATATGGGGAATATGATCCTAGTCATGAAGTACCGTGGCAAGACTGCAGTGACTGGTCTCAACATGGTAATGTGTTAAACCGACTGCTTTCTCACTTATAATCCATTTAATCCCATCATATTACTGTAGAACACTAAATCACCACATTGTATTCCTGTAGATGATGATGGCTAGCAGATGTCTCAAGACTTTGATGAACCTTGTTCTGAAGACGCTGAAACGTAGAATTATGAAGATATAGTTCCGCATACTAGTCAAGCTCTGGTGGTGAGGGGGGAAAACATGGGGAAGAGGCTTGACAAGTTGTCCAAAGGAGGGAGGCTTTCACTTAATGTTCTTCCAGGAGGAACTAGACTAGACGAGCCGGGTGTTGCTGCCAGGTTTGCCAGTGAGTGTGCAGTCATAGTAAGGACTAGCATGCCTATCTTACCCCACTGGAAAGAGTACAAGAAGAGGGTTGATGTCCAATCAGACTTCATAGGCAAAGTTTATGTATGTTCTGTGACTTAGTTGTCTTTTACCTTCCCATTTCTCTGTTCATGCAAATGCTGATGCTCCATGTTTTATTTTTAGCAAAAGTTTGCCATGGATACAAATAACACCCACGTGCAGAATGCTTGCGCAAATAAATTTATGACGCATGCAAGGAATCAGCGGTATATTCTGAAGAAGAAGTATTTTGATCCCTACCCTCGGAACCAAGTTACAAGGAAATGTCCTGATGAAGTGAAACACATGACTGACGAGCAGTGGTGCAAGCTTGTTGATACTTGGTCTAACCCTAGGAAATAGGTCACTTTTCGTTTACTCTTTTACTATTACTTCATGTGTTTGAATTGTTTGATTGGAACTAACTCTTATACTATATGGTTTATGCTCGTGTAGAGTACTTGTGTAATAAACAAGAAAAATAGGAGCAAAGTCTTGTACCGTGCTGCCACATGTTCTCGTAGCTATGAGGTTGTGTGCAACGGTGAGGACAATGCCTTCGAACTCTTCAAAAAGACGCATTGCAGCCAGAGAAATGGCTTCACTCTGAATGTGAAGAAAGCAATTGTAAGTCCTCTTGAATACTTTTCATCTTCGTAAAGTTCAATGCTATCTTCATCTCTCAATTGTATACGATATGATTGTAGTTTGCTTGCTATTTTTATAAGGTTCGCTTCTATTCCTAATACTATAGGAAATCATGGAAAAGAAGATGGCTCCAGATGTCCAGGGGAAGAACCACTTTCTTCCAGTGAGGCTGTGCACTTTGCACTCTCGTTGGACAACAGAAAGCCAACGTTCCTAAAGAACATCGGCCTCCATCCACGTACATCAAGACGAAGCAGGTCTGGCCATGAAGTGGAACTTTTGGCTGAGAGAGCAGGGAGTGACAAACTGTGTTGTACCATAGAGGAATTGTAGAGAGCGAAAGAAGCTGCCGAGGCAGAGAGGCTGCAGTATGCTGAAGACATGAGAGAAATGTAGAAGAAAGAAGAAGATATGCAGGATAAACAAAACCATACAAACGACTTACTTCAGCAAGTGTTGTCTCAGATGACTCAGGAGAAGCAGCAATAGAAGCAGCAATAGCATAAGCAGCAGTAGCAGCAACTTTAGCTGTCGCAAGGTAAGTGAACTCGTGGTTGACACTTGTGAGTTCTTAGGCCTAGGGAAGTAACTGATGTGGAAACTTGTGAGTCTTTTGGGCAGGGAAACTTGTGAGGATTTTGGCTCATAAAATGGTGTGGAAAGTTTTTGGTTGTGGAAGCTTGTGAGGCTTTTTTCTCAAAAATTGCTGTGGAAATTTATGTGGAAACTTTTCCTGAAATTCATTGTCAAATTCTGTTATTTGATGCATGTGGTGTGAAATGTGTCACAAATAATTAGGGCTAGTAGAAATTTACATGCACAAATGGCACCTGGTCTCACGGTGACACCAGCCCGCATCCGCGATGAAAACGAAATCGTCTCAGTTGTTCTTGATGAAACATTTATGTCACAGGTTCCGACGTGGCCGCCTTTCATGGGCCAACTATCTAGACGAAACAGGAACATCACGGCCAATGATGATGTCATCACACATAATTCGTCATCGGTAGGTGATATGTGTCCCATTTTGATTTGTCAACGTGGCGTTCTGCGGCTTACCCACTTGGCCTCGTCCGATTGGTGCAAGCTTGTCTGTGCCAACCGTCCACGTGTCAGCATGGCGTCAAAAGCTGGGGACGAACAAAATTCGTCACGGCGTGTGTTACGTCATAAACGGGATATATGGCATCATGAACGGGTTGGGTGACGTCACAGACATGGAGACAACAGAATCAAGCCATGACAGAAAAAAGGTCAGGAGCTCGATGATGTCGTAGACGGCAAACATGATGTCAGCAAACATTGCTGATGGCCACCCACAGTGTCGTTTGCCACGTGGCATCGACCATGAAGAAATAAAAATGTCATGAGCGACCGAGCCTGGGCTGGGCCGGTCCATTTCGCCACGACGAAAATATAGGAATGTCACGATCGGGTGTGACGTTTTCAGACAGGAAAAACATCACGGAATGAATTATGACGTGAGGTCCGTGACCTATTTTTTACGTCATGGATATCCATCTACGATGTTTTGGCCCTCATCCGCGATGATATCAGATCGTCATGAACCGCCCAGATTCTTGTAGTGGAGGGGATGGTAGGGAGGGGAGGGCAGGAGGATGAGAGCGGTGCACGACTGAACGGAGTGGCGGCGACAGGAGCAGAGGAGCGGAGCTGGTTGCGACAGAACATGGAAAATTGCACAATAATGTGTTGGTGGGCGGCACTAGCCCTTGAACCTAGGAGGTGCACCGTCGAAGGTGGAGGAGGCGGGCCCGCCAGTCAGAAAACATGCCACGTCGTCATCCCTTGTTTCTAATGCCCTTTAAAAAAAGAAAACGTGACACGTTGTCATCCCATATTTCTGATGGTGTTGCTACAATTCGATGGTACATAGTGTCATAGAAATAATATTGTATAAACATAAGGGCACAATCGTCAACATTTCTAAAATGGAACCCGGTCTCCTACCTGTCCTGGTACATTGCCCGATGAGGTGGACAGCCATGATCAATCTTTTTAATACGTTCGCACTCTTATGCTGAGAAGGGAAATAAAGATTGAGCGGTTAATGCAACAAGCATCGAATTATTACCCTCTCAGGAAATGTGACTAGGATATGCCAAATGGGGTATGCCCAGCAGGACGTTCTGATCGGGCGAAAGGCCTAGCGAGTGGGCCTACAGGAAGGTGACTGGAATGCGACTAAGGAGAAGGCCTGGCGATTGGAGACTAGAGGCCCAGAAGCATACTTGAAGCCTAGTCGGATTAGGTCAAAACCTCTGAATCCATATCTTGTTCGGTTGTAAACTGTAAATCCTAGCGAGGTGCCTCCTATATAAGCCTCCCTAGGGTAGTCTAAGGACCAACGTTCCATCATACACCCCTTCAAGCGACTCGCTGCTTAGACATCGAGCTTGCCACCCCTGTAACTCGCTCTCCATCAATCTAATCTAGCAGGAGTAGGTCTTTACCCTCCGGAGGGCTGAACCTAGGTAAATCCATGTGCATCCACCCCGCAGATGGCCGCCAGCTCTCGCCCTCAATTCTATCAATTGATGCCTCTGGCAGCGACTGCCGTGGCCATTTCCACGATAGTGGCGCTCACCGTGGGGCCTAGCCGGATGGCCTGAGTTCTGCGGCGAGACCCTACTTGCCGATCAATCGGCCGATCGCCACCGGCTGCATGATTGCCACCGGTAGGATCTTGCAGATCCTGCCAAGCAGCTACATCCCGGCATCACGCCCATCACCCACAAAACGATAATGCCGGTCGGCACCATCAGTCTGTTCATCGCCTTCACCGACGCAGTCGACTCGGCGGCAACGATGATCATCGGTGGATCGCCGCCACGCCGTGATCTGCTCTCGGAGGAGCAGGTACGCTCCATTAGCCGCCTCGCCACTGAATACGACTCAGCCGCCAGCAACACGATCGAGACCAATGCCGCCATGGAAGACATGGCCCTCTATGATGACGCCGACTCCGCGACCCCTGCCTCGGTCGATGGATCAATCACCCCAGCATCACGAGAAGACTCCATCACGCGGGTCTCCAACCCTTAGGACTCCGAGGATTCCTCCATCCTTGGCATCTTCGATTCCGACTCTAGCTCAGAGTTGCTCGAGGACATCTGCGCCAGATCCAATCGCTTCAACGCGATTTACATGGTGGGCAGCACGGTCGCCCCGCCAGATCCATTCTCCACGCCGATCTCGCCGCCTGCCACGACCACGGAGGTGGAGGAAGCCCGCCTGTGACTGGAGGATGTGTAGCGCAAGGAGTTAGCCGAGCACGACAAATTCCGCCTCGAGCGGGCAACGGCGCAGGAGCTGGTGCTCTACCACCAGCGCCGCATCAGGACCTGCCTGAACTCCAACGTCCAGGGCCACGTCCTGAACTTCAACGACGAAAGCGACCCCGCACGCACGGCTGAGCACGAGTACTGCGAGAAGGCGCCACCAGGTGCCAGCAACCGACCACCACCCGGTGCACCAGCGACTGGGGCCCCACCGCCACCCATTGGTCGCGCGCCTCGACCGGACCAGCCGCGGATCAAAATCTCGCCACAGGCCCGCGACGCCAATGGGCTCCCACTGTACTCCACTCCAATGGACAATGTCGTCGCGGCCGACACCGCAGTCACCCACCTCCACGTCCAAGGAAAAGGCGCACTACAGATCCAGTACGCCAAGGCCCTACTCGCCAGGGCCGTCGAGCAACAAGCCGCGGGAGTCGATCCACGGGGGCGGATGTATTCCCGCTCATCGGCAAGAAGGGCGGCCTCAAGCGGCCACCCAACCATCGCCAACGCTGTGACCTGCCCATCGACCCAGCCCCTGGCGCACCATCCACGGGCCGCCAACCCCGCGCACTCCACCAACGAGCCGCGACTGATGAACAACACGGTCGCCACCAACAGGCAACCCATCGATGCCCGAACGCACATCGTCAACAACCAAGCTTGGCGGGCGCGCCAGCCCAATGACTTGAGGCACACCCTCACAAACCGCAGTGACCCGTACCTAGGGGCTCGCTCAGCTGAGTCGGTCCCTAGTGCTTCAGACCTATGATCTGAGGAAAAAAGTACCCCACCAACTTCAAGGCGCCCAAGGAGATCGAAAAGTATGACCCAATGTACGACCCAGCGGTGTGGATGGACACATACCTCATGGCGATGGGAATCACCAGCCACACCGACCTGCTAGCCGCTCGCTACCTCCCCCTGATGATGGAGGGTGCGACCCGGCAATGGATCAACACCCTCCCCGCCGACAGCATCGACTCGTGGGAAGAGATGCGGGATGCCTTCTTCAGGCACTTTGAGGGCTCCTACACCCGTGCCACCACCATCGAGGACCTGGAGCGATGCATCCAGGGACAGCGCGAGTCGACCCGCCACTGGATCCAGAGGTGGCAAGAACTATGGATCAACGCCTCCGGTATCCACTACTTCAAGAACGCGTGCTGGTACGAACCCCTGGTCGCTAAGATCAAGAGGGTCTACCGGAAGCTCGACAACATCCCCGACCTCCTCGAGATCGTAAAGCACTACGCGGAAGAGGACCCCAACCAGGACTCCGACGACAAGTCGGGAGGAAGACGGCGCATCAACGCCCATGACAGCGGGCGACAACATGAAATGCGCTACAGCAACACTCGCATCACCGGCAAGCACTGCGGTGATGGGCGAGTCAACTTCGTCGTCAATGCCGGCTACGGCCAACACGACCCGAAGAACTTCCACCGTGATGGAGGAAACTACCGCAACAGCGGAAACTACCACGCCAACAATGTGGCAAGGCAGAAATTCGACCCTGCCACCCTGCTCAACCAACCCTGTGTCTACCACAGCAGGGAGGGAAAGCTCGCCACCCACACTACCGCAGACTAGCACTCCGTCAAGAAAATCGAAAAGGCAAGGCGGGCACGGGACGAACCCAACAACAACCCGCCAAGGGATAATGGAAACGCTGGTGCCTTCGGCAACACCGCCGGATCACTCCACACCTTCACCGGGCTCGGCACCAAGCGCGAGAAGAAGGTGCTCGCCTGCGCAGTCGCCGTCAATGCAGTGACACAGGTCGATATCCCCCGCTTCCTCAACAGGTCTGAGGAAAGCATCACCTGGAGTCGCCAGGACCACGCACCCAAGATCGAGTACCCAGGGCGAGTCACCCTGGTGCTCAGGCCCAATGTGGCCAACTACTGGCTGCCCAAGACACTGATGGATGGTGGGAGCTCCATCAATATCATGTACTTCGACACATTCAAGAGGCTCTAGCTCCCAGAATCAGCAATCGAGCCGACCCTGACAACCTTCCACGGCATCGTTCCCGGCCGGAAGGCATACCCGATTGGAAAAGTAACGCTGCCAGTCACCTTCGGCACACCAGCAAACTACCGCACCGAGTGGATCGTGTTCGAGCTGGTGAACTTCCGTATCCCCTACCACTGCGTCATGGGACGTCAAATGTTCGCCAAATTCATGGCGACCCCCACTACGCCTACAACATGATGAAGCTTCCAGGGCCAAGCGGCATCATCACCGTCCACGGCGACCCCGATATGGCCTTGGAATGCGAAGACAAAGGCGCTGAGCTCGCTGACGCCGTCCTCACCATGGAGGCTGACCACGCGGAGGAACTCGCAAAATACGCGGTCAACATCAACAAGGATGACCCCACCATCCCGAAGAAGCCAACCACCGCGAGCTCCACGTTCAAGGCGACCACGCACACCCCACCGTCGAGCTCGTCCCGGGCGACTCCAGCCAGACGGTCACCATTAGGGCACACATGAGCCTTGCATAGGAAAGCGTGCTCATCAAGTTCCTCCATGAGAATCGCGACATCTTCGCATGGAAACCATCTAACATGCCCAGTGTCCCGAGGGAACTCGCTGAGCACAAACTCAACGCCGACCCCAAAGTGCGACCAGTAAAGCAGTCACTATGGCCCTTCAATGAAGAGCACCACCGAGAAATCACCGAAGAAGCACAGCGCCTGCTCGCCACAAGCTTCATTCGGCCCATCAAGTACTCCAAGTGGCTGGCAAACCCAGTCCTGGTCTTGAAAAAGAACAATAACTGGAGAATATGTATCGACTACGCTAACCTCAACAGTGCCTGCCCGAAGGAGGAGTTTGTCCTACCGCGCATCGACCAGATCATCGATTCGGCCGCGAGATCAGAGTCGATGTGCTTCCTCGACGTGTATTCTGGCTACAACCAGATCAAAATGGCGGTCGAGGACGAGGAGAAGACGGTATTCATCACGCCATTCGACACCTTCTGCTACATGGCCATGACGTTCGGCCTCAAGAACGCCAGCGCCACCTACCAAAGGTGCATGTAGGAGTGCCTCGCGAGCCAAACTGGCCGCAACATACATGTCTACATCAACGACATGGTGGTAAAGTCCACCTGCCATGACGACCTGCTCGCCGACCTGGCCGAAACCTTCACAAACCTGCGGAGGTACAACATCAAGCTCAACCCAGGAAAATGCACTTTCAGCATCCCCACCGGACAGCTCCTGGGGTACGTGGTCTCCAAAGGAGGCATCGAGGCCAATCCCACCAAGATCGACACCGTCGCGCGACTCGGGAGACTCGAGTGCCTGCGTGACGTCTAGAAGTTGGCCGGGCAAGTCGCGGCTCTCAGTCGCTTCATTTCCCGGCTCGGTGAGAAGGCAATGCCCCTCTACTGCCTGATGCGCAAGAACCCCATGTTCCAATGGGACGCGGAGGTGGAGAATGCACTCAAAGCACTCAAAGAGGTTCTACTCACGGCTCCACTACTCGCCGCCGCAATTGACAAAGAGCCAATGCTCGTCTATGTGGCGGCCTCCACTCGAGTTGTTAGCGCCATGATGGTCATCGAACGGTCAGAGGAGGGCAAGGAGTGCCCCGTGAAGCGCACTGTCTACTACATCAGCGAAGTCCTAACGCACTCCAGACAGTGATACCTGCAGTACCAGAAACTGGTATACGCGGTATTCCGAGCTCAACGGCGACTCCCTCACTACTTCCAGGAGCACCCAATCATGGTCGTCTCCTCCGCGCCACTACGGGACATCATACGCAATCACGAGGCAACTGGGTGAGTCGCCAAGTGGGCTATCAAAATTGGCGTCCACAACATCAAATACGAGCCCTGCAAAGCGATCAAATCGCAAGCTCTGGCTGATTTCCTCGCAGACTGGGAAGAAGCACAGCAGCCGGAGAAGCTCCCATACCTCCACTACTGGTCGCTCCACTTCGATGGATCCAAGAACACCGACGGCTTCAGGGCCGGGGTCATACTGACCTCCCTAAAGGGAGACAAGATCCGCTACGTGCTCCACCTCGACTTCAAGCCCTGCACCAACAACATGGCAGAGTAAGAGGCCCTCCTCCACGGAATGCGGGCTGCTAAGGAGATGAACATAAACCGCCTACGATGCTACGGCGACTCCAGACAAGTCGACGGGACCTGTGACGCCTTCTCCCCGACAATGATAGCATATCCCCAAGCGGTAGACCAGCTGGGAGGACAGTTTGATGGTTACTCAGTCGAGTGGATCGACAGGCGAAAGAACGAGGAAGCATATGCCCTCTCTAGAATCGGGTCGGCCAGGCAAACGCCACCCGCAGGAGTCTTCCTCGACATCACGCACAAGCCTTCGGTCTCCATGCCAAAGCAGATTGACATCAGGATACCACTGCAGCCCGAGCCGGCCCTAGTCGCCATGATCATGGAGCCCAACGACTAGATGACACCATACATTGCCTTCCTCAAGCAGAAGATCCTCCCAAGCGATGAGACGGAACCACGGATGATCGTGTGCCGTTGCAAATCTTTCGTCATCATCAACGGCGAGCTCCACAAACGCAGTGTGACCGGCATGTTCTAGCGCTGCGTACAACCAGCAGAAGGACGCAAAATCCTCCAAGACATCCACGCCGGCGACTGTGGCCATCACGTCGGCGCCAAGTCGTTGGTCGCCAAAGCTATGCGGCATGGCTTCTACTGGCTCACCGCGCATGCCGACGCCACCAACATCGTCCAACGATGCGTCGCGTGCCAGAAGTACGCCAACCAGATGCATCTCCCTGGTTCGGCACTCAAGACCATCCCCATCACCTAGCCATTGGCCGTATGGGGCATGGACATGGTCGGCCCATTCAAGAAGGCCCCATCCGGCTTCACCCACCTCCTAGTCACGGTTGACAAATTCACCATGTGGGTCGAAGCCAAGCCAATCAAAAAGTGTGATGGCAAGACGACCACCAAGTTCCTCCGCGGGCTCATCTACCGGTACGACTACCCGCACAACATTATAACGGACAACGGCAGCAACTTCGCCAAGGGCGCCATGGCAGAATTCTGCAAAGAGCACAGCATACAACTCGACCTTGCCTCAGTCGCCCACCCAGAGTCGAATGGCCAAGCAAAACGCGACAATCAGAGCGCCCTCCACGGGCTCAAGCCGCGACTTCAAGTGCCCCTGGAGGGAACGCTAGGATGCTGGGTCGAAGAGCTCCCCTCCGCAATATGGGGGATCCACACCTCTATCAACCATTCCATAGGGTTCACACCCTTCTTCATGGTGTACGGTGCCGAGGCAGTAATGCCAACCGACCTGGAGCATGACTCACCTCGAGTCGCCAACTACATCGAGGCGACAAACGAGTTTGCCTGCCAAGACAACATCGACCAGCTCGACGAGGCACGCGACCTAGCTCGCTCCCGCACCGCGATCTACCAGCAGGGACTCCGCAGCTACTACAGCCGCTGAGTCCAGACCCGTACCTTCCAGGAAGGCGACTTGGTCCTACGACTGGCCCAGGACAAGAAGGGCATACACAAGCTTTCCCCTCCATGGGAGGGGCCATTAGCCATAGGGCGCGTCCTCTGTAACAATGCCTACTACCTCATCAACATACGAGGCAATGGCCATCTTGTGGTCGGGAGGCCATGGAATGTAAACCTCCTCTAGAAGTTCTATACATAGAACTCAAACTTATACCAAGATGATATATAATGAAATTCATTTGGATCGCACAAATTGTGTCTACTCGCCATACTCTTATGCCACTCGCACTCGTATACTTATCAATATGCTACCTACGGAAGTCAACCCTTGGTCAAGCGACCGGCACGGCTAAGTAGTGCAACCCAAGGTCACAAAAAATATTTGGGCTTTGTGTCGTCCACGAACACGCCAACCCGGAGCCACCATCGGAGTCGCCCCGCTAGACTGGCCCACCAGGCCAGGACGACCGACAAACGCTTCCCACATCGACCTGTCCTCCCCATCCTTGCGCAAAGTGACTCAAACGGTTAAGTACCACGCACAAGGACTTCGCAAAAAGAAACCCTCACGCGGCTCGGGAACACACCAAGTAAGAGAGTTGCCTTGGACTCGCCACGCGACTGGCTCTCGGAGCCAGCGGAAGAGATGTGTTACAAACAACGCACCAAACCTTACAATAGGCACACGCCCAAGACGGCTAAGTACCACGCTCGGGGACTCACCTAAACCGACCCCACTCGCGCTCGAGGACTCGCCCCTTCGGAGTCGCAAGGCGACTGGCCCCACACCCCACGGCAAATCAGGCACAACCAATACAAAATCCAAAGCAAACACACATGTACACAAACGAGTTATATCCCACTAATGGGCGGACTCGCTCGGGGACTCGCTCAAACAAAAACCAAACATACCACATAACTAATAATGCATTACGAGTCGATTGACTCCTCTTACTTCCATACATAAATATTGTTCATATTACAAAAGTGGCCACTTGGCATATCTTACAAAAATCCCCTAGTGCAGATATCTATTTTGTAGGCCCCGATGAAGAAGCGCCGCCACCGCCCTTGACATGGACGTATGGCTCCCATGGATTCGTCGGATAGGTCGACAGCGACTTCGACAGAGCCGACCGAAAGGGTTGCTCTGACTTCAGGTCGCGATGCTTTGGCTCGGGGTCGCCCGGCGCCACCACCGTCTCTTGGTACGGCAGCAAGTCCCCCATCGCCAGCACCCGATCTGTGAAGAGGGAAGCCTTGTTGGTCAACTTCAACACCTCCGACATCTCCACCAAGCTAGTCGCTGAAGGGTAGTCACTGGTGATGTCCTCGAGGTCGAAGTCGCCAGGGAAATGCGCGAGCCCCAGGCTCAACGCCGTGGTGGCTCCACGCTTGAAAGCCAAACACGCCATCCATTCTACAACGGCGGGTGCCTCTTCTAGGTAGCGCCATAATCCAGTCAGTCCCCCAGGTATAACCTCGGTGGGGGACATCCCTTGAAGAACCGCCTGGACGCACAACGCTGAGGCGGTGGCCGCGTTCACCACCGCGGTCACGCACTACGAGGCATTGAAGGTCTGCACCACCGGATCGCCTTGCCCTATCAAATCTGCAACGCCAGACGCCCAGTGTCACTACGGACTCACCCACTCGGGGATTCACAACACATATCAAAGAAAAGAACAACGACTCACCAAGGAGTTTTCGGCAGTTCTCGGTCATGTGCTTCTCCAAGGCAGCACAATCGCTCTGCAACCCAAGGATGATTGAGTCAGCAGCCTTCCGCTCCTCCTCAGCCACAACGACCGCGGCCTTCGCCCTATCCTCAGAAGAGATCATCGACGCTTTCGCCTCCTCCAATTCCTTCACTAGCGAATCGATACGCCCATTCGCCACGTCCAGCTCCGCAGCTGGAACATACTCCTCTTGGGCTTTGGCAATGGAAGCCGGAAGAACATCTGAAAGGAACAGCAACAATAGTTAGCTTACCGTGGTGATGACCAACAGCTCGCAATCGCCAACAAAACAAGTACTCACTGGTAGTCTCCTGGAGTCGTCGGTTAGCCTCCTGCGCCACGCGCAGGTCACGTTCTAGGCGCTCCTTTGCGGCCTGCCGATCAGCCGATTCCATCTGCAAGCCCTACAAGCAGAACGAACAATTAGCAATTGCAAAAACACAAATTTAGTGCCTAGCTGCTGAAATTCGGTGACTAGACACTCGGGGACTAGCGACTAGAAGAAATTCAGTGTCTAGCCGATGAAATTTGGCGACTAGAAGAAACTAAGTGCCTAGCCGCTGAAATTCAGTGACTAGACACTCGGGGACAGGACGTACCTGAATGGCGGCTCCAAGCATACTGTGAAGCCCATAGGCGTCCGTTGAAGGGACCACGAAAGAGGTGCACCCGCGACGAGGTGCAACGTCCTCATCGACGATCTCTGCCATACACGGGGACTAGTTTTCCGCCACGATCGGAAAACCCTTCGCCATGAAGCGCGGATACGACACAGATACCCTCGCCGAGGCACTGGTTGCTAGAGCCGGCGGATCTGTCGCTGGAGCTCCCTCAGTTGGCTCCGATTGAGTGGCCGCCACCTTCTCACTGCTGGCGGCAGGGTCACTCCCCTTGGCGCTCTCTTTTGCTGCAGCATCGTCTGGCTCACCCCTCTACTTCTTCACGCCTTCAACAGGCACAACTTCCGTAGCAGGCTTCCTCTTCCTCGGGGGATCGCCTTCCCCCGTGGTGACGACCGGCGGAATCCTAGCCACTGAAGGGCGACCTATCTTCTTAGCACCGGACCTGCAAAACCACCGAAGTCAGCAAATAAATCATACAAGAAATCGCCCAAGAATTGGAAAGGAAAACTCGTGACTCACTTGGCGACCTGAAGAACGTGTAACCCCGTGCTGATGTGGGCGGCCTTGTCTAGCTCCGGGCCCAGCTTGCGCGTGAGACCCTTTTCGAAGACATCCGAAGCCTATGACACCCTGGGCTTCTTTGATGATGAAGCCGCGGTCGTGGGAATCTCCGGCTCAGAAGACGTGGCCGTCCTCGAAGGTTGTGGCGACCGTGATGCTGCGGCTTCAACAGCCTCTCGCTCTGACGCCGCCGAAGCTGTCGGTGCGATCGCCGCGAGCAGAACTTCCACCGCCACTCCCGCGTCTTCACCCTCCGAACTCATCATCGGAGTCGCACCCTCCAGGAGCTTGTGTGAAGTTTTGGTCACATCATGGTCGGATTCATCATCCGACTCGAACACCACTGCTGATTTGGAGGGTGACATTGGCTTCGAAGATGGCTTCTTCGCGAGTGACTTCGGTTTGTGCACACGTTTCATCGGCGTGGCCGTTCGCCGTGAGCTATGCTCTTGCAAAATCTCGTTGTCTTCGTCTCGCTCTTCAATACTACGGCTCGCCTCGAACTCGTGTTGCTTCTGCATACGAGTCTTACGAGCCACCAGTGCTGGGGGAGGGACCTCCCTCTCTTCCTCTTCATCCTTGGAGGACTCTCCTTCGATACCCTCCTCGAGCTCCTTGGTTACCTCTTCGTCAAGCAGGGGAAGCCAGCCCTCAAGAACCTGAAACAACTGAGAGTTGCCAAGAACAAACAACAAAGGATGTGGTCGTACATTACACTGCGAGAATCGCGACTGAAGATAAACCCGGAGGGGGAGGCTTACCGTAGGAGCTTCATTCTTCTCGGGCACGTACGGGGCGAGCCCGACCGGCGTGGTTGTAAATTCCGCGTCGGTAATCTTCTTCAAGGCGGACTTGTATGCAGCATCCCACGACTCTTTGCTGGTTTGGGAAGGATCGTTCTTCCCGGTCTACTCGTACATCCAATGGGGTCGGGTCGCCAATGGGACCAAGCGCCGCCCGAGCCAGTAGTTGTACAAATTGATTGTGGACAACCCTTGGTCCTTCAACTTCTGGATCTGGTCAATCATCTCCGCGACGGCCATGCTCTGATCATCGGGGAGCTTGTTCGCTGCCAGCCGGTAGGGCTCGCTTCTCTCCGCGACGAACTCGGGTAGCGCCACTTCGCTGGAGGGGGTGGACTCTTTCACATAAAACCATCTCTTCTTCCATTTGCTCGCGGCCTTCTTTGGCAATAGGAGCTTGACGAAATTGCCCTTCAGATTCAACTGAAATATAATGCCTCCGGCCGCCAGGATCGGGCCACCGTACCCCTCGCGTCCGATGCGGCCGTGGAACAGCTACAACCATAGTGGGAAGTACGGCCTGCAGTCGAGGTAGCATTCGCAGGACGCGATGAAGATTTCTAGCTTCTCGATGTTGTGCGGGCCGACATCCGACGGCTTGATTGCGTAGTACGCGCAGAACCACCAGAAGAATAATGAGGTGGGGAACCCCAAGCCCCTCTCCAAGTGGCTTGGGAAGCAGATGAACTCGCCGGTGCGTGGCTTTGGCTCAACCTCGGAAGACGCGGGGATCCGCCAATTCCCCTTACAAAGGACCCTCGTGTCCTCAAATGACTTGAGTTGCGCCGCAGTGCACTTAGATTTCCCCCACAGACCTTTCGGAGGCACCATCAGGAAGGAGGCAAGTTCGCTCGGTCTGGAGAATCTAGATCGAGGGGAGATAGAGGCAATGGATGCTCAAAGATGAGGAATGTGGGGAAGGGTCTACAGGACCAATCTGTCACTCCCCTTATAAAGAAGCATTACCCGCCAATCTCGGGATAGCCGTTACCCGAGGTAATCGTGCCGAAGTTACCATTAGACTACCCAACGGATAGTTTGACCAAGTTGATGGTCCAACTCCCTCCACTCGACTCGCTTGCAGCTATACCCTGTCTAGTCGACGGGGCAGCGACTCGGGAGTGATTACATTCGCCAAAGCTGCGACTAGGAACCCGGTGGCAAATTTCCTCTGTTCTTGGTAGAGTCCATCGCCGATTCGACTGGGCGTCCAAATTGTACTCGCCTGCTCCAACTGCCAAATGAACACCTGCGTTTGAATCAACGATGGCCTCGGGGACTACTGACGGGGATATGCCGAATTGGGTATGCCTAGCAGGACGTTCCGATCGAGCCAAAGGCCTAGCGAGTGGGCCTATAGGACAGCGACTGGAATGTGACTAAGGAGAAGGCCTGGCGATTGGAGACTGGAGGCCCAGAAGCATACTTGAAGCCTAGTCGGATTAGGTCAAAACCTCCGAATCCATATCTTGTTCGGTTGTAAACTGTAAACCCTAGCGAGGTGCCTCCTATATAAGCCTCCCTAGGGTAGTCTAAGGTCCAACGTTCCATCATACACCCCTTCAAGCGACTCGCTGCTTAGACGCCGAGCTCGCCACCCCTGTAACTCGCTCTCCATCAATCTAATCTAGCAGGAGTAGGTCTTTACCCTTCGGGCCGGGGGGCGAACCTGGGTAAATCCATGTGCATCCGCCCCCATCTCGCACTGCAGATGGCCGCCAGCTCTCGCCCCGATTCTATCAATCGTTGCCTATGGCAGCGACTGCTGTGGCCATTTCCATGACAAAATGGGAGATGATTATTTGCACGTGTGCCCGTAGTCTAAACCTACTGTCAGTCTATCACTCCCCTTCTTCGACAAACCACAGTTCACCTTGCGCAGCTCCGCCACGCCGCACCACCTAGGGTAACATGACCCTGCCTAAGCAGCCGTCGCCGCCACGATAGCCGCCGAAACTGGGGTATTTAGCCCCTCTAAGGCAGGACATGAAGCTCTACTTCAAGGCTGGTCTCCCATTGCCCTGCCAGGCGGATGATTTTGCTGAATGTGCCGAATCGGCTGCGGCGGCGGCGCCGGCGGCAGATGCAGCGAGCAGGGCCAAGAGAGCACTGTGGAGAAATCGCGCGGCGGTATTACGGCATGCTCTAGGCAAGGGGAACAAGGTACGTATCAAATTGTTCATGCGAGCATGCCGCCGAGGGTACACACTCTCGAACAGGGCAGCGCCAAGGTCTAGGAACTCTCATGGCCATGCTTGGCGCGGGCTACCTTACCGCAGTGGGGGGGCTGGAAACATGCCGTCTGCGACAAAGATGCTCCATCCAACGCACCGTCGGAGGCCGTACCGTGGCGACGACCAAGCATCTACACTCAGGATGTTGGATTGTTCGACAACTGGAGCCGGCGGCGGGCATCATCTTAGTGCCGGAATTCAGGTTCCAGTTCACACAGATCTACGATCCCATAAAGAAGATGTCGAATTTCAGTTTTGAAGAAATCGTTGCGGCGGTGCGGATGGTCCAACTGAACCGGGACTAGAGCACGCAAAGCGGTCATGCTTGAACGATACAGATTTCTTGAAGTTTGGCAGGAAGGCAATAGATCAGTTTGGGTTAAATAATCAAAGAACTTACGTCCTCTCAAGGCAATTGGCCAGCCAACTTTTCTGGTGGAGATCTTCAGTTTCTTCAGTGTAGAATAATAAAGTTCAGACTAAAGAATGACTTTTGTAGATAAAATATTGATGCATTGTTCTATAAACTAGTAGGAAGTTTAGCCCACTTTTGTACAGATATAAGACCCTTTTCTATGGAAGTACTCCTATTGTAAACAAATACTATCAAGTATCTATTTCCTTCAATTACTACTCGTGGTTAAATCCAGTTAACTGCCATTTTTTATCCTAGAAAGATAAAATTCAGATGACAGTCTATGTACAGATTTTGCATCTGCTGTCTGTGTTGTAAACCATTTTTCATTTGTCTTGTGTTGTCTGCAAAATTGTCCTGCAGTTCAGTGTGTTACAAATCTTGCTACCTTGTACTTGAACAGGAGATGGACTGCATTTTCATGGCATCCACAGAATTGACGTTGCTCATTGCCAGTCCACCCTCTTTTCATGACGTTGTCCTTGGTAATTCACAGAAATTATAAAGCACGGTGTTCAACTACATCGATTCAAACTATTACACAAACACACTACATCAAATTTATTACCCACACATACTACATCGATTCAAACTATTACACACACATACTACTTCAAATTCATTACCCACACATACTACATCGATTCAAACTATTACACATTTTTAGTCGATGCTAACTTCTTGCTATGCTCTCCATACTACAAATTCATTAGCCACACATACTACAGCAATTCACTAGAGCTCTGTCTTCACTCGAGGGAAATCAGAACCACCATCTTGTCCAAGCCGAGTTCCCCCACTGAAATTGTGTGCGCATCGCGAAACGGTGGTGGTCATGTGCCATCAATCCTTCCAGGCCAACACTATAGGTGACGAGGTCGCTTTCTGGCCACCTCTTCGGGGCCCTGAATGCCATGTACCGATTCCATAACCTCCTCAAGGTGGATGATGATTGGGTGGTTCTAGCAAAATTGTCGCCCTGCCCTTCTTGGAATCTGCACCTCGTACATCTTAGGAACGGCATCATGATCTTTCAGCCACGCCATTACCTCGATGACCCATTTGTCGGTCGGTGGCACGATTTGCACCAGCTCTGTGCCAAGGCTATTGACGACCTGCTTGAGGGCCTCCGGCTCCCAAGCATCCAATGGGAGGCCATCAAAGCCGAGTTTGGAGAAGAAACGAAGCTGCCCCAAGCGATCGTCCACCCACAGGTGCGATGCCAACACATGAAGCTCATTTTCTCCCCGTAGCACTCAAAAGAACAGGAAGAATGCAGAACACGCTCGGTGTCTGAGCTATGCTCAAACCGGACGAAAAAATCTAATGGCAGCACGCATACCTCAATCTTGACCACATTTCGTCTGATCCCAAAACGAGACCTGAAAGCTAACAGCAACTCTGTCGGCGACACGACGGGACGGACGCCTAGCATGGTGGCCATGAGAGCGTGGTCGTCGAACTGCTGTGCCAGGGCTACCCTGCCTGGGCTGAGCGGTAGCACGCAACTACCCAAGGTCGGTCGCCGGCCAGGATTGCCCGACAGGATACACTCAGTCGTGCGAGAAGAACTAGCCAGAGGCGAGATATTAGTCTGGGGACGCAAAGCTCCGATACGGCGGAGTATGCGATGGCGACGGCCGCGAGATTCGATTAGAGGCATGGGAGGTTGACCGGACATGGCAGGGACACAAATTAGAGCAAGTGCAAGCTCCGATCTAAGACGAGTAGCATAAGCTGAGCAAAGGTTATGGAGAGGGAGCAGGGGAGAAGAGCAGAACAGAGCAAAGAAATAGATCTGGTCCACGTAGGGGTAAACTAGTCCACGAATGCAAAAGATAACAGGGAGTACTGATAGGGCGGGCCAAGAAGAGTTGACCTAACAGCGGTATTTGAGGTCAACCGTTTTTCGTCTGGTTCAAACGACCGTTTGGCCGTTAGATTTGTATTCAACCCCCTTTGGCCCTTTTGGACAATTGGCGATTCTACTATAGCCCCTCCGCGAGATTGATGACAACTCGGGTACTGGGATGCACTCGCCCGAGAACTTTTAGCCCACAAACCAACAATCGCTAGGCCGAAGCCCTTAGCCCAAGGAGAATTACTCACACATAGAGATGAGATCAAAGTAGTTGAAATCATGAGATTGATAGCAAATAGTCTTACAATATCGCCAATCAAAGAAGAGATCTACTATTACAAGTGGCAGAATATGGCTATGGTGGTGGAGAGATTAGATCTAAGTCTATTCCCCCAGCGGCTCGTTGGTGTTGTGGATGGAGATCTGGGGGTAGCTGATGGTTTCTGCGAGCTCTCTTTTCTCGTTGCCCGAGGCCTCTTTATATAGGGGTCCCTTTACGAAAGTTGTTCTATTTGACCTAGCGGCGTCGATAGCAACTATACGGCTGGAACTATACGGCCGAAATTTTATTCCTGATGTATAGTTGGTCGTTAAAGCGTCTGCCTTTGACCCACGACTCCAGATTTCTTCTGGTTGTTGGAAATCTCATATCTTTGACTTTAATGTAGTGATTCCCATCATCAAACGTCATTATCTGTTCAAGAAAAAATAGAAAGAGAGGATTTACCCCTTTGAATATTAAGCATTAGTGGCAGGGTTTAGAGAGACATTTCATCAAAATTGTGAATAATATCCTATTTAAATGTGGACGTAGATGGCTATATTTCAGAGCCATCAACCTCCCCAAGCTTAAACTTGATCGTCCCCGAGCAAGGAAACCAAAATCAAAAAGGAACTCAACATTTAAACTGAAATGACGAGATGGTGATCTTACTCATGATTGGTAGTCTCATATTTCCTCCACTTCATAAATCTGAAAAACTTCAGCATAGATAGAGTAATGGCAAGCATATCATATGGGTTTTATGCATCCTTATAGCGTAGCAGAATTATTGTTAACATGGATGATTCAAAAGAGTAAACTTTATTCCATGTCATATAATCAACACATAGGCTTGTCTTTTAACATAAAGTATAATCATATAAATTGAGAGTGTGAGAGTTGTCATGAAAAGCATATACACTAGAGTATCTCAATTCTCCCACATCAATAAATCAAGACTTTTCAAGCACTACTTTTCTATTCATTGTCCTTCAAGAATTACAGTTTTTGAGTAATTGAGAGCATGCCAAAATTTTGGTTTAGTTTATCGGGCTGTGATGGACACTCGTGGCATCACTAAGGTTTTTGTTCCTTTTGCATAATGATTACTCATAATAGCCAGAGGAGTGATTACATCATGAACAAAGTTACCCGGGAGTGACAAGAATCTTACCCACTACAGCATTGCTGCTACATGTGTTTAAACAACTCATAGCCGAAATTTAGGAGTTTCCTCCATGAAGATCGTTCGTAGGCTAGCGGAGTTGTTGGAATCCCATGAAGTTTGACACGCGTAAAGCAATATCATTCTTATGATTAACAAGTCAAACTTTGGCATGCTCACAAAAACCGCTAAACATTAATTCAATCGAACAAATCCTTTTAAAGAGAGCTATCAAGTTAATCAACATTTTTAGTGGTGTTGAGTGTCTCTAGAAATAAGCCTTAAAGACTAAACACTACAACACCCAAGCCTTCAATTGTGAGACTTTTTCTTATTACAATTGTTTAGCAATTATTAGGCAAGACTTGGTTAATTACGAGAGCTGGAACAAAACATACCCAAATAAATACCCGTGTAAACGAAAATATTACTACAATACAAAGACTCACTCCACCAATATAATATCTCAACATTTACTACTAACTAGCATAGGTTTCTCAAACTTCAAAAGTGGGGAATCATAAGACATACCTCTCATGTTTGGTTCCACTTCTCTCTTTCTTTTTCATTTGTTTCTTGGAAACTCGAAGTCGACCACTCTCCTGCAAATACATGAGAACCTCAAGGCAGAGAGAAAAAGAAAGAGGGAAAATAAAAAAAAATGGAGAAATCTTTTGTTATTTTTAAGAGAGGGAATTTAAAGAATAAAAAATTGGCGGCAAAGCTCGTATAGAAAATCACGAAAGAAAATGGAAATAACTAAAGGTAAAGTGTTGGGGAAATCAACACGAGTGCTTATAAACTCAAATTAAAAACACATCCTCGTAATAAATAAAATCAAATGAACACCAAATAAAGATACATGAGGAAACTTCCCCAAGCTTAGGCTTTTGCAAGCCCTTCCAATCATTGTGGTGGCGAGATAAAGTCAGAACACCAGTTCGCAAATTGAGTTGAGAGGTTACTAGTTGATTCTCGGATGTTCAGAGAGAGGTTATGCATCCTCTCAATAGTCCCTCCAAGTTCTTGGAAGTCTTGGTATGTAGTGAACCGGGTTGATGGCTGCTCCTCTTGATGAGGAACTTCTTGCTCCTCTTCTTGGTCCTCATCCTCATCCGGAATCTCCTCCTTTGGTTGGTGTTGCTCAACCTGCAAGTCATATAGCAAACGTCCTTCCTCGATAGATAAAAGACCATTAGGCATAGGAGTAGGGTAGATACGCCCAGCTCCAACAATATGCAGATAATAGACACCACCTCTCCTATTGAGCATTCCACAAGCCTTCAAAGTAGAGAAACCAATGCGTCGCTCACCTAGCACATGTTGCAACTCACCTAGGTTGATGCCTAGGGCAGTGGCAAGCACGGTGATGTTTCCTCCACCTGTGATTGGTCCTTGGTTTTGGGAGGATTGGTGCTCCAAGTAGCGCACAAGGATTGTGTCCAAGTTGAGCGACAAGTTGCCGTTGATGTAAGCATCTTTTGCAAGGACTAAGATGTCCTCCTCATTGAGTCTTGTGAATTCATTACGTGCCTACAAGGTGTGAGAAATAACATAGAACAGATAGCAAATTGCAGGATGTTGAATATTCTTCCCCTTGCTCACTCTAGAAGTGAAACTCATTCCATTATAATATTGTTAAGGGGAAGGGTCTAAGCCAGTAAAGGATGCATGTAAGGCATTCACATCATTGTTTGGGAAATTAAAACATGCGCACCATTCAAAGTGAAGTTTTTGTTCATGAGTTGGAAATAAATCGTGTCCTCTCCTTGCCATAGTTTAATAGTCCTTTGCAACGAACTTAGGAATTCAATGGTTAACATGAGATAAGTAGGCACATCATTGTACACAAAGTTTTGCAGGCCAGCTCTATTAAAGTAGATTAAAGTCATCAGAAATACCAAGTTGGTTCAATATAATCAGGAAAGCTCACTTGGTGGCCTTCACTTCGTGTTTCTTGATCCTGTTGAAGCGATCACATTGGTGCTCGTTCCTGAACCGTATCCCCATGCGTTCCTAAGCGACATCCCGAGAAGCACTAGCGGCAGCATGAGCATGAGTCCGACTCCTTGTGTTCATCGTCTAAAACGATAAAGGAAGACAAAATAAAACTTTTTGATCCAAAAATAATAAGTATAACATATTCCTCATCATAGCACACTAAAGAATCCTCTCAAAATAATAATCTAGGCAAGATAATCATGGCAATCAGTTCATAGTAGGTCTCACCCTAGATTGACAATGACAATAGATCGAAAATGAATTTGCAAAAAGTAATTGGAGGATCAGAGGAGAAACATACCGTAGATCACTTGTGTGCGAGGAAATCGAACGAAATTGAGTAGAGGTGAAGATCTCTTGAGGTTTTGAGAGAGTTTGGAGGTAGAAGAAAGAAAAATGATAGAAGTTTTGGAGTTGGAGGTACCTTCCCATGCAATTTTGTGGTCAGATGCAACTATACAGGCGCAACTATACGACCGGAACAATGCGTTCCTGCCGTATAGTTGGCCTTCTGTCAAGTTTTTAGGGTTTCGTCCTAGCGGCGCAGCTATACGGCCGGAACTATACGGCTGGAACAATTTTTTCCCGCCATATAGTTTGTCGTCAAACCATCTGTACCTAGGAAAGAATTTTTACAAAGGCATCAATATCTATACGACCAGAACTATACGGTCAGAATTTTTATTCCTGCCATATATTTGGTCGTTAAACCGTCAGTACATGGAAAAAGAATTCGTACAAAAGCACCAATATCTATATGACCGGAGCTATACGTCCGAAATTTTTATTCCCACCATATAGTTGGTCGCTAAACAGTTAGTACATATGAAAGAAAAATTGTCGATGGCTCAAATATCTATACGACCGGAGCTATATGGCCATAATTTTTATTCCTGCCGTATAGTTGGTCGTTAAACTCTCCGTGTCCATAAAAAAAATTGTTTCTTCGAGAATTACTTCTTATGAAACTTAGTGAAATACCTTGTTTTTGATAGAAAGTTGACAGTTAAAATTATCGACCAACAACGACATGTATATAGCAGAATATTAAGTACTACCGAACTTCTTCTCCTCAAATGGAGTTTTTTAACACTCTTTATTAAACATAAACTTAAAATAAAACATAAAACTTAACTCAAACCTTTATTTAACTTGGGTTGCCTCCCATGGAGTGCTCTTTTATGGTAAATAACTTGACCTTAACGTTACTCACTTGGGCCAGATGAGTGGAACACCCACTCTAATATAGTTGGCCTTCAAGGTGATGGCCTACTTCTCATCATGTTTGGCTTTCTTTTTTCTGGGGAAATGGATAACAAAAGGATCCTGTGAAGGCAATTGCAACTTCACATTCCCTTCATGGAGGTTAATTAAAGCCTTTATTGTTCTCGAGGAAGGACGACCTAGTATGATAGGAGCAATAGTATCTTCAGGCATGTCAACAATAACAAAGTCAATTAGAGCAGGACAGCCTTTAATGTAAACTAAAGTGTTCTCCTTAATTCCTACAGCTTGTTTATAAGTGGAATCTGCGAGATGTAGTTTTAGTTTAGTGATTTCGAAAGAGCCAAGATTTAGCTTATTAAAAAGACTCTTTGGGATTGTTGAGACGCTTGCACCTAGATCACAAAGTGCAGCTATCTCATTAGTCCCAATCTTAATTTTAATCGTGGGCTCAAATATATCATCTAGTTTAACAGGTAACTTTTCAGCGATTTTCTTGTATTCCTCTTCAAGCTCGCATACCTTAATCGCTACTTGATCAACAAAGTGTTGATACATGGCTTCATCATTACCTTCACTTACCAGAATTTTGACGTTGATCCTCTTTACGAGGTCTTCGATGGTGTAGCTTGGTGAAGGGGTGTTACTATAATCAAGCTCTTCAGGCTCCTCCCTTTGGATCCTCATCATTTTGAGTTCTTCCAAAGGGCTGGGCTCAACTTTACCTACAAATTTAGCTAGAATGAGCGTTTGACTCTAGGTTATCTTACCTAGCTGTGCCTCAACAATCTTCGTCCTTTCTTGGAGGGCCTGCAAATCATTCCTCAAACTTACAGCTTGGTTAGATAATTTACCAAGCATAGCATCATGGTTATCAGTTATTTTAACAAGAATATTGTTTTGTTCATTTTGTGAGTCGATAAAAGACTTAAGTGTTTCTTGGAGACTACCATTACTAGTTCCTATATTATTATTAGAGTTACCTGCAGGATTAGAGTAATATTTCTGAAAATTAGGATTGTAATTTTTCTTCCAAGAAGGGTTATAATCATTACGACCTATGAAGTCTATTTCTTCAATATTAGTTTCGGGAATAGCTCTTACCTGGATTTCCTTACCTTTCACGGCTAATATGAGCTCATCCAACTTAGCATTGAGTTCTTCATTTTCTTGTGGTGAGACGGAGTTCACCTTCTTCTTGTTTGATGTTTCCACATGCCATTGGGCATGGTTGTCTTGCATGCTGTCTAGTAGCTGCTTGGCTTCGGTAATATGTTTACCCATAAATATTCCTCCAGCTGCAGTATCAAGCATAGACTTAGACATAGGATAGAGAGCATCATAAAATAAATAGAGGATTAACCAATCTTCCATCCCATGGCTGCGACAGTTTCTTAAGCATTCTTTCATCCTCTCCCATGCAAGCGCTAGTGGCTCACACTCTTCCTATCTGAAACCAGTAATATTAGATCTTAGTTGCATAGTCTTTGCTGGTGGAAAAAATTTAGTCATAAATAAAGAAGTACATCCCACCCATGATGTAATAGTATTTTTAGACAAAGCTAGCAACCATTATTTTGCTCTTCCTCTAAGAGAGAAAGGTAATAAACGCAATTTGACTACATCGGGGTCAACATCTTTTATGCGCATCATGTCACATATTTCAGTGAAAGTATTGAAGTGCATACCTGTGTCCTCAATAGTAGAGCCTCCAATCGATTATGTTGAACCAAACTTAAGTAATGGGGCTTAATTTCATAGTCATCAACAGCAATTGCTTGTTGAGTAATAGGAGTACGCAAATAATCATTATTGGGAGTGGCAAATTCCCCAAGCTTATTTTCAGCCATATTTCCTATGTTTTTTGGTTTTCTTAAACATATACTTATGATAACAATAAAAACAAAATTTTAAAGACTAACTAATTTTTTTGGTTTTTCAAATAAAGACTGAAATCAAACTAACAAAAATTAAAAACAAGAACTAACCTCACCAAGGTAACTATTGCTTCCCTAGCAACGGCGCCAGAAAAGGGTTGATACCTTCGATCCGGATTACAGATGTAGTATCGCTTCTTTTTCCCTAGTAGACCTCGGTTTATCAAATCCTCGGGAAGCAAAGCATAGTGAAGTTACTTTAATAGACCTTCGAGAGTTTTAGAATTCCTTTTGTATTTTCACCGGACCAAGAGTTTGCGTCTTTTTGTTGTTGTCGATGATGGAGAGAGAGGGCCTAGGGCGTTCAGTTTCACCTGTAGTTGTGCAAAACATTTGAAGGGAATAATAGATAGAAATAAAGTATGCATGTAATTGTTAGAGTAAGATAAATTATATGTGGGCAGTGCATCCATAATTGCTATTGCCTCCACAACCACTTATAGCAATAACCTAATAGTCTCACCCATAGAAGAAAGAGAACTAATGATATGCATAGTGATGTCACCGTTGATCCCAAGTAAATCCCTAACATACAGTCGTACTACCCTTTCTGTCACTAGGGTTCCCAACCTGCAGATTAGTCATTACTCATACTCCCTATACCTGGCTCAATCCTCTGGGTCTTGGGTACCTGACAAGTCCTTAGATTGAGACAAGAGAGGATACAATACGCATCATGTCATACAAACTAATACATGATCCCATCTATGATAAATAACAGACACAAAAGCTACATGGCTAGGCCGAAACCCTTAGCCCAAGGAGAATTACTCACACATAGAGATGAGATCAAAGATCATAAACATTGTAGTAGCAATCATGAGAGTGATAGCAAATAGTCTTACAATGTCGCCAATCAAAGAAGAGATCTACTATTACAAGTTGTGGAATATGGCTATGGTGGTGGAGAGATTAGATCTAAGTCTATTCCTCCAGCGGCTCGTCGGTGTTGTGGATGGAGATTTGGGGGGTGGCTGATGGTTTCTACGAGCTCTCTTTTCTCGTCGCCCGAGGCCTCTTTATATAGGGGTCCCTTCACGAAAGTTGTTCTATTTGACCTAGCGGCGCCGATGGCAACTATACGGCCGGAACTATACGGCCGGAATTTTATTCCGGTCGTACAGTTGGTTGTTAAAGCGTCTGTCTTCGACCCACGACTCCAGGTTTCTTTTGGTTGTTGGAAATCTCGTATCTTTGACTTTAATGTAGTGATTCCCATCATCAAACGTCATTATCTGTGTAGGAAAAAATAGAAAGAAAGGATTGCATACCCATTTGAATATTAAGCATTAGTGGCAGGGTTTAGAGAGACATTTCTTCAAAATTGTGAATAATATCCAGTTTAAATGTGGACGTAGATGTCTATATTTCAAAGCCATCAGGACATGGCCAAAAAAGTCCATCATACGCATGTTTCATTTACAGAGAGGCTGATGTGTGGGACCCATCAGTGCGACCTTATATAGATGTTGCATCGAGCAACGTTGCCAGTTCAAAACAGGGAGGCACGGGCGAGAAAAAAGTTCAACATGCACACGTTTCTTTTAATGAGAGGATGAAATGGGGGGCCCAGGAGGTTGATTAAACGGTAGATGTATCGTGCAGCGCTATCTAGTTCGAAATAGGGTAGCGTTAGCAAAGGCAAAATAATCCATCATACAAACGTTTCTTCTAATGAGAGGATGACATGTAGGCCCAGAAGGTTGATGAACCGGTAGATGCATTGAGCATAGCTATCAAGTTTGGAATAGGGTAGCACGAGCGAAGGAAAAAATTCCATCATAGACATGTTTCTTCTAATGAGAGGATGTCATGTGGGTCCCAGCAGCCTTATTAACCGATAGATGCATCGAGTAACGCTATCAACTTCGGAAAAGGATAACGCAAGAGATGGAAAAACTTGCATCATACACACAATTCTTCTAATGAGAGGGTGACATGTGGGACCCAGTAGTCTGACTTAACGGCAGACGCGTCGATCAACGTTATCGAGTTATAATCAGGGAGGTGTGACCGCAAAGTATGGTACGCTAGAGACACTGACGTCTGGGACCCACACGCCTCAAAAGACTTCGGCGAGTAAACATCGCGCGAGGAAATGAAAATCTTGCTTCTGCCATGCGCTAGCTGAGCTTCCTCCAGGTTTTTAGCAGTTTCACCATAGTAGAGGGTTGCGAAACCGAAAAAACAAGTTTTCTATCAGCCACGGTCGAGCCTAGAAATTCGTCGGAAGACGCATCTTCTATGACCACTGTCGGGCCAAAACATTGCGGAAGGAAACATTTCTTATAGTGGGAGGTAACCTTCGGAATGCTAGCTAGCTTCCATAAGGAAAGAATCAGCTTCCAGGTTGTCAACTTCAAGAGGCCCTACCACAACATCATAGGCCGGCAAGCATTCACCAAGTTCATGGTGGACCCACATTACGCGTACAATATCCTGAAGATGTCATGGCCTAAAGGCATCACCACCATCCACGACGACACTGCTAGGGCCATCGAGTGTGAGGACCTGAGTGCCAAGGTCACTAACACCATCATCGCCTCTGACGAGCTAGATCATCTCAAGCTCAATGTCAACCTCGATGATGTCACCATCCTCAAGAGCCCAATGCTCGAGGCAACAACACACTGTATGTCAACCTTCCAAGTGGCCAAGGACACCATAAAGATTGATCTAGTGGAGGGTGACTCCTCCAAGAAGGCCACCATCAGGACTAACCTAAGTCACGCATAGGAAAGTGTGCTTGCTGAGTTCCTCCGAGAGAACTGGGACATCTTTGCATGGAAACCTTCTGACATGCCTGGTGTGCCCCGAGAACTTGCCTAGCACCGTCTCAACCTGGATAAGGGCGTGAAACTAGTGAAAAAGCCACTATGTCAGTGCAATGATGAACGACATTGCACAAGGAAAATAGATCGCACAACTCCTAGTTGTCGGCCTCATCATCGAGGTCGTCCACCCAGAGTGGTTGGGGAATCTGGTCATGGTGCTAAAGAAAAATGGCATATGGCGCATGTGTATTGACTTCACGAGCCTCAATAGAGTGTGCCCAAAGGACGCATTTTCCCTACCTTAGATCGACCAAGTGATTGACTCCATTGAAGGCTCTGAGCTATTGTTCTTCCTTAATGCATACTCATGTTCAGTTCGCAGCATAGAAAACAAAAAATTCCTACGATGTGAACATCTAAGGACCAAGATCTATCAACCTAGATACAATCAACGGGTGGATATGAATCCATAGAGAACATACCCTTGAAGAGCGACAAAGCATTGTTAACGTAACTGATTTCATGGTTCATGTAGTCGTCCACTTACAGATCTCAAGATCGTGATGAAGTTTAGCGAGTCCACCAGGTTAATCACCAACAAATCTAGCACAACAAAGCAGCGGTGCATCCGTGATCACACACACGTATGGTACCCCGACAACCTCCGTATCCTCACTCCAGCGATGCAGCGGAAGCAGCAACTCCTTTCCAGATAAAGCCACCGTGAACATGTATCTCGCTAATACGAGACCATGGGGAAGAACTTCTAGAGGGGGAGAGAGATCCTTCATGAGGAGGTGTGAGAGTGGAGGAGGAGGGGAGATCCTTTTATAGGAGTAGGGGAAGCCCCCAAGGGTCCATGCGCATGGCATGGTGGTGCCCCCACCACTCCCTCCGTAATGGTGAGTGGAGCTTCCACTAAGCCGACTCCCATTAAAAACAACTCCACTCACTTTGCATTAATTTTCCACCAAATTTAATGCAAGCTCTCATTAAATAAAAATATTTTGTTTATTTTATTCTGAATTTTGTTAATTACTTTAATTAACAAACATTCACATAAAACACCCTGCAACATTTCAATATCACATGTAGAACCAGTTTCTGCAATTTCACCCGAAACAATTCCGGTTTCCATCGAAATGATTCCAGCGCTTTCTTAAATCTTTATCAGAAACATATTTTCTCCAAATGGTGTCAGTATCCCTGAAGTGTGTCACCCTACGGTTCACGAATAATGAAGACATGATCGAGACCCCTCTCTAATCAATAATCAGTAGCGGGACCTGGAGATCCATACTGACTCCCAAACATTCAATGATGACTCTAGTGATCATGTGAACCTTTAACGTCGTAACTAAATCCCTTTGTCTCGCGATATATTACATATCCGAGATTCGATCATCTTTATCTCCATATCTAGTTTGATCTCATTACCAACATGCACTCTTTTCTCGTCCCATGATATAACATTCTAGTGATCACATCACTTGCTTGCAAGATATCTCAATGTGATATCACCGAGAGGGCATATGTATATCTATCCGTCATTACGATGGACAAATCCCACTCTTGATCCATGAGCCTCAACATAACACGTTTGGAGTATCTGAACCCACCTTTATTGTCACCAAATACGGTGTGACGTTTGATGTTATCAAGTTACTCTTCTAGTGTTAGCACTTAACATGATCTCATGGTCTAAGGACTAAGATTACTTCGTATGATGTTATAGCAATTTAAAGACAATGACTTTGATCGTATTTCTATACTTTGGATGAATGTCCACCACACCATTCAACCAATGTTGTGACCTCGTTATTAACAACATCCATAGTCCATGATCTGGAAACCTTGATCATCTTGTTAATCAACAAGCTAGTTTATAAGAGAGGCATATCTAGGAACCCTTTATTTGTTTATTAAAGACACATGTATTAACGTTTCCAATTAATACAATTATAGCATGCAAAATAAAAATTTATCATAACCAAGGAATAAGATAATAACCACTTTATTATTGCCGCTCGGGCATATTTCCTTCAGTCTCCCAATTGCACTAGAGTCAATAATCTAGTCTGTAAACTTGCGCATTCAACACCTATGGCTTTCTGGTGTTGTATATATGTGTTTGCTAGTGGTTAACAAAATCTCCGGATCTGACATTTTTAGGTTCGCGTGTATTTGCATGTCTTTGCATCTCTATGCATCACTCATTCCCAAATGAGATGGCATTGTATAAATTTAGTCCTTTGGTGACACCTTTAGTTCCTTTAGGTTAAAACATGTTGATAGTATTGTCGTACAATATATCTTCATAGTACTAGCCCACTGTGAACTAGACCTAGTTTGATAACAAACTACTTAACCAAATTCCCTCCTTTGCTGCTACTATAGCTGTCATATAGTTAGACTTTTGTTGTAGTATCCGTCACAATGTATCCACTTTGGAACTCATCCAAATCCATCATGGAACCTCCTTTCCATTACATTGTGCTACCCATAGTTTAAATTGAGAATTTGTAACTTGTGACAAACTAGTATCAATGTAACACTTTACAATGAACTATTTGTAAGTATTTGTCACTTATACATGATATATTCTTAGTTCTTCCAAAGCTCATAAGAATATCTTTACTATCGCCCAACGATCATCTTATGAATCATTCTAGTATATGCTCACAACATTTAGAGCATAGGACATATCTGGATATGTACATATCACGGTATTATTGATCAAAATATTCATGTTATTTCACTCACCAAGTGTCGATACACTTGAATCTTGATTCAATCCTTTCCATGCAGCAAGAACCTTTCTTGTCATTTCCATATTGAACACTTTCTATCTCATATATGTACGCCTGGCACAACCATATTAGCATCTCAATCTATCCATATAGACATTGATGCCAAATATTCCGTTTCCCAAGTCTTTCATCGAAATCCAATTTTAATGAAATTCTTAATCCGTGTTAATAAAAGATACATCATTTCCAATCGACAACATGTCATCTACATAATGTATTGGAAATATGTCGCAACTATCCCACTTAATTTCTTGCAAATGCAAGCATCTTCATCGTCTCCAATGAAATTAAACCTTTTAACAGTTTCATCACGGTGAAGATTCCAACTCCGCTATGCTTACTTCAACCATTGAAGTTTGCATGCCCTTTTTAGCATCCTTTGAATTAACAAAACCCTTCAGACTATGTCATGTACACGTCCTAGGTAACCATTCTATTAGAAGAACTTTGTTTTGTTTGTTCAACTACCATATACCAAATTATATGTAGTGGTTGCTATATTAATCCGTTAAGACTAAATATCGCTATGAAAGATCAAATATTTTCATAGTTAACTACTTGAACATTGTCATAAACTCCTTTCCGACATGTCGACTATTTAATAGATGTCAAACATCCATGTCTTTTTCTTTATAGATCCAAATACGACCGATAGGCTTCACGCCTTTCTAGAGGGTATTCCAAGTTCAAAAACATGATTTCTCGTGTATGGAAACTATCACGGATTTAATGACTTCTAGTCACTTTATGGAGTCAGGGCCCATCATCGCTTTTTGCGTGCAGTCAGTTCATCATTGTCAAAACAATAACAACTTCTGGTTCAAATCTTACTATTTGATTCTTACCAATCCACACAGTTCAATAGGAACTATAATCTCCGAGATCACAACCTTCGTAATCACGGGAGCCATGAGCATTTTAGCCGCCTCTGGGTCACTTGCACTACTTAGCACATGTTTCTTAGGTGCATCAACCTAATCAAATTTCTATTGTCCCCCCACTTAACTTTTGTAAAAAATCCTTCTTTAAGAAACTTCACGTTCCAAGCGACAAACTCTTTTGTCTTTGGTGTTATGGAGGAATACCCAACAAATTCTTTTGGATAACCTACAAAGACATGCTTATTCAACTTTGGTTGTAAACATTTTACTTAGGCATAGCATACCAAAATTTAAGAAAAGACAACTCGTGTTTTATCCCAAACCATAACCTTTATGGTGTCATTTCAACGGATCACGATGGTGCTCTTTTCAGCAAAAGTGGAAGCCTCTAAAGCTTTAATCTTTAAAACATAATGGTAGTTTTATAAATGACACCTTTGATCTTACCATGTCAAACAAGGTTCGATTTTATCTCTTGAACATACCATACTCATATGGTTTATCGGGAAATGCAAATCTATGGAATAATTCCTCAAATATTAGGTGTTTTGGTAAACATGTAACTCAAATATCTTCCTTTATGATCGAATCATAAACTCTTTATTTTCTTGTTACAATGATTTTCCACTTCATCTTGAAAGTCTTTGGACAATTTTCAAATGTTTCATACTTCTTCCTTATCAAGTAAATATACATATATGTTCACTTAAATTTGTGGAGAAATCATATGAAGCTGAAAGATCCACCGCACATGGCTACACGTAATGGACTATATACATCAACATGCACAATTTCCAATAAATCAGTCACCCATTCCCCTTTGGCCTATGAACAGAGTTTCAATTATCTCGAGGAAAGTCGCACAAGCGTCATTTGATCAAAATTAAAGACTCCAAAAATCCATCAACATGGAGTTTCTTCATGTTTTCTTTCCAATATAATTTAAACGGTGATGTCACTTCATAAGTGATCTTTCAATCATTTGTCTTGTGACATTTTAGCATTAGTTTTTTTGGACGTGATTTATCCAACTAGACTGGTAAAAGTTCATCCGTCTTCTATGGAATACGATAATTATTTGAACAACCATTGTTCTCATAATACCGGAACAAAATAACAATAATTTAAACAAATCTGTCGCCATGGGAATTCTCTCATATGGGATCATCAGAATAAAGTATGATGTTGATATGGCCTTCACCTTGGTCGTTCGGCTTGAAATCCAAGAATGGTCATACTCATTGACAAGTAAGCCTAAAATTGTCTAAATCTCACTACTTACACTTTTAGATTAGAATTTTACATGGGCGGTGGAAGTACATTTTACATCAAGGAACTAAAAAAGGGAAAATAACATCGAGGTCCATAGATTTAGCACAAACCCCCCTAAATTTAAGCAAGGAAAACAGTCAGGTTCGGCTCCTTCTCAAGAGAGTAGCAGATCGAGCCATATGTTGGGGATATACTTTCTGGGTATCCTTACTATGCCTCACTGACCACGGTGGCCCACTTCGGGTTAGAGCTTTGCTTCAACGGGCGGCCCAGTCAGGGAGAAGAGACGGAGTCCAGTCCAACTACAGGAAGGCCCAGAAGACTTACCGACATAGGCATGTTATGTTACTTGTAGTTCAAGATGTACTCTATAACCGACTCTTAGTCGTAGCCGGATAGGTCGCTCCTGTAAACCCTAGGCCGGATATCTATATAAGCTGTCCTAGGCTAAGTCTTTAGGCCACCTCACAATAGTCTACAATCTCAACTCGCACAGGCGAAACCCTTGTAACCCATATTCTGGCTCTATCGTATTACTGGATTGCTAGCAGGAGTAGGATCCGTCTAGAGCCGACGCATTCGAACCTGGGTAAACTTGTGTGCTCACCATCTCGGAACACCGTACATCTCACACCCCTCTCTTCTGCACGCCCCGAGGACCCCTTCATGGCGTACTTGTCATCAATCCGACAACAGTTGGCACCCACCGTGGGGTAAGTGAGCTTCGGATCGGTGTTCTGAGCAGAATCTACAAGAATCGGAATCGGCGAGACCATCACCGTAGGTCGCGTCCTCTATGCCAGTGACGTCCCTCTCATTGTTCTCGACAAGACCTGGATTCCGACTAGGGAGGTCGTGATTGCCTACACCATCATGTCCTTTGGCGAGATCGATATTTACATCGGTTTTGCTAAACCTTCCCCACCCACCCAAGTGGTGATGATAGAGGCAGAGGAAGTTTCTGGGTCCACTTTGTCCACAGAGGCGGCAGAGTTCTGGATCTTGGAAAACCCTAATCCCACCTAGCTCGCACCTATTGCTGAGATAGTGGAGAAAGCTGAGCCTGAAGTAGATCTTGCGGTGCAAGTCGAATCTTGAGTGGATCTCCTTAGCGAGGCCGACTCCCAGATCGATCTGCTTGTCGAGGTCGAAATCCAGGAGGAGCAAGACAAGAACTTTGGTTCCGGCTCTGCCAGTGCTAGAATAGATCAACCCTTCCTGAAGCACACATTGAGGCGCATAATGTTGCAAGGCGCTGGCGTGGATGAGGTTCTCAAGACCATCAGGCGTTTCGAGGAAGCCCACAAGAAAAGCCGCAACTACCTCAGGACGCACACGTCGCACTTTGTCGCATATGTTGGATCCGGATCCTGCTCTACCGATGCTAGAGACAACGAAGACTCGATGCTAGAGGCGATTGGAATAAACACCAAGCTACGGGCATCTTCGCATGATTCCATGACGTCGGTGGATTTCCGAAAGTTCTCCACGGAATATGAAGAGGAGTTCAACTCCACATTTGCAGAAGAAGGAGAATCCATGGACGAAGGATCCAGAGAAAACTCTCCCAAAGCGCAGGATAACATGGATCTCAGAGATAATCCCGACGTCCACATGTCCGAGAGAACCAATCAGAGCTTGACTCTAGGACATGGACCCAAAGTTGTCTTTGCTACCGGCGCTGCAGATACATTGCAAATGTATCTATAATTTTTGATGTTCCATGCTTGGTTTTATCCACTTTCTTGTGTTTTGTTCCAACTTTGGAATACTTTTCATATGATTTCTTGGACTAACCTATTAACAAGAGCTACAGTGCCAGCTGCCTGTTTTCTGCTGTTTTTTTGGTTCCAGGAAAGTCAGAAAATGAATATTCTCGGAATTGGACGGGACAAAAGCCAAAGTGCCTATTTTTCCGGAAGGGATCAAGTGCCAGAATACGAGACGGAGAAGGGCCAGGGAGCCACCACACCACCTGGCCGCACGGCCAGGCCTGGCCCGCGCTAGGGGGTGGTGAGGCCAGCCCTGGCACCCCCTCGGCCTCTCCTTCCGCATATAAGTTTCCCTCAGGACGAAAACCCTAAGTACCCGATCAAAAATCCACGAAAGAGTCTATAGCCACCGTCATCTCCATCCCTAGATCAGGAGGGATCTAAAGCTCTTCCCGGCACCCTGCCGGAGAGGGGAATTCACCCTGGAGGCCTTCTTCATCACCATGCAAGCCTCCGGCGTGATGCGTGAGTAGTTCATCCTTTGACTACGGATCCATGTAGTAGCTAGATGGCTGGTTTCTCCTCCTTTGTGCTTTCATGTTTAGATCTTGTGAGCTCCGTTCATGATCAAGATCATCTATTTGTAATTCATACATGTTGTGTTTGGGGGGATCCGATGGATATTGAGATGCTATTTCAGATTGATTATTGATTCTATCATGTCTTTGTTATTTGAGATCTTGCATGCTTTCCGTTGTTAGTAGCTATCTTGGCCAAGTAGATGCTAGCAACTCCAAGAGTTAGTATTTATGCTCGATAGTGGGTTCATGCCTCTGGTAATCTGGGGAAGTGACAGAAATCTCTAAGGTACTAGATGTGTTGTTGCTACTAGGGAGAAAACAACAATCCTTTGTTCATAGAACAATCGTATTGTTTACTTTACCCGCAGTTCGTAAAGCAATAATCTGTTGCTTGCAACTTAATACTGGAGGGGGTTCGGATGATAACCTGAAGGTGGATTATTAGTCATAGATGCAGTTGGATGGCGGTCTATGTATTATGTTGTAATGCCCAATCAAGTCTCAAAGGAGTCAAGATGATTAGTATATGCATGTATTGCTTTCTCGGTGTTTGTCAATTGCCCCGCTGTAATTTGTTCACCCAGCATGTTATCTATCTAAGGAGAGCCACCTCTAGTGAACTATGGATCCCGGTCCTTTTACTTTACATACAATCTACAATCTTTTACTACTTTGTGTTTACTTTCTGCAAAGTTTTACTTCTTTCCATTCGATACGTTTAATCCTTTGTTTTTCGCAAAACACAGTGAGATTGACAACCTCATCGCAAGTTGGGGACAAAGTTCTGTGGTTGTGTTGTGCAGGTCACCCCGTTGCTACTAGCACCGGTAGTGCGCCCTACCAAAGCTCAGCTAGTAACACCTTTGGGGTGTTTCCTTGCTCCTACTGGTTCGATTAAACCTTGGTTTCATAACTGAGGGAAAACTTACTGCTGTGCTCATCATACCTTCCTCTTGGGGTTCCCAACGAGCTCTACATCAACTACGAGTCAGCAAGATTTTTTCTAGCGCCGTTGCCGGGGACTGAAGAACAAGAAGAAGCTCCCACGTCAACTACGCACCAAATTTTTTTCGGGCGCCGTTGCCGGGGAGTCAAGGACATCTTCACAAGGGGATTCCCTCATAACCAATCTCTTTACTTTGTTGTTTTTGTTTTGCTTAGTTCTCTTTTTGCTTGGTTTGCTTGTTTTGTTATTCAAAAACACAAAAAAATTAGTTTACTTGCTTGCTTTCTTATTTGAAAACCCAAAAAAATGACTACTCTTGAAAACACTTAGTTGTGTGACTTCACTAGCACCAACAACAATGATTTTATGAGCACACCTATTGCTCCACCTGTGGCTGAGAATACTTTCTTTGAGATAAAACCTACTTTGCTCAATCTTGTTATGAGAGAACAATTTTCTAGTATTGGTAATGAAGATGCTGCTTCCCATCTAAATAACTTTGTTGAACTTTGTGAGATGAAAAAGCATAGGGATATAGATGGTGATATTATTAAACTGAAATTGTTTCCTTTCTCTTTGAGAGGAAAAGCTAAAGAATGGTTGAATTCCTTAACTAGGAATAGTATTGATTCTTGGACTAAGTGCAAAGATGCTTTTACTGGAAAATACTATCCTCCTGCTAAGATTATATCCATGAGAAGTGAAATAATGAAGTTTAAACAACTTGATAATGAGCATGTTGCTCAAGCTTGGGAAAGAATGAAATCTTTGGTAAAGAATTGTCCCACTCATGGACTGACTGCTTGGATGATCATCCAAACTTTTTATGCAGGATTGAACTATTCTTCAAGGAACCTATTGGATTCAGCAGCTGGAGGTACCTTTATGACCATCACTTTGGGTGCTGCAACAAAACTTTTGGATGATATGATGGTTAATTATTCTGAATGGCACACTGAGAGAGCTCCACAAGGTAAGAAGGTAAATTATGTTGAAGAAACCTCCTCCCTGAGTGATAAGATTGATAGTATTATGTCTATGCTTGTTAATGGAAAAGCCCATATTGATCCAAATAATGTTCCTTTAGCCTCTTTGGTTGCTCAAGAAGAGCCAGTTGATGAGAACTTCATAAGAAATAACAACTTTGGCAACAATGCTTATGGTAATAATGCTTATAGGAACAATTTTGGTAACAACAATTATAAGCCATATCCTCCCAACAATGGTAATGCTTATGGAAATTCTTACAACAATAATAAGAGTACTCCCTCTGAACTTGAAGTTATGCTTAAAGAGTTTATTAGTAAACAAACTGATTTCAATAAAACTATTGAGGAAAAACTCTCTAATGCTGAAAGAAATATAGCATGTTTGGCTGAAGCTCAATCTACTTTGAATAAAATGGCTGCTAAACCCGAAACTAATGAGAATCCCTTTGCAGCTACTAATGCTATACAAGTAAGAATTGATGAAAATGTTAGACTATTAGCTGAATTACATGCTAAGTGGGAAAGAGAAGATGAAATTGCTAGAAACATTAGTGTTTCTACTATTACCACCACGAGTGTTGAGGCTAGTAATAGTTCTACCACTTTAGATGATAAAGTTGATTTTGATCTTGATGGTTGCAATATCTCTGAAGTTATTAAGTTGCTACAAAAGCTTGCTAAAAGTCCTAATGCTAGTGCTATGAACATGGCTTTTACAAAACACATTATTGATGCTCTCATAAAGATTAAAGAAGAAAAGATGAAACATAAATCTTCTATTCCTATAAAGCAAGAATATGGTTGGGAACCCATCATTAATATGAAAGTGAATGACTTTGATTTCAAAGCTTTGTGTGATCTTGATAGTAGTGTTTCTATTATGCCTAGAAGGATTTATGATATGCTTGATTTGCCTCCTCTTGAAGATTGTTATTTGAATGTCCCACTTGATGCCAATGCTAAAAAGAAACTCATGGGGAGTCTTAATGATGTTCTTATTATGGTTAACGATTCCTATGTTCCCGTTGATTTCTATGTTTTGGATGTTGAATACAATGCTTCTTGTCCTATTACTTTGGGAAGACCTTTTCTTAGAACTGTTGGTGTCATCATTGATATGAAAGAAGGCACCATGAAATATAAAATCCCATTCAAGAAAGGTATAGAACACTTCCCTAAAAAGAGAGAAAAGAATTCTTTTGCTTCTCCTATGAAAACAAAATTTGGTCTTAATGCTTCTTCATTTGAGAACACTTGATTCTTTCTTTGCTTCTTATGCCTAACTTAAAGGCGTTAAAGAAAAGTACTTGTTGGGAGATAACCCAAGAGTTTTAGTTGAGTCTTGGAAGTTATTACCTCTGTAATAACCTCTCCTTATCCTTTTTATTTGCTTTTTGTGCCAAGAGTAACCTCTAATGAGAGAAAAGTAATGATTGGGAAAGTTGCTGTCCCGAAACAGATTTTTGTGTTTCACCGTAAAGATCCTGAGAGATCTCTGTACGTTGGATTGAGCTGTAATTTTTTGTGATTCTGCCCCAGGCTGTTATCTAACTTTCTTTAGTTCAACACTTTTTTATTTGAGCAATAGAAGGTCTTCGCAAAAAATCGTCTTTACCTGCTGGTCTATTTTGACAGATTTCTGCCATTTTCTGCATTTGCTTCTTGTTAGTTCCTTCTTAAGTTCCTTTGGGGAATTGAGCTTTTTGAGGGAAGTGCAACAGTATCTAGAGTTCTAATGGAAGTTTATTTGGTATTAGAACTGAACCTTGAGACTTATTTATCTTAAGTGCACTAATGTTGCTAATGAGATTGTGTAAAAGTTTTGTATGAAGGAAAAATTTCAGGTATATGGAAGGAATGAGTAATGAGATGAAGGATGGACTAAAGCTCAAGCTTGGGGATGCTACGCGTGTCACCCCAAGAAATATCCAAGAAGTACAAGCGTCAAAGCTTGGGGATGCCCAAGGCATCCCCTTCTTCATCAATAAAAATCCCAGGTTTCTTCCAGACGCTTCATTTTTATTGTTTCATGCACAGTTGTGTTTTTCATGGAGCGTCTTCTTTTTCGTTTTTTTTGGTTTTTAGTTTTCTTGGTTTTCTTAGTGTTCTGAATAAATTGGTTGGACCCCCTCTTTCACACTTTGGTTTGCAAATAGTTTGGTTTGGTTTGGAGAAGAGTAGGAAAGTTCATGCTTATGTGGTAAAAAGAGCTCGTTTTTGACTGTGGCCTATGCTTTGTCATGCCATGCTTGATATTGTTTTGGCTTTATGCTTAGTATTATTTGCTGTAGCATGACTTGTTATAAACAATTGAGATTGCTTAATGTGCCTTGGATGAATCATGCGTTGTTTTAGCTTATTAAACCATAGTATAGTGGTATTCTCCTTTGATGCTTTATTTGGGTTGACTTGGCACATGCTCACACCATGTTATGACTATGTCAAGTCACCATAGCCTTTATGATCCTTTAGTTTTCAACTTGTAGTATCACTTTATGCTTTGATCAATGATGTTTTGTCGCTCGGTATGATTATGGCCATTATTGCTCTCTTAGTTTGTCGCTCCCAGTCTTTTGCTAGCCTCCACCACCAAGTATGAATTCCACTCATGCATCCAACTCCCTAAACCAAGTTATTCCAAAGAGTCCACCATACCTACCTACTAGCTTATGCTATTCCAAGTATATTCATGCTTTTGTTTACCTTTCACTTGTTATGAGAAAACTAGTGATTAAAGCTCTCACGAACTTGATGGCACACTTTACTTTATTGCCTCTAATAAACTTGAACCATTGGGTCCTTCTTTGTTGCGTATATGCTTGCGCTTTATAAGTTGAAATTAGCAGAACCATGTTTCATGGGGAACACTTTCAACATTGCACTTGTACTTTGTACCCTGTTGATATCATGTTCTTTTGCTTACGGATCCCGGCGGTGTGAAATAAATGTGGAACTTGTAAGATCATGGAGTTTGTATATGTGTTAGAGAAACACCTGGGCTACTAGCCTAAGCCATGCCTAATCATGGTGGAAACTTGCAGCATCACCATAATGAGCACTCTATGAAGCATCCTCAATAAAACCCTATGCAAATAGCAAATAAAAAGATCGCTGAGATGCTCATTGTCTGCTTGCCTTGTCATTTTGATTATGGGAAAGCTCCCGTATCATGTGCAAGGGGTGCCCCGTTGGCGATTCTTAATGATACACATATACTTACAATGACAAGAGCTTACTCATGACTAAAGTTGAGTAGCATGAGGATCGGTCTTCGTAAGTAAGGGGCATGAGATTTCGGTTTATAACTTGTCAAGCATATCCTCTTAGTTGTGTCACTTTAACCTTAATCACTTTCAAGATGCTTATGATAGGGGCAATGAGAGCCGAAAACTACAAGTACCCTAATTTTTGGAAGCTCTTTATGAGACTTGAATCCCTACTTCCTTTTACAAAAGGCTTTTCTTCCACCATTATATTGAGTCTCCACCTTCTATCTTTATGCACCTACTTTGAGAGCATAGTGGCCATTCTTAGTTCCATGTGCATTGTCCCAAGCGTAGATGATTGATGCATAACTTGATATTGCTTGTTTTAAACTATTGTATCTAGTCACTCTTATGAACTTTGAAGGTGTCCTACATTTATATTTGCTACTCTATTGAGGGACAAGCTGAATACTATTATGCTATGTTTTCTTTATGTGAAACAAACAAACGTCTTGCAAGGCATGTTATTCATGAATATTTTGTTTGTACCTTTTTATGTTGCATCATAGTTTCTTTGCCTATTGCTAGAACTTTGTCTTTCATGTTATGATTGAAGTACTATGATCCCAGCTTTGAGTTTTGCAAATACTTTGATCGAGTCTTTGATGGTGCATGTCACCTCAAAAATTATTTCTTTTTATCACTTACCTACTCGAGGACGAGCAGGAGTTAAGCTTCGAGATGTTGATACATTGCAAATGTATCTATAATTTTTGATGTTCCATGCTTGGCTTTATCCACTTTCTTGTGTTTTGTTCCAACTTTGGAGTACTTTTCATCTGATTTCTTGGACTAACCTATTAACAAGAGCCACAGTGCCAGCTGCCTATTTTCTGCTGTTTTTGGTTCCAGGAAAGTCAGAAAATGAATATTCTCGGAATTGGACGGGACAAAAGCCAAAGTGCCTATTTTTCCGGAAGGGATCAAGTGCCAGAATACGAGACGGAGAAGGGCCAGGGAGCCACCACACCACCTGGCCGCGTGGCTAGGCCTGGCCCGCGCCAGGGGGTGGTGAGGCCAGCCCTGGCACCCCCTTGGCTTCTCCTTCCACCTATAAGTTGCCCTCGGGATGAAAACCCTAAGTACCCGATCAAAAATCCACGAACGAGTCTGTAGCCGTCGTCATCTCCATCCCTAGATCAGGAGGGATTTGAAGCTCTTCCCGGCACCCTGCCGGAGAGGGGAATTCACCCTGGAGGCCTTCTTCATTACCATGCAAGCCTCCGGTGTGATGCGTGAGTAGTTCATCCTTGGACTACGGATCCATGTAGTAGCTAGATGGCTGGTTTCTCCTCCTTTGTGCTTTCATGTTTAGATCTTGTGAGCTCCGTTCATGATCAAGATCATCTATTTGTAATTCATACATGTTGTGTTTGGGGGGATCCGATGGATATTGAGATGCTATTTCAGATTGATTATTGATTCTATCATGTCTTTGATATTTGAGATCTTGCATGCTTTCCGTTGTTAGTAGCTATCTTGACCAAGTAGATGCTAGCAACTCCAAGAGTTAGTATTTATGCTCGATAGTGGGTTCATGCCTCTGGTAATCTGGGGAAGTGATAGGAATCTCTAAGGTACTAGATGTGCTGTTGCTACTAGGGAGAAAACAACAATCCTTTGTTCATAGAACAATCATATTGTTTACTTTACACGCAGTTCGTAAAGCAATAATCTGTTGCTTGCAACTTAATACTGGAGGGGGTTCGGATGATAACCTGAAGGTGGATTATTAGTCATAGATGCAGTTGGATGGCGGTTTATGTATTATGTTGTAATGCCCAATCAAGTCTCAGAGGAGTCAAGATGATTAGTATATGCATGTATTGCTTTCTCGGTGTTTGTCAATTGCCCCGTTGTAATTTGTTCACCTAGCATGTTATCTATCTAAGGAGAGCCACCTCTAGTGAACTATGGATCCCGGTCCTTTTACTTTACATACAATCTACAATCTTTTACTACTTTGTGTTTACTTTCTGCAAACTTTTACTTCTTTCCATTCGATACGTTTAATCCTTTGTTTTCCGCAAAACACGGTGAGATTGACAACCTCATCGCAAGTTGGGGACAAAGTTCTATGGTTGTGTTGTGCAGGTCTCCACGTTGCTACTAGCACCGGTAGTGCGCCCTGCCAAAGCTCAACTAGTAACACCTTTGGGGTGTTTCCTTGCTCCTACTGGTTCGATTAAACCTTGGTTTCATAACTGAGGGAAAACTTACTGCTGTGCTCATCATACCTTCCTCTTGGGGTTCCCAACGAGCTCTACATCACCTACGAGTTAGCAGCTGCCAAGAAAGCAAAGAAGAGGAACAAGAAGAATAAGACCCCGGCAAAAGATCCTCTAGCGGAGGAAGTGGTTGCCGAGGAATATGAAGAAGACTCGGATGCAGATATAATCCCAAACGAGCCAAAGGAAACTCCGGTGGATGGATACGTGGTTACCGCTGGTGCCCGTAAACTCATCGATGTTGCGTTAACTACGCCTATCCCTACAAATGCAGAGCTTACACCTGCATAATTGGAAGAAAGGGCTCAAGCCCAAGAAGCGCATCAGCAAGTACTCCAAGATGAGGCTAACAACCTTATGAAAGAGAAGAAACGCATTGCATTTGTGGGGCAGTTCAACTCCCTGCAACATCGGAAGACCCAGAACGGCCCCGTGTGGGCTAACAGAAATCTGGAAGTCCACAAGACCCTCTTTGAGGGAGATGACGTCGTCAAAGGAGAACCTCGGCTGGATAGCAAGGGATATCTGGTGTATGGCACGCCAGTGGAAAACACCAGTGCAGCTCGAGATATCCAGGTAAACAATCCAAACCCAGATCAAGTCTGGTTAGGTGTAAAACTGCTCACCAAAGGTCTGGAGTTGCAAAAGGTCGCGAGATCCGGAAGCGGAAAACTGGTCTCTCAATCCAACCAATGTCGCACGGATCCGGCCTGGCACGATATTAGGCCCCAATGGGTCCCAGAACACCTTCACCGTTCCGACCGTCGGGAAGTTAACTACTGAAGAACCGGATCTTCAGGGCAACAACACAGAACCACACGTGACTAGAGCAATGTTGCTCTAGCCGCAGAGCAAGACGTGGTTGTGGCACTGGTTCCGAGACACCCTCCCTGCCGAGAGTTGAACAATCGCAGGGAAGATGACAAAGAGCAACGTTAGGGAGGAGGACCAACAAAGGATGCCACCTCCTAGACATACAAGCCGTCCGTCTGAACCCCCACCGTGGTGGGGGAATGACGGATGAAGGAACGACGGACACCATGCTGAGTCCAGCCAGCAGGGGGCTCGTCGTAATGAAGACCCTCCCCGGAACCGGAGTAATGACGCTCCGGATGGAGGCCGGCGATCAGCCGGAAACAATTCACCTGGAGCACCCTCTCCACGAAGCAGCCATCACAACGGCTCTCAAGGAGGCCAAGGAGGGCGTCGTGGCGGGGGAGGTGGTAGCAGAAGCAGAAGTCTAGCTCCAAGGCACCACAGCCATAGCGAACAACCAAGACGACATTCCCTGTCACCAAGTGATGCGAGACACCGGATCAACTCTAACATAGAGGCATGGCACTACAAGGACGATGATATCTACGTGGGTCCAAAATGCTTCAGACTACGAATTCGACAAACACACTTCCCGGAAGGATTTGCCATCTCAAGACACATCCAAGCCTACGATGGAGTGGCCCGGCCAGATACTTGGCTCTAGGATTTTTTCCAGGCTTGCTGCATCGCCAAAGGCGAAAATAGCTTGGTCGCGACCTGGTATCTCCCACTTATGTTGCGTAAGAGGGCACGATCCTAGATTAATGAACTTCCGGAGAATACCATCCACAACTGGTATGATATGCAAAGTGCGTTCTTTCAGAATTTTGAAGGCACATATCGGGGGCCCTATACAGTAGGAGACCTATAGCGTTGCACCCAGAAAGCCGGAGAAACTTGCCGAGATTACCTCGGATGATGGATTGACACCAAGAACTCCTGCGAAGGGGTAAATGATCAAACTGTGATTGAAGGTTTCATTGCAGGACTCCCAATTGGTTTACTGCATCACCGCTTGAAGTGCGACAAGGTCACTGATCTGGGAGAGATGATAGAAATGGCAAGCAAATATGCAGATGCCGATGATGATGCAGAAGGACTATTAAACGTCCTAGCGGTACCACAGTCGGAAAAATAGCCGAAGCAACAAGATCAGAAGCGCAAGAACACCTCGGAAGAAAATCCCAACATGGAACCACAGTTGTCATTGCTACTTTCGGGTCTAGGGGACGAGGAGGGCACGGAGGCGGCCGCGGACACTGTCGTGGGACGTCAAGAGTCCAAGGTAGAGGAGACCAGCAACCTGGAAAAACCTACTCCTAGGTCGACATTGCCAACAACCCGTGTGTGCATCACTTAGATGCCAACGGGGATCGTCCCACACAAATGATGAGTGTCATTTTAATGACGACATCAAGAAAGATGATTCCGCAGGCTACAGGGCTAAGTGGAAGAAGGGAAAGAAGAATCCTGAAAAATAAAAGGAGGCCAAGGAAGATTCTTACATGGAGGAAGCTGACCCTTCAAATCCCAAGTCGGGTGGAAAGAAGAACTTCCCATCAAAGAAAGATACTTATGTCACTTTCCTTGGGTCTCAACCAGGTAAGGTCAGAAGGCAGCTTTGCATGAGCTCAATGCAACTGTTCCGGTGGTCCCTTAATTCTAGGACTAGTCGGAAGTGACAATCACCTTTGACCGCACTGATCATCCGCCTAAGTTGCACAGGCGAGGAAAATACACCTTAGTCGGCAATCCCCTCATTGACGGCTATGGTTTCTCCAAGACCCTCATGGACGGCGACAATAGCATCAACATGAGCACAGCAGCAAGTTTTCCAAAAATATATTGAGCTCATTAGGGAACCCCAAGAGGAAGTTATGATGAGCATAGAAGCAAGTTTTCCCTTAGTTATGAAACCAAGGTTATCAATCCAGTAGGAGCAAGGAAACACCTCCAAGGTGTTGCTAGCTGATCTTTGGCAGGGCGCACTACCGGTGCCAGCAGCAACGTGGAAACCTACACAACACAACCACAGAAATTTGCCCTCAACTTGCGATGAGGTTGTCAATCTCACCGGTTTTGCTGAAAACAAAGGATTAAACGTATCGTGTGGAGGAAAGTAATAGTTTGCGGAAAGTAAACAGAAAGCAGTAAACAGTTGTAGACTGATGGTAAAATAAAGGACCGGGGTCCATAGTTCAGTAGTGGTGGCTCTCCTTAAGATAGATGACATGTTGGGTGAACAAAATACAGTGGGGTAATTGACAAACATCGAGAAAAAGCAATCATGCATATACTAATCATCTTGACTCCTTTGAGATTTGATTGGGAATTACAACATTATACATAGACCGTAATCCAATTGCGTCTATGACTAATAATCCACCTTCAGGTATCATCCGAACCCCCTCCAGTATTAAGTTGCAAGCAACAGATAATTGCATTACGCATTGCATGTAAAGTAAACAATATGATTATTCTATGGACAAAGGATTGTTGTTTTCTCCCTAGTAGCAACAACACATCTAGTACCTTAGAGATTTCTGTCACTTCCCCAGATTACTAGAGGCATGAACCCACTATCAAGCATAAATACTAACTCTTGGAGTTGCTAGCATCTACTTGGCCAAGATAGCTACTAACAACGGAAAGCATGCAAGATCACAAATAACAAAGACATGATAGAATCAATAATCAATCTGAAATAGCATCTCAATATCCATCGGATCCCCACAAACACAACATGTAGAATTACAAATAGATGATCTTAGTCATGAACGGAGCTCACAAGATCTAAACATGATAGCACAAAGGAGGAGAACCAGCCATCTAGCTACTACGTGGACTCGTAGCCCAAGGATGAACTACTCACACATCACACTAGAGGCTTACATGGTGATGAAGAAGGCCTCCAGGGTGAATTCCCCTCTCCGGTAGGGTGCCAGGAAGAGCTTCAGATCCCTCCCGATCTAGGGATGGAGATGACGGTGGCTACAGACTCTTTCGTGGAATTTTGATCGGGTATTTAGGGTTTCTGTATCGGAGGCGTCTTATAGGCGAAAGCGGAGGCCGAGGGGGTGCCGGAGGTGGCCAAACCACCCCCTGGGGCGGGCCAGGCTGGGCCGCGTGGCCAGGGTGTGTGGCGGCCCCCTGACCCCTCTCCGTCTCATATTCTGACTCCTTGTGTCCCTCGGTCAAAAACTAACTTTGGCATTTGTCCCGTCCAATTCCGAGAATATTCATTTTCTGACTTCCTGGAACCAAAAACAGCAGAAAACAGGCAGCTGGCACTGTGGCATCTTGTTAATAGGTTAGTCCAAGAAAGTGTATGAAAAGTACTCCGAGTTGGAACAAAACATAAGAAAGTAGATAAAAACCAAGCATGGAACATCAAAAATTATGGATATGTTTGCAACATATCAACATCCCCAAGCTTAACTCATGCGCGTCCTCGAGTAGGTAAGTGATAAAAAGAAAGAATAATTTTTGAGGTGACAGGCACCATCATAAACTTGATCAAAGTATTTGTAAAACATTGATAGCTGGGATCATAGTAGTTCAATCAAAACATGGAAGATAAAGTTCCAACAATAAGACAAAGCAACTAAGTTGCAAAATGAAAAGGCACAAACAAAAGATTCATGAATAACAATGCTTTGCAAGACGTTTGTTTGCTTCACATAAAGAAAACATAGCATAGTGGCATTCAGATTGTCCCTCATAGAGTAGCAAACATAAATGCATAGGACACCTTCAAAGTTCATAAGAGTGACTAAATACAAATAGTTTAAAACAAGCAATATCAAAGTTATGCATCAATCAATAAGTCTTGGGACAATGCACATAGAACTAAGAATGGCCACTATGCTCTCAAAATAGGTGCATAAAGATAGAAGGTGGAGACTCAACATAAAAGTAAAAGAAAGGCCTTCATAGAAAGAAGTAGGGATTCAAGTTTCATAAAGAGCTTCCAAAAATTATGGTACTTATTAGCTTTCAACTCTCATTGCCCCTATCATAAGCATCTTGAAGTAATTAAGGTTAAAGTGAACAAACTATGGAGTATATGCTTGACGAAGTATAAGTTGGAAATCTCATGTCCCTTGAATACGAGGGCCGCTCCTCATGCTACTCAAATTTAGTTACCGGTAAGTTCTTGTCATAGTAAGTACATGTGTATCATAGAGAACCACCAATGAGGTACCCCTTGCCCGATGATACGGAAGAATCCCCATATCAAAATGACAAGGCAAGCAGACAACGAGCATCTCAGCAATATTCTTATTTACCATGGGAAAATGGTGCTTTTTCTCCCTTTTCTCATATCTCTTTTTTTTTCTTTTTCTCTTTTTTCTCAATATCTGACTCTTTTTTTATAAGAAGAATGCTTCATAGACAGCTCATTATGGTTACGCTGCAGGTTTCCACCATGACAACATGGATTAGACCAGTGGCCTAGGCTTTTCTCTAACACACATACATAACTCCATGGACTTACATCGGAACCCTGCAAACACAACATGTAGAATTACAAATAGATGATATTGATCATGAACGGAGCTCCGGAGATCTAAACATGATAGCACAAAGGAGGAGAACAAGCCATCTAGCTACTACATCAACCCGTAGTCCAAGGATGAACTACTCACACATCACATCAGAGGCTTGCATGGTGATGAAGAAGGCCTCCAGGGTGAATTCCCCTCTCTGATAGGGTGCTGGGAAGAGCTTCAAATCCCTCCCGATCTAGGGATGGATATTACAGCGGCTACAGACTCTTTCATGGAATTTTGATCGGGTACTCAGGGTTTCTGTATCGGAGGCATCTTAGAGGCGAAAGCGGAGGCCGAGGGGGTGCTAGAGGCGGCCAAACCACCCCATGGCGCGGGTCAGGCTACGCCGCGTGGGCCAGGCTAGGCCGCGCGGCCAGGTGGTGTGGCGGCCCCCTGGCCCCTCTCTGTCTCATATTCTGGCTCCTTGTGTCCCTTGGTGAAAAACTGAATTTGGCTTTTGTCCTGTACAATTCCAAGAATATTCATTTTCTGACTTCATGGAACCAAAAATAGCAGAAAATAGATAGCTGGCACTGTGGCATCTTGTTAATAGGTTAGTCCAAGAAAGTGTATGAAGAGTACTCCAAAGTTGGAACAAAACATAAGAGAGTAGATAAAAACCAAGCATGGAACATCAAAAATTATGGATACATTTGCAACGTATCAAGCACTTTCCTTCGAAGTGGTCATGTTCAAGAGCGCATACCACGCTATATTCAGACGTCTGGCTTACTAGGATTTCATGGCTCGTCCGTGTTACATTTACAATATGATGAAAATTCCAGGTCCAAAGGGCATGATCACCATCGGGGGAGACCTAAAGAAAGCACGAGAGTGCGAGGACAGAAATGTCGCCTTTGCTGAAGCCGTACTGCACGCCCAGGAGTACCAGGAGATCAAGAAGACCATCCACCCGTCTGAGACGCACGCGACAGAGAAGGAGGTGACAAAGCCGACTCTAGAGTTCAAGGCATCAGAAGAGACGAAGATGACGCCATTGAAGGATGATGATCCCTCCATGGTGACCCAGATAGGTGTAGGTTTAGATAGCGCATACGAAAGCGCGCTCATCAAGTTCCTCCAAGCAAATGAAGATATCTTTGCATCGCAGCCATCTGACATGACCGGAGTACCTAGGGAACTTGCCGAGCACTCTCTAAATGTACACCCAAACGCTAAACCCATCAAATAGTCCTTACGATGTTTCGGTGATGAAAAGTGAAAAGAAATAGCTAAGGAACTAGCTCGGTTAGAGTTAGCCGGATTCATAGAAGAGGTCGTCCACACTGAGTGGTCGGCCAATCCTGTAATGGTCCCTAAAAAGGACACCACTGATTTAAGGATGTGTGTTGATTATACTGCCTTGAACAAGGCTTGTCCCAAATATCTGTTTGCTCTGCCTAGAATTGATCAACTTATTGATTCTATGGCAGGCTCGGAGCTCCTATGTTTTCTCGATGCATATTCCGGTTATCACCAAATTCAGATGAAGGAATCAGACAAAGTCAAAACTTCATTCATAACCCCCTTCGTAACCTTGTATTTCGCTACGATGCTCTTTTGGCTCAAGAACGCAGGAGCTACGTACTAGCGCACTATGTAGTGTTTCCCCCACGATAAAATCGGATGCAATGTACATGAATATGTGGACGACATAGCAGTGATGTCCAAAAAGAAGGAAACCTTAATTTCCGACTTCGAGGAAACATTCGCTAATATATGAAAATACAACATAATGCTTAACCCAAAGAAATGTTTCTTTGGAATATCAGCTAGAAAATTGTTAGGTTTCATCGTGTCTCAAAGAGGCATAGAGGTGAACCGAGACAAAATTAAGGCTATACTCAATATTTCCAGGCCGACTCGCCTGAAAGACGTCCAAAGACCAACTGGCTGCATTGCTGCAGTCAGTCGGTTTGTAAGCCGGCTCGGTGAAGGATCCGCATCACTCTACAAGCTCCTGAAAAAGACTAAAAAGTTCGTTTGTACTGACGAAGCTGAGGTTGCGCTACAAGACATGAAAGCAGTACTCTCATCTGCTCCTATCCTTGCAACACCGGAACCTCGTGAACCGATGTTGCTCTATCTTGCTGCAACAAGCAGAGTCGTCAGTGTCGTCATGGTGGTGGAGAGACCAGAGGAAAAATAGGAACACCTGTTGTTGTGTTCGACTTATTACCTCAGCCAAGTTCTAACTGAACCAAAGCAGCGGTATCCGCATTATCAAAAGCTGGCTTACGGTGTGTTCTTCTCATCCCGGAAGTTACGGCATTACTTTCAGGAACATCCAATTACCATGGTGAGAACAGCTCTCATGAGAGTATAATCAACAACAGCGATGCTACATGACGTGTCGCAAAATGGGGCATAGAGCTTTCAGCTTTCGACATTGAGTACAAACCTCGTATAGCAATAAACTCCCAAATCCTTACTGACTTTGTCACTGATTGGACAGATTCAACGGAAAATATGACCCTCCTAGAGTCGGAATACTTGACCTTATATTTTGACGGGTCTAAGGCACTCGGGGGCTCGGGGACTGGCGTGGTGCTCAAATCACCCCAAGGATATAATCTCTTTTATGTGTTGCAGATCCACTTCACGGCAACAAATAACATTGCCGAATATGAAGCATTGCTGCATGGAATCCAGATTGCTAAGGATATCAGCATCCGACGATTAATGTGTTATGGAGATTCAGATCTTGTTTCCCAGCAAGTGTCAGGTATTTTTAATGCAAATAAACATATGGAAACATATAGAGCTTTCATGGGTGGACTATCTAAATCGTTCGAATGGTTTTAGGTTCAACACATCCCTCGATCAGAAAATGAGGAAGCAAATGCATTATCTCAAATAGGTTCTGCATGGAAAAAGGTCCCGGATGGCGCTTTTCTATAGCACCTCAAAGTTCCCTCTATAAAAGGAGTAGATGAGGAATATCCGACCAAATCTGACTCACCTTTAGTGGCAGTTCTGGCTGTAATTCCCAGTTGGACTCAACCCTACCTTGATTTCTTGGTAGATGGAAAATTACCCGAAGACGAGGTTCTGAGCCAGCAGATCGTCTGACGAGCAAAAACCTATACAATAATAAATGGTGAGCTCTATAAGCGGAGTGTATCTAGGGTCTTTCAGCGCTGCATATTGATGAGTGCATATTTGCATCATGTTTTACATTATTATTTTGCATTGTAGATGTAGGATCTTGGTATTTTACGACGCTCGTGAGCACATTTTATGTCTGTTTTCACCAGGATCAGGACAGATGATGGATCCAATGGATACAATTCTTGAAGCAGTTCTACTATGGATAAAAAGAGTCACAAACAACGTAAATCGCTTATTTGGGAAATCTTAATAATACCAGAAGAAAACCAGAAGTGAACAAGAGAGGCAGAGAGTCCAACGACCAACTATATGACCGGAGTAACTTTTCTAGCTGTATAGCTCCGGCCGTATAGTTGGCGCCGCCTCTGCCTCGTCAAATAGTTTCACCCTATGCAATTGGTTCAGGGAGACGACATATAGAACACCCAGAAATCTCGAAAAACTCACGTCTAGAAGGCATCTGGAGGGGGAACTCATCCGCCAGGGATCCATCTTCGCCTTGCGCAGATCCGGGAGGCTAAGGCATTGATCTTCATCAACCATCGCTGCATCACCACCATCTCCATCCATCACATCTACATCTTGTCTAGATCTTGTTGTAATTCCCGTACTCATTGTGGATTTATACAAGTACTATTCACCTATGATTGTTTCCATTACCATTGCTATGATGTTGATTGCCTCCATGTCTGAGTAGATCTCTAGTTCTTGGGGAGATGGAGAAACCCTAGCTTCTGACTGAGATGAGATAGAGATTAGTATGTTATACATCATTATGTGTACGTGTTGATTGTCTTCATCTTGATGTTGGGAGTTGTGCACCTCCTTAACATTTGCCTCTTAAGGGGACTCGATGAAGGGGATTACTTGTTGCTAGATGGAGGAATGATAGCACTTACTATGAATATAAAGTTGTTGTCATCCCTTACGTACTAAGTTGGGGAATCAAGGAGAACTCATCAAGCCATGTCCATGCCATGGGAGAAATCCCTTAATAGCACGGTAACGCGATGGTTGTCGGTTACTGTCTGTTGTGGTTATGAGGACGATGTGTGCAGCGGTTGCTGGCAAATCGTCCATATATGGAGCTCCTCCCACATACATACACATTATGAAAATATTCTTTATAATACTCTCGATTACTTAGTCTAAATTTCTAGCGGTGTATCCACTATTCCTTGAGAAAGCCTTTTCCCTATAGTAGTTCCAAAGTTCTATTGCACACACGATTCTTACTTCTGCATTAAGTTTTGCTTTACTTTAAATCACCTTGTTCAATCAAAAACACAAAAACAACTCTACTTTACTTCCTTCTTAAAGTTATTTCTTAAGTACTTCGTTTAGTTATAGTTAAAAGCACTTTAGTCTTTTGCCTACTGCTCCCTGTGGGATCGATATCTTTATTTCGAAACTAGCTACAAACGATCTGTGCACTTGCAGTCATCAAGCTATTTTCTGGGGCCATTGCCGGGGAGCTTAGCGCTATAAGTCACTTTACTTTTAGTTATTTATTTTCGTAGTACTAATTTTTACTTCAATTGCAGGACCGCAACAATGGACAATACTCAGCATTTAAACCAGCTTGAGCCAGTAAGGAAAATGGGTTCACCCATGGACACTTTTATAACTGTCAACAAAAGCATAAATCCAGATGGAGTCGAGATCCATCCCTTATTATTTGAATTATTACATTCTCAGAAATTTGCAGGAACCAATGAAGAAAGTCCATATGGACACTTACAATTCTTTGAATACATTCTTAGTTCCTTTATTTTAGACGACTCTAATCTTGATATGGTTAAAACCCAGTTGTTTACACAAACTCTCCCTAATAATGTTTGTGACTGGTACAGATTTTTTTGTGCAGAAGCACCAAGGACTTGGGAGGAATTGACAACCAAGTTCTTTAAAAATATATTTTATTTTGAAAGCAAAGCTCACAAGATGAGAGGTATTATTATAAGTTTCAAAAATAATCCTAGTGAGGTCTTATATGAAGGATATCTAAGGTATAAAAGCTACCTTGATAATTGCCCCCATCATCATTTGCCTGATTGGTTAATCACCCATACCTTTTATGGAGGGCTAAATATTGAAAATAGGATGAATCTAGACACTGCTTCAAATGGCAGTTTTCTATCTTATACCTATGACGAGGCTTGGAATCTAATAATAAAAATGAAAGAAGCAACTGAAAAATTTAAAGATAAGGAAAATACTACAAATAGTTTTTCTGAATATGCTTGCATTAATGATTTCCTTGCAGATGAGAAGACAGATACAATGATTAAAACCCTCGGTATTGATTCTTACTCAATAAAGAAAATTATTGAGAATTATGCAGGGCATTTGCAGGTACCTACGGAATGGGAACCTCGTAAACCCCTCGAAGAAAAGAAGTGTGCAAGAGCACTAATGGAGAGTTCTCCTCGATACCTATACAGGGGATCTTTGAAAAAATATAAAGAGAGGAAGAACAAATAAAGAAGAGACTGAAGAAACCAGAAAGGAATTCCGAAGCTACAAATATAAATAATGTTATAATAAAGGATCTTATGGAAGCACGAATAGTGTAAGATAAAGTGGTTAAGTTAGACCTTGAAACCTCGGAATTCATCAAAGGTAAGGTTCAAGGTAACGAAACTTCAAAACCAATGACCCCTATATATTGTGGAGAAACTTTCTTATATGGAATCTGTGAACCAATTTCCACCATAAATATTATGCCTTCATCACTTTATGAAGAACTTTGCTACAACTTAAATAATCCAGATGTTGAACCGGTAGACACTATTATTAAATTATCTAATAGAACCAATATAAAACTGGGAGGGGTAATCATAAATATCTATGTCTTTATTGGCTCACTCATGTATCCCCTTGATTTTCATATTGTTGATATGCCTCGAGATTTTTTTGTCCTGTTCATTTAGGTAGGCCTTTTGTCAGAAGGAAACTATTTCACTGAAGTTTGGAGAAGAGGAAACCACATTCCACTTTGCCAAACTAAAGAAGATACCATATGAAGTGGAGGATATCAAGGAAGAAAAGACGATTGCCGAGCTAGCGACAATTCATTTTAGTACTCCACAAGATGAATTAGAAAGGAGCTTGATTAATTGGGAAGAAGCACCAGATGATGAGAAGAAAGAAGACATGGATGATTACCTTGATTCAATTCCAGAAGCACAAAATTCACATGACTATGAAGAATTGGTAAGAACAGGATATGAAGAACCTCCACCGATAGAATTGAAAAAACTTCTAGACAATATCAGGTATGAGTTTTTAGATAATGAATATAAATGTCATGTCATTATTAGCAAGAATCTATCAGAAAATGAAACAAATAAACTCATTTAAGTTATGGTTAAGCATCATGAAGCCTTTGGATATACATTGAGTGATATTAAAGGAATAGATCCATCTATTGTAATGCATAAGGTTGCCATGCTTGATGATGTTGAACCCGTAGTAGATATGCAAAGAAGTCTTAATCCTAAGATGAAGGAAGTAGTAAGAAAAGAAGTTATACGCTTAATTGATGATGGCATAATATATCCTATTTCTGACAGTAAGTGGGTTAGCCCAGCTCATTGCATACCAAGACAAGGTGGTCTTGATGCTGCTATGAATGAGGAAGGTGAGCAAGTTCCTGTGAGGCCAATTGTAGGATATCGTATGTGCATTTATTTTCGGAAGCTAAACCGTGAGACACAGAAAAGTCATAAACCTATACAATTTATGGACAAAATCTTAGAAAGACTTATTCATAATTCTTACTTTTGTTTTCTTGACGGTTATTCTGGATACTCTCAAATTGCCATACAACCGGAAGATCAAGAGAAAACAACTTTCACTTGTCCTTATGGCACATATGCTTATAGATTAATTCCATTTGTCCTATGTAATGCAGCAGCAACTTTTTAGGAATGTGTTCTAAACATTTTTGATGATTTTGCTGAGAAGACTATGGAAGTCCTAACAAACGATTTTGTCGTTTGTGGAACAACTTTTGATAATTGCCTATACAATCTAACCAAAGTTTTGCAGAGATGTAGGTAATAAAACTTGGTTTTGAATTGGGAGCAATTCCATTTCATGGAAAGAGAAGGTAAAGTTTTTGGGCACAAAGTTTCGGAGAGGGGAATAGAAATATATAAAACTAATATAAATGCTATAGAAAATCTCCCAATACCTCAGGACATTAAAAACTTAAAAATGTTTCTAGGACATGCAGGTTTTTATAAGCGGTGTGTAAAAGATTTTGCTAGACTTGCTATGCCCCTTACCAATCTTCTTGATAAAGAAACTCCATTATATTTAGACCATGACTGCATTGCAGATTTTTAGAACCTTAAGGATAAACTAGTTTCAGCGCCAATCTTGCAATCTCCAAAGTGGGATGAACCTTTCGAAATTAAGTGTGATGCTAGTGATTATGCTTTAGGGATTGTGTTGGGATAGCAAGATGGAAAGAATTTGAATGTTATTTATTACGCTAGTAGACCTCTTAATAAAATTCAGAAACATTATGCTACTACAGAAAAAGAGTTTCTAGCTATAATTTTTGCTTGTGACAAATTTAGATCTTACATAATTAATTCTAAGGTAATAATTCATACGGATCACCAAGCTTTGCGTCACCTCCTTGTAAAAAGTATGCTAAGCCCAGGTTAATTAGGTGGGTTTTATACTACAAGAATACGATTTGCAAATAGTAAGTAGGAGGGGTAAGGATAATCCGGTAGCAGATCATCTCTCTAGGATGGAGGGAATAATTAACGACCTTGTACCTATTAATGAATCATTTCTCGAAGAATATTTAGCAAAGGTAGAAATTGCTGATCCATGGTATGCAGATTATGCTAACTATCTAACAACAAAATTTATACCTCCCAGTATGTCAAGAAATCAAAGAATGAAATTCTGTAATGATCTTAAATATTACTTTTGGGATGATCCGTATCTATATAATCATGGACTTGACGGAATGATTCGGGAGTGTCTTCCTAATCACAAAATGAATGCGATATTGAAGGCTTGCCATGACAGTCCATATGGAGGGCATCATGTAGGTAAAAGAACTGCTGCAAAGGTACTTCAATCCGGATTCTATTGGCCCACCTTGCTCAAGGATGCACACAGGTATGTAGAATACCGCGATGCTTGCCAAAGAAGAGGTAATATAGGTAGGAGACAAGAAATGGTGATGAACTATAGTCTAATAATTGAACCCTTTGACGTATGGGGAATGGATTACATGGGACCATTTATAGAATCAAATGGTTATACTCATATTCTTGTTGTTGTTGACTATGTTACTAAGTGGGTTGAAGCTATTCCAACAAATCATACATATGCAGCTACCTCAGTGAAGATGATCAAGGATGTTATATTCCCCAGGTTTGGAGTTCCTAGATTTTTAATTACTGACGGTGGTTCTCATTTTATGAAAGGGACTTTCAGGAAAATCCTCAGCAAGTATGGAGTAACTCACCGTGTTGCTTCACCATATCATCCGCAAACAAGTGGTCAAGTGGAACTCTCTAATAGAGAACTGAAGACCATACTCGAAAAGACGGTGGACAAATCAAGAAAAGATTGGTCATACAAGTCACTCTATGGCCTTACCGTACTATGTTTAAAAATCCAATGGGTATGACACCTTATAAGATGGTGTACAGTAAGGCATTCCATTTACCATTAGAACTAGAACACCAAGTTTTTTGGCAATAAAGAATCTAAATTATGATCCCAAAGCAGCAGGGGAAAAGCTTTTATTAGATATGCATGCTTTAGATGAGTTTAGGAGTGAAGCCTATGAGAATTCTAAGTTTTTTAAGGAAAAATTGAAAAGAGGGCATGATAGAAAATAGAGAATAAACTTTTAAAAGTGGAGACAAAGTGTTGCTCTATAATTCTCGTCTTAAGTTGTTTCTAGGAAAACTCAGATCAAAGTGGGAAGGTCCATATGTAGTTGAAGAAGCCTATTCGTGTGGAGCAGTGAAGCTCCAAGGAGAAACACCCTCTCTTGCATGGGTGGTAAATGGACAATGCTTGAAGCATTATCGGGTGAAAGAAGATATAAGTGCAACCACCATAGAGTTGAGCACCCCCGAGGAAGTGATAAAGCGAAGATATACGAAGAACGACAATTACGAGAAGAATGGACTCAAGACAGAATGAGCGGTACTACAGTCAAGCTATTCACCATAAAAGAGCGCTTCATGGGAGGCAACTCATGTGAAATAAAGGTTTGAGTAAGTTTTTAAATTCTCACTTAAAGTCTAGTTTGAGTATTGTTTTTGATGAGAACAATTCATGCTCTAGCAAAGAAGAAGGAACATTGATGATGCCAAAATTGGTCGAATATCTAAGCTGACATTTCTCTGTCAAAACTCGATATTTCGTTAAGTTCCAGATTAATAAAGAATACTTGGAGAAGCAGAAAAAAATTTGGGGGACACAGAAGGTTTAACGACCAATTATACGGCGGGAATAAAAAATTTCAACCATATAGTTCCGTCTGTATAGTTGTTGCGACGCCAACGCTTCCATCCACAAAAAGGTACTGTGAGTTTAATGACCAACTATACGGCTGGAATTAAAATTCTGCCCATATAGTTGTCAACACCATTGACAAAATAATTTCTGGAGTACTAAGAGTTTAACGACCAACTGTACAGCCGAAATAAAAAATTATGCATGTATAGTCGCGGTCGTATAGTTGTCGACCCTTCTTGAATTTTTTTATCCAGAATACAGAGAGTTTAACGACCAACTATACAGCGGGAATTAAAAATTCTACTCGTATAGTTGCGGCCGTATAGATAGGTTCCACCATAGATCTAATCTATAGTCGGTTCACAACTATCTGGCGGGAACTATATGGGCTGCGCCCGTATAGTTGCTCGTTATGCAAGGCGGCTAGGGTTTTTGACCCCTCTTTTTAAAGCTGATCGCATCTAACCTTTTTCATTAAGATTTCGTAGAGCCACAGCCTCCAACCTCGAAAGATCTTCGCCATCCCTATACAGGTCCTTTAACGTCATCCGTGCAGTGAAGCCATGCAGCCTTTCCATGTCAATAGGATCTGGAAGAAGAAAGAAGAGACACCCATGAAATGGATCGAAGAAGCAAAACCCAAAGGATCGTCGCCATCATCCGGCTCTGAGATCAAACCTCTCCCAAATTGGGAGGACATGTTCCCACAAAGGATGGAGATGATGAGACAAGCTGAGCGGGGAAGGAACAAGGATGAGTACCTCCCTAATCCTTATCGTCACAATATAGGATCCTATTATAAACCTCCTCTTGGTCCATCACCTCTAAAACCTAAGAAGGTGAGGCAAGATGAGATTCATGATAAGATCTATGAGTTATAAAAGGCTTCTAAGGCATGCGTTGAAACAATTGGAGAAGGGATTGACTCCTACTGGATGATGAGTAAAGGCCTTGAGAAAAAGGTCGATACAATCGATGGTAGAGTTGGTTTCCTAATTAAAACTTTCTTTGAGTTAACAGATGAGAATAAATTCCTCAAGAGGAAAATGTTGAAGCTCCAATATGACATGGCCAATCTCAGCATTCGCTTTGAAAGCATAGTTAAAGTAGGCAAGGTAAAAGAAGAAGGCGATGCTCTATCTACCCAAGATGAGGAATAGGTACCCACAAGGAGTCAATTGATCCCGCCTGGCTTGATTGCAAGCTTGGGGAGATCTTTAAAGACATTGTAATCTTTCTTATAAGTTTTATATTACAGTTTTAGCATTAGTTCAAACTAGAAATAAAGTTTGCATCACTAATTCCCTTCAAGAATAGTCGATCCTTTTTATGAAATTCCGAATTTATTATTATATATGGAGTAATATTGAGTTTTTGTTTGCTTTAATGATATATGAATGGCTTGAGTATGATTTTACTTGCATTTGATGATAGCAATAAGACTCTTCCACATCATTGGTATTAACAGAACAACTAAAGATAATTCGGTCAATATGATGTAAGTCTACGGTTTGATTTACAAAGAGAAATTATCTAAAAACAATTGGAAAAGAAACCTTGAGCAAAGAAAAAATGGAAGTGCTATCAAAATAGAGTGAGAACAAGTCGAGGTAGAATCTTCAAGTCATAATGATGCTTCATATACAATTGGAATTTGATAACTGAGATCATTAAACTTTGAAATTCCTACATGAAGTAGAATGTATGGCTAGCTCCTTTGCACAGCACTTAAACAAAAGTGTGAGCATGTATACCAAAGAAAGAAAGGGAAGAAGAAAAAGAGATAGTGTGCAAAGAGCAAATAGGCATATACCACTACATTGTAGTATGCCAAAGATACACTTTTGAGATTTTGAATCCCAAGTGTACCTCGCTAACTCATTCGATTGAACCGGATCCTTTTACATTATGTTGGGATTTATCTCTTATGAACTATTAATCACTAAGGTGTGGAAGCCTTCTAATACTATTCAAATGGTTCGAGTAAGGTACTATTCATGAACTTATTCCCATGTATCGTACATGATAAACACATGCTACAATTGCCTCATTTATTTTATCAACTTAGCTTCACGAATATGAGGATCACATCCATTAAGCTAAAAACTTGCTCACGATGAGCAAGAGTCTAAGCTTGGGTAAGTTGATGAGTGCATATTTTCATCATGTTTAACATTATTATTTTGCATTGTAGATGTAGGATCTTGGTATTTTACGGTGCTCGCGCGCACATTCTATGTCTGTTTTCACCAGGATCAGGACAGATGATGGATACAATGGATGCAATTCTTGAAGCAGATGTATTGTGGAGAAAAGGAGTCAAAACAACGTAAATTTCTTATTTGCAAAATATTAATAATACCAGAACAAAACCAGAAGCGAACAAGGGAGGCAGAGAGTCCAACGACCAACTATACGACCGGAGCAACTTTTCTGGTCGTATAGCTCCGGCAGTATAGTTGGCGCTGCCTCTTCCTCGTCAAATAGTTTCACCCCGTGCAATTGGTTCGGGGAGACGACATACAGAACACCCAGAAATTGCAAAAACCTCACCTCAAGAAGGCATATGGAGGGGGAACTCATCCGCCCGGGATCCATTTTCGCCCTTCGCAGATCCGGGAGGCTAAGGCGTCGATCTTCATCAACCACCGCTGCATCACCACCATCTCCATCCATCCCATCTACATCTTGTCTAGATCTTGTTGTAATTACCGTACTCATTGTGGATTTATACAAGTACTATTCACCTATGTTTGTTTCCATTACCATTGCTATGATGTTGATTTCCTCCATGTCTGAGTAGATCTCTTGTTCTTGGGGAGATGGAGAAAGCCTAGCATATGACTGAGATGGGATGGAGATTATTATGTTATACATCATTATGTGTACGTGTTAATTGTCTTCATCTTGATGTTGGGAGTTGTGCACCTCCTTAACATTTGCCTCTTAGGGGACTCGATGAAGGGGATTACTTGTTGGTAGATGGAGGGATGATAGCACTTACTGTGACTATAAATATGTTGTCGTCCCTTACATACTAACTTGGGTAATCAAGGAGAACTCATCAAGCCATGTCCATGCCATAGGAGAAATCCCTTAATAGCATAATAACGCGATTGTTGTCGGTTACTATCTAATGTGGTTATGAGGACGATGTGTGCAGCGGTTGCTAGCAAATCGTCCATATATGCAGCTCCTCCCACATACATACACATTATGAGAATATTCGTTATAATACTCTTGATTACTTAGTCTAAATTGCTAGCGGTGTATCCACTATTCCCTGAGAACGCCTTTTCCCTATTGTAGTTCCAAAGTTCTATTACACACGCGATTCTTACTTTCTGCATTAAGTTCTACTTTACTTTAAACCACCTTGTTCAACCAAAAACCGCAAAACAACTGTACTGTACTTGCTTCTTAAAGTTATTTCATAAGTACTTCATTTAGTTATAGTTCAAAGCACTTTAGTCTTTTGCCTACTACTCCCTGTGAGATTGATATCTTTATTTCGAAACTAGCTACAAACGATCTGTGCACTTGCAATCATCGCATATCTTTGGAAGGAGTGGAAATCTTACGAGAGATCCATGAAGGCGAATGCGGCCATCACGCTGCAGCCAAATATTTAGTGGCAAAAGCTTTCAGACATGGATATTTCTGTCTTATAACCAAGGCAGATGCCGAACGGCTGGTCAAGACGTGCAAAGGCTGCAAAAAGTATGCTAAAAAGCTCATGTTCTAGCTGATCAGCTACGAACAATACCTATAACATGGCCTTTCGCGATCTGGGGGCTTGACATGGTAGGACCTTTTAAACGGGCTCCAAGTGGATTTACTCATCTCTTAGTGATGGTGGATAAATTCACAAAATGGATTGAGGCTAAACCCGTCACCAGTTGTGATAGAGAAACAGCTAGAAGATTTGTCGAGGATGTTATAATCTGATACGGTTATCCACATAGCATTATCGCGGACAACGGGAGTAATTTTTCTATGGGAGAACTTGCTGAATTCTGCGATGAACAAAATATCCGGCTTGATATTGCATCAGTCGCGCATCCATAGGCTAATGGACAAGTTGAAAGAGCAAATGGTTTAATCCTAAAAGGCCTCAAACCAAGACTCGAAGCACTACTACGTCATGCTGCGGGGGCTTGGGCAGAGGAATTACCTTCTGTGATATGGAGTTTGCGAACAACTCCGAACAGGTCAACCAGATACACACCTTTCTTCTTGGTCTATGGTGCAGAAGCGATTCTTCCTAGTGACTTGATTCATACTTCTCCCTAAGTTGCTGTGTATATTGAAGAGGATGCCGAAATTTCTCGACAAAATGATCTCGATTTAATCAAAGAAGTTTGTGTTGTTGTTGAGATGAGATCAACAACCTATCAGCAGAAGTTACGCAAGTATCATAGCCAGAGAGTCAGAAACCGGTCTTTCAATAAGGGTGATTTGGTTCTCCGGCTTGTGCAGAAAAGAAAGCACAAACTTTCCCCAATATGGGAAGAGCCATTTTTAGTTAGCCGAGTATTTCACAATGGTTCTTACTATCTAATTGATATGCGGCCAGTCAAAGAAATACCTGCTACTAAGAAAAGAAAGAGAGCTGGAGGCATTACAGACCCGGAAGAATTCGACAGACCGTGGAATATTGTTCAGCTACATCCCTTTTATTCTTAAATTTTCTTTCTTTGTAATCATATATGTGTACATGTTAAATGAGAAATAAAGTGTTGGTTGCATCAAATTATTCTGAGAAGTTTTATATTGCCATCTTATTTCCGAATGATCATGTCACAGTCAAAAATCTCAGAATACTTGAAAGTACTTTATGCTCATGTTTGTTCTGGTTAAGATTTCCGATTTTAAAATGCTACCTTCCGGTATAAATCTAAATTTTCTAGTTTATACTTTGATTCTTTATCTGATTGCCGGATGTGGGCATTTTCCAAGTAGTGAATTGTTGGTACTGGAAGCCGGCTTTGTTTCCGAGTTTAAACTGGTTTAGCAATTGAGCTCAATTGCTCGGTAAAGTTTCCGTGTTGAAGGTTGGCCAGCTCACGAAAGGGATGAGGCGGAAAGCCAGATAAACGATAAGTATAGACAAAAATATGAAGTGCTTATGTAAACGTTCCAGGCACATCAAAATAAAGCCAAAACATGCTAAACAGAAGTAGCAAATCTCAGCACTAGCAAAAGTATTACACTACTTATTTACAATCCGATTATTTCAGAATAACAATTGTTTTTTTGGCACTTTACGATGTAGGAGAAGAGGTAGGAGCTGCTGGATCACTAGATACATCGACTTTGCCTTGATATCTTTCTGAGCCGTTCTAATCCGAAACGGTTTGCTCGTCGTCGAAGACTTCGGCTGTTTCTTTGATAGGCAGAGGAGGCGTCTCCACGCGAGTGAAGAAAGGAGTGTCTGAAAGAACATTTCATGTTTTCCTTTCTTTTACGTGTTAGATAACAATACTATGGAGACTTTTCATGTGTGCTAAGTGTGCAGGAAGTTTTGAGGGGGGCCGGATAATCCGCCCTTCCATGGGCCGGATAATCCGGCCTACCTCATCTCTCAAGGAAGCCAAGGCGCGTCGCTCTGTGTCCAGTCGGATTTTCTCCCGAAAAATCCAAACTGGGGTGGTTTTTCCTCCCCAGGCCGGATAATCCGGGTTTCGCAAGGGCCGGATAATCCGACCCCCAGTTTTCGAGCAAAAGGGGCCAAGGCGCGTCGCTCGGTATCCGGTCGGATTTTCTCTCGGAAATCCGAACTCGGGCGGTTTTTCTTCCCCAGGCCGAATAATCCGGCCTTCGCATAGGACCGGATAATCCGGCCCCCAGAAGATAATCAAGGGCAAGCTCGGCGCGTCTCACTGTGAGGGGGCGGATTTTCTGCCAGAGATTCCGAGTCTAGGGCGGAGTTTCCCCAGACCGGATAATCCGGCCCCCACTTGGGCCGGATAATCTGGCCCCCCAAAGTGTGCAACGGCTGGTTTTTGGAAGGGGGTATAAGTACCCCTTCTTCCCCAACGTCCAGACTTCTTGATTCACTCGAATTTGACCAGATCTTGTGCAAGAGCTCTAAATATCGATCTCCCACTTCAACCACCCGAAGGTCTTGATCTTTGGTGGAATTGAAGGAGGAGAAGTTCATCATCAACATTAAGAATCAAGCGCTTCAACTCCTCTCCATTCACTTGGAGAAATCCCTGATCTAGTATTCTTGTTAATACCTAGATCTTGTTATTGTATTTGACAACTTTGTTCTTGTGGCAGCTTGTTGTCATTTCAGGAGCCTCCAAGTTGTTGTGGAGTTGTTGCCCCGCTAGTTGTGTAAAGGCGTCGGTGCCCGCCTTGAAGGGTACCTATTGTGGAAGGTGGATCAGGCCTGTTATGGCGAGATCCATCGGAGAACAGGGTGAGGCCTTTTGTGGCGTGGTGGTCTTAGTACCGCCCACCCCTCCAACGCAGACGTACTTCCCTTAACAAGGAAGGAGCTGCGGTCAAACAAATCATGTGTCTCTGCGTGCTTCACTTCGGTTCACTCGTTCCTCTTCCACTCGCTCTTTACTCGCTAGTAGATAGGTTTGCATATAGGGAAATTCCACACATTAGTTTATCTAGAGAATTTACCTTTGTGCTAAGCCTAAAATTGAAAAAGAATTAAAAATTGGTGTAGCACCTATTCACCCTCCCCCCTCTAGGTTCCCATACGATCCATTTCAATTGGTATCAGAGCCCCGGCTCTTAATTCAGGCTTAACCGCCTAAGAGTAGTATGGGTACTAGGGATGATGGAAATGAGGCTGTGGATAAGGTCACAATGGATGATCTCAAGTCGTTGGAAACAACCTTGTTGAAATCCTTTGAGGCCAAGATGGAGGAGATGAATCAAATGATTGCTCGCCTTACATCATCCATAGCCCCATCTCCATCCTCCTCTGAGGCTCCCACACCATCATCTAAGGAAAATGGTAACACCGGATCCAAGGATGATGATGTGGAAGGTGAAAAACTAAATGGCTCCACCTCCAAAAAGGGAAATGGTAAGGAGGAATATAGTGAGGTTCGCCACGTATATTCCCCCGACCCACCTATCCCTCATCCTCATATAAACAATAGGGGTGATCCACCCAAGCTCACTGCATCTTCTTTTAACCAATGGCAATTTCTAATGAAATCTCATGTTTGCATCTCCTCTATTGAATTGTGGAGGATTATTGAAGATGGTTTTCATATTGGAGATCAAACCAATCTAATAAGAAGGGAAGTTGTGGATAGCCAGTTGAATGCCACTGCTCTCCACATGATACAGCTAGGTGTGGGTCCGAAGGACATGCCACACATGGAACATCTCAACACAGCTAAAGAGGCGTGGGATGCTCTTACGGACCTTTTTGTTGGAAATGAAAGCATGAGAAGAAACCGGTATGATGCCCTTAGTAACGAAGCTGAGGGATTCTACATGTTGGATGGTGAAAACCATGAGGACATGTATAGAAGACTCAAGGGCATCGCAACAACATTTCGGAAGCATGGGGCCACTCACATTGATGATGCATGGATAAAAAGAAAGTATGTGAGTGCCTTAATGCCTTTTGAACCGACGGATTTGAAGAGCTTGCAAGGTAGAAACAACTATCATCAAATGACATCCAATGAAGTCATGCAAGAAATGGCGTCATTCAAAGTGGCGGCAAAGAATGCTGAAGATGCCCGTGCTCGGGCCATTGGAATGCACAAGGGTGTCAATGTGGCTCTCAAAGCCAATGTTGTTGAGCAAGAGGACGATGAAGGAGTTTTTGAGAGGGTATCCATGGACTGCCCCGATGAGGTCAAACATGCTCATGGTGAGTACATGGCATTCTATGCAAGGAACTTTTGGAAGGACCCTGCCAAAGCCAAGTCTGAACTTGAGCGCAAGAATGGGTCAAATGGAAGAAGAGAAAGTGGCCCAAGATTGAGAACTTGCTTCAACTGTGGAGATAGACTGCACTTTGTAGCCGAGTGTCCTTATCAAAATAGAGAAGACAATGGTGGCAGGCTCATCCTCAAAGAGAAATCCAAAGCTCCGAAGAAGAAGCCGTTTGCTAAGAAGAATGGCCCTTTCAAGAAGCAACCCAAGATGGTCCTTGTAGCTCAAGAGGAATACTCCTCCGCAAGTGAAGATGAAGAGGATGATGATAGTTCCCGCGAAGTGGCTGCTATAGCCACCACATCGACTCCCTCCTCTCTCTTCGACTCGCTGAACGAGAACGCCATCAACAACAACGCCACATGTCTAATGGCAAGAGGATCCGAGGTATCAACTTCTAACTCCTCATTTACTAAGACTAACATAATTTTGGATATGGTTGATCATGACATTCTTGAAATGAAAGAAGAAGTTATTGCCTTGGATACTTTTTTCACTAACCTACAAGGTGAGCACAAACTCCATTTTGATGCTCTTATGAGTCAACTTGCTCAAGTCGAAGATCTCCTTGAAGAAAAGGGCAGAATTGAAAGAGAAGATGCCTTGGAGATAGCCTCTTTGAAGAATGCCTTGGAAGAGGAAGAGGAAACTCGAGTTTCTTTGGAAGAAAGACTCGAATCCCTAGAGGAGTCATAAGAAGAAGCTGTAGCTCAGCTCATTAAAGAACGTGACCATGCTCTTGCCAAGGTAAAGAAACTAAAGAAAGAAAAGATTGATTTTGGGCTGTTCATGCTAGACTTTTGGAGAAGTTTGATGATCTTGAAAGTGCTCACAAGACATTGAAGAGTGATCATTCTACTCTAAATGAGTCTCATGACCAGCTCCAAACTCAATTGAAATGGTATGATGTGCCAACTACCTCCTCTTCATCCTTTGGAAAAGAAGATCTTGCAAGGAGTTCTCAACACAAAGGTAAAGGGGTTATTGATGAGATACTGAGCACGTAAAGGACAAACAACAGTAAAGAAGGTCTTGGTTACATACCCAAGATAAAGAGAAAGAAAAACAACAAGAAGAAGAAGAACAAGACTGCTCAATCAAAGACTAGCAACATTACCAATGACAAGACTAATTATGATGGTTTTGCAGGGATCAACAATCCTAATTTCGAACTATATTGTGATTCTTATGGTGATGTTTATGCTAGTTATGTAGGGACTTATGATTGTTACATTCCTTGGTCTATTTGGGTTCCCAAGACCCTTGTTACTAACATGAGAGGACCCATTGAAAAATGGGTACCTAAAACCAAGAAGTAATTTTCTTGCAGGGCTATGCTTCCGGTGGGTCTAAATGGGTACTCGATAGCGGTTGTACGAGTCATATGACCGGAAACAAGGAGATCATCACGGAGATGCGGCCAAACCTTGATCACATTACCGTCTCCTATGGTGACAAGTCAAAATCTGAGGTATTGGGTCTCGGCAAAGTTGTGGTGGCTCACGATATCTCCCTCGTGGACGTCATGCTTGTTGAGACCCTCAGGTATAACTTACTTTCAGTTTGTGCCGTTGGTAAGATGGGCTTTGCAGTTTACATTGATGCTGATTTAGTGGTACTCTTGTGGAGCAAGTCTCTAAAAGTCGCTTTCGTGGGATATGTCGAAAACGACCTGTACGTGGTGGACTTTTCGGGGAAAACCACTACAGGTCCGATGTGTCTTTTCGGAAAGGCCAACGCGGGTTGGCTATGGCATCGCCGACTAGCCCACGTCAATATGAGAACTTTGCAAAGTCTCCACAAGGGTGGTCACATTCTTGGACTAAAAGAAAATGTCTCTTTTGCCAAAGATCGTGTTTGCAGGGTGTGTGTTGAAGGGAAAATGCATGATTCTCCTCATCGAAGGAAAACTATTATCTCTTCAAAAAGGATTTTGGAGCTCCTTCATGTGGATCTTTTCGGACCTCCATCTCATGCAAGCCTCGGTGGGAAGAAGTATTGTCTTGTGATTGTTGATGATTAATCAAGATACACTTGGGTTTATTTCTTCAAGTTGAAGAGTGAAACTCAACAAACTGTCATCGACTTCGCCAACGAGGTTCAACGTCAACACAACATCCCCATTCTGGCTATAAGGAGTGATAACGGCTCGGAGTTCAAGAACTACACCTTAAATGAGTTCCTAAGTGAAGAGGGGATAAGACATCAATATTCCGCTGCGTACACCCCTCAACAAAATGGTGTAGCCGAGAGGAAGAATCGAACTCTAATGGACATGTCAAGATCAATGTTGGCCAAATTCAAATCTCCATATAATTTTTGGGCTGAAGCAATCTCTACTGCTTGTCATTCATCCAACCGTTTATACCTCCGCAAGATTTTGGACAAGACTCCATATGAAATACTTACCGGTGACAAGCCAAACATCTCATACTTTCGGGTATTCGGGTGTAAGTGTTTCTTTCTTATTAAAGGAGTTCGTTTATCTAAGTTTGAATCTAAGGCTCTAGAAGGTATTTTTGTTGGTTATGGTGCCGAATCCCACACTTATAGAGTCTACAATAAGCTCTCCGGAACTGTTGTAGAATCTTGTAGTGTGGTGTTCGAGGAAAATGACGGTTCCCGTGCGGAGCAAGTTGGTGTTTGTGATGCAGATGTTGAAATACCCGAAGATGCCATAAGAAGAATGGGCGTGGGATTCTTCCACCCCATTGAGGAACCCCTTGTGGCAGACCAGGAAGGATAATGCTCCACTCATATAGAGCCCTCATCTACACATACGCAACATGCTTCAACCACGGGGGCAACTTCTACACCATATCCATCAACTGCTGAAGGTCAAGATGCTCCAGAAAGCTCCAGGCCGGATTTTCTGGTGGATACCGGATTATCCGGCCACCCCGCTCTAGCTGACCATGCAGCTCCTGGTGGTGAAGATATCAATACAAGCTCCAGGCCAGATTTTCCGGCGGACCCCGGATTATCTGGCTCCTCGCCAGTTCAAGCAAGTCCCAGGCTTCCTGATGAAGCTGCTGCAAGTTCTCCCAGGCCGGATTATCCGGCCTCTTCATCGGCCAGATTATCCGGCCCTGACTCTCCAGTTCTGCAGCCTCCTGTCATGGCTTCGGATTTACCGCAAGGGCAAGCATCTCCACCACCTGCTACTGATGTTCCAGCTAATGATAAAGGCGGAGAAAATGCTTCCAATGAAGACTCAAGTGATGAATCTCCTCCACCAAGAGACAACAAACTTATTGAACTTCGTCGCCAGGCTCGGGCTGATCGTAACCTTGAGTTGCGGGGTCACACTCTCGACAAGGTTGTTGGTGATCTTCGACGAAGGGTGTCTACAAGAAGAGAATTGGCTAGATTTGGTGAGCATCAAGTTCATATCTCCATGGTGGAACCTAATAAGGTCTTTGAAGCTCTTGAAGACCCAGACTGGGTTGTTGCTATGCATGAAGAATTGAATAATTTCGAGCGCAACATAGTCTGGAAACTAGTGGAGAAACCCAAAGAGTGCCGCAATGTTATCGGCACCAAGTGGATTTTCAAGAACAAGCAAGATGAGAATGGCATTGTTGTGAGGAACAAGGCAAGACTTGTGCCACAAGGTTACTCCCAAGTTGAGGGCATCAACTTCGGCGAGACCTATGCTCCTGTGGCTCGCCTTGAGTCCATCCGTCTCCTACTTGCTTATGCTGCTCATAACAATTTCAAGTTGCAGCAAATGGACGTCAAGACTGCCTTCCTTAACGGTCCTCTACATGAGTTGGTATACGTAAAGCAACCCCCAGGGTTTGAGGATAATAACTTCCCGAACCATGTCTAGAAACTCGATAAGGCACTCTATGGCCTTAAACAAGCCCCACGTGCGTGGTATGAGCACCTTAAAGAGCTTTTGTTAGATCGTGGCTTCGAAGTTGGGCAAATCAACCCCACTCTTTTTACTAAGAAGTTTAAGGGGGAGCTCTTCGTATGCCAACTATATGTAGACGATATCATTTTTGGTTCTACTAACAAAGCTTTTAACGATGAATTTTCAAAGCTTATGAGTGACAGGTTTGAGATGTCTATGATGGGGGAATTACGGTTCTTTCTGGGATTCAAGATCAAGCAACTTAGAGAAGGAACCTTTATTAATCAAGCAAAGTACATCCAAGACATGCTCAAGAGATTCAAGATGACGGATCTAAATGGTGTTGCTACTCCGATGCAAACAAAGTGTCATCTCGAACTCAACCCTCACGGTAAAGATGTGGACCAAAAGGTATACCGGACCATGATCAGCTCTCTTCTTTACCTCTGCGCATCTAGACCCGATATTGTGTTGAGTGTGGGAGTGTGTGCAAGGTATCAAGCAGCTCCTAAAGAAAGCCACTTAGTGGCGGTCAAGAGGATCTTTCGATATTTAGTTCATTCCCCCAACTTTGGTCTCTAGTATCCCAAGGGCTCCAATTTCTCTTTATGTGGTTATACTGACTCAGATTGGGCTGGTGATAAGGATGATCGAAAATCCACTTCTGGAGCTTGTCAATTCTTGGGAAGATCTCTTGTATGTTGGTCCTCCAAAAAGCAGAATTGTATATCTCTCTCCACCGCCAAAGCTGAATATGTTGCTGCTGCCAGCGCTTGTACTCAATTATTGTGGATGAGGCAAACTTTAAAGGAATACGGTGTCAATTGTGACAAAGTGCCTCTTTTATGTGATAATGAAAGTGCTATCAAAATTGCGCACAATCCAGTTCAACACACAAGGACGAAGCATATTGAGATTCGGAATCATTTTATTCGTGACCATGTTGCTCGAGGCGATATTGATCTATCTTTTGTGAGCACGAAGAACCAACTGGCGGATATCTTTACAAAGCCACTTGATGAAGCAAGATTCTGCTATTTGAGGAATGAGCTAAATATCATTGATTCCGGGAGTTTGTCTTGATTACCCATGCACTCACTCGTACGTCTCAATCCTTGTTTGGTCTAGGTGTGGGCATGGATATAGGGGGAGTGTGGTCCTAACTTATTGGGCTAACCCTCCCCCCATAATGCCAATAGCAAGTTATATCATTTCTCTTAATATCATGTTGTGATATGTGAGCTTATTGATGAGTATTGGTCGTGAACCCAAGATATATCTTCGCGGTGTCACACCATACACTCCAACAAGGTGGCTTCAGCCACCACCCTCTCCCTTGTGGAGAATTGGATCTTTTTGGATGTTATTTGCTCTCTCATGTTCTTATGGGGATCACACTCAATCTTGGCTTTTATTTGATTTGGATTTTGAAATTTTGAGTGTCTAGTACCATCTCAGTTTGGCTTTCTAAATCCTAAGCCTTCCCTACCCCTAAGCCATCTATGCTTGCACACAAGTCCCTTGTACACCTTGTGGGGGTGTTGTTTGGGGACGCGCGGGCCTGGTTTTTTGTATAACAGAATCCCAGAATTTAGGCCGGATAATCCGGCCCAAGTGTTGGCCGGATAATCCGGCCCTGGCGGATTCGATCTTAAAGGGCAGGACTCGGGGGGAAGGGCTCATATCGAGCAGCACTTCTCCCCCAGCCCTCTCCTTCTCCCCAGCCGCCGCCTGCCGCCCCTCACCCTCCCCGGAGCCTCTCCGGCCACCGGATTTTCCGGGCCACCCAGGATCTTCTTCTCCGCGCCTCCGGGTACCTTCTCCTCCGCGTTCTTCCTCCAATGAGTGAGGGTAACTCCCTCTCTCTCCATCTTTGGCTAGATGTGTATCTTGTTGGGTGGAACGTTGTCTAGAAGGATGTGTTTTCGCATAGAACTCGTAGTCTTACAGTTTCTAGGCCCGATCTACTTTTTTTGCATGCATTCTTGGTGAAATTGAATTTTTTTGCCAGGGCCGGATTATCCACCCCTGGCCAGGCCGGATAATCCGGCCTGACAGATTGAATTCTGCTTCAGTTTCACTATGTGTATGCATTGAGTAGTTTTGTCCTATGAACTTTTTGACTATCTTTTTCCATGCTCTCTCCTGGACTTGTGTGTATGCTTATTCCCTTGCTATCGCCCTTATTCTCCTCACAGGTGGTTCCGGTGTTTCCAAGACCTACAAGTGCCGTCCTCGCGCCAAGTACTTTCGGGATGACGGTCAAGGTAACCTAGTGGACGAAGTTGAATTGAGGAGAAGGAAGAACAAAGAGAGGCAAATGGCTGAACAATCCAAGAGGACTAGGAAGGGGGTGTCCAAGAGGAAGGGCAAGGAGCCCAAGATCAACTACAGGGCTTTGGATGTAGTCTCCTTCTCTGCCATCCGTCACCGTGACTTGTTTGCTGAGCTGCCTCGTGATGATGAGCTGGGGGATACCCGCTTTTGGTGTGCCGAACAGAAGGGGATTTATGAAGACATCTATGCCAGGCTGAACATTAGGCCTATGCACCCTCTGGTACTTGCTGATGCCTTGGTGAAGGCGCATCTTGTGGATGCGATGTATGTGGCTGAGAGGATGGGGCTGCACCATCTCATGTCTCTCTAGTGCTCCTTTGACTCTGAGGTGGTGAAGCAGTTCTTCTCCACTTTGGTGATTTGTGGGGATGAGCATCGCACTATGAAGTGGATGACTCATGATAGGCCAATGACTGCTGATTTTCACGTGTTTGCTGAGGTTCTGGGGTACTCCTTCCGCAGTAGGGATAGAGCTAGTGGCCACTACATCATCACTCAATTGAAGCCCAACAAGGATGCAGCTCTCTCTCCGTGCACTGTGGACAATGGAATTGTCGGTACTGTGGCTGGTCTTGCCCCCATCTATGCTACCTTGGTGGGTCTCTTCCGTGACTCTATTACACCGAGTGGGGGCAACAATGACAGCATCTGTGGTCACCTTGTTCAGCTACTTCAATTTTCTCATGAGGTTGCCTCCTGCGAGGACGAGTCAGTGCAGTATAGGCTGGATGTCATGGACTTCATCTACCAAGAGCTATGTGATGCTATGTTCAACTGTTTGTCCATTCCCTATGCGCCCTACATTATGATGCTCATCCGCCACCTGCTTCCTGCCGAGGAGTTCCACATTGACTCGGTGCACAAGGCCAAGAAGATATACAACAAGGTTCGGAAGACTGCTCACACCTCCTCTGCTCCTGAGGGCCTCATGAGGGATGCTCGCCGGCCCCTAGTGCCTCCCGTGGCCCGTGAGATCAAGAAGCTGAACTGGTTCCAGCGTCACATTCTTTGCATGGGCATGGACACGCACAAGGGTCAGTATGAGGCATACTGGCAGCGCCATGAGTTGGCTCCCTCCCAGCAGCTCATTCTCCACCACGTGTCTGGCGCTTCAGGTGCTCCTCCGGCTCCTACACCTCCCACTCCGTATGCTCGGTGGAACTCTTCCTCTGGGCTGAACTATGGTGAGCTAGAGCGTCACTTGTTCCCCTCTGCGCCTGCTGCTGATGCTGATGATGAGGAAGGTGACACTGAGGAACTTGAGGATGAGGAAGAGCATGCCGAAGAGGACGAGGATGAGGACGAGGACTTTGATGAGTGATCCCATGGGGCACTAGCATCGCTCTTCTCCCTTTTTGGTGTCTCGATGCCAAAGGGGGAGAAGTAGTTCTATTAGGTTGTCCGTGGATTTGCATAGGTCGGGCATAAGCACTTGCATTTTTTATTCGTTATTTCTTGCTTATGCCCATTTAGCGTTGAACTTTTAAATTCGTGGTTTGTGATTTGTGGTTGAGACTTGATGTGGTTGTCTGGATGGTACCCATGGACTTCATATCATGGATTATGCTCATGGCTATATCTATTCATATCCTATTGTTGGAGGTTTATCACGGAAGGCGCGCGCTCATAATGGTTATCCAATAATAATTGTGATTTTTGTCAAGGATGCCTATTCTCTACTTCGGTGGTATGTGCTTTTGCCCTTATGTCTATGGAATAGATTCACCTATTTGTGTGCATTTGTATTCCAATGCAAAACTCTATTATGCACACACTGAGGGGGAGTCCCTTTCATAGTTATCGCTGTTTGTCTTGTGTCTTTCTCCTACAAATCATGGTATTGTCATCTAACACCAAAAAGGGGGAGATTGAAAGAACATTTCATGTTTTCCTTTGTTTTGCGTGTTAGATAACAATACTATGGAGACTTTTCATGTGCGCTAAGTGTGCAGGAAGTTTTGAGGGGGGCCGGATAATCCGCCCCTCCATGGGCCGGATAATCCGGCCTACCTCATCTCTCAAGGAAGCCAAGGCGCGTCGCTCTGTGTCCAGTCGGATTTTCTCCCGGAAAATCTGAACCAGGGCGGTTTTTCCTCCCCAGGCCGGATAATCCGGGTTTCGCAAGGGCCGGATAATCCGGCCCCTAGTTTTCGAGCAAAAGGGGCCAAGGCGCGTCGCTCGGTATCTGGTCGGATTTTCTCCTGGAAAATCCGAACTGGGGCGGTTTTTCTTCCCCAGGCCGGATAATCCGGCCTTCGCATAGGACCGGATAATCCGCCCCCTAGAAGATGATCAATGGCAAGCTCGGCGCGTCTCACTATGAGGGGCGGATTTTTTGCCGGAGATTCCGAGTCTGGGGCGGAGTGTCCCCAGACCAGATAATCCGGCCCCCACTTGGGCCGGATAATCCGTCCCCCCAAAGTGTGCAACGGCTGGTTTTTGGAAGGGGGTATAAGTACCCCTTCTTCCCCAACGTCTAGACTCCTTGATTCACTCGAATTTGACCAGACCTTGTGCAAGAGCTCTAAATCTCGATCTCCCACTTCAACCACCCGAAGGTCTTGATCTTTGGTGGAATTGAAGGAGGAGAAGTTCATCATCGACATCAAGAATCAAGCACTTCAACTCCTCTCCATTCACTTGGAGAAATCCTTGATCTAGTATTCTTGTTAATACCTAGATCTTGTTATTGTATTTGACAACTTTGTTCTTGTGGCAGCTTGTTGTCATTTCGAGAGCCTCCAAGTTGTTGTGGAGTTGTTGCCCTGCTAGTTGTGTAAAGGCGCTGGTGCCCGCCTCGAAGGGTACCTATAGTGGAACGTGGATCAGGCCTGTTGTGGCGAGATCCATCGGAGAACAGGGTGAGGCCTTTTGCGGCGTGGTGGTCTTAGTACCGCCCACCCCTCCAACGCATATGTACTTCCCTTAACAAGGAAGGAACTGCGGTCAAACAAATCCTGTGTCTCCGCGTGCTTCACTTCGGTTCACTCGTTCCTCTTCCACTCGCTCTTTACTCGCTAGTAGATAGGTTTGCATATAGGGAAATTCCACACATTAGTTTATCTAGAGAATTTACCTTTGTGCTAAGCCTAAAATTGAAAAAGAATTAAAAATTGTGTAGCACCTATTCACTCCCCCTCTAGGTGCCCATACGATCCATTTCAGTGTCGTAGTTGGTCAGATCAGCTACATAACATCCATATCCAGCACAGGAGTCCATGATGGCCTTGATATTTTTCTCATGTCCATCTTCATCCACAGTTGAATATCCTCTGGTTACATGCCAGATTTGCATGCTTCCATGGTGGCTCATAACCATGGTGAGGGCGTTCTATGCTGCGGTTCGCGCATAGGATATGTTCCAGTCCTGGATGAGCTAGGGAATCTCCTTTGTCTTGTCTTGCACCTCAAAGCCAGACATTCTGTTCATGTCCGGAACCTTGAGTACTTCGCCAATATCCTCCAAAGATTGGCAGAAATCGTGAAGCAAGTCGCCGATTTGTGTAAGTCAGCTGGTGCGAGACTCGGTGGAGGAAGAATCCAGTAAATTCACAGGACCTGTGCATATAAATCAAAGGTTACAAAATATATCTGTACTCCTAGAGTCGGAAAAGCAGAAAGTCGGAAAATAGGAAACATACCAAAGATGACATCGTCAACTTTGGTCTTCTCCGCCCTAAGGCTCTAGAGTTCACCCCGGAGTGCCTCGGTGATGTCCTTTCCTCTGAATAATTCATCATTGATATCCGAGATTTTTTGATCCTAGGTCGCGATCCTTCGATCACGTTCTTCGGTGGCCATGGAGGAGGATTCGAGGCCTTGTGCAATGCTACGCTCGTGATCCGCCTTAAGCTTATTCAGCTCTCGACGTAACTTGGCGTTCTCCACCTCCAGGGTCTTAAGATTCTTGGCCTCTTCAATCATTGCACATGATTATTTGACCAGTGCTGTAAGCAAAAGAACAACACTTGAATAGGTAATTCGACTATGAAATAAAATAGAGCAAGGTTAAGGACTGAAATGATTACCTTCAGCCTCATCCCTTGACACCTTGAATTGAGCATTTTTAAGCCGGAGATCTCTGAACTCTCTCCGCTTGTTACAAATATTCTTCAAAAATTCCTGGTTATAAGCATTAACTTTCTGTAAGTCAAAATAATACCCAGAGTCAGAAGTCTACTAAAGACTTGGGCTAATATTTTAATTAATATCAGCACGAGCCTTGGAGGCTACACTAGTTCATTCTTTGGCATCCTATGAAAGCATAAATCCGGATTGTCTATCCAACTTCATGCTTGGGGACTAGAGGATATGATATGAAATAAAGTAAAAAGGTGAGTTGGAAATCCAACTTACATGTTGTTCATGAGTCAGCTTGCTTAAGCTCATGATCACCTCGGTGGTAACCTTCTCAGCGAGGGTCAGCAGGATTACCGGTGGTGGAGGAGCCACACTAGCTTTCAGCCTCTCGTCGCAAAGACAGATTTGCTCAAGTATTTCGGAGTACTTGACGTCCTCTGCTTCTTGTTCCTCTTCCTCGGCGGTGATATTTCGGCTCGAAAGGCACTGCTAAGCCAGCCTTTGTATCTCTTCTGCAGTTTTCCGAGTAATGCCAAGCATGGCAATACCCGGGTTGCTGAGAATGTTATTGTCAAAAACTTTTGCCGGGGGATCATTACCCTTTGAGGGTTCAGCCTTATCAACTATCGAGTCACCCATGGTGACGTCGGTCTGCGAACCAAGGTTCGCTGGCTCAGAATGAAGAGTCGGATCTTCTGCGACGGACGAAGATAAATTAATCTCTAGCGTTGTAGAAGGTTGCTAGCAGGAGTCGGAGGCGCTGTGGCAGGAGATGTCAAATTTAACTTTGACTGGCGCAGGGGCTTCGACGAGCCTCCTTTCCCCTTCCCTTTGGTGAGCTTTTTAGCTCTGAGGAGGTAATAGAACAAAGATCGTTACACTTCAGAAAGAATGAGAAATAAAATACAGAGACTTTGTGAAGAATGTTACCTCTTCACAATGGGCACTTCTTTTGTGCCAATGGAAACTGTCGGAGCCCTATGCTTTCGGGTAAGGGTCTCTGGCAATGGGACCAGTTCTCCATCATCATGAGAGATCTTAGGAGAATATCCCTCGAGAGGAGCAAGCTCCAACTCGGGGAGGTTAGCAAGCTGAAAAGAAGAAATATCTCAGCATTGCAGAAAGAAACAATAATGTATAGATGAACACATACTTCGAGTTATTGCTAGAAAACTTACTGGTATAACAGCATCATCAGCCATGTGCATGTCCAAGGATAGCTTCGGAATTTTCCTCTCGATCCGTTCCCTTATCAACCACCTGATTTGGGACTCATAGTCCTTTTCTGAGTAAGGATGGGCGCAGATTCGGAGAGAGTCCGACTTGCTTTTGGTGATGGCATGCATGAGTCGGTCACCATGGTGTTGGAGAGGCTGGATCCAGCGTGCCAGCCAGCAGTGGACCAAATCGGATCCTTTCAGACCCTTGTGCTTCATTAGATATTTTATCTACCTCTTAGCAAGAAGCAGATCGTCAGTGAGAACCGGAGGATCCGCGTCCTAGGACTCTTGGGGCATGGCAGCGCCATCAACGAAAACCGGCAAAGCAGATGCTTTGCCGGGAGCCGGTTTGTCCTTGTGATAGAAGAACATGGAAGGCCATTTATTCACCGACTCACTAGCCTTAATCCTAGGATAGACTCGCTCCCTCCTAACATAAAAGCTAAGAGTTCCGGTAATATAAGGATTACCGGCGGTGATAGAATTTCTCCGGGTATGAAAGTAATACCGGAAGAGAATGATACTCGGCCTAATAACGAGATACCCCTCACACAAAGAGACATAAGAGCTCATTTCTAAAATTGATTTTGGGGGAGATGGTGGAGTTGAACTCCATAATGATCTATGACCTCAGAGAAGAAGTCTAAGGGAGGAATGCTCAAACCTCTATCAAGGTGAGTGTCGAAGTGCACTCGCTCGTCGGCGTTAGGGGTGGGATGGTTTGTCCATAGCCACTCTGCCAGTCGTCGGCACGGAGGAGACCTTCGTTCTCGACGACACGAAGCTTGGCGTCATCAAGAACACACCGGATCCAGACCCCGTGGAACTTCTCCTTCTCCGACGTAGGTGCTGTCACCGCCATCGCCACCACAATAGAAGATGAGGCCTCGGCCATTTTCTGGGCACCGGTGACCTAGGGTGGGCGAAGCTGTGGGATTTGGGGAGGCCGAGGAGCTCCGTTCATAGGAAACGTTGAGAGGAAGGATGAGTGCTGGGGGGATACCCCCAGATAGGGCCACGCCGGGGTATAAAGGCCGAGTTAGCCGAGGTTCGGCAAGGCCAAAGCAGATGCTGGCCGGGTCACCTCAAGGCAGGCCGAATCACGGGGTAACCCGGACCAGGGGGCGTGCGCCTAACTAAGTCTCAACCGACTTCAGAAGTAAGTCGGATGTGCATGTTTTACTTATATGCAGGAATAGGTGTGGCCAGATCAGCTATGATCCGGGTCACGTCCGGCTTCTAGGAGAAGGAAGGAATCTCGCTGGTCAAAAGAAGCCCCGGTACGCACTACCTGAGCGAAGCAAGCAAGGACATGACCACCGGGGCGTGGCCGACAAGGGTGACGACGCCCATGTCGGCTGACGCGGATGCCGCAGAGGCTCACATAGCCAAAGCATGTGTGACGCGGGGGAAAAGCACCCCGATCGGCTTACTACTTTAGGGGGAAGCATATTCTTAGGAATATGCTTCCACGTATGCCGTAAGCAGAGCCCGAGCTCCCTCTATAAAAGAGGGGCTAGGGTTTCGGTAGAGGTGGTTGGTTTTTCTACTATTCTAGTTTGGCTAGGGTTTTTGGTGTGATCTGTGGGTGAGAGTAAGAGAGCTCCTTCTTCCTCCTCTCGCCAAGACAGCTCTAGGAGCACTTGTAATCTTGGTAACTGAGCAATACAAACAACTATGTGGAGAATCACTTCACTGTCCCTCCCTGGATTCCCCTAGCGTGTATTAGTCCCCACCTTTAGCCTATCCATGGCATCTGCCATGACACCACCACGACAGTTGGTGCCCACCGTGGGGCTAGCGGCGCTAGTAGGGGTCAAGATCCGGACAGGAAACATCATCGGCACGGGCGAACGCATCGTCTCCGGGCTTGTTCAGCGCTTTGGGGCGCTAGATTTCGTCAGCGACAACGCTGGCTGCTTCGGCACGCGTCCTCTTCCGCGCAATGGCCTCTTCGTCAGGCTCGGCGTGCTCAAGGTCTACGTTGTTGTTGACGTGTCGTGTGTTCATCCGCGTCACGTCATCGAGGCGGGGGAGCCACCCCTCACCGTGGTTCCCGGAACGCGTATCGCTCGCTCCTAGGACCATGCAGAGGTGATGATAACTGCGCCAGGTGCGGGCGCGAGCAAGGATCCGGTGCCAGATCCGGAGGTAACGCCTAAGGCGCCGAGGAAAGGTAGAGGTCCTCCACTAGAGAGGCCGGAAAATGTGTTGAGGGAAGCAATGGATAGCTTGGCAAACCCTGTAGTAGCAGCAGTAGATCCGGCTCGAGCGCAGGCCGAGCTGGAAGAAACTAGGCAGAAAATACTAGAGGGCGCAAAAAAGATAGCCGCGGGACAGTAGTCGTTGAATATGATGCTGCGTGAGTATGCAAAGGCGAACAAGGTTGACGCTGTAAAAGTGAAGGGAAGAAATCTCATGAGCGAGATGAACAGAGAGGGTGATGTTAGAATTGAGGAATCAGAAAACGTTAGTCCGTGGGGCTGCCGAGGTATGGTACCCCGGCAAAGAACCTCAGAGCAGCGGATGCAGCTGCGTCCGAACTAGAGGGTCTGACGGGTGAAGCCCAGCAAAGACAACAGGATAGGGTTAATGAGCTGGTTCAGATCGCGAACAGGCAAAACGAGGAACTACTCAGAGCTAACCCAGAGAGAGCTAGAGCCTCCAAGATCGTCCATTCGGCGGTGGGTAACCCGGAGAAATCCGCTGGAGCTGCATCGTCTCCTCATGGTGGTCCAAGGAGAGAAGAGGTAGTAACCTCGGCCAGACGGAACAAACAGATCGTCCCCTATGACCCAACGCGGGCAGGGAAAGGAAAAGAAGCTCAGAAGAATGATGATCGACGGAGTGTGAGCCGAGGTGAAGCTGGCCGAGGTAACCGCGACCAAGGCAATGCCGGTCAAGGGAACATTCTCAACGGCAATGCCGGACAGCGAAACTCGGCTGGAGCAGGACAACCGCAACAGCGGAATATACCAAGGCAAGAGCAAAGTGACGGCCGAGGTATGCAACAGAAAGGTGCTCCGCGAGAGCAAGAGAGGTACAATGATGGAGACTCAGAAATGGCAAATGCGGGATACCCAAGGCCGGACTATCATGTGATAGGGTCAAGACTGGGAAGCAGGGATATGATGCTGGATGATGCCAGGTTGAAACTGGATTGACTGTATAGGTCGGAACAAATTGAATGTCAAGGTCCACCGGGTCCAGCATGTTTTGGACCCCGGATCATGAAGGAGCCACCGGTACCCAACTTCCAGCTACCCAGGGGCACGAAGACGTATGATGGCACTACAAAGCCGGAGGATTGGCTGATAAATTATGCTACCGCTGTGAAAATTGCCACTGGCAACTTGAGATGGGCTGTACGATATGTACCCTAGATGTTGGAAGGACCAGCAAGGGTATGGCTGAACAATTTGCCGCCAGGAAGCATTAACTTCTGGATAGATTTCGAGGAAATGTTCATCAGCAATTTTTCGAGTATGTATCAGAGGCCAAATAGGCCGCATACCCTAGCTATGTGCAAGCAAAGGCCAAATGAGACGGATCGGGAGTTTTTAACCCGGTGGTGCACTGTGAGAAACTCGTGTGAGGGCGTGATAGAATCACAAGCCATAGCATGGTTTGCACAAGGGTGCAGGTACGCAAGCGAGCTGTGGCAGAAGTTGCAAAGGAAAATGCCAACTACGTTGGCAGAGATGATCCGGATTGCAGATTCGTATGCTTTGGGTGATCCGACTCAGCCTAGGCTCGTATCAAACGAGTCAAACGATGAGTACTATCAGAGAGATGGGGCCGGATCATCCTGGAGGAATGAGTACAGAGGAAAAAGGAGAGATGATAGACCGGATCATCAATACGGTTCGCACCAAGTTGCAGCTGTGAATCAAGATCAGCCCGGAGCAGGGGCAATCAACGCTAGAAAACTGGAGGGCAGTGGACTCTGAGAAACGATGGCAAGAAGACTAGGACACTAGAGCAAAAGAAGTAGTGGCAAGAAAGGAAAGACCGTCCGAGGTATACTTATGAGTCGATGTTGGACCAGCCGTGTAAGTTTCACATGCCAAATCCGAATAACCCAGCGGGTCATACGACGAGGCAATGTGAGTGGATGGGCAAGATTGAACAAGGTGGTGTGGGGAATGCTCAGGCACCCCGGAATGATCAGCCTCGGCAGGAGTTACCCCGGAAGCAATTGCTCTCCGGAGCGAACACGCAACAGCTAATGTTGCCTCCCCCTCCGCCGAGGTATGATAACAATGAGAGAAGGGATGCAGTGCATCAAGTAGAAAATCAGCATCAGCCAGATCAGAGATACCCCGGAAATGAGGGGAGAAACGAGTACAGAGAGCACCATCAGAGCTATTGTGTGTTCACCACTGAGGAAACAGATAGAAAGAGCTTACAACGTAGGCATATGGAGGTGAATGCGGTAATGCCTGCAGTGACGAGATACATGCCTTGGTCCGATCAGGAAATCACCTGGAGCATCAGGGATCATCCCAAGCTCATGCCAAGCCCTGGTTCGTATGCGTTGGTGCTGGATCTGACACTCATTGGACCTAGCATTAACGTAAGGTTCTCAAAGGTGTTGATCGACAATGGTAGTAGCATTAATATCATGTACGCAGACACAATGCGCAAGTTGGGTATCTCGGAGAACATGCTGCAGGCCACGAGGACAACTTTCAATGGTATTGTGCCCGGCATTGCTTGCGAGCCCATAGGCAAGGTCCGGGTTGACGTCTTGTTTGGCACGAGGGATAACTGCCGAACCGAGAATTTGGAGTTCGAGGTGGTGAACTTGGAAAGTGCCTACCATGCATTACTTGGAAGGCCAACCCTGAACAAATTCATGGCAAGCTGTCACGTTAGCTACTTGAAGATGAAGTTGCCCGGACCAAACGGGGTGATTACCATTGCAGGGGATTTCCGACGTTCCATGGAGTGTGCGTCAGCCGGGTCAAACTTAGCCGAGTCACTTGTGATTGCGCAGGAAAAAAGGAAAATTCAAGAGGTGGCGGCATTGGCTCAGTCCGCGCAGCAGTATATGCCGGCGCTGAGTAACCCGCATGGAAGTGTCTCCTTCCAGGCCACGAAAGATACCAGGAAAGTTCCTGTGGATGACATGTTCCATGAGCGCACCGTAACAATTGGTGCCAGGTTAAGTGATAAATAGGAAAGCGAGCCTGTCAGCTTCCTCCGTGAGAATCGGGACATTTTTGCTTGGTCCACACAAGACTTGCAAGGTGTTCCGAGGGAGTTGGCCGAGCACTCTTTAAATGTGAGACCCGGAGCTAAGCCGGTGAAGCAACCTCTCCGCCGCTTCGCCGAAGATAGGAGGAAAGTCATTGGGGAAGAGATAGCTCGGTTGCTAGCTGCAGGATTTATCATGGAAGTTCTTTACCCGGATTGGCTGTCTAATCCGGTGCTGGTGGAAAAAAAGAAGGATGACCCAAACGTGGCAGTGGTTTGGCGCATGTGTATTGATTACACGAACCTGAACAAGGCGTGTCCAAAAGATCCATTTCTGCTGCCAAGAATAGATCAGGTCATAGACTCAACAGCTAGATGTGAATTGTTGTCATTCATTGATGCATATTCTGGTTTCCACCAGATACCTCTGAATCCGCATGATCAAATAAAGACTGCGTTTATTACCCCGTATGGGGCTTATTGCTATCGCACCATGCCGTTTGGTTTACGAAATGCAGGGGCAACATACCAAAGATGTATGCAAAAATGTTTGCACGACCAAATAGGTCAAAATGTACAGGTGTACGTGGATGATGTGGTTATCAAGACCAAGGAAAGCAAAACGCTCCTTGACGATATCAGGCAAACGTTTGTGAATCTAAGGAGGTTCCGGATGAAACTTAACCCGGAAAAATGCACCTTCGGTGTCCCGGCTGGCAAATTGCTTGGTTTTCTTGTTTCCAGCTGAGGTATCGAGGTTAATCCAACCAAAATCTGGGCCATCGAACGAATGGAACTACCGAAGTGTCCTAACGATGTCCAGAAGTTCACAGGTTGCCTGGCCTCATTAAGTCGGTTTGTATGTCGGTTGGGAGAGAAGGCATTGCCTCTTTACCAACTCATGAAAAAGTCGGATAAATTTGTTTGGACGCCACAGGCCGATGAAGCCTTTACCCACCTGAAGGAGATGTTAGCCACGGCACCAGTGCTAGCCTGACCATTGTCAAAGGAGCCAATGTTGCTCTTTATAGCCGCAACTAACCGAGTTGTAAGTGCAGTGATAGTGGTGGAGAGCGACAAGGAAGGTAAATTAGTGCAAAGGCCAGTGTATTACTTGAGCGAGGTGCTGTCAGCCTCAAAAGCAGAACTATCCAGACTATCTAAAGGTGGCATATGGCGTGTACATGGCCGCCAAGAAACTGAAGCACTACTTTGAGGAGCACCCTATCCGGGTCATTTGTGAGGCCCCCATATCCGAGATAATGAGTAACAAGGATGCGAGCGGCAGAATTGCAAAATGGGCAATTGAGCTAGGTCCTTATGCACCGCAGTATGATAGAAGAGAGGCCATCAAATCTCAAGCTGTGGCAGAATTTTTTGTGGATTGGGCCGAGGTGCAATACGAACCGCCACTCCCAGATCCGAATTATTAGCGAATGCAATTTGACGGATCAAAAACCAAAACCGGGCTAGGTGCCGGAGTCGTACTCACGTCGCCAAAGAAGGACCAGTTGAAATATGTGCTGCAGATCCATTTCACCGCATCAAATAATGTCGCTGAGTATGAAGCACTTGTGCATGGGCTCAAGGTGGCAAAAGAGATTGGGATACGTCGGATTATATGCTTTGGCGACTCAGATTTGGTGGTGCAGCAAGTGTCAGGAGTATGGGACGCCCTTGATCCAAACATGGCACTATACAGATTTCATGTGCAGAAGATATCTGGTTACTTTGAGGGATGCGAATTTCACCATGTACCCCGGGTGGAAAATGAGGCTGCCGACATGCTGTCGAAGCTCGGGTCAACCCGACAAGCAATTCCACCAGGTGTAGCGTTAGAGCACCTCAGGAAACCATCCATCAAGCCCTCCCCAGAAACCGACTCGATATGGGAAGTGGTGCGCGAAACCCGGGGACTGCCTCGGCAAACCCGGGGACTGCTTCATTGAACCCGGGGACTGCGTCGCAAGACCCGGGGACTGCTCTGCATGATCCGGTTGAAGTTATGCCGGTGGATCAGATGGAGATTGATGAGGATATGTTCCCTGTGCGAGCAATACCGGCTTGGGCACTACCTATATTTCAATTCCTGAAAGATGGAACATTACCCACTGAGGAAGTGCTGTCCAGGCAAACACAGAGGAGGGCAAAGGCTTACACGATCATCAATTCCGAACTGTACAAAAGGAGTGTGACCAATGTCCTCCAGCGATGCGTTGACCCAGAAGAAGGGCTTGACATCCTCCGAGATATACATCAGGGGGAATGCGGGCATCATGCCTCATCCCGAGCCTTGGTAGCAAAAGCTTTCTGGCACGGATTCTACTGGCCAAATGCCTTAGAGCAAGCGGAAGATCTGGTGAGAAAATGTAATGGTTGTCAGAGGTACGCTACCAAGACACATATGCCAATGTCGGAACTCAAGACCATACCAATCACTTGTCCATTTGCCGTATGGTGCTTGGATATGGTTGGCCCGTTCAAACCAGCAAGGGGAAATATGACTCACATTCTGGTAATGGTGGACAAGTTTACAACGTGGATTGAGGTAAAGCCTATAAGAAAATTTGATGGAACTACGGCCGTAACGTTTCGCAAAGATATCATCTTGAGGTACGGTTATCCTCACAGTATCATAACTGATAATGGCACAAATTTTGCGGAAGGAGCATTTGCGCGTTTCTACCGGGATAAGAAGATCCGGCTGGACGTAGCCTCGGTAGCCCACCCCGCATCGAACGGACAAGTGGAAAGATCCAACGGATTAGTATTATCCGGGATAAAACCCCGGCTCATTGAGCCGCTGCAAACATCAACGGGGTGCTGGATAGAAGAACTACCAGCGGTACTGTGGAGTTTAAGAACAACTCCGAATCGATCAACAGGCTATACGCCATTTTTTGGTATATGGGGCAGAAGCTGTATTACCAGCCGACATAGAGCATGATTCGCCTAGGGTCACCCAATACACAGAAACCGAAGTGCAAGAAGCCCGGCAAAATGATGTTGATCTGCTGGAAGAAGCGAGAGAACTGGCACTGTCCAGATCCGCCATATATCAGCAAAATCTCCAACGCTGTCATAGCCGAAAAGTGTGCCCCCGAGTCTTTCGGGAAGGCGATTTGGTGCTCCGGTTGGTACAACGTACTACTGGCATGCATAAATTATCCCCCCCATGGGAAGGGCCATTCATCGTAAGCAGGGCATTGCACAATGATTCTTATTATCTTATAGATGCAAAGCCACACGAAAAGAACAAGGTGGATAGGTCCGGAGAGGAATCTAAGCGACCATGGAATATAGATCTACTTCGTCCTTTCTACACTTAACTAAGAAGTGTATGTATCCGAGTCGTCTCATATGTCGGTATGTATGTCGGCAATGAGCTTATCAATGAAATGTTGGCACCTCGAGCAGTAACTCGGGGACTGTCTTAATAATGTTTGTTGTTTTTATGCGTCAGCTGGAATAAGTTATTCGACTTAACTCGGATTAGTAATGTGCGAGCACCAAGAACCCAACTCTTTGACTTGCTGCTGTCCAACAAGAATTGGCTTCATGGCAAGCAAGAGAACAAGTTTGAAATTGCGTAGCACATGAAAAACGACTAAGGAAAAGAATTTATTCGAGCCGACGTTTGTTTTTCGAACTAACCCTGCATTTATTTTCAAGTTATTATGCAGTTTTATTTTGGTGCTAAGTCTAAAAGTTTCCCAGTATTGTTAAGACAATTTTTGAAGCTCGGATTTGTAAGTCATAAAACCGAATCAAGGTAGACACGAACCGAGCCAAGAGATTGAACGAACAAGAAAAAGAAACTCGGGGACTATGCCCAAGTTAATCCGGCATAAGAACTTAGTAGCAAAATATCACATGTGTTTGGAATACAACTCCACCCGGCATACCGGGGATCTGATAAATTTTCGAGTTTTTTCGCTCAAGGAGCAGCAGGAGGAAGTTCGGCATCATCTTCGCCGCCTTCAATATCCGAAGCGTCATCTTCTTCTTCACCGTCCGAGCTATCCTCATCATTCTCAACCTCTTCGTCCGCAGCAGCTTCCAGGAAGCTCGGCCCCTCAACCCATTCATGAATGGGAGCGTATTCAATGAGGCTATGGGTGCAAGCCTAGCGCCGAGCTACCCACTCCGGGTCATTGGTCCATCTGGATCCTGTGCGCAGACGTGTCAAGAGTTTGAGATCGATCTTCTCATACCACGTGAGTATGTGGTGAAGAATGGTATCAGCTGCAGCACGTCCAGCAGACTCTCTCCAGAGGTTAAGCTGAGTCTCGGTTTCCATTAACTTCTCAATGAGAAGTGCGGTGGTCTCCAGGGCTTCTTCGTCGGGCTAGAACGTGTTGAAGATGCGAGCTGCAGCGCCGAGGATGTCCTTGCCATAATTTTTGATGAGCTCCACGCGAGATGACAAGCTGACCAACAGGTCCTCTAGGTCATAAGGAATCCCTTCACCATCAGAAGTGGCCGGAGTACCCCTTTGTCGGCGGAAGTTGGCAACTGCTGCGCTCGCAATAGGAGTGCCCTCTGGAAATTTGCCTGGAAACAAGGCAAAGGAGGAGGGTCAAGAAAGGACATATGAAGTAACCCGGAAAAGTAGGTCGGAAAAGGGAAAGGAACTTACGTGATATATGACTACGGATCCGGGTCAACTCCTTGGTGCAGTCATCACGTCTCTTCCGAAGCTGCTCAAGCTCAGCGTTCGCTGACCCAAGCTGGATGCCGGACTCCTTGAGAAGATCCTGGTCCTTGGTGATCTGGAGGTTGAGGCGCTCGCGCTCTTCTGTGTAATTTTGGCCAACCTTTTGAAGCTCGGATTGGTGTTGGGCCTTCATCTTCTCCATCTCAGCCTTGAGCCTGGCAATCTCATCATCCTTGGTCCGGAGGAGGGCGAGCTCGTCATCTTTCTTCTTAAGCTCGGCTTGGTGCTGCCCTGCTTGTTCGAGAAAATGCAGCATCATATCAGGCACGGGCACACTATCTTCAAGCGATGCTGAAATAGTGGGTTGGCCCGGCAGAGCCGAGGTATTAATGTTGGCCGAGCCAAGGAGAAAAGGAAGTGGAAAGCACGGCAAGGTCGGACAGAAATGACTTACCCTTGATCTGCTCCAGATTTTTCTGCATAATAATGTTCTCAGCCTCCACCCCAGCTGCGGAAAACGAAGGATGAGATTAGTTCAGCAAAGGAAGATGAAGAAAAATGAAAAAGTGATAAAGAAGAAAGTTACCCCTTTTCTCGTATTCCACGATAAGTGCAGCCTGCTTCGCGCGTAGCATCTTGTGGGTATAGCAAGCGTTGGAATTCAGCACTCCGGCGATTGGTGGTCACCTGAAAGGGATACAGAAACGCAAGTTAGCTCGATGCATATTCGAAGTGTACTAAAATCTGAGCCAAGTGGAACTTAACCTGGCTCTAGGTGTGTGCATATTCGAAGTGTACTAAAATCCGAGCTAAGTGGAACTTAACCCGGCTCTAGGTGTGTGCATATTCGAAGTGTACTAAAATCTAGGCCAAGTGGAACTTAACCCGGCTCTAGGTGTGTGCATATTCGAAGTGTACTAAAATCCGGGCCAAGTGGAACTTAACCCGGCTCTAGGTGTGTGCATATTCGAAGTGTACTAAAATCCGGGCCAAGTGGAACTTAACCCGGCTCTAGGTGTGTGCGTATTCGAAGTGTACTAAAATCCGGGCCAAGTGGAACTTAACCCGGCTCTAGGTGTGTGCATATTCGAAGTGTACTAAAATCCGGGCCAAGTGGAACTTAACATGGCTCTAGGTGTGTGCATATTCGAAGTTCTCATGGAGCTACGCTATTTTTCTAAAGAGCATCCGGCCGAATAACAAGTTACTCCCCCGGAGGCTCGGGGACTAATGGTTATTATCTACAGCATGTAAAGGTTAAGCGACGTACCTCCATCATCCGCCCAGCGAGGTTAATTGCCTTCGCGGCTGTGTTCATCTGAGCGGAAAACTCGGCGGGGCCGAACTTCTCCGGGAGATCAGCGTCTTGAACTACCTCCGCTTTATTCCAATTCATGACAAACTCAATCAGGCTCGGAGGGTACCGTTCACCGCTGGGCATATGGGGCGCCACCAAGCCCTTTGCGTGCGCTTCTTTCCTTTCAATCAAGGCAAGGGCTAGGCTGGTGTGCAGAACCATCTGATGTGCATCAGTTGGCATAACAGGGGCGTCCTTCGATGCTGGAGCTTTCTTGGGAAGCATTGATACGAGGGTACGCTGCCCAGCCTCGACGAATGTCGGCTTGGTAGCGTCCGAAGCCTTCTTGTCCTTGGTTTGCTGGGAAGAGGAAGCCGTCGCAGTGGATTTAACCTTAGGAGCGGCCGGGGTAGTTCCTCGCCGAGGTTGAGAAGACTCGGACGAGGCAGAGGAACTAGGCGTTGGTGCTCTCGTTGCTGGGCTTGGTGCCACTGCTGATGTTTTGGCAACGGGAGTTGGTGCTGATGCCGGAGTTGGTGTTGGTGCTGGTCTAGTTGTTGGTACTGGTGCTGGAGCCGAGGTAGCTTTAGTGGCTGCTGTTTGCGGTGATGCCGAGGTGGTGGATGTCGTCGCCTCGGCCGGGCCGGTCTCCCCCGCTCCAAGGTTACCCTCCTCTTGCCGAGGTGGAGCAGAACCCGGAGCGGCCATAGAACCCTCTGGAATAGGGCTCAGCGGACGTGACTCATCGTCGCGACGGGGAGAAGGGCTAGGTCGGAGAGGTGAAGAGATGCTAGATCCACTTTGAGGGACCTCCACCGGAGCCCTGCAAAATCAAACAATGTCAGAAGAGAAATTACATCGATGTAAGAAAGAGCAAGATACAGAGGGAAGAGTGACTTACGCATCCAAGGTTTGGGCCTCCTTGGGTTTCCGAGCCCTTCGTGTTGGGGCCTTGCCTGCAGGCTTGGAGGCAGTCTTGTCCCCGGACTTCTTTCGCCTTTTAGCAGGCTGAGAAGGTCCGTAGGAAGAACTTGAAGCAGCCCCGCGCTTCTTCTTCGATGCCACCGGAATAGGTTCGCCCGTAGTGAGGGGAGGATCCTCGTGGATGTGACCACCGGGGTGAGCTGATGGCGGAAAAGCAAAAGAAAGGGGGACAGCCTCAACAGGTTCAATCACCTCGACATCCGAGTCATCTACATCATCGGGCCAATCTCTAATAGAAGAGGGTTTACCCGTGGGTCGTTACGTGGCATCGGTCATCGGGAGGAACATCTCCTAGTCCGGCTCTTCCTCATCCGGAGTCTCCCGGTCCGACGCCCACTTAAGGGTCAGATCGGTGCCATCCTCGAGGGTCTGCTGAAGAAATTGCTGAGGAAAGAAATGAACAAAAGAGTCAAAAAATGCAACAATAACTGACATGTAATTAGTCCGGGGTAAGTTTGCAACATGAAGCTTACCGCGGGAGGAAGCCTGTCGCGGCAATAATTCTCGATCCCCCAAGTCCACTCGGAGGAGAAGTCCTTGTGGGTGGTGAAGAGAGCCTTAACCCGGCGATAAATCTCCGTGTTGCTCAGCTCGAAGGAGGAGGTCCGGTTGGGGTCGCGGCCGAAGCTCATGTGGCACACCTTGTGGGTGCGCTTCTCAAGGGGGAGATTCGGTTACGCACGAAAGTGATCATGGCATCCTCGTTGCGTAGATCGAGCTTCTTCAGCTCCGCAAACCTTTTGTTGACCTAGTTGGCCAAGGCCGTGGGCTTCTTGGGGACGGCGTCCCACAGATCCGGGTTAGGTGGGCCCGAGGTATATGGGAGCAGCCGGATTAAATCTTCGGTGCCTGTGTTCCGGACGTAAAAGAAGGTCTGGGCCCACCCTTTGCAGGACTCTAACCCGGTGACCCGGGGGAAAACGGAAAACCTCCGGGGTGAGATGGAAGCCGCTCCGAATTGAGTGAGCTGCTTGTCCTCCGGATTGGTGTGGATGTTTGGGATAACGTTGCGACGAAGGCCGAAAAACCGGATCCATAGCTCCTTCGTGGGCCACAGTCCGGCGTAGCCTTCGATCGTAGAAGCAAAGGCAGAAAGAGAAGTGATGGCGTTGGCTGGAAGATGGTGCGGCTAGAGCTGGTACGTACTGAGCCAGTCCCGGAAAAAATCACTCACCGGCAAGCCAAAGCCCCGTTGAAAGTGGGACAAGAACACGACGTATTCACCCGGATTGGGTGAGGGGGCCAGTTCGAAGGAGGCCAGGCGAGCCGGAACGCCGGCGGGGATGCACCTGGTGCGGTAGAGCCAGTCCAGGTCGTCTTCACAGACCCAGGATCCGGACCACGCACCGCGGTCCGCCACCGCGGCGTCCTCCTCCATCTCCTTCTCAACAACGATGAGCTCTTCTTCCGTCATCTGATCTTCGCTGCCCTCGCTGGTGCTGGCAGCGGCGGGGGGCAGAGGCCGGGATTGGCGAGGACCCATGGCGAGAGAGTTGTGTACCGTTGCGGCGGCGCAAAAGTGTGAAGGAAAAGCGTGGCGGCGACGCTGCTATTTGGAGCACTGGCGGTGGCACGGTCGCAAGGAAGAGGAAGGAGAAGAGCAACGGGCAGAGGGGCACGGAAGGGGAAAATCCTAAGGGAGGCGCCCCTCCGCTATTTAACCACTCCCTCAAGCGGTGAGTGGGATCGTGTCCTGCGGATCGGCCACACGCAGTGTCCGTGTATCACCTTCCCGGACCAATCAGTGGGGAGCCACACGGAGGGCCACAGAGCGGACATGATCCCATGACGTGACACTGTGATGTGATAAACGAGGAGGCAGGCATGACGTGACCCGCGCACAGTGATAACTGACAATTACTGCGGCGGTTACTGTGCAGGCCCTTAAAATAAGACAACATAATGATTAACCTTCACATGGGTTAGCGTACGAGGGAAGGAAACAAGACCCGGATGGAACTGTGGTAACCCGGCCAGCAAGTGAAAACTTGGAATGTGCGGAGGGAAAGTAAAACCAGGAGGTCTGAGTTAAAGTGGTAACTCGGCCGGCAAGTGAAAACTTGGAATGTGCGAAGGGAACGTAAATCCATATAAATCCGAGGTAAAGAGGTAACTCGGCAATAACGACCGGAGCTCAGAATTGAACCTGATGTGGCTTTAGCAGCCAAGGCAGTTAAGACCGCACTAGATTCGGGGACTAATGTTGGGGGGATACCCCCAGGTAGGGTCACGCCGGGGTATAAAGGCCGAGTTAGCCGAGGTTCGGTAAGGCCAAAGAAAATGCTGGCCGGGTCACCTCAAGGCAGGCCGAATCACGGGGTAACCCGGACCAGGGGGCGTGCGCCTAACTAAGTCTCAACCAACTTAAGCAGTAAGTTGGATGTGCATGTTTTACTTATATGCAGGAACAGGTGTGGCCAGATCAGCTATGATCTGGGTCACGTCTGGCTTCTAGGAGAAGGAAGGAATCTCGCTGGTCAAAAGAGGCCCCGGTACGCACTACCTGAGCGAAGCAAGCAAGGACAGGACCATCGGGGTGTGGCCAACAAGGGTGACGACGCCCATGTCGGCTGGCGCGAACGCCGCAGAGGCTCACGTAGCCAAAGCATGTGTGACGCGGGGGAAAAGCACCCCGGTCGGCTTACTACTTTGGGGGGAAGCATATTCTTAGGAATATGCTTCCACGTATGCCCTAAGCAGAGCCCGAGCTCCCTCTATAAAAGAGGGGCTAGGGTTTCGGTAGAGGTGGTTGGTTTTTCTACTATTCTGCTTTGGCTAGGGTTTTTGGTGTGATATGTGGGTGAGAGTAAGAGAGCTCCTTCTTCCTCCTCTCGCCAAGACAGCTCTAGGAGCACTTGTAATCTTGGTAACTGAGCAATACAAACAACTGTGTGGAGAATCACTTCACTATCCCTCCCTGGATTCCCCTAGCGTGTATTAGTCCCCACCTTTAGCCTATCCATGGCATCTGCCGTGACACCACCACGACAATGAGGAACTGGCACTGGTGAGGAGGAAGGAAGAAATCTCAACCCCTTATATCCTTCACTTGCGCCAAGATTCGTGCAATGTAAACAGTAACCGTGCCAAGCATCATGGAAGGAGCTAGGTAACTCCCTCGCGATGATTACGCCACCTCGATCTCCATGCACGCGTTAAAACGACGCCTTGGTTCCGCAAAAGGCAGACCCACCAATGGTCGTGCTGACAGGAATGTCTGTCAGTGACATGAATTGACCTTGACTGATGTCAGGTTACGTCAGAGACTAAGTTCTGGCTTATTTTGAATTCAAGCTGGAAACCCGAATAACATATTCATAGGTCCAACTTGTTTTGAGACCCGGATCCTATCCTTTCTTTTTAAGTTTTAGGAACCCTTCAAGATTCTGGAAGACAAAGATAGATCCAGCTAGACGATGATGAAATCTGACTCTGTATCTTTGAGGCTTCTAGGGGCTGCTGTTGGGGATATACTTTCCGGGTATCCTCATTGTGCCTCACTGACTAGGGTGGCTCACTTCGGGTTAGAGCTTTGCTTCAACAGGTGGCCCCGTCAGGGAGAAGAGATGGAGTCGAGTCCGCTACGGGAAGGCCCAGAAGACTTACCGACATAGGCATGTTATGTTACTTGTAGTTCAAGATGTACTCTGTAACCAACTCTTAGTCGTAGCTAGATAGGTCTCTCCTATAAACCCTAGGCCGGATATCTATATAAGCCGTCCTAGGGTAAGCCTTTAGGGAACCTCACAATAGTCTACAATCTCAACTCGCACAGGCGAAACCCTTGTAACCCATATTCCAGCTCTGTCGTATTACTAGATTGCTAGCAAGAGTAGGATCTGTCCAAAGCCGACGGATTCGAACCTAGATAAACTTGTGTGCTCACCGTCCTGGAAAACCATACATCTCACACCCCTCTCTTCCGCATGCCCCGAGGATCCCCTCATGGCATACTTGTCATCAATCCGACGACACCATATGTTTCATACTGCTTCCACTTCGGTTGTTTTCAAAATATGACCAAATCTATAGACATGCAAATTCTTGGATATGGGACCATCAGCATAAAGTACGATGTAGAGATATGGCCTTGACCTTGTAGTCATTCGGCTTGAAATCCAAGAATGTTCATACTCGTTGACAACTAAGCTTAAATTCTTTTAAATTTCACCACTTAATTTTAGGTTAGCATTTTACACGGTCGGTGGGAGTACATTTTACATCCAGGACCTAAAAAGGGTACATTTAGGTCCATACATTGAGCACAAAGGACCCTAAAATTGAGCAAAGAAAATAGTAGGGTTCGGCTCCTTCTCGAGTGAGCAGCTGATCGAGCCATATGTTTCATACTACTTCCTCTTCGATTGTTTCCAAAATATGGCCAAATCTACCGCCATGTAAATTCTTGGATATGGGATCATCAGCATAAAGTATGATGTAGAGATATAGCCTTGACCTTGTGGTCGTTTGGCTTGAAATCCAAGAATGTTCATACTCATTGAAAACTAAGCTTAAATTTGTTTAAATTTCACCACTTACTTTTAGGTTAACATTTTACACGGTCAGTGGGAATACATATTACATCAAGGACATAAAAAAGGGAAACTTACATCAAGGTCCATACATTTAGCACAAAGGATCCTAAAAGTAAAACTTTGTGGTTTGGCTCCTTCTCGAGAGATCCGCTGATTTGAGCCAAACTCTTCATGCTACTTCCTCTTCGATTGTTTCAAGATATGCCCAAATCCGTTGTCATGCAAATTCACTGATATGGTGTCATCAGCATAAAGTATGATGTTGATATGGCCTTGACCTTAGTCATTTGTCTCGAAATCCAAGAATGTTCATACTCCTTGACAAGTAAGCTTAAACTCATTTAAACTTCACCACTTACACTTTTTTGTTAGATTTTTACACGGATGGTGGGAGTACATTTTACATCAAGGACCTAAAAAGGGAAATTACATCGAGGTCCATACATTTAGCACAAAGGACCCTAAAACCAAGCAAGGAAAATAGTCGGGCATGGCTCCTTCTTGAGAGAGCATCTGAGCAAGCCATACTCTTCGTACTACTTCCTCTTTTCCAAATTAGGTCGCATATTTGGTTTTGTCAAATTCAATATTTATAAAGTTCGGCCAACTATATGTTAAAACATACTGATTTTTCTAATCACAAATGCATATAATATGAAAATATAGTTCATTACGATTCTAATAACATTTAGTTGATGTCATGTACTTATTTAAAGTTTATTAAATTTGCCTTTGACCATAAGTAATATGCGTCCTAATTTGGGAAGGAGGGAGTACTACTTGCTTCACGGGAAAAAAGGAGCACTCCTCACTTTCGAACCAGCTTGCTGCGGGTGTGCTTGGTGCTTCCTCTTCCTAGGGTATGGAGTTGGAGTAGTGCGGAGTAGGAAGGCTGGCCAGATAAATGGTGGGCATCCAATGCGATGGGATGTTTTTTGTTTTTTTGGCTGGTTAGATCAACCAATCCCTTGTCCAGCACTTATGTAGTACTTGTACTTTTACTAGTAGTACTGCGAATGGTGATCTTTTGAATATCCTTCCCCTCGAATGTTTGTGAAGGAAGTGAAAATTTAAAAACCGGGAACATTTGAATTGCTACTCTATTATAGTAGTAATACTTTTTGCCACCAAGGACCAAAATGGTTCCCACCAATGCAGCTGACGAACACGCTAGACACAAACACGGAGCCGCCGACATAAGGCAGGTCATCGGTCGACGCACATGCATAGTGCCACATTGTGGACGAGGGAGAACTTAGTCGGCCGGGGTGTTGGTGGTGATGAGGGAGTGAAGGAGATAGAAAACACAATTTGTTTTGCGTGCATATATATTGTAAAGGTCCTTAAATTTACTCTACCCACTATACCCTATACCTCGTGTCAGGAACCCATACCGGTTTTACTCTGACATCGTATCGCCTTTAAATCCTCCTCTTTGCAGCTCTCTCGTTGCGTCCTCTATGCTCATAATCTCTTCTCACTCTTTATTTTTTAATATAAAAGAGGAAATAAATTCTTCTTACTTGCTTTTCAGAAAACAAATTCCTGTCACTTGGAAAATTGAAATTGATTATTTTTTGTTTTTAATATCTTCGATTGTTTTCAAAAGATGGCTGAATTTGTCGGCAAGCAAATTCTTGGATATAGGATCATAAGCATAAAGTATGATGTAGATATGGCCTTGACCTTGGTCGTTTGTCTTGAAATGCAAGAATTTTTCATACTTGTTGACAACTATTCTTAAATTTGTTTACATTTTAGCACTTACTTTTAGGTTAGAATTTTACATAGGCGGTGGGAGTAAATTTGACATCAAGGACCTAAAAAGGGAAAATTACATTGAGGTCCATATATTTAGCACAAAGGACCCTAAAATTGAGCAAAGACGAGTTTGGATCCTTCTCGAGAGAGAAGCTAATCGAGCCATACATTTCATACTACTTCCTCTTTGATTCCTTTCAAAATATGGCTGAATCTGTCGCCATGCAAATTCTTGGATATGGAATCATCAACATAAGGTATGACTTAGGGATATGGCCTTGACCTGGTCATCGTTCGGCTTGAAATCCAAGAATTTTTCATACTCGTTGACAACTATGCTTAAATTCGTTTAAATTTCACCACTTACTTTTAGGTTAGCATTTTACAAGGTCGGTGGGAGTACATTCTACATCAAGGACCTAAAAAAAGGGAAAATTACATCGAGGTCTATACATTTAGCAACAAAGGACCCTAAAATTGAGCAAATAAAACAGTCAGGTTCGGCTCCTTCTCGAGAGAGCAGCTAATCAAGCCATACTCTTCATACTACTTCCTCTTCGACTGTTTTCAAAATATGGAAAAATCTGTCGCCATGCAAAGTTTTGGATATGGGATCATTAGAATAAAGTATGATGTAGAAATATGGCCTTGACCTTGTGGTTGTTCGTCTTGAAATCCACGAATGTACATACTTGTTGACAAATAAGCTAAATTCATTTAAATTTCACCACTTACTTTTAGGTTAGAATTTTACATGATCGGTCAGAGTACAATTTACATCAAGTACCCCAAAAGGGGGAAATTACATCGAGGTCCATACATTTAGCACAAAGGACCCTAAAATTAAGCAAGGAAAATAGTCGGGTTCGGATCCTTCTCGAGAGAGTAACTGATCGAGCCATACTCTTCATACTACTTCATCTTTGATTGCAAATTCTTTGATATGGGATCATGACCAAATTTGTCGGCATGCACATTCTTTGATATGGGATCATGACCTTGGTCATTCATCTTGAAACCCTAGAATGGTTCATATTTGTTGACAACTAAGCTTAAATTCATTTAAGTTTCACCACTTACTTTTAGGTTAGATTTTCACACAGTTGGTCGAAGTATATTTTACATCAGGGACCTGAAAAAAGCAAAAATTACATCGAGGTCCATACATTTATCATAAATCTCTCTAAAAGGAAAACTTTCTGTTTTGGCTCCTTCACGAGAGATCGGCTAATCTGAGCCAAACTCTTCATACTACTTCCTCTTTGATTGTTTTCAAAATATGGGCAAATCTGTTGCCATGCAGATTATCTAATATGGGATCATCAGCATAAAGTATGATGTTTATATGGCCTTGACCTTGGTCATTCAGCTAAAATCCAAGAATGTTCATACTGGTTGACAAGTAAGCTTAAAATCATCTAAATTCACCACTTACACTTTTAGGTTAGAATTTTTCACGGGCGGTGGAAGTACATTTTACATCAAGGACCTAAAAAAGGGAAAATTACATCGAGGCCCATACATTTAGCACCCCCCAAAAATTAAGCAAGGAAAAGAGTTGTGTACGGCTCCTTCTCGAGAGAGCAGCAGATCGAGACATACTCTTCATACTACTTCCACTTTGATTGTTTTCAAAATATGTCCAAATCTATCGGCATACGAATTCTTGGGCATGGGATCATCACCATAATGTATGATTTTGATATGGCCTTGACCTTGGTCGTTCTGCTTGAAATCCAAGAATTTTCATACTCGTTGACAACTAAACTTAAATTTGTTTAAATTTCACCACTTACACTTTTTAGTTAGAATTTTACATGGATGGTGGCAGTACATTTTACATCAAGGACCTAAAATAGGTAAAATTACACCGAGGTCCATACTTTTAGCATAAAGGACCATAAAATTGAGCAAATAAAACAGTCGGGTTCAGCTCCTTCTTGACAGAGCAGATGATTGGGCCCTACTCTTCATACTACCTCATCTTCGATTGCTTTCAAAATATGGCCAAATTTTTCGCCATGCAAATTCTTGGATACGGGATCATCGGCATAAAGTATGATGTAGATATGGCCTTGACCTTGGTTGTTCGGCTTGAAATTTAAGAATGTTCATACTCGCGTTTATCTTTAAACATTTGTCAAAACTCACGTTTATCTTCACGGAAAGTAGTACATGCAGGAGAACATCATGTGAATTCTTTTGTTATTAGTACTCATTATTTTTTTTGATTGTTTTCAAAACAACGACAATTTTTTTAGCAGCCTTTCAAAAACATGTTTCGCAATATAGCCTACTATATGTATTAAAATTCCTACTTTTCAAGCAAGATGACTGAGTCCAAATTCCATATATATTTTGTAGTTTATGATAATGTGCCCATATTTTGTATATGGGTTCATCGTGGAATAGTAAACAATGTTTCCAGTGTATGGTTGGATCCTTTATGTGCAAAAATAGCATATTAAATTCCCAAGTGCAAAAAAATGTGTTGTTTTGTGAAGTAAGTATTCATACAAATAAAACACATCAGAATTGCACCGCGTATTTTATTTCGATCCATATATATGGAAATTGTTCTTATAATTGGCATGGCCATCAATTTGACCAAAAATTACACAAGAGTTTTTTGTTGGAAACTAGTACCACAAAAGAGCTTGAGGACGGGAGAAATTATTATTATAGGTGGATCGCTACTCCTATAGGTACCCCTACATTCTACTCAGTAGTACTCCGTTTTCATTTTACAAGAAAGATTTATTATGGAGGAAACTGGAGAAGAGTAGTACTATTCTGAAGGGAACTAGAGCAGAGGAACATGCGTTCGTTTTCATTTTATTCAACCTCGCCTATACAATATATCCCCAGTTCCCCATTACCCTACCTCTACGCCAAGCGTCGCTGTTCTTCTCCACCACAATGCCGCTTTCTAATCCTGTTCACCGCACAGTATGAGAGTGTCTATTATTCTCCCTATCCCACCTGCCGCTATCGATCTTCCCTCTTTTCCATAAAACCAAATCAAGCCACCGTCCCAACTTCCATCAGCTCCCTTGCGATGGTAGGACCGAGCAAGGATAGTGATGATTCTGAGCTGTTCCGGGAGGTTTTTACCGAAGGTCCACTAGAAGAACTCATAAGCAGATGCGACGTCATCACCGCTACAAGCCTCGCTGGTTCGTCCAAACATCTTCTTGACTCAGCAAAATATAGTGCAACTTTACATGCTTCTCAGCAGTTTGGCCTCCCCTGTGTTCTTCATTCTCACCCGACTAAGAAACCATGGGAATGCAACGAGTACTTTGAGGGCAAGGGAATGACATGCAAGCTGACGCCGCTGGACAGGTTCACTTTCGATGCAGTGTTCCCGAATTGTATGGGTATGTAGTGGGTAGGTGCCAATGGAGACTGGATCGCCACTATTGGGTCCGAGTGCAAGTGGGAGCTTGTCAATGTGTACACTCATCAACGCGTTCCTCTCCCACAAGTCAATGAGTTTGTACCCACCAACGATCTGTTTACATTCATGCATAATGATCACCCTATTCTCCTTCGGAAGATTGCAGTTTGCCGAGCTCCCATAGCTGCGTTGGATTATTTTAGATTCCTCTCTTGTCGGTATCTTTGACTACTCAATTGCTACCCTTGATGGCAATGAGTATGCATGGATAGTTCTTGAGAACTAGTTCCAGTGCTACTTCAAAAATAGCGATGCACTTATCCACAAGGGTCTGGTGTTTGCAACCACTGAGAGTGGCAGTGTTTATGTCTGGAATCATCTATATTTTGGTAAGTTTGATTCATTCCTATTTTAAACACTAGTTTCAGTTTTAATGGATGTAAACTAGTTGTTGGCTGATTTGGCCGTCATTTCTTTTTCAAGGTCCTATTCTGCTCCCATCACCACCGAGCGTGCATCTCGAGGAGGGCAACCTTGATGCCATAGATGATGACGAACACGAACCTGGTTTATGGTTCTTAGCACAGATGAATATCGCCTTCTTCTTATCCATATCGAGGGCGTTACTTATGAGGATTTTTATGGCGGTACTTATTATGGTCATGGCAATCCTATTGTTGATCGCTGCGGTCACACTTATGGCACCTATGCTACTAGGTTTGGCTGCAAGGTGTACTCAAAGGACACTCCTTACTTGTATCCACATAAGTCATGGATAGCGATTGCTGACCTAGGAGCATATTCCCTTTTCCTTGGAGTGAACTATCCAATTAACACTGAAGTAGGCGGTGCAGATGTTACCCTAGGATATCTGACAAAAGCAACTGTGTCTACACCTCCCACCATGCAATAGGACTTGGATATACGCTATTTCCTAAAATATGCTGCTTCAGTCTAAATACCGAAGAAGAAGCTGTTGGTTTCTCAACCAATGTTGCATGGAAATCTCCGGAGACTCCATTATGGTTCATCCAGAGCTTTGCCCATGCCCGCGATTGGAACCAAACTACCGCAAGTAACCATAATACTATGTAATAGGATAGCTTAGTTGTTATCGGCCCTGTCGAACTATTTTGGTTGCAAAGTAGTACTAGTATAGTAGTAGTTCTTGTATTTCCGAATATTTTGTACTATATACTAGTACTTGTTTAGATCAAGGGTAGGAGATGGTACTGCTTTGCCTTTGTTCTGTCGTTGCTAGTAACTAAGTATTTTATAGAACTAATATTGATGTATGGTACTTGTTTAGATCAACTGAATTAAATGGTCTTGCTTTTATTTTGTAACTTGACCTTGTCATAAAATAATAATCTAGACGTGGCTTGGGGCATTTTGAGTTGCCTATGGAGGTCACACACAGGCATTGATGTGAGAAGGAGGCATGCACACAAAAGCAGACTTGAGCGTCAGTTTTATTTCTTCCAATGACGAGTGTTCGAAGAAAAGGGCAAACTGAATCTGTCACTTTGAAATGTTGCTGAATATGTCCAAGTGCCACTAAATGTGAACTGGGAATCAATCGATATTTTTCTTTGTTATTATGTACTACTGAATCTTTAAGATGCTATTGAACCTGTCAAAAAATTTGTTTGGTACTTGTTCAGATCGACCGAACTAGTGCAGAATATGGTCTCACTTTCCTTTTGAATCAGGCCTTGCTACATCTATTGAATTTCAATGTCCGCGTTGCTGAATCTGTCAATTCTTTTGGCCATTGTCTAAGTACTGCTAACCGGTCACTTTGAATGTTGTGTTGACTCTATCAAGTGCTGCTGAATATGAACCGGAAATCTGTCTGATATTTCACGGTCTTATTCTGTACTACTAGATCTTTCAAATGCTACTAAATCTGTCAAATTCTATATCATTACTATTAGTACAATATTGTGTAGAACAAACTGTGATGTAGTGGTTAGATTAAGTGCATCAAATTGTCTTGCTTTTATTTTGAAACTTAGCATTGTCACAATTATCTAGACGAGTCTTGGGCAGTTTGGGTTGAATATGGGCGGTCATATAGGCATTGACGTAAGGTGGAGGTATTCACACAGAAGTAGACTTGATTGTCAGTTTTGCTTGCTCTGATGATCAAATATCATTGGAGAATAGGCCAAACTCATTGTGCGCCTAGGTTTTTTTAGCTAGAACAAGAACTGGTTCTCTTTGTACTGCTATTGAATTTCAAGCAGGAAAGCTACAAAATCTCTCAAATGTTCCATCGTTGCTATTACTAAAGCATTTCGTGGAACTACTACTAATGTACTAGTACTTGTTTTAACCAAGGGTAGTAGATAGTCTTGCTTTTCTTTTGAAATGTGGTCATGTCACAATCTAGATGAGACTTGGGCATTTTGCGTGTCATACGGGGGTCACACAAGCATTGATGTGAGAAGAAGGTACTCAAAGCAGACTTGATTGTCAGTTCTTCTTGCTCCAATGGTCGAGTGTGTTTGGTGAAAAGGACAAACTGATCGGGTGACAAGGTTTTTAGAGCTGAAACAAGAACTAGTTCTCTCTGTACTGCTATTGTAATTCATTCTCTGTATTGCTGAATTAGTCACTTTTGAAATGTTACTGAATTGGTCAGGTGCTCCTAAATATGAACTTTGAATCTACTGATAATTTTTCTACCTTATTATGTACTGCTAAATTTTGACATGAATATCTACCACAAAGAATTATCGCTTTTCCCCTCCCTCTCTGAGGTCTTTGTTTTGAATCCAGCCGAGCACAACACAATTCAATTTTTATTAACTAGGAGAAGAAATCTAGTAGCTCATTCAGCCCCTCCTTAGCCCAGAACATTTTAATTCAATCTTTTTGGGGTCAGGGGACTGCTGACCGCAACCCAGTGAAATTTGAGAAAGGAGCCCATGGAGCATAGCCGAGAATATATTAATTCGGCCTTTTAGGGGCCAGGGGACTACTGAGCATAGCCCAGTAAAATTTGAGAATGAAGCCCATGGAGCATAGCCTATGTAGTATAACCCACATAGAGAAGCATATGTAGAATAGCCAAACTCTTTTTAATTCGGCCTTTTGGACATTGCCCCCCACCTCTCAAAATAAAAAAACTTTGCCTACCCATGTTTTTAAGAAAATACTCCATTATGTGGCATTTTATAAATTGAGATGCCAGCAGCGCTGCCCTTTTATATTTTAAAAGAGATAAACATATACACACAAAATATTTTTAAGAAGACTTACATAAGTTGTAGTACTAATAAAAGTTTAATGATATTTTGTCTATAATTATCTTTGTTGTAGTGGCAACGCACTTAGTTTGAATTTATTTGATTTGAAGGTCTTTTGTTCGAATCACCTATGTGTGTATCTTAGGTTTACATTTTTTTCTTCTAGCAATATCGCATTACTGAGAGGCTGACATCACGGACCCACCAGCATGCAGCATCCCTCGAGATTTTTTGAGGATAGGATCGAAAAAAGTTTAAATACTTGTACACAGAGGCTAGCATCAGGGACCCACAAGACAGAACATACAAGGCTGCATTGGGGACCTACAAGATAGAACAAACCAGAGAGGCTGACATAAGAGCCCTAGCAGTAAGACCATAAACGGCTGCCACGGTGAAAACAGTGGACGCGGCCAAAAAAAAGTCCATCATACACACATTGCACTTATAGAGAAGCTAACATGTCGGACCCAGCAGGCCCAAGCATAGCCCATGAAATTAGCCTATTAGCCCCAAGCATAGCCCAAAGCCTTCTAATTCGGACTTTGCGTGGTTTTGTGGCTACCGAACATAGCCCATTCAATTTATGAGTGAGCCCATGGAATATAATCCATGATGAATAGGGCATCCGCCCCGAGTTAGCCAAGAATCTTTTTAATTTAGCCTTTATGAGCTTTTTTATACACTGAGGCTGACATCTGGGACGTGAAAAAACTGTTCAACATACACATGTTTCTTTTAAATAGAGGTTGTCAGCTGGGACCCATAATAGACATGTTTCCTGCATAGAGGAGGTTGACATTTGGGACCCAGCAAGTTGCCAAGGTCAAAATAGCGGACACAGCCAAAAAAAGTCCACCATATGCACGTTTCATTTACAGAGAGGCTGATGTGTGGGACCTAGCAGCGCGACCTTATATGATGCTGCATTGAGCAATGTTGCTAGTTCAAAACAGGGAGGCGCGAGCGAGAATTTTTTTTAGCATGCACATGTTTCTTGTAATGAGAGGATGGAATGGGGGGCCCAGGAGGTTGATTAAACGGTAGATGCATCGAGTAGTGCTATCTAGTTTGGAACAGGGTAGCGTGAGCGAAGGAACAAAATCCAACATACACATGTTTCTTCTAATGAGAGGATGACATGTAGGCCTAGGAGTTTGATTAAACGGTAGATGCATCAAGCATCGCTATCAAGTTCGGACCAGGGTAGCACGAGCAAAGGAAAAAATTCCATCATACACATGTTTCTTCAAATGAGAGGATGACGTGTGGGTCCTAGTAGCCTGATTAAACGATAGATACATCGAGTAACGCTATCAACTTTGGAAAAGGGTAGCGCAAGAGAAGGAAAAAAAATCCATCATACTCTAATGAGAGGCTGACATGTGGGACCCACCAGCCTAACTAAACGGTAGACGCATCGAGCAACGTTATCGAGTTATAATAAGGTAGGCGTGACCGAATAGTATGGTCCGCTAGAGACACTGACGTCTGGGACCCACATGCCTCAAAATACTTCAGCGAGTCAACATCGCACGAGGAAACGAAAATCTTTCTTCTGCCACATGCCAGCCGAGCTGCCTTCATGTTTTTAGCATGTTTCATCATAATAGATGGCCGCAAAACCAGAAAAAAACAAGTTTTCCATCAGCCACGGCAAGCCGAAAAATTCGTCGCGGAAGACGCGTCTTCTACGACGATCGTCGGGCCAAGTCATTGCAAAAGGAAACATTTCTTGTAGTAGGAGGTAACCTTCAGAATGCCAGCTAACTTCCATAAGGAAAGGATCAGCTTCAAGGTTATCAACTTCAAGAGTCCCTACCACTGTATCATGGGACGGCAAGCATTCACCAACTTCATGGTGGACCCACATTACGCGTACAATATCTTGAAGAAGTCATGGCCTAAAGGCATCACCACCATCCACGACGACACTACTAGGGCCATCGAGTGTGAGGACCTGAGTGCCAAGGTCACCGATGCCATCATCTCCACTAACGAGCTAGATCTTCTCAAGCTCAATGTCGATCTCGACGATGTCACCATACTCAAGAGCCTAATGCTTGAGGCGACAACACACTGTATGTCAACCTTCCAAGTGGCCAAGGACACCATAAAGATCGATCTAGTGGAGGGCGCCTCCTCCAAGAAGGCCACCATCGGGACTAACCTTAGTCACGCATAGGAAAGTGTGCTCGCTGAGTTCCTCCGAGAGAACCGGGACATCTTCGCATGGAAACCTTCTAACATGCCTGGTGTGCCCCAAGAACTCGCCTAACACCGTCTCAACCTGAACAAGGGTGTGAAACTGGTGAAAAAGCCACTATGTCGGTGCAATGATGAATGACATTGCACAAGGCAAAGAGATTGGGTAGCTCCAAGTTGTCAGCTTCATCATCGAGGTCGTCCACCCAGAGTGGCTGGCGAATCCGGTCATGGTGCTAAAGAAAAATGGCACCTGGTGCATGTGTATTGACTACACGAGCCTCAACAGAGTGTGCCCAAAGGACCCATTTTCCCTACCTTAGATTAACCAAGTGATCGAATCCATGGAAGGCTCTTGGTTGTTGTGCTTCTTCGATGCATACTCGTGTTGGGTTCGCGACATAGAAAACAAAAAAATTCCTATGATGTAAACATCTAAGCACCAAGATATATCTACCTAGATACAATCAACGGGTGGATATACATCCATAGAGAACATACCCATGAAGAGCGACAAAGCATTTTTAATGACACTAATTTCGTGATTGATGTAGTCGTACACTTGTCAATCTCAAGATCGTGATCAAGTTGAGTGAGTCCACCAGGTCCAACACCAACGAATAGGTGTGAGAGTGGAGGAGGAAGGGAGCTCCTTTTATAGGAGGAGGGGGCATCCCCCAAGGGTACATGCGCATGGCATGGTAGTACCACCACCTCTCCCTCCATAATGGTGAGTGGAGCTTCCACTAAGCCCGCTCCCATTAAAACCAACTCCAATCACTTTGCATTAATTTTCCACCAAATTTAATGCAAGCTCTCATTAAATAAAACTATTTGATTTATTTTATTCAGAATTTTTATTTACTTTAATTAACAAACATTCACATAAAACACCCTGCAACATTTCAATATCACATGCAGAACCAGTTTCTAGAAATTCACCGAAACAATTCCGGTTTCCATCGAAATGATTCTAGCACTTTCTTAAATCTATATCTGAAACATATTTGCTCCAAATGGTGTTGGTATCCCTTAAGTGTGTCACCCTACAGTTTGTGAATAATACAGACATGATCGAGAACCCTCTCCGATCAATAATCAGTAGCAGGACCTGGAGATCTATACTGACTCCCACACATTCAACGATGACTCTAGTGATCATGTGAACCTTTAACATTGTAACTAAATCCCTTTGTCTCGCGATATATTACATGTCCGAGATTCAGTCACCGGTATCTACATACCTAGTTTGATCTTGTTACCGACATGCATTCTTTTCTTGTTCCTGTGATATAACATTCTGGTGATCACATCACTTGCTTGCAAGCTATCTCAACGTGATATCACCGAGAGAGCCCAGAGTATATCTATCCATCATCAGGATGGAAAAATCCCACTCTTGAACCATGACCTTTGGAGTATCTGAACCCACCTTTATAGTCACCCAGTTACGATGTGACGTTTGATGTTATCAAGTTACTCTTCTAGTATTAGCAATTAACATGATCTCATGGTCTAAGGACTAAGATTACTTCGTATGATGTTATAGCAATTTAAACACAATGACTTTGACTGTATTTCTATACTTTGGATGAATGTTCATCTCACCATTCAACCAATGTTGTGACCTCGTTATTAACAACATCCAATGTCCATGATCAGGAAACCTTGATCATCTTGTTAATCCACGAGCTAGTTTATAAGAGATGTATAACTAGGAACCCTTTATGTGACACCCCTGAGATTAAGTCTAGACAAATCCCAGACCTCTGTCTGATATAAGCCTAACCTGAATCTTAGAAGCATACAGAGAAAGAATTGGTAACATTACAGTGACCCTACGACACAAAAGTTATTACAGCAAACTCATAACTGAGCAGAGAACCAGATTGTTACAAGCAGAGGTCACTGACCACAAACATCAAACAACGGAAGGCAAATTATGCTATTAAGTATAGCAAACTTAACAAATGGCCTAAGAGGTCTGAAGCATAAGAATGACATCCCAATCCACAAATTCTAGGCTGCCGACCGGTAACCCCAAGCTACTCGTTAATGTCGATGTCGTAACGAACTCATATCTTATGGTAACACTTACCTGCTACAAAAGTATCAACAAAGCAAGGCTGAGTACAGGGTGTACTCTGCAAAACTTATGGATGGTGGGGTTATTTTGCATAAACCTAACTTTCTTTGTAAAAGAGAGAGGAAAAGCTCGACTAATAGAACATTTGAAAGGGGATAACAGGTAACAAGGCTTGGTCAAAGAGGCGTTGGGGCTAACTCGAGCAAAGAAAACCGTGACCAGAGGCTTGGCCAACGGCGTACTGGAAACATGTTCAGCGTCACCAAAACAAACTGACAGAACACCACACAGGCAGTGGAGCGTCTTTGTGCCACCAGGTCATTTGCGTGCTTGAGGGCACCAGCGTCGAGCACGGCTGGTTGCCGGCGGCAGGGCTTCAAGGACCCGACGAGGCAGAGGGGCCCGAGGTGGAGCTGCCCGCGATAGCGCGGTGCTCTACGGACTCGGTCGGGGAAATGGTGAGGCACGGGCTCGATCTCGGGGTGAGGTAGAGCTTGGAGTAGGGGCGGGCGATGCTGCAGGACGGAGCACGGAGGCGGCGGAGCACGCGGCGACCGGACGACGTGCAGACGCGGTCGGAGGGGCGGCAGCCGGCATAGAGGAGGTAGACCGGGCGCGGGAGGCGAGCTCGGGGAGGACGCCGAGGATGGCGCTGGCATGGCCGTGCTAAAGCTGGAGAGGACGCGAGGAGGAGGACAGGGCACGACGCCCAGCAACAGAGCTCGGGGAGGCGGTGCTCGCTGCCGGGCCGACGGAGGCTCGGGGAGGCGCCGCGCGTGGTGGTGAGGAGACAAGGGCGAGGAAGGCGACCGTAGTCGCGTGCGTCAAGAAGGTGAGGGAGGACAGCGGCGGTTGATGTAGTAGGGAAGAGGAGCGTCGGGCGGTGGATGATGCGGGTTGTTGGGGGATCGAGAGGAAGATGAGGAAGGAACGGGGTGCAGGGCATGCACGATGGAGTGGTGGGGCCAGGGGATGCGGGATGGATCGATCGGGTGTGGGGCATTACGTGCGCGTTGCGTCCGTGCATAGCACGCTGTGTGTCGTGCGGGTGCATGACAGGTGCGGCCACCGGGATGGACCGGGGTGTGGGTCGGTTAGGGTTTTAGGTAGGTGGCGGCAGGTGAGGAGAGATGGTTCGGGGATACGGTCTGGGGTAGGTGGGATGGTTTTAGGGCTAGGGTTTGGTTAGATATCTTAGGGTTTCTTTTGGGTCGGGTAGTAGGTGGTTTGGCCGGTTGGGCCTCTGGCCTGATGGACTGCCTCCCCGAAAACTTTATTTTTATTTGTTTGCTTATATTTTAATAAAAGACTTTATAAATAGTATGAGACAAATAAAGATCCAGAAAGGACCGGGGTTTGATTTTTAAATAAAGGAGGGGATAATAGAAAACAAAATAGGCTTTTAGGAAATAGTTTTAGGCAAACATATGCATGATGATGATGCTCAAATGCAATGTGGCACGATGATATAAGCATGCTATCATGATGATACACAAGGGAAAAACACAACGATTTTCTAGTAGTGGTTTTATCGGGGTGCTACACCATGCCTCTCCCATTCCCTGCCACACTTACCTACCTGTATGAATGCACCTCCTTCAAGAACGACCAGAATGCATATGTCAAATGGAACGCCCGAACTATGTGACTCATGGAATCTACTAGGCAAGTTAGTTGGTTGAGGGGGTTTCTAGGCCCCCGTGTGGCTCTACGCTCGTCTGATCGATCAAGAGGAAAGAACTCAGATCCTAGTAGTGGCAAGCATGGGACTACAAAAACCACAACCCATCGTGGCCTCCCAAACAAGCCTTAGCATGTTTAACTTCCATCTCTGATCATACCATGTTATCCTGTCATACTAGGTTCATTCGTCGCTCTGATTCATCAACCGGATGGACCAGCGGTAACAGCTAAGCTTGGGTAAGCAGAGCGGATATAAACATCTCTAACAAAGCCCATAAGCCAAACCCTAGTTACGCTAGGAGCAGTGGATCAGGGAATATAGGCTACAAAGGGGAACAATCATCAGATAGGATTACTCTATCTATCGATAAAAGACTTTGGAATCGTATGCACATGGCAAGAATGAAATACTTTGAAATCATAGGGTTATATCATGTGAGGGGTTTTGCTTGCCTTTGCTTGTTGATACCTAACTATAGATCTTCAGGGTTCATCAGATGGACTTGTTCGTCGATAACCTTCGATGGTGTTGATCTCGATATTCAATCTTGGACTCGGTCTCATTGCTCACATAAACTCCGAGGTCTACCGGGAAGAAGCAGAAACACCGGAAAGGAAAGCGACAATCAACACATGGCATCGATGCAATGCTCAAGCAAGGATGATGATATGACAAGTTAAATTGTATTTAAATGAACCCTATTACATGCTTGGTCATTTTAAACAGGGTCCGAGGGGTACAAACCCTAAAATAGGGGGAACCTCAGAGTCACCTACAGGGTTATTATTATTCTTCTAATTAAACTTGCAATTAAAGGTGTTTATCAATGCATTATTATGAGTCTATTGTGTATATCTCATTTTTTTGAACATTTTGATATAGTATACGTATTTTTCTGATTTAAAATGAATTAGTTATGATTTTTCCCAATTCAAATCCATTTTAAATCATTTTTAAAACAATTAAACAATTTTGGGATTTATTAAATATTTTTCCATTTGGTCCCACATGTCAGAAGTTTAATAATTTCAGAAATTATTTTCCAAATATATTAAAAACCTGACAGACAGTGCCCACCTATAAGGTATTTTCATTTAAAACAATTACAGAAAACATTTAAAATAAAATAAAAGGCTTTATGATGTGGGCATGATGTCATGCTGACGTCAGTCAGGGATTGATCCTCAGATCATTGATCGATCCATCGATCGAGCGCGTGCGGGGTTGCGGGGTTGGGTGTGTTTGACGCGCCAGACCGAGGTGAGCCAAACGGTGGCGGCGCCGCTGTGAAATGGTCGTCGGAGCGACATCCACGATGACGGCCGACGGCGGCGCTTGCAGGTGATCATCGGGGAAGTGGGCTAGAGCGAGAGAGGAGAAGAGGGATGGTGCCTGAGCACCAGTATCTCACCCTGGTGTTGTTGGTGGTGTCGGCGAGGAGCGAGGAGGCCGGAATCGACGGCGAGCAACAGCGACTGGCGTCGGGAACGAGGGGTCAACTGAGAAAATTGGGGGCGTCACCAGCTCAGGCGCTTGTACTAGAAGAACAAGGAGATAGTGGCGGTCCTGGTGGTGGTCTCAGATGGGCTCGGGGTGGCTGGAATCGGTGGAGATGATGACGGCCGATGAGCTAGGGTTAGGTCGGATCTGCGCAGGAAGAAGAGGAAGGGAGAAAGACGTGCTAGCGTTCATCCTACGGCAGCTGGGGTGTCTTATAGGCATCCGGGGGCGGCGGCGGTCATTGCGGCGCACGCGCGCATCCTAGCGACGGTGGATGGCGTCGATGGTTACACGGAGGAGCTTGTCCCCGCGAGGAAGACAATGAAACGATGGGGTAAGTTGGGCTGGGCTGAGGTGGGCTGCTACCGGACTGCTGAAGAGGTTGCAAGCTGTGCTGGGCTGCGCGGCCTGGAGGCTTTGGCTCTCCTTTTTTTAACAAAAGATTTTTCTATTTAGTTTTCTCTCCTTTCTATTTGTATTTTTAGATTTCAAACTATTTTGAATATTTCCAAAATACAAGAACTTGTAAACATATTAAAATATGGCAGAGACCCTTTATAATAGTTTGGGTTCCTTAACTTTTGATCTTTTCAAAATACAAAAACCACCTTTTGAATAAGTTCAAAGAGAGAGGGAAGAGATCAGGGTTTAGGTTTTGCGTATTGTTTTCTTCCATGCATTTTATTTAAAGAAGATGGTGCTCATCATATGCACAAATCAAACCCTAATTAGTATTAGTAAAACTAGGGGTGTTACACTTTATTTGTTTATTAAACACACATGTATTAACATTTTTAATTAATACAATTATAGCATGCAAAATAAACATTTATCATAAACAAGCAAGAAGATAATAACCACTTTATTATTGCCTCTCAGGCATATTCCCTTCAGTCTCCCACTTGCACTAGAGTCAATAATCTAGTTTGTAAACTTGCGCATTCAACACCTATGGCTTTCTCGTGTTGTATATATGTGTTTTCTAGTGGTTAACATAATCTCCGGATCTAACATTTTTAGGTCCACGTGTATTTGTATGTCTTTGCGTCTCTACGTATCACTCATTCTCAAATGAGATGGCATTGTATAAATTTAGTCTTTTGGTGAGACATTTAGTTCCTTTGGGTTAAAACATGTTGATAGTATTGTTGTATAATATATCTTCATAGTACTAGCCCACTGTGAACCAGACCTAGTTTGATAACAAACTACTTAACTAAATTCCCTCCTTTGCTGCTACTATACAAGTCATATACTTAGTCTTTTTGTTGTAGTATCCTTCACAATGTATCAACTTTGGAACTCATCCAAATCCATCATGGAACCTCCTTTCCATTACATTGTGCCACCCATAGTTTAAATTGAGATAAATTTAATTTGTATCTTGTGACAAACTAGTATCAATGTAACACTTTATAATGAACTATTTGTAACTATTTGTCACTTATACATGATATATTGTTAGTTCTTCCAAAGCTCATAAAAATATCTTTACTATCACCCAACGATCATCTTATGAATCATTTTGGTATATGCTCACAACATTTAGAGCATAAGACATATCTAGATATGTACATACGGTATTATTGATCAAAATATTCATGTTATTTCACTCACAAAGTGTCGATACACTTGAATCTTGATTCAATCCTTTCCATGCAGCAAGAACCTTTCTTGTCGTTTTGAAATTGAACCCTTTCAATATCTCATATATGTATGTCTGGCACAACCATATTAGCGCATCAATCTATCCATATAGACATTGATGCCAAATATTCTGGTGTCGCCCAAGTCTTTCATCGAAATCCAATTTTAAAGAAATTTTTTGATCCGTGTCAATAAAAGATACATCATTTCCAGTCAACAACATGTCCTCTACATAATGTATTGGAAATATGTCGCAGCGCTCCTACTTAATTTCTTGCAAATGCAAGCATCTTCATTGTCTCTGATGAAATTAAACATTTTAACATTTTCATCACGGTGAAGATTCCAATTTCGCTATGCTTACTTCAACCATTGAAGTTTGCATGCACTTTTTAGCATCCTTTGAATTAAGAAAACCTTTCGGACCATGTCATGTACACGTCTTAGGTAACCATTCTATTTGAAAAACTTTGTTTTGTTTGTTCAACTACCATATACCAAATTATATGTAGTGGTTACTATATTAATCTGTCAAGACTAAATATCGCTATGAAAGATCAAATCTTTTCATAGTCAACTACTTGAATATTGTCGTAAACTCCTTTCCGACATGTCGACTATTTCATATATGTCAAACATCTATGTCTATTTCTTTATAGATCCAAATACGACCGATAGGCTTCACGCCTTTCCAGAGGGTCTTCCAAGTTCAAAAACTTGATTTCTCATGTATGAAAACTATCACGGATTTAATGACTTCTAGTCGTTTTTTAGAGTCAGGGCCCGTCATCGCTTATTTGTATGCAGTCGGTTCATCATTGCCAAAATAATAACGACTTCTGGTTCAAATCTTACTATTTGATTCTTACTGACCCACATGGTTCAATAGGAACTCTCATCTCCGAGATCACAACCTTTGTAATCACGGGAGCCATGAGCATTTTAGCCTCCTTCAGGACACTTGCACTACTTTGCTTATCAAGTAGATAATATAGGAGAGCCAAAAATACACATTTGTTTGATCTCGTGATTCAATGCTGCAGAAGCATTTTCCAAGTTCAATGAATTTGAGGCATAATCTCACTTGTCTCTGCATTTGTGATTAAACCACCATATCAAAATATTTGTCATCTACAAATAGGAAAATACAGGTTTCCGATAACTGAGTTGTTACATAGAAGTATAGCAATGCCCTTCGGGTGAAGTAACTCTGAACAATATAGGTGATTTTCCGTGCTTACAGAAGTATAACATTCAGACATATATGCACAGAAATATATCCAATGAATCTGATGCACTAATGAGTAGGCACTGCCAGGAACAAAAACCAGCAAATTATTGTGGTCATCTTGTGCCACTTCGCTTGCCTACATTGAGAATAAAAATAATTGAAAATAACAGTCAATTTTTTCTAAGATCGAGAATGGTGGTGAAGTAAAACGGTGTATGTTACATGAATATAAAAGAACTATATAATCAAGCTATTTAAAGATGTGTCATGTTAGACACCAGGCATTATTTCGCAATCTCCGTAACTAAAAAAATGAGTTGGCAAAGTAAAGAGGGAAAGATGTGCATACTTGTGTACTGCGGTTGATGCTATTTTCAGATGGCACAGCTCAAGGCTCAATGAAATCTGTAATGGTTTTCCTAACAGTTTCTTCTGATCAATTAGTCTCAGTGCTAACCATTCGTTTACAAACACCTTGAACATATTTCAAAATGTTGGATTAGTATCTGTGAAAATCAATCATGAACTCAGTATGCACTCTATTATGCGTCAATTCTGGATTGGTATCTACACTATTGTGCAACAATCATGTACCCAACAAAGCAACTATGCAACCAAAATGCCTACTTCAAACACAAATGATCAAGCACAATGCAGATACAATTGGCACTCCAACCTCCTTTTACTCTAATCTAGCACAATATATGGATTCTTCCTCTCAAAGCACATGAACCATAGCTAGCAGACAACTGGGTCGCCGCCAAAACATAAGTGAAAAGGAATTTTAGATTTTCATTTAACTATTACCTTCAATAAACCTCTTATCATTGATGTTGTCAGGAATATACTTAAGGATCAAAGCTTATTGAAATATACAGAAAAAAATCATCGGTGGGAGAACGCACCTGTCACAACATGATACTTGCTTGTTCACCTGATATATGTGGCCCTGGACACGGTTGTCCATAATCAATGACACCCAAGAGCTGCCCGACATCTTTTTTTTGGCATTTAGCTCCTAAATATAAACCGTAAATGTTAATATGAAATGTACATCACTTATTAAGATGAACTGGGCATTTAGCTCCTAAAAATCACTTGTTCAAGAACACTAACTTTTAAGATCTTTTCAAAATACATGGTGTCATTCTTCTAGTATGATGCAACCAGGTTCGCCTACAAGATCATTTTAATACCTATAGGCATTAACTGAGTTTCAGAGAGGGGTGAAAAGCAAGTCTTACAGTTTGGACTCTAAGCCATCGAAGGAATTCACTCCAAACCTATCAACATATTGGCAAGAAAAATATCGTATGAAAAGCAAGTCTTACAGTTTGTAATCTCCTTATCAAGTAAATATACAGATATATTCACTCAAATTTCCGGAGAAAGCATATGAAGCTGAAAGATCCACCGCACATGGCTACACGTAATGGAGTATATACATCAAGATGCACAATTTCCAATAAGTCAGTCACTCGTTCCCCTTTGGCCTATGAATGGAGTTTTAATTATCTCAAGGAAAGTCGCATAAGCGTCATTTGATAAAAATCAAAGACTCCCAAAATCCATCAACATGGAGTTTATTCATGTTTTCTTTCCAATATAATTTAAACGGCGATATCACTTCATAAGTGATCTTTCAATCATTTGTCTTGCGACATTTCAGCATTGGTTTTTATTGACGTGATTTCTCCAACTAGACTTGTAAAAGTTCATCCATCTTCTATGGAATACGGTAATTATTTGAACAACCATAGTTCTCATAATACCGGAATAAAATAACAATTATTTAAACAAATCTTGAAGACTAGCTTTGGTGTCAACGAGAAACACAATAACACTTTATTTGATTTCGATGAACATCATCACATATTCGCTTGCCAGTTACGTAGGCCATTGTATTTCATGAATTGTATTGTTTTGTATGATATTTCACACTAATCAATTTGGTATCCAATACCCAAGAACCACATTGTTTAACAAGTAAAGAATACAACCATAACATGTATATCATCTATATACCTTAGCTGGACATTTCTAGACATTTCTTTTCTGCCAAATATTTTATAGATTCTCTTTCAGCATTTTCTTTTATTTTAAAAGAATCTATCAACATCAATAGTGGCGCCATACACATGACACATAGTCCAAAGCATGTATAGTCAAATACTAATACCTTTGGACTTGCACTTTGAAGTTGATCACCATCATCAAATGTCTAGTTTTCTTTCAAAAGTCCATTCTTTGGTAATCTATTAGTGTAGTAAACATTTTACCTACATCTTCTATTCATCCTTATCATGACAACTTTCATGATCAAGCTACTATAGCCTATAAGGACGAATTGTGAGTATAATGTCAGTTCCCAAAACCTTTTTGGGAGATTAGGATGCCTAGCGTCTCCAACCTTCGCAAATTCTTATACAATATGAGAACGTGTATTTTGCCAAATTATACTCTATCATATTGCAACCATAAAAATTGTTTTAGATATCACAATATCTTCCACACATGATGGTTTCTAAAACAATTCTTTTAGCTCCTAGATAACCTCGATATTAAAACAATATTTGACTATCAGGTATCATGGAGGCAAACATGATACTTTAGATACTAACATTGGAATTCTTACTCTAGATTTAATACTACTTATTAAACTTCATGGAGTAAATACTGTTTGCTAAAAGTTTGCAATAGGACTTTTAAACTTTAAATTGACACTTAAAACAATATGATACAAGTTCGTAAAGTAAATATCAAGAATTCTACAATTCTATTATCTCAATTAAAACTAAGCGCAAGGTAGTAAACATATGCCAATTACTATAACAAATTATGAAAATTCACTTCGATTTTAGTTTCTGATAAATTGAGTTCAACTAATCCAAATTACAAATAAACTCCCACTCAAAAACAACATCCCTCGTGTCTTTTTGGTGATTACATGAACCAAATCCACTACACCAAGTCCGATCATCACGTGAGTCGGTGTAGTAAGGCGAGCATCAATATGTGCATCATATCAACTATATGACTCATGCTTAACCTTTCAGTCCATGTTCCAAGGCCATGTCTGTACATGCTAGGCTTGCTAAGTAAGAACCTTATACCCGCGTGTGTAAAACTGTCTTACACCCATTGTATGAAAGCGTAGAGTCGAGTACACTCGATCATCACGTGATGTCTCGTAACAACGATCCATAGAATGGTGCATACTTAAGGAAGAACACATTTTTATCTTGATATCTAAATGAGGGATCATCTTATAATGCTACTAAAGCACCAAACAAGCAATATAAGATGCAAACAAAACATCATATGCATAAACTGAAATGATATGGTTCTTGCACTTGATCACTATCATGTGCAATAGTGGTATGATCTTTACCATTACTTTATGTGTAAGGCCATGGTCTATGGAACTTACATGGTAGGTATGCTATAACTTCCAATAGTATAAACTATACTTCAAATTATAACATTACCATATCATGACACTTGTCCTGCAACAATCTAAACTAGACGCTTCTAATTTATCAATTGCAAGTTTTACATGGCTTAGGGCTTTCGAAGATAGAACCGGTCTCACCTACGAACATGGAACCACAACGATGATAATAAAATTATTAGAAACTCATTGTAAATTAGCTATTGACTATAGTAGGAGAGACATACACCCGCTAGCCACTTATGCAAAACTAGTTGTTTGTCAAGCGTTGAATATGTCTCATGTGCGAGGACATGTAAAGTTAGTCCGGGCCGCTTCATCCCACTATGCCACCAATATCCAAAATACATAGAAGATGCAATAACATGATCATCAACACCCACATTCTCACATGTGTTCTACCCCTGCAAAGCATCTACACATAGATCAGGCTTTGATACCACTGTTGGGTTCGTAGCATAGAAAACAAAAAAAATCCTACGATGTGAACATCTAAGCACCAAGATCTATCTACCTAGATACAATCAATGAGTGGATATACATCCATAGAGAACATACCCTTGAAGAGTGATAAAGCATTGTTAACGGAACTGATTTTTTGGTTGATGTAGTCGTTCAGTCGCCGACCTCAAGATCGTAATGAAGTCCAGCGAGTCCACCGGGTCCAACACCAGCAAGTCCAGCAACGCAAAGCAGCGGTACATCCATGATCGCACACACGTCCATTACCCCGACAACCTTCACGTCCTTGCTTCGGCGATGCAGTGGAAGCAGCAACTCCTTTCCAGATAAAGCATCGGGAACATGTATCTCTCTAATACGAGACCATGTGGAATAATTTCTAGAGGGGGAGAGAGATTCTTCACGAGGAAGTGTGAGACAGGAGGAGGAGGGGAGCTCCTTTTATAGGAGGAGGGGGCATCCCCCAAGGGGCCCTGCGCATGGCATGGTGGTGCCCCTACCTCTCCCTCCATAATGGTGAGTGGAGCTTCCACTAAGCCCACTCCCATTAAAACCAACTCCACTCACTTTGCATTAATTTTCCACCAAATTTAATGCAAGCTATCATTAAGTAAAACTATTTTATTTATTTTATTCAGAATTTTGTTAATTACTTTTATTAACAAACATTCACATAAAACCCCGTGCAATATTTCAATATCACATGCAGAACTAGTTTTTGCAATTTCACCCGAAACAATTCCGGTTCATCGAAATGATTCCAACGCTTTCTTAAATCTTTATCTGAAACATATTTGCTCCAAATGGTGTCAATATCACTTAAGTGTGTCACCCTATGGTTCGCGAATAATGCAGACATGATCAAGACCCCTCTCCGATCAATAATCAGCAGTGGGACGTGGCGGTCCGTACTAACTCCCACACATTCAACGATGACTCTAGTGATCATGTGAACCTTTAACGTTGTAACTAAATCGCTTTGTCTCATGATATATGACATGTCCGAGATTCGATCATCGGTATCTCCATACCTAGTTGGATCTCGTTACCTACATGCACTCTTTTCTAGTTCCCGTGATATAACATTCTAGTGATCATATCACTTGCTTACAAGCTATCTCAATGTGATATCACCGAGAGGGGCCAAAGTATATCTATCCATCATTGGGATGGATAAATCCCACTCTTGATCCATGAGCCTCAACATAACACCTTCGGAGTATCTGAACTCACCTTTAGAGTCACCCTGTTAAGGTGTGACGTTTGATGCTATCAAGTTACTCTTCTAGTGTTAAAAATTAACATGATCTCATGATCTAAGGACTAAGATTACTTTGATGATGTTATAGCAATTTAAACACAATGACTTTGATTGTATTGCTATACTTTGGATGAATGTTCATCACACCATTCAACCAATGTTGTGACCTTGTTATTAACAACATCCAATGTCCATGATCAGGAAACCTTGATCATATTGTTAATCAATGAGCTAGTTTATAAGAGAGGCATAACTAGGAACCCTTTACTTGTTTATTAAACACACATGTATTAACACTTACAATTAATATAATTATAGCATGAAAAATAAACATTTATCATAAACAAGGAATAAGATAATAACCACTTTATTATTGCCTCTCGGGCATATTCCCTTCAACTCGGGCTATAATCAAATCAAATATGGCCCAGGAGAAAACTTCCTTCATCACGTCATTTGGCGTATTCTGCTACACGGTGTTGCCCTTTGGGAAAAAGAACGTGGGAGCCACGTACAACGGTGGATGCAAAAATGCCTGCACAAGAAGATTGGCTACCATGTCCACACATATGTGGACGACGTGGTCATCAAGTCCAATAAGAAGCCGACCTGATGGTCGACCTGATAGATACATTCGCTAATCCCTACAGGTACAGTATGTAGCTCAACCCAACGAAGTGCGTATTCGGCATCCCGGCTTGAAAGCTACTTGTCTTCATCCCAATCACTTCACTTCAAGAAGACCATATCACTTTACAGGCTCATGAAGAAGTCAAGCTCCGTCAACTGGACCGAGGAGTCCAACGCGGTTCTCGATGCCCTAAAGCAAGCCCTACAAGAGGCACCAATCTTGGCCGCACCACATGAGAAGGAGCCGATCCTTCTCTACAGCATGGCGACCGCCCACGTCATCGGCGTCGTCATAGTCGTCGAGCGGCCAAAGGAAGGCAAGGAGTACCTGACCCAACGTTCGGTCTACTACATCAGCGAGGTCCTCTCTGACTCCAAGCAACGCTACCAGCAATACCAGAAGCTAGTGTACGCAGTCTTCACGGCACAACTATGACTGCGCCACTACTTCCACGAGCACCTTGTCACGGACATTAGCTTGACCCCACTATTGGATATCATTCACAATGGCGAGGTAATCGGACGAATCGCCAAGTGGGTCATGGAGATTGGAGTCTATGACATCTGGTATCTGCCCCGGACTGCCATGAAGACATAGTCACTGGTGGATTTCCTCATCAACTAGACGGAAAAATAGCAGTCACCGACGAGCATCGAGAGGGACCACTGGACGCACTTCTTTGATGTCTCCAAAAACATTGAAGTCATCTATGCAAGCATCGTGTAACCTCTCCTAAGGGAGACAAACTCCGTTACGTTTTGCAGATCCACTTCACCTGCACTAATAACAAAGAAATATATGAGGCTCTACTGCATGGCATGCGCATAGCTAAGGAGATGAACATTAGTCGCCTATAATGCTTCGGCAACTCTGACCTGGTGGTTGGACAAATCTCCAGCACCTATGACGCAAGCGACCCCAACATGGCGGCATACCGCAATGCCGCTGACCAACTTGGCAGCCACCTCGCCGACTACCACATGGAGCACGTGGACAGGAGGAATAATGAGGAAACAAAACACTCTCCCATTTTGGTTCCAAGAGGAGATGCCCCCACCAAGGATTTTCCTATATCATCTACATCATCATTTCATCGTGCCTCTAAGGGAGATCGAGCTAGCAAAACCACCCTTGCTCGACTCGGTCCTTTTCGTAGGCGCCTAGATGGCTCATGAGTGTACCATGCCATACATGGAGTACCTAAAGAGCAATACACTATCAGCAAGCAAGGTGGAGGCGCGACAAATCTCGCGACGAGCCAAGGCCTTCACCATCATCAAGAATGAGCTTTACAAGCATAGTACCTCTGGAATCTTCCAGCCATGTGTATCACCGAAGGAAGGTCGCGTCATCCTCTAGGACATCCAAACCAGCAACATCGGCCACCACGCTAGCTCGAGGTCGCTGGTGACAAAGGACTTCAGGCACGGTTTCTTCTGGCTCACCGCACACACCGATGCCCTCGACATAGTCTGCAAGTGCAACGGATGCCAGAAGTGAAAGGTTCACAACAAAGAAAACAAAAAATTCCTATGCTATGAACACCAAAGGTGACAAGATATAGTCTAGAAGAGGTATGCAATGGGTATTTGTCATCCAAAAAAACTTACCCTCGAAGACCAAAAGTTTTAAGCGAGAAAGGTTCTCATGGATGAAGTAGACGAACACTTGCCTATCTCAAGATCGTGTTGACAAGTACTCCAAACCGCTAGTGCTTCCGTACTCGGTAACACTTACGACTCGATTACGACCTCCTCCCTCGATCCAGCGGGGTGGTAGAAGTAGGGATCCACCTAAGGAAATTATTTACCAATCACTTCTGCTATTCCAGAAACCAAATGGTGGAGGAACTGGAGGAGGGAGAAGAAGTGGCTATGGATTTGAGTATTTGTGAGAGGGTCTGAGAACACTACCATACATAGGAGAGGGGGCGGCATCCCCAAGGGGTGCATAGGCCCCTAGTGGGTTCCCCTACCTCTCCCTTATCGTGTGGGTGCAACTACCACTCACCTCCACTCATGCCTTTTAATTTTAGTGGAATTTTCCACTCAAAATCCAAAAGATTTTCTCCCATTAAATAAATAAACAATTTTCTTTCAGAATTTTAATATTTGTCAACTCTTTTAATCAACAAACATTAACAATTAACTCACTACATTTTTCCAATATCACACGAAACAATTCTGTGATATCACCCAAAACAATTCCATGTTTCTCGAAATAATATATTTGCTTCTAAACTTTTCTCTAGTATTCGTATCCACTCAAGTGAATCGATGAACCTTAAGTGTGTCACCCTATAGTTCGTGAATTATGTGGAAATGATCAAGACACCTCTCCGATCAAATAGAAAATAGCGGGACCTGGAGATCCGTAATGACTCCCACACATTAAACGATGAGTCTTGTGATCGTGTGAACCATAAACACCATAACCAATTCCTTTTGTCTCGTGGTACTTTACTTGTTCGAGACCCGATTGTTGGTATCAACCATACCTAGTTCGATCTCATTAGTGATAAGTACTCTTTACTCGTTCCGTGATATGACATCCTTATTACCTAGTCACGTGCTTGCGAGCAGTGTCAATGTGATATAATCTAGAGGGCCCAAAGTGTATCTCTCCTTCATCTAGATGGACAAATCCCACTCTTTATCCATGATCCTGAACTAATACTTTCAGATTACCCAACTCCACCTTTATAGTCACCTTGTTATAGTGTGACATTTCATATCATCAAAGCACTCCTCTGGTGTTAGTGATTGACATGATCTCATGGTCCAAGGATTAGGGTTACTTCATATGTGTTTGATACAACAATGTAAACTTAATAACTTGATCGCATTTCTATACTTACTTTGGGTGTGTTTTCATCATATAATTCTTCTAATGACATGATCCCGTTATTAACAACATCTAATGTTCATGATCACGAAACCTTGATCATCGGTTAATCAATCATATAGTTTAACGAGAGGCTTTACTAGCAACTCTTGTTTGTTTATTAGAAACACATGTATTAACTTTTTTGGTTAATACAATTCTAGAATGAAAAATAAACATCTATTATAAATATAGAATAATATAATAACCACTTTATTATTGTCTCTCGGGCATATTCCTTTCAGTCTACCACTTGCACTAGAGTCAATAATCCAGTTTACATTGGCAAATATCTAACACCCATGGCCTTCTAGTGATGATAATGTTTAGCTTGTGGAAGCGGTGTAGTCAATGGGTCTGGAAGATCAGATCCGTATGTATTTGAAAACCATTTGCGTCTTTACGCAACACTCATCTCAAATGAGTTAATATAGCATTGTATAAGTTTGGTATTTTGGTGAGACCTTAATTCTAGTCTGAATTATGTTGCTAATATTGTTGTAGAATATAGCTTCATAGTTCTGTGATGTTTGGAACTACACCAAGTTCCATTTATAAGAACTTTTGACTCAAACACCTTTTAAGGTTGTTATCAAAATAATGATATACTTAGTTGTTCGTTTGTAGAATCCGTCACAATTTTCAAACTTTAGAACTCATCTAAATCAAGCATGGAAGACTTCTAGCCCATTGTGCTACCTTTTAGCATAAAGACTTAGACTAATTGAGATTGAAATTTATTTGTATATGTGACAACACTAATAATGGTGTAACACATTACAACGATTTCACTTTGTTACTATTGTATACAACACATATACTTAGTTCTTCTAAAGTAATTCAAGAATATTTCTCATTGTTGTCCAGTGATCATCATATGAGTCACCCTGGTATATGTTGTAACACCTTAGAGCATAGGACATATGATTTCATACATATCATGGTGTTTCATGATTTAAAATCATTCACATGTTTTACTCATCAAGTGACGAACACCCTCATGTTTTGCTAAACTCCTTACAACAAGAATGCTTTCTTGATGTTTCCATATTGAACTACTTCAATATATCTTCTATGTACTTTGACTTAAACTTGCGAGGTGTCAAGATTTATCTCCATAGATCTTGATACTTAATATGGTTTTTGTCCAGGTCTTTTCATTTTGAACCAATTTTCTAATGAAACTTGAATTGTGTTAAGTAAAGATACACAACTTCCAATTAATGATATGTCGTCCACAAAAATTATTAGAAATATGTTTTAGCACTCCCACTTAATTTCTTGAAAGAGCAAGTTTCTTCCCTATTCCTACTAAAATCAAAACTCTTTTATCTCATCCAACAAAGGTTCCAACTCTGTGATGCGTACTTCTCTTATCGAAGTTTGCATACAAATCTAGCATCCTTTGGATATGAAAAAACTCACGGTTGTATCTTGCATACATCCTCGATTTACACTTCTGTAGTTATGATATCCAATTGCCATATCTGAAATATGCAGTGATTGCTAGACTAATCCATATAGAGTTTCAAGCATCACTATCGAATATTTTAAACTTATCATAGTCAACTCCTTGAACTTTTGTCATAAATAGATTTTCGGCAGGTCGTGTCAAGTCTATTTATTTATAGGTCCATTTACATCTAAAATTTTATCCTTCTAGATAGTCTACCAAGTTTAGAAACTTTATATGGATACTATCTTGGATTTCATGGATTCAAGCCATTTAATGGAGTTAGGGACCATCATTGCTTATTTGTATGTGATTGGTTCACCAATGTTCAACAACAATTCTTTGTCTTCAAATCTTTTATTTGATTACGTATTTAACCAATCCTACGAGGTTCAATAGACATTTCGATATCTGGGGCTACAATACTTCGTAGACACAAGAGACATGAGCATCATCATTGTCTCTAAAATAGCATTCGGTGTTGCGCTACTCTGCTTATCTTGCTCAGATTCAATAACACATCGAATTATGTTGTCCTCCCACTAACAAATTTGCGAGAAACTCCTTCGGAAAAATAAGCCACACTACAACAAAATAATTTGTCAGTGGATTTATAGTGTATGGAATACCTAGTTCAGTCCATGGGACAATCAATAAAGACAATTATCCAATTTTGGTTATAAACTAGTTTACTTATGCATTGGATACCAAAACTTAAGAAAATACGATTTGGGTTTTATCACATGCCATAACTCACATGGATGTCATTTCAACGGATCATGATGGTGCTATATTTAGCGTAAAGCGGTAGTATCTAAAGCATGGTACTTCAAAATACAATGGCGGTTTATTTCATTAACATCATTGATCTTACCATGTCCAAACAGGTTCAATTATGTCTGTTGAAAACTCCATACTCATGTGGTGATTCGTGAGGCATAAGTTGTGGAATAAATTCTATAACACTTAGATGTCTTGCTAAGCTTATACTTCAAATGTTCTCCTCTATGATCACAATCATAGATTCTTAATTTGCTTATTACAAATGATTTTCTACATCACGCTAAGATTCTTTGAACCTTTTCAAATGTTTTCAGACTTCTTTCTCATCAAGTGGATACATCCATATATCGACTCAATTCACCAATGGAAGTTTTATGGAGTAGAAGAATCTACTGCACACGATTTACACTTAGTGGATCACATACATCAGTATGTATGATTTCGAGTAAGTAAATCGAAGGTTCAAATTTTTGGCCCATGAACGGATTTAAGTCATTAACTCTCTTAGAAACAGTTTGCAAGCATCAAATGATTCAAAAATAAAATGACTTTGAAAGTCCATTTGCACGGAGTTTCTTCGTGCATTGTTTTTAAAATGACCTAAATGGCGGTTCCACACATAAGTGGAATTCAAATCATTTAGCTTTGCAGCGTTTTAGCATCATAGTTATGGATGTGCATTTCACTAACATGATTTATAATAACTAATTCATCTTCAATGAATGCGGTCATAATTTAAACAAATATTTGTCTTGATTAGACCAGAACCAAATAACAATTTATTAAGTTCCTTTAGAATAAATCATGATGGTTAGGTAGAGCCGACGATGAACAAAATAACATTTTATTTTGTTCTTGACACGCATCTTACCATATTTTTTTCTAGTCACTCAGACCATTTTAGTCTCGTATTGAGTTGCATGACACTTTATACAAACCAAAATAGTATAAATACCCAAGATTTACATTGTGTGGCCATCAAAGAATTACATTCATCATGTGTATATACCAAATATATAACCGAACTAGACTTTCTAGTCTTCTCTTTTTGCCAAATACTTTTGCAGTTCCTCTTTTGGTTTTCTCCTTCAGAAGAAATTCTCAACTCAAACATGACGTCAACAGTTTTGGCACATAATCATAGGCGTGTTTAGTCAAGAACTAGCACCCTCGGACTTGCACTTTGAAGTTGATCATCATATGACACATTTTCTTCCGGATTTCACTATTAGCAATATTTTTGTGTGATGAGCAAATCACTCACACTCCTTATCCATCCCATCATGACAACTTCATGATGAAGCTACCATGGCTTAATTAGATTAGATATGTTAATATTATCATTGTCCAACTCTTTGGAATCGGGACACCTAGCGTATACAACCTTCACAAATACTCATACATTTTATGAGTTGATGTAGTCTCACTAATTTATATTCCATCAAATTGCAACAAAAACAAATTCTTAGATATCAAATATATCTTGTACTTTGCTTGCTTCTGAAAGCAAACTTTTCAACTCCTTATATCACATTGTTTCTCAAAAAAAATTGGAAATTAGGTTTCATGGAGACATGTATGATTTCTGATGCTAATTAAAATCATTGCTCTTTATATTTGAATAATGTAGAGCAATTTGAGGTTTATTGAAAGTTTGGAATAGGACTTTCTCTTTTCTCGACTTTTTTAACAATACGGTACTAGTCCATAGTGCGATTATTAGTTTTACCAATTTTCAATATAAACTAACAAGCCTAGCGTAAGGTAGAGTATGTTCATGATAAAATATAGACTATGTTCATGATAATTAATTTCAAGTTCATTCAAAATTACTACGGTAACTCCCAATAAAAAACAACATCCCTCTAATCATTTTAGTGATTACATAATGAAAGGATAGAGATGTCGCCTAGAGGGTGGGTGAATAGGCAATTTCAAAACTATTACGGTTTTGGCTTGATAGAATGCGGAATTAAACTAATGTTTATTTTTACAAGCACAAAACCTAAATACACTAGGCTCAACTAAGTGCACCAACAACAAGATAAGCTAAGCAAGATAGCACAAGATAAATATACCACAAGTGATAAGCAAGATATAAGTACTTCAAGCTCGATGGCTATCACAAGGAAAGTAAGCTCGGGTAAAGAGATAACCGAGGCACACGGAGACGAAGATGTATTCCCGTGTTCCCTTACAAATAAGGTACGTCACGTTGGAGAGGTGTGGGATTCCACGAAGCATTTACCAACGCCACGAAGGCTCACCTTCTTCTCCGAGTCTATCCCACGAAGGAATAGGCCCTTTCCTTATGGCTAGCTTTTCCTCCACTCCGGAGATGGCAAGCTCCACAACCACTTCACAAGCTCCACGAAGGAGAAGCCCGGGTCTCTTCACAATCTTCCACGCAGAGGACACCACGGCACCAACCGCCAAGCCAACTAGGAGGTCACCCTCCAAGAGCAACAAGCTCACGGTCTCTCACTTGAACAAATCGTAGTGGAGAGCTCAACACTTATGCAAGAATGCAAAGCAAGAACACCAAGGGCATTCAAATCCCTCACTCTCAAATCCCACCAAAGCAACAAGTGCTAGGGAGGAATTAGAGAGGAAGAACAATGGTGGAAGTCAACCAATGACTCCAAGATCTAGATCCAATGGGTTCCCCTCACTTAGAGGAGGAATTGATTGGTGGGGATTGTAGATCTAGATCTCCTCTTCCAAAGCCCTCAAAAAGATGCAAGTATCATAGGAGGGAAGGGAGAGGAAGCAAGCTTAAGAGGTTCAACAATGGAGGTCAATTTCGTGGTCAAGAACCCCCAAAAACGTTGGGGGAAGAACCCCCTTTTATAGGGGAAAGCAAATATGGCCGTTGGGAGGAAACAACGCGAACCCGGTTTGAAGTCCGGTTGGACCGGCCCCAGAACCGGACAACTCGGTCCCAGGCCGGTGGACCGGACTACAAACCGAAATACTTCTGTAAGCCAACCCGAAATAGACTCGTTCGTGAAAACCGGAAAACCCGGTCTGAGATCCGGTCAACCGGAGCTGGAACCGGACCGTCCGGTGTGGGGCTCGGTTGAACCGGATCCACAACCGGGATGAAACTGACTTCACGAAAAACGCAATAACTTTTGCATCCGGACTCCGATTTCGATGATCTTAGGCTTGTTTTGACGAGGACAACAAGCTCTACAATATGGTGCATGAAAACATCATAGTCCAACAAAGGAAGATAGAACCAAATGAGGAAAGGCATGGAGCCTCCCTATAGGAAGAACCGGTAAAACCTTCAAACTCAAAAACGCCATATAAGATGCATACGAATTCCGTTTTCGATGAACTTGGGCTTGTTGAAGAGCTAGCAACAAGCTCAAGAACCTCACATAGAGAAAATACCAAGAAGAAACAAAATAGTAATATGCAAAGTATGCAAAGGATTGAGCTCCCTATGACGATGTGATCAAGTTACCCAACCAAAAGCCCCTCTTGATAGTGCGGCTATCTATCCTATAACCCGGTCTCCCAACAATCACCTTGAGACCGGTAAAAGGAAAACCTAGCAAGGACATACCTTTGCCTTGCGCATCCCGCTTGGTCTTGATGACAACGCTTCAAGCTCCATCCAAGCCGGAATGCATCACTTGATCATTGTTGCTTCGCGAAGATTCATAATTTGCTCCCCCATACACCACTATGGGATAAATTCATTAGGACACATATTCACATGTCCATTTTCACCAATATGGACGGCAAGCTTCAGGCAAATGATCTTCTCGAGATGCTTATCTTGAACTTGCCCTTCTCAACCTTGATGGCGATCACCCCTTGATGCCACCCTTTCATGGGCTATTGAGATCTTCAATTTTGAAGCATGCCCATGGAAAGATACCTATCCCATATATAAAACACAAAGGAACATATATAATGGGTTAGTTCATGATGCATAAATGACAAGGCTTACCACACCACAAGATCCATGTGGTACATTATTTATGCTTCATGCGTTGACCAACTTGAAATCACTCTTCACTCTTTGCATTGGTCAACCAAGAGTCTTCTCATGCTCCATCTCAATATCTTGAGGTACATAAGGAATTCTTCATTTGATTACATGCTCTAAATCTTAGTCAACCATAGCTCAACTAATGAGGCTATCATGACACAGGCTTAGAGCCATATCTTCAATTCTTCTATTGAGATCACACTCTCAAGATCTTGAACATATCATATTCTTCTCTTCAATTTGATGATCTTGATGCCAAAACTCAAGGTATATATTTATCTTCATGGCATCCATACTTGAATCCAACACATGAACTACAAGCATGACCTATGGAATATTCTTTCATATAAAACTCAATGAAAACATTAGTCCATAGGGATTGTCATTAATCACCAAAACCACACATAGGGGCAATTACCCTTTCACATAAACCAAATCCACTACACTAAAATCGCTCATCATGTGAGATGGTGCAGCTTTAAAGGCAAACATTGAGTCATCATATCATCCATATGACTCATGCTTTTCCGTTCGGTTACGTGTTCTGAGTCCATTTTTATACATGCCAGGATCACTAGGTAGAACCATAGTATTCGCGTGTGTAAATATGGCTTACACCCATTGTATGCAAACGTTGAGTCTATCACACCCGATCATCATGTGGTGCTTCGAAATGACAAACTTTATTAAGGGTGCATACTAAGGAAAAACACACTATTATCTTGATATTATGTGTGAGAGATCATCTTATAACGTACCGTCACAATCTAAAAAGATCTAAGGAAAATAAGATGCATAAAAAGGATTAACATCACATGCGTGAATAAAGTGATATATTTTGGTTCTTCTTTGCATTTGATCTCCATCTCATGCGTCATGGCATGATCTCCATCATTTCACCGACATGGCGCCAAGGTCCATGGCACCTCCTTCTTGTTTGTCCTCTACTAATACACCATATTATATGGATATCTGGTATGCATGCCATAAAATAATAAGATAACCATTAGGTTCCTACCGGGTTGTCATAATTTACAAAGACGGTCATCGAATACATCAATGTGTAGCACTGACCATATCACATCACATGCCCTGCAAGAACAAGTTAGATGCCTCTACTTTATCTTGTATTTTTACACGGCTTAGGGCTTTTGAAGATAGAACCGTTCATACCAACAAACATAAAAACCACAATGGTAATAATCAAATTATTAGCAACCCAATGTAGATTAGATCTTAACTATAATGGGAGAAACAAACACCTGCAAAGCCACTTATGCAAAACAAGTTGCATGTCAAGCATGGAACATGTATCATGTGGGAGGGCATGCGAAGTTAGTTCGGATCGCTTCATCTCACTATGCCACTAAGATTTAAAATACATGTGTGGAAACCAGAACATGATCATCAACACCCACATACTCATATGTGTTCACAAAATATCTATGCATAGATCAGGCTTTGATACCACTGAAGGGTTCGCAACATAGAAAACAAATAATCTACGTTATGAACACCAAAGGTTCTAAGATCTAATCTAGAAAAAGTATATAATAGGTAGATGCCATCCAGAAAAACTTACCCTCAAAGACCGAAAGTTTTAACGTGAACGGTTCTCGTGGATGAAGTAGACGAACACTTGCCGATCTTAAGATCATGTTGACAAGCGCTCCAAACTGCTTGGGCTTTTGTGCTCGTTCACACGTACGGCTCAATTAGGACCTCCGTCCCTCGATCCAGCGGGGCAGCGGAAATAGGGATCCACCAAAAAAACTATTTTCCAATGGGTTCCGCTATTCTAAAAACCAAATGGTGGAGCAACTAGAGGAGAGAGTATAAGTGGATATTCACTTGAGTGTTTGTGAGAGGGTGTGATAACACCACTATACATAGGGGAGGGGGCTACGGCCCCAATGGGGGCGCCGCCCCCTAGAGGCTGCCCCCACCTCTCCATCATCATGTGGGTGCAGCTCTCACTCACCTTCACTCATGCTTCTTAATTTTAGTGGACTTTCCACTCAAAATCCAAGATTTTTCTCTCCCATTAAATAAACTAGACTTCTCCTTGTGCCCCGGGAGGCGGTCGGTATGCATAACGTCTAATGGTATGATTACGTTACATGTAAGTGCAAGAAAAAGATGAGAATAGAGACAAATGTGAAAAAACAACAAGCTCTAAGAATAACTGAGACGGTGAGCACGTCAATAAGAATAGAGCCCTAGAGGCTATTTGCTAACAAAGTCGCGAAACCGAGAGATGAAAAAGCGATGTGTGCCATCAACAATGTAGTAAGACACATATCAGTTCACGAATACTTAACATATTGTTTCATGACTATGTCATATGCTAAAGGTGGGCAGCATAAGATACTAAAAAAAGGAATACTTACAAGCAAAATTGATTTCTTCAAATTAGTAAGAGAGTTTACATGAAAAAGTGCCAACGAAAGAAACAACAGAAAAAGTCGGCTACGTAGGACCATAAAGTGTTGGGCTAAAATATCTTCTATGAATTAGAGTGCTAACAAAGCTAACCAATCTAATAGTATACTCTCTCGTCTATGGCGGTGTTCCAATCCTATTTGTCAACTTCTCGTCCTCTAACAATAGCTGTACTGAATCTAAGGCGCGCTCACTTGCATATTATTATCAAGAAACAAAGGATGTCACCATCATCCGGGATGCAACGTTTAGGCAATATGGTTGACTATTAAACGCAAAAGGAGAAACAACACATGGTAAACACATCGATGAAAGATTCTTTGATGACTAAATCTAATGATGGAGTATGAGCTGGCTCGAACGTTACATCGATATTATGGCACGCCGGTTAGACAAACCATTTTATGAGTCTCATTGCATGTTAAGTACAAAGATCGATCAATGACATAATGGTTAGGCAGAGCGTTTAGTGACAACTTTTGCATGACAACTGATATACCTGAGCGAGACTAACACATGGTTAGTGAAGCAAATTGTTGAACCTTTCCACATTAAAACAACACTCACATACCGGTAGAGAACCGTCATAATATTAGTTCCGATAAAGGCATGGTATGTTGCCAAATTAACAAACACAATATGAGTTACTCCAAGGACCAGGCTCATATTTTACTCGACAACAAATAATATGCATGAAAATTTCCATTGATCAACAACATGGTACGGAGACACAATGTTGACATTATCGATGAAAAATTAATCGAAAGCTTGGCGTGTAGACTAAGTGTATATGACTAAGCTTCCATCTTTCGGTAGCAGCAAAAGAAGCTTACCCCTTGGTCTTGTGTAATGAGGCCAAACTGAAGTGTTCAGCCTGAGTGGCGAGAAAATCTTTGGTGCCCACGCTATATGCGTCCATCACTATAAAAATACCCTCCCAAATCCGACAGATTTTTGGGGCGGCACAAGAGAAAAGTACCTGTAAAAGTTAGATGCGCGGTGGATGGGCAACCGCGGCACCATTTTGTCGCGGTGGCCGATAATATGCCATGGCACCCACGATAGCAATGGATTTTGGTGTCGTGATACATGGCCAGGGAAGGCGGCAGTTTTTTGCACTCCGTTTGGCCAACAGAGGCATTCCCAATTTCCGCCATCCATTTCAAGCGCCATTAATTGTTGATGTCCGCTGGAGAATGGCCAATCACTGCCCGCTGACTGGTTAGACTTGTGTAGCTGACAGGTGCGGACCACCACTGCTTGTCGGAGACCGGCGAATGGGCTCTATGAACCAATTCAGTCCACGTTATTGGTTGCACGTATACAACCTAGAAAGCAAATACTACATCTCACCAACAACCCATCATGTTTCATATGTAATACAAGGAGTCCTTAGTCCCCACTCTCTCAACTCCTCTCTCCGTATGGCGCTGTACCCACTCTCTCGGCAAGGCAAACCCTAGATCTAAATATAGTTATTTCTAAAAATATCCTAATATCTCACCAACCGCCCTTCTAAATGTGGTGATGCCTCACAAGCACTGGATTCGCGTTGGAGTCCTCCGAGCCTAATGTTCTTTCTCAATCAGTTTGATGTTGCATCTTATTCTTTCTATAATCGATTAGATGTTGCATCTTATTCTTTCTCTAATCGATTTGATGTTGGATATTGTTCTTTCTTTAATCGATCTGTTGTTGCATCATGGTCTTCTCTAGTCGATCTGATGTTGCATCTTGTTCTTTCTCTAATAATCCGCAGTTGCATCATGTTCTTTCTCTAATCAATCTTCTATCTCTTTTAGATCCACGGTAATGCGGTCACTGTAGCTCATGCGGAGGATTACGGACATGCCTCTGTCGCCTCCGTCTTCACAGTCTCCGTAGCCGTCACCGTCGTCGCCGCCTCCTTAGCCGTCATCGCCGTCGGCGGCATGAAAGCATCCTCGTTCGAGGATGGTGACCCTGTTGTTGAGTTTCTTACAGTAGGATGTTAGCAGAATAGAGAGGCACTCAAGATTAGATTAGGTAGATTTATCCACTTGTCCTTAAGATAAGTGCAAAAATTAGTTTAGTTGTAGATAGTTTTTAGTTCTTTATTTTCTTAGTTTGTTTTGGCATGGATTTCTAAAGAATTAGTGGGGATAAACGCCTTCTTTTTTCAGATTCTCTCTTTAGAAGAGAAGTTGAATTCAAGGATTAGATCCTTGTAAGAAGTGGTTGAAGTGTAATGTGATGTAATAAATATTCTTTTAATAAAATTGAATTTTTTACTTAAATGCAATTAGCTACCTAAATTAATGATTGGTATTGTAATTAATTATCTAGATAGGTGATATTGTATAGACCACGGCATTCGAAATACGTGACACGACATTAAAGTTTCGCCATCTTCAGTAATGTAACGTGGCATATCCTCTGTTGCGTCGTGGTACCACTAGTTCGGCGGATCATGTTGTGTCGCGCCAAAAAAATCGGTCGCCGTTCCTGAATCCCGGACGCAGTTATCCGTGACGGGTTTTTTGCCGCGCCAGCACAAGCGCGATGACTAAGGCTATGCCTCGGTGTCTATAAGTGTCAGCGCCCGAGGTCTGTGTTGCAGTGTATGACCAGCTGCACCTAACATACATATTGTTAGTCCACAATGCAGATGTAGATCTTGTTCTTTCTTTAATCGATCTGTTGTTGCATCATGGTCTTCTCTAGTCGATCTGATGTTGCATCTTGTTCTTTCTCTAATAATCCGCAGTTGCATCATGTTCTTTCTCTAATCAATCTGCTATCTCTTTTAGATCCACGGTAATGCGGTCACTGTAGCTCATGCAGAGGATTACGGACATGCCTCTGTCGCCTCCGTCTTCACAGTCTCCGTAGCCGTCACCGTCGTCGCCGCCTCCTTAGCCGTCATCGCCGTCGGCGGCATGAAAGCATCCTCGTTCGAGGATGGTGACCCTGTTGTTGAGTTTCTTACAGTAGGATGTTAGCAGAATAGAGAGGCACTCAAGATTAGATTAGGTAGATTTATCCACTTGTCCTTAAGATAAGTGCAAAAATTAGTTTAGTTGTAGATAGTTTTTAGTTCTTTATTTTCTTAGTTTGTTTTGGCATGGATTTCTAAAGAATTAGTGGGGATAAACGCCTTCTTTTTTCAGATTCTCTCTTTAGAAGAGAAGTTGAATTCAAGGATTAGATCCTTGTAAGAAGTGGTTGAAGTGTAATGTGATGTAATAAATATTCTTTTAATAAAATTGAATTTTTTACTTAAATGCAATTAGCTACCTAAATTAATGATTGGTATTGTAATTAATTATCTAGATAGGTGATATTGTATAGACCACGGCATTCGACATACGTGACACGACATTAAAGTTTCGCCATCTTCAGTAATGTAACGTGGCATATCCTCTGTTGCGTCGTGGTACCACTAGTTCGGCGGATCATGTTGTGTCGCGCCAAAAAAATCGGTCGCCGTTCCTGAATCCCGGACGCAGTTATCCGTGACGGGTTTTTTGCCGCGCCAGCACAAGCGCGATGACTAAGGCTATGCCTCGGTGTCTATAAGTGTCAGCGCCCGAGGTCTGTGTTGCAGTGTATGACCAGCTGCACCTAACATACATATTGTTAGTCCACAATGCAGATGTAGATCTACAACTTAAAAGCATACACCGATAGATGAGTAAGCATAGTAAAACATTAGAAAACATTGCAGCGGACTGAACATAGAAAATTATTTACATGTGGTTGGCTAGTTGCTTAAATCCGTCGACCAACTGTGCATGGCACTCTTCAGGCCAGCCTGAGACAGTTGGCATATGAAAACGAATGGAAAATAAAGAACTAAACGCTAGCTGCACAAAGTCGTCCCTTTACATTACTCTAGATCTTAATCGTGAGCAAAGGCCTGAGCGCTGAGCCCCGGCTCAGCTACGTTGAGCGTTAGTTTTTTTCGTAACCAGGGAGCCACCACCGGACCGGCTCACGGTCCGCCGCCCACCCTCTCGAAGGGAAGTTCCCATTCATCTGCTGACTCCTGAGAGCCTCCCGCGCCCTGAAATCTAGGCTAGGGTTCCCGTCGGCCGCCCCAACTACTCCCATTGAACCGCAGGCTCGTCATCAGCGTCGACGAATTCTTGCTAGGGATCACCGCCGCCGTCGAGGCCTACTCCCCCACCATGGAAGCGCTGCTTAGGCGGATGGGCCGACGGTCTCGAGGCCCCGCTCGAGGCGTGGATTCAGTCTCGGGGATGGGTGGCGCTGGGGCAGCTGTCGGGGGAGAGGAAGGCGCTCCGACGTCTAACCCTACCCCGACTCTTGCTGTTCCAATTCTGGCCACCACCAGCAGTTGTCGGCACCGCTGCCCGTCGGCAACGCGTTGCGCTGGTCTTCCCCGCCACCTCTCTATCGCCGCCAAGCCCCTGGCTTCGCACGGGACCGCATGTGCTGCCCCGCGTAACCCTAGCTTCGTGGCTCGAGCTTGTCGGCGCGACCCTGCGCTCCTACGCCTCTGGCTGCGTTCTGCAGCACCTACCTCGCATTCTACATCGACTACGCCACCTCGTGACGACCTCAAGCCCCAGCTACTCCACCTTGTGGTGGTGCTGATGCTACTACCATGGGATAGCCGTGGCCTCCCGCCCCAGATGCGGTGGTAGGTTGTAGCCTACGGCTGCCCTTCCTCGACCTCGACCATGGCTCGGCTACTGCACACCTACGACTCAGGTATGGCCTCTATGTGGCCGGCCTTCGAGCCGAGGAATTGTTCTAGGGTGGTTTGGGTACTGCCTGTGTGGCTGTGATGTTGGGGAGATACTAATGATGATCTAATATAATTCTAGGGTTCTTAGATTGGGGTGTAGATATCCTGTTCTGATGAACAGGAGGATATGGTTGCTATCCCTCTGTAGATTAATGTATGTAGTGTGCAAATGGTACTGATGTGCTCTGAACTTCAATTTGAGTTTCTCAATAGGTCAGAGGTGAAATGATACTGTGTCAAGTTAATTAGCGTACAGTGTTTATGGTTAAAATGTACTATCATCGGTGTCTCCTAATTGATGTCCGCTTATCTCTAGGCTGTGAGCTCAGTGGATACTACCACCGAATTTTGCCAATCATAGATATGCATAGACCATTACAATTCACCTATTGTGTACTGCAACATAAATCCAGAAACTTAACTGCTCTTTTCAATTGGGATAATGTAATGAAGACCAGCTGAAAATGTAGGAGATTGACAGTTCATCTATTATCTACTGCAACATAAATCCTGAAACTTGGCTGTTCTTTTCGATTGGGTAAATTTTATGAACACCAACTGAAAATGTAAAAGATCTTAGTCAGCTTCCACCTCAGGATCACAGTTATATATTTGAATTTTTCCTGTGTGCTTGTGTAAGTGTCAGTCACTTAATTTTTTCTTTGAGTGTCAGGCATGTCGCACTTTTAAATGCCTTCCTATGAATTTCTTGACATTAAGGTTTATCCCTGCAAGAAACCATATCTAAAGGACAACTGGAGATATTTAGAGTAAAGATTGTTAAAGGACACATTTACTGCTTATGATTTTGCAGACTAAGCTAGGAAGAGATCTCTTCTATGTCGTCGACCATTTGTTTGTGGATTGGCTTACGCAATGGACAACAATTTCTGTGATCAATCATGCCCTCCAGGGGTGGAGCTGTGACGGGTAGCACCGGTCCAGCAAAGTTACATAGGGGTTATTAGCTAATGGTACTGATGGATAAGTCTCTGTCCTATGGTCTTTGTGGGACAGCACACATGGTCCTTGTGTCAAGGACTAGCAGTTAGAGATAGAGCATCAAGGACTGGTTGTTAGATAGAGCATCCTTGACTGCTGCCTTTAGACTAGCATCTTAGACTAGCATCTAGCATATTCTTGGCTGGTTAGCAGCCTATAAGTATGTATCCCCAACCCCTCAGGTTGGTATGGCATTTGTGTGAGTTTGTGTGAGAAATAGAAACCAGAAAATTGCCCCAACTCCTTGTGTCATCCTCTCCCTCGATGAGAGTTAGAATTCAGCGACTAACAAGTGGTATCAGAGCCAAGTTAGTTTGTAGCCTGAGCATCTCCTGCTCATCTCCTTCCCCGGCAGTAGCAGCAGCTCCGGCTGCCTCTGCTCACTCCTCTCTCTCTGTGCAGACGAGCAGCAGCTCGTCGGTTGCAGCCCCCTCTCCACCCAGCAGCTCCCCAGTGGCGAGCCATGTCCGCAAGCCACTCTCAGCACTCGGTAACCTCGAGCACGCGGCGTCGGCAGGAGGCCGAGCTCGCCGCGGCAGAGGAGCGCGAGCGAGTGGCGGCAGCAACCGCCGCGGCGGCAGCAAGGGCGTCGAGGCTGGCAGCAGCAGAGCTGGCAGCAGCCAGAGCAGAAGTGGAAGCAGCAGCAGCGGAGGATGCAGCACGTGAGGCAGCGGCAGAGGTCCAGGCTCTGCGCGGCAGCATCAACGGCTCCGTTTCAGGCGACGGCAGCGTCGACGGAAACCACGACGCAGCCGGCGAGCGGACAGCGCGGTGGGCCGCCGAGCATGCCCAAGCGCACGGCGGTGGCGCTCCCGGAGGAGGCACGCACGACGGTGGCGCTCCCGGAGGAGGCGCGTGCGGCGACGGCGGCCGAAACGACCAAGACCGCGGCCTCCATGAGGTCCGGACTGTGGTCAGGGACGTTGGTCCCGGTGTTGGGTGGCCTACCCTCACCAAAACCAACTACGTCGAGTGGGCCGCGGTCATGAAGGTCCGGCTCCAAGTGCGGCACATGTGGGAGGCAGTCCAGGATGCCAACGTCGATCACCATGAAGATCGACGGGCGCTGGACGCCCTCCTCGCTGCAGTCCCGCCCGAGATGCAGTTCTCGCTTTCCAACAAGCGGACTCCCAAGGAGGCTTGGGACGCCATCGCTGCGGCACGCATAGGCAGCGACCGCGCCTGCAAGTCCACACTGCAAGTACTTCGCAAGGAGTGGGAGAACCTGGCCTTCAAGCCAGGTGAGGACGTTGATGACTTTGCTCTCCGTCTCAACACTCTGTTGCAGAAGATGGTGCAGTTCGGCGAGGACACCTACAACGAGGAGAAAGCTGTCGAGAAGCTTTTTCGCTGCGTTCCCGAGAAGTACAGGCAGATGGCTCGCTCGATCGAGTCTCTGCTGGACCTCTCCACGATGTCGATCGAGGAGGCGATAGGTCGCCTCAAGGTCGTCGACTCTGATGAGCCACAGCCTCAGTCAGGGTCCATCACCACTGGCGGGAAGCTACTTCTCACTCGGGAGCAGTGGGATGCCTGCCAAGGTGATAGGAAGAAGGGGGAGCCTTCTTCCACGACAGGCGGCCGCAAGCGCGGCAAGCCTCGCAAGGCGCGCAAAGACGCCCAGGGCGGCGCCGCCGGCAAGCAGAAGCCGGCACGAGATGATAGCTGCCGCAACTGCGGCCAGCTTGGCCATTGGGCCAAGGACTGTCGACAGCCACGACGCGGCCAGGCCAACTTCGCACGGGCGGAGGAGGAGTCGGCTCTGTTCATGGCACATGCAAGCATCGAGCTAACTCCAGCAGCACCAGCCGCGGCGGCTCTCCTCCACCTTGACGAGCCAAAGGCACACGCCCTCCTCGGCGATGGCTCCGGCGGCGACAGGACTGACGGGTGGTGCCTAGACACTGGCGCTACCCATCACATGACTGGTCGACGGGAGTTCTTCGCCGAGCTCGACCCCAGCGTGCGAGGCTCCGTCAAGTTTGGGGATGCCTCCGCCGTGGAGATTAAGGGCGTCGGCTCCATCATCTTCACCGCCAAGACTGGAGAGCACCGGCTGCTCACCAGTGTCTACTACATTCCCGCGTTGAGGAACTCCATCATCAGCTTGGGACAGCTGGATGAGAACGGCTCGAGCGTGCTGATCAAGCATGGGATCCTACGCATCTGGGATCGTCATGGTCGCCTTCTTGCCAAGGTAACTAGAGGTGCGAATCGACTCTACGTCCTCAACGTGCAGGTGGCACAACCCCTCTGTCTCGCCGCCCGTCGGGACGACGAGGCGTGGCAGTGGCACGAGCGCTTCGGGCACCTTCACTTCGAGGCTCTGAAGCGGCTTAGTACCATGGAGATGGTGCGAGGCCTGCCGTGCCTTGACCATGTGGAGGAGTTCTGCGACGTCTGTGTGATCACGAAGCATAGGCGGACCCCTTTTCCCCAGAGGGCGAGCTTCCGAGCCAAGGAGAGGCTCGAGCTCGTGCACGGGGACTTGTGTGGCCCGGTGACACCGGCCACACCGGGAGGACGACGCTACTTCTTGCTGCTCGTCGACGACCTCTCCCGCTACATGTGGGTGATGGTCCTCGGCAGCAAGGGAGAGGCTGCGGACGCCATCAGGCGCGTGCAGGCTGTTGCAGAGGCGGAGTGCGGTCGCAAGCTGCGCGTGCTGCGCACCGACAACGGCGGCGAATTCACAACGGCTGAATTCGCGTCGTACTGCGTTGATGAGGGCATTCAGCGTCACCACTCCGCGCCGTACAGTCCACAGCAGAACGGCGTCGTCGAGCGGCGCAACCAGATGGTTGTGGGGATGGCCCGGTCCCTCCTCAAGCAGAGAGGGATGCCGGCTGTCTTCTGGGGAGAGGCAGTGGTGACGGCCGTCTACATCCTCAACCGCTCGCCCACCAAGGCGCTCGACGGCAGGACGCCGTACGAGGCTTGGCATGGGCGCAAGCCGGCGGTCTCCCACTTGCGGGTCTTCGGCTGCCTCGCGTTCGCCAAGGAGCTTGGCCACATCGGCAAGCTCGACGACAGGAGCATTCCGGGAGTGTTCATCGGCTACACGGAGGGCTCGAAGGCCTACCGCATCCTCGACCCGAAGACACAGCGTGTGCGCACGGCGCGAGACATTGTGTTCAACGAAGGGCGAGGATGGGCGTGGGACAAGGTGGTGGATGACGACTCGACTCCGACGTATGACGACTTCATTGTCGAGCACGTCCACTTCGAGGGAGCTGGGGGAGTAGGTAGCTCTTCTTCGCCCAGCATGCCTACCTCAGCCCCCGAGTCTTCATCGACCCCGGCAGCACCACGCTCTCCGACCACGACTTCAGCTGCGACGAGTCCTTCGTCGACTCCAGCACAGCCGGCGACGCCTCGTGCTCCAGCACCGACAGCCACCCCTCCGGGGATGTCTACTCCACCACCAGCTCACGTCGAGCACAGCCCGGTGGAGTTCGCTTCCCCGCTCCCTCACGACGAGGAGCGCATCGACGCGTACTACGACGGCGAGCCGCTGCGGTACCGCACGATGGAGAACCTTCTCGGCGACCAGCCGGTGCCAGGACTGGTGCCACACGACCTGGAGGCGCAGTTGCACCTTGCGTGTGATGAAGGCGAGCCTCGGTCTTTTGCAGAGGCCAAGAGAGACGCGGCATGGCGCGCCGCGATGCAGCTGGAGATGGATGCGGTTGAGCAGAACCGCACCTGGGAGCTTGCTGACCTCCCTCATGGTCACCGCGCGATCACCCTTAAGTGGGTGTTCAAGCTGAAGAGGGATGAAGCTGGCACCATCGTCAAGCACAAGGCTCGTTTGGTGGCACGAGGTTTCGTGCAGCAGGAGGGGGTCGACTTCGACGACGCCTTCGCTCCCGTGGCACGGATGGAGTCCGTGCGACTCCTCCTTGCGCTGGCTGCCCAGGAGGGCTGGCATGTCCATCACATGGATGTCAAGTCGGCGTTCCTTAACGGTGACTTGAAGGAGGAGGTCTACGTGCACCAGCCGCCGGGATTTGCGATCCCCGGCAAGGAGGGCAAGGTGCTCCGCCTGCGCAAGGCTCTTTACGGCTTACGGCAGGCACCGAGGGCGTGGAATGCCAAGTTGGATTCCACGCTAAAGGGGATGGGCTTCGAGCAAAGCCCGCACGAGGCAGCCGTCTACCGGCGGGGCAATGGAGGAAATGCCCTGCTAGTGGGCGTCTACGTCGATGACTTGGTGATCACCGGCACCAAGGATGCGGAGGTGGCGGCATTCAAGGAAGAGATGAAGGCCACCTTCCAGATGAGTGACTTGGGGCCCCTCTCCTTCTACCTGGGAATCGAGGTGCACCAGGACGACTCCGGGATCACGCTTCGACAGACCGCCTACGCCAAGCGCATCGTTGAGCTAGCTGGGCTCACCGACTGCAACCCAGCCCTCACTCCGATGGAGGAGAGGCTGAAGCTCAGCCGCGACAGCACGACGCAGGAGGTGGACGCTATGCAGTACCGGCGTCTTGTGGGGAGCCTTCGCTACCTCGCCCACACACGGCCGGACTTGGCATTCTCCGTCGGCTACGTTAGTCGGTTCATGCAGCGACCGACGACGGAGCACCAGCAGGCCGTGAAGAGGATCGTCCGCTACATTGCGGGGACTCTCGACCACGGTCTCTACTACCCTAGGTTCCCTGGGGCGGCACACTTCGTCGGGTACAGCGACAGCGACCACGCCGGTGACATCGACACCAGCAAGAGCACAAGCGGGATCCTCTTCTTCCTCGGCAAGTGCCTTGTGAGCTGGCAGTCAGTCAAGCAGCAGGTGGTGGCCATGTCTAGCTGCGAGGCCGAGTACATAGCGGCCTCCACCGCTTCCACTCAGGCGCTCTGGCTCGCTCGACTGCTTGGTGATCTCCTCGGTCGAGACACTAGAGCGGTGGAGCTCAGGGTGGACAGCAAGTCCGCTCTGGCCCTGGCGAGGAACCCCGTGTTCCACGAGCGGAGCAAACACATCCGGGTGAGGTACCACTTCATCCGAAGCTGTTTGGATGACGGGAGCATCACGGTGAGCTACATCAACACCAAGGATCAGCTTGCAGATCTGCTCACCAAGCCTCTTGGGCGGATCGCGTTCGTCGGACTCTGCTCCAGGATTGGGATGGTCCAGCCTTCCCACAAGACGACGCACAAGACTTAGGGGGAGAATGATGGATAAGTCTCTGTCCTATGGTCTTTGTGGGACAGCACACATGGTCCTTGTGTCAAGGACTAGCAGTTAGAGATAGAGCATCAATGACTGGTTGTTAGATAGAGCATCCTTGACTGCTGCCTTTAGATTAGCATCTAGCATATTCTTGGCTGGTTAGCAGCCTATAAGTATGTATCCCCAACCCCTCAGGTTGGTATGGCATTTGTGTGAGTTTGTGTGAGAAATAGAAACCAGAAAATTGCCCCAACTCCTTGTGTCATCCTCTCCCTCGATGAGAGTTAGAATTCAGCGACTAACAGGTACTTCATGCCGTTAGCACCACTAGGCCCCGGAACACTTGGAGATGCACATTATGTGCGAGAGTCCCATGTGCATTGGAAAGTGCGTCCGCTTAGTCGATCGGCAATGCAGTTCTGGTGCTTCTTCGCTCTCCTCCAAAAATATCAAATACCGTTCCTCTAAAATAACAATTTCTAATACTTCCTCTGTTGCAAATTAACTAACTCAGTTTTGTCTAAATGACGTAGTATTTTAGTGTATAGATATAATCATATCTAGACAAAGTTGAGTCACTTAATTTGGGACAGAAGAAGTACAATATATTAACTAAATTTTGCAACTACGGCGGTGCCATGTACTCATGTCAAAAGCACTTCCCACATAGCGCACATGTCCATGCTTCCATTTTCTGCCCTCTCCACATTGCTCATGTCGCTACTCCTGCTATTTGTCATTGTCCATTTATGAAAATTTCTTCTCTATTTTCTACACCATCTGGCTTGTGTGTAATTTATCTATTTCCATTTTTGTTAGAGTATTTATGTTTGGGCTGCCATAATACATTTTTTACTATGGTCTATTTTAGTTGCAAGCTACAATTTTTTAAATGCAACAAGTAAGCACTTGTATTGCTCCGTTTCTAGCTCTGCCATTCATCCTCCCTGTACTTGCACGATTAACTCACCAAAGTATCCTTGGTAATGTTAATGCCATGACTTAACTTAACTTTCGGGTGGATACAGAAATGTGACTAACTTTTGCAATCTTTATGCTTCCTGTGCAGACTTTGTGGATTCTTTTAGCTGAACGTATGCTTTTCTGTTTCTATGCAGATGCTGTTGGTATATTGGTAGGTATCTCCTCAAAGCAATCCATGATGCCTCCTCCCCCAAGGCATCCATGTACCCCAACATAGTTCTCGGACAGGTATTGCGGTATCGGTGCACGGGTGGCAGCTGCAGCTCTCTTGTCATGCCTGCCTGCTGATGGGGGTTGCTTTAGGTCGCCATGGAACTGGGAGTTGTGGCCGTTTCAGTGCCCCTTCATTCATGCGATGGTTCAAAATCAAATTCACGGTGCCACATACAATGACTCTTTCTGCTGGGTCGACCACACTGTCGTCGCCATGGAGGACCATGATGTTTTAGCCCCGTGCACCCCGTCGATGCGTCGAGTATGGTGTCGACAACCCCCTGGCTCTTAGGTACGTCTATTTCCCCTTACATGTACTGTTCCAATGTAGATAATACTTTCATTTTATTTATTTATTACCAATCCCCCCCGAGAAAACCCAAGAAGACATGATCCTTCGATGTGTGCAGGTCGCGCAGCATGATTGGATGGGATTGATTGTGATAATATGCTTCTACATCAAGCCTGCAAACTTTTTTGGGGATTCTCCGTCAAAATAGAGGATATATAGCAGTATGCATTATACTTATTTAGTGACATGATTTTCATCCTACTGAGTTGTGAGATCCTTTTGGTTATTTTTTTCTCTTTAGATTGTTAGTGTTTCTGGCATGTGACAGCATAGAACTTTAGGGGGATTGAAAACTTTTGATGCAAACTTTTTTTGTTGTGGTAATTTTATTTTGTAGCATGAGCGTTGTCATAATAGACTATTAGCATGGCATAGCATGATATACTTTGTTTCAGATCTACTCCCTTGGTTTCAACATATAAGATGTTTTAGCTTTGTTAATGGATTGTATCTAGACCCCTTTTAGTGTGTAGATTCATGTAGGTTTGGTCTAGATACAATCCATTCACAAAGCTAAAACATCTTATATTTTGAAACGGAGGGAGTACATACCTAAAGTATATATTAACCTTTTTATGTCCTGCTATAATTGCCTAAATTATGTTCTAGCACTAAGTTTTCAATTTTTATGTTTACGAAAGGTACTAAGCTCATTTGTTGATGTTACTCGGTAAAAAGCAGGAAAGCTATTTGTGCTTTACTACCGCTCATGCCATACTATTATTTTGGTGGTTATAATTGAATAAATCTCCTACTGTTTCTATTTTCCTATATAGTCTGGTGCCAGAATTGTTCGCGATGTTGTCATATCTATCCAAAAAATTATGAAAGAAAGGTATTTTGGTTCCTCAACAGTATCATTGGGACATTGAAGACGTTAGCGATAGCTCTATGTAATAATTTTGGGGTAATTTACTTCACTGCCATCATATGCTTCTATATTCAAATGTCTTTTTAACAGTAGAATGTTGGAAAACTTCCAATAATATAATTGTATATCCAGTTGAATGATTATTTACTGATGTTAATTTACAATGTTGCACCTGTCAAAAATCCGCCTGATGATACCAATATACTTAGAGATGGCACCCTTTATTTCTTTGTTATTGCAAAATGAATGAGTGAGCAGGCATGTTTCATCCTTTTGTTTCAATATTGCAGCAATTTTGGTAATAGGTTCACCTATCATAGAACAACCTTCTGTGGAGTGTTAATCTACCATTAGAATTATTTATAGGCTTAAAAATGATTTAAAATGGATTTTAAAAATGATTTAATCTACCTGGTCATGACCCAGCCAACTGAGGCTGCTCCCGCGGGTGCGTTTACAGCCATAGGATCTTGCCTGCGAGCCATCTTCAATTGTCCATTTTGTAGACAGGAGCGAGTTACCGTTACCCGTGTTATTTCTCTGTCCCCACTGACGTTTCGGGCCCGCTTAATGTTGGGTTGTAGCATCCTTATTGGGTGTACAGTTCATTCCGTAAAAAAGCGTGAACATTTGCTGCCCTTTCTCTCTCTTCCCCTGCCCCACCCTACTCCTTTGTCCTCCTCTTCCTCCAGTCCACGCCAATGTCGTGCCCGCATGCCACCGTCCCACGCAAAGCCCTTCATCCCTTTCCGACCTCCCCCAACTCCCTGCAAGTGATTGTGTGGACAACCTCGCCCGACTCCGTCCAGATCAGGGAGCCGCCCCAACACCCCGGGATTCTCCCCACGACGATGTCGATTTCACCAGCATCGATCTAGGAATATGGGGGCCAGATCCTCCATGGAGTGGGTGCGATGATGAATCTGACAATGGCTTCTCTTCTCAGGGTGCATCCTCGCATTTGCACTAGAGCTCCTCTCTTCCCTATCATTCTCTTTGCCTCTTGATCTCCCATGGTTTGATGGAACCACATCTTGCTACGTATTGATCGTTTTTCACCGGAGAGCATATGGCCTTCTACTTCCTGGCTCCAAATTTAAAGCCTCTTTTTTTCTTCAAAAGAACAAAGTAATATACTTCAGAGTGTATCCACGTGGTGTTAAGGTGTTCTTCACATGGCCCCTAATCCAAAGAAAGTTGTGCTTTGATTGATCATTTTTCCCTTTATTATTTATTTGATGGCATCACATCTTGAGAAATAGATGCGAGAATATACATGATGTGAAACTAATAAAATCCGTGGCAAATATTATAGAAATTGAAATATGGGATTGTTTGATTCCTTGATTTTTCAGATTCAATAACTTCGCTACCGTAGCAATGGAGTCCAACAGCCGGTGAGCGTGGCGCTGTCCGGTTGAGATTTGGCTGGGTGAGTGGCCTTATGTGTCCTAGACAACTACTGCTGCAATGGAAGCGACGTGGTGTTCATTGTTCTCCAAATGGTATCCAAAGAAAGTTGAGTTGTTGTTCATCATTTGGTTTTTTCTTTATTAGTTAGCGTTGTTTCTGGCCTACCATGGCATCGCATTTAGAGACCATGGAGAACATACATGATTAATAGGAAGGGAGGGGAAGCTATGGAATTCATTGGAGTTATTTCCTGACACCTTGATGTTTAGATTCAAGAACCTACTTTCCATACTAATGGAGTAATGCATACTGAATATTATATATGCTGACTGTAGGCTCCTCACTATTTCTCTTGCCTTCACTTGGCAGGCAAAGTGCTATCTGCATGCTCCATTGATGATGTCTAGGGTATCTTGATTTTATTTGGCCATTATGTAATTGGCAAGCCGTCAGGCAATGAATTCTCTCTTTTTTGTGATCTGAAGCCATTGTTGACGATCGTATCAAATTAGTTTTTCTTGGATCCCCTAATTATCTATCCTATCAGCACATAACCTATATCTGGCAAAATAGTGTTAAATTGGATTTTCTTGAATCCTTTTGCCTCGTGCCTGTTTAATGTGGGAATTCATCCGTTGTTGAGGTTTCAGCGGTATGTTTAGAATAGTTAGTCATGCTTAATTGGTTGTGTCAGGTTTATGTCTATTGTTGCCGCTGGATTGCTATTCCATAGTTTCTCGCTTGCAGCTTGCAGCTTTCAGTTTTTTCGTCCCAAGTTGATCGAGAATTCTCTACCATCTGACCAATATTATCTTCTGAACTTAACTATGATATGTACTGTAGGTGGTCGATGAAAATCCCATGTGAGTTACACATTTTATGGCACGGTGGAAAGTGGAGGTGAATAGATTTTTTGCACCAAAAACACCATTACCATGGTTTCCTGCTCTTCAAATCCAATATGTAAGTGATTGTGCAAATCAATAATTCTAATAACTCAATCTCTATGATGAATTTGTTTGAGGGAGAGAATATTGTGCAATTAGAAGTAACAGGATATTATCGTCATGTATGAGTAGAACTTATTTGTACGTACTATCTGCATGCACCAGCTGATCCAATTGTCTATATAATTATTACGGAAACAAGAAAATGACTTGTGTAGGATTCTGATTTATATCTACCTAGGATATGCAAGTCTATTCTAGACAGTAACATTTTCCTTCTGCTAGAGGAGTTCTTGTCCAATATACACTAGGATCATTGCTACGTACGTGTGCAGCCCCTTGAGCCCCTTGCCATCTTCTTTTTTGAAACCGTGATTTGCTGATCATCTTTTAATATGAACGCTGAATATAATTTCAGTTAATTCAGTTCTCATCTTCAAAGTGCTAGAATTTCTCTTCAAAGTGCATCTCCATATACTAAAAATCCTAAAATATGTGTCACAATATGGCCAATCCATCTATGCCGTTAGTGTTGGGGCTATTTTTTGCTGGTAGGCAGCTAATTTAGTGTTTACTAAGAAAAACTGAGATCACCTGAATTTCTATATCCCATTGAGGATGACTTACCTAGCTATAACTAGACGTTGTTTATGAGATTTTACAGCATGCCCACCGCATCCTAATACTTGAAAATTGAGGTTTTTACTGGTGGACAAGGTCTTATGTACACTCAGCATGTTGGCGATTCTACAAATTCATCTAAAATCTCACCAAGAGCGGATCTCCCACCTAAAACAAGTTACTTTTTCAAGGATTTTATAGCATGGCTACACTCTGTTAAAAAACTCTAGAAGACCATACCGAGGCACACACATTTTTCTCTAGGCTAGGTGTCGGTGATCTCGCTACATGTTTTTCACACCGGCATGCAATAAGGTCTATTTCTTTCATGCCAAATACATGATCATGATTTATGTGGCCATAGTTTGAGTGTGCAAGCGCGCCTATTTGTATGCTTATTGGTCCTGATCATCGTTATTTTATATGCATGGTTGCATATATAACACTTGCCCGTCTGTGCAATTTTCCAAGTTATACGCTTGTCCTGCATACCTTTTTTTTAGCTGAAGTACTGCATACCTTGGATATGGCATGGGCCTACCTATCCATTATGAAGGGATCAACCATACAACCATGTGGAAAAAAGACCAAGTGGATTGGCTTTATTTTTTTTGAAACAAAACGGGCAATTTTGCCTCATTTTATTTAAAAAAGTCAAAGAGAATTGACCGGTTCATTTGCAGGGGAACCGGCCGAAAACCCGTACAAATGCACCAATGTCGTCATGGAACACGACCACATTGGGCACACCACCCCAGCCAACCTGGCTACCCACACGAAACACAAGCACACAAGAAGACCCACATCGAGGTTGCCACATAACGTCATCGTCATCACTCCTCCGCGAGCCCGCGACTCCGACTTCACCGGCGACTCCCAAAACATCGCCTCACAGACGGCGCCGAAAACCATGTCGGCCTATGCCATCAATTGGCCACACGCGCCAAGGAGAGACAGCTCCGACTCCGACGACGAGCTTCACAAGGGAAATATGCTAATCTTGCGCCGACCGAGAACCTGCAGAGACCACTGGCGGCTGGTCATCGTCACCGCCTGGACTCGCTCCACCGCAGCTTCGACTCCACAGCAACACAGTGAAGCAAGAGAACCCATTGAACACGCCGGGAAAACCGACTACCGAAGATTAGCCGCGAACCGACCTCCGCTCGAGCCATCATCTTTGCCAAACTTCACCCTTGGACCTAGCAAAGCTGCCTGACAACAAACCTTCTTCACCGAACCCTTGGTCATAGGTAACTCCGAGACGATGCCCCTGTTAGCTTTGCGACAAGTAAATAACGAAGAACGAAAAAAAAATCGCAACAAAGGGGACACAGATTTAACGTGGAAAACCCTCTCCAACAAAGAGAGGGGAAAAACCACGGGCGCCAGCCAGCGAAACTTCACTATAATGGAGAGTGTTTACACAAAGCCGGGGATTTCACAGATGCAACTTATCCCAACCGGCGGCTTACAAGAAGTATATATAGCGGTGGTAACCTAGGTCATCAACGATCCGCATCGGCCCAAGCCTCCGGCGACGGGCCTCGCTCTGCTCAGTCAGAAGTTGGCCTTTACTTTGTAGAATTTGGATCAACATATAACAGCCCCCAAGAAGGTAGGAGACACAAAAGCGCCCCCATCGCCCGATACCAAATCCCTCCGGAGTAATGGCCGCAGGGGAGGGGAGAGCACTCCACACGACGATGCTTCCAAAGAAGTCTGAGACGCCCTCAGGCGTCACCATCGCCAGCACCCGCTAGCACGGAGCGAGGATTTCTCCCGAAAATGCTCAGCACCCATCCCCCACACATGGCCCCCCACAACCACCACCATGCGTGGATTGGCTTTATACCGTCATAGAATAAGCATGTTGATTTCATGATGAAAAGAGTTTGGGGGCGCCCCTATCAAAGGAAGCTCGACGCGAAAGAAAGCCTATGGTAGAGGATCATTGAGCTGATGAAGTTAGTCATAGGGTACGATGTCAACTACAATTACGCAAAGATAACTTGACAGCAGCTAAAGCAGCTGGCCGGCGATTAAGCATCTTTAGGTGCATGTCCATACCTTGCAAGAAGGTTATGTCTCTGCTAAAAATTCACTTAATTGAATCATGCATTCTGAGCATAGCATAGATGTGTGCTAAATACGAAGATACCCTTCATGTGCCGGTGACGCTTGGAGCACTGTCTGGGAGGACACTCATGGGAAAGTATAGCCTATACTAGAGGCCACCTGTTACCTGTATGGAGAGGTTTTACCAGGGCTTCCATCGGATTGTTGTTCAACTATATGCAGTCTGGGCGAACTGGATTGATAAGGTGCGTCATTCTGTTCTACTCCTTCCGTTTCAAAATATAAAATGTTTTAGCTTTGTGAAAGGAGTGTATCTAGACCTATTTTAGTGTGTAGGTTCATTCTAAACATAGATGAATCTACACACTAGAAAGAGTCTAGATACACTCCATTCACAAAACTAAAACATCTTATATTTTGAAACGGAGGGAGTATAACACAAAGAAAGGTCACCTGATCTTGCTATCTACATTTTATTTACTATTCCATGTCCTACAAGGTTTGGTGACAATTTTGTATGTAAAGCAGGGGTCATCATGCCATACACAAGGGTGATGGATGCTTGTCTTCATTCTAGCAAAGCAATCCCGCTTAGGTAGCCAGATTTATCCTGGTTGCACACCCTGCACATTGTGTCTATTGAGCTTTGCTCCATGTATTGTATGTGTCGTTGTGGGTCTGTAACCTGGACTAGCAGTTTGTGGGTGCTGATGCACCTTGGATCCTTATTGCTTATGTGTGATGGCCGTCAGTCATGGTTTAGCTCTATTGTAGAACTGCAGTTGTGGCTCATGAATGTAGCTGAACATTTAGCACCAAACATTTATGCCTACCGTTCATGTCATTATAAACCAGTGTTTACTATTTCAGTTCTGATGGCATTATGCCCCAATGTTTACATTTTCAGTGATGTTGTATTCACTGGTTTCCTGCTGAAACTTAGGAGTTCCACATGTGTGATATCAAGAGATCCATCAACATATGCTTTACCATCCTAACATAGAGTATGACATCTGATACCGAACTGCTATTACCATGTTTTGACAGTGCACCGACATGCTAACACCAAGGCATTCAACAACGTATCAGCATGCCATAATAGAGTTCAGGAACATATGGTGATTGGTGAAGGACGTTGGGGATGTTGGTTATTTAGCGATGTTGGTTGAAATAACATGGGAAGTTGTTTATGCAGAAAAGTTGTACCGTGTGTTATTCTACAACGGGTTTTCTCGAAATTGGTCGTTGCCATGGGATCTTTATCTTCTTAAACTTGGTGTGATCTATCTAGACATTAGATGTTTTATCCGCCTAAACTTTGGTGCTATTTTTTTCAATTTAGTCTCCCTGATTGTAATAAGGTGACACATGCTTTAGCGGCAGTCATCTAAACTTCTCTTACTCGATGATTTTCTGAACAATGTAATAGTGTTGATGGCTAGCGATTTGTGTGCTAAACCTAAGTAATTGAATGGGAGTGTTTCACACAAAAAAAGGATACCAACATGGTTATGTCCGGCCGCTTCCAGACTAAAGAGACTAAAGAGTCCAAAGATGAATCGCACCGGTCACATCATGCAACAACGCCAAGCAGGCGTCGCGGCGAAGTGCACTTGTGCGTCTAGTACCTATTCAATCAGGAATACAAAGAAGAAAAAACAGCGGCCCCGGAACGCGCCCACGCCACAACAAATTTGTCAAGAAAGACGTAGAGAAGGACAAACATCGGCCTCGGGAATGCCCGTGCCACAACAAACACATCAAGACACGGCTGCGGAAGAAGAACGAACCGTAGTAGAAGAAGCGGGATGGGATGAAGGTGGCATTTGCAGCGTTTCGTCACGCTTGGGTCATCGTACGATGAAGCGAACATTTGCACAGATTTATTTTCATTCGTCTACCCGACGATTATATGCATAAACAGGTAAGGTTTGTAAGTGTCTCATCACACTCGATTTTGTCGAGGTTTATGAGTAAACGGGGGAGTCAGCCTTTTTTCCTTGACATTGATCAACTGAATAATTGTGGAGATGTCTGTTCATCGTTCTTTGGATGGATCGCAGGGGACTTTTCATCGTTACAAAGGGCTTTCAAGATTTCTTTTCACCGTGTTGGGCTCTTCATAGGATTTGCATCCAATGTTTTCGTTCTTCGTATGATTTGCGCAAATGTTTGTTTTATACTATTCACAGCGGGATTTTTTAATCGTTTTCAGGTTTTCATACGATCGTAACAAACGGTTTTACAGATCTAATCCCGTCATGGTAGTAATTTTATATGATTCATAGTGAACGTAGCTGTTTCAAAAGATTCTTAGTCATTGTATGTTTCATACGAATTTCACTAAAACATTTTTTTCTAAACGGTATGAAGTCAATGGTCTATTCATAAGAGTCGCAGTACACAGACGTCTCATACGCTTAGTACTGCTCTTTTTTCATATGATGTGCAGCCACATTTTTTTCTTCAGATGATTTGCACTCAGCGTGTATTTCATCTGGTTCGCACTCAACGTGAGATTTTATAGGATTCACATCACAATAAAAATTCTTGCATTCAACAGGTTCACATTCAATGAGTTTGCATTCAACGATTTCGCTTTTCAGTGTGTAAGGAAGAAAGAAAAGGCAAAAATAAAGAAAGATACAGAGAAGCAGTCGAAAAAAATAAGAAGCAAGCCAAAAAACATCGAAAAAATAGGCAAAAGAAGGGGGTTAATACTTACCTGACCCCGCGTCGTCATCAATAGCCAGACCACCACTGCCCACACCCTAGTCCACAGCTCGAGCAGCATCGCCAGCAACCTAGATAAGACAGAGAATGCACGGGCGAGACCTAGCCTCCGACTGCACCGAAGTGTGGGAGGGCAAGCGCTCATGGCGTGTCCCATCGTTTAGCTGGCTATTTGCTCTTGTCGTGGTGGTGTCACGACAGATGCCATAGGTAGGCTAAAGATGGGGCCCATAGACACTAGTGCTATCCAGGGAGGGATAGTGAGGTGAATCCGCACACGAAGGACACAAGAACACACACGGTATACCCAGATTCGAGGCTCCCCTAAGGAGATAAAACCTCTACTCCTACACTAGATCTTATACTTGGATCTCTAGATGAATACAAGTGCTCCTTGAGTTGTATCGAGAGGAAGGAGGTGAAGTGCTCCTGCATTGTTCTCACTCTAGGGTTTTCTCTTAGAAAAAATGGACCGACCCTCTCCTTGGAGGCCCTGGCTCACCTTATAAAGGGGTGGCCAGATTACAGCTAGGGCTTACATGGCCTTGATATTCCTTGAAGATGATTGTCCCGAAATAGTAGTTCGACGCCCTCCTTTCCTCTGTCGCCAGCCTCTGCAAGGCAATGGCTCAGAGTCCACGTTGTCTGACCATTGGGGTCAGACATTGTCACGTGTGTGACCCTCTGTTCCATCTCTGCTCCTTTGTCCCTTGTCGCTAGCACTTGTCTTCCTGAACAAGACAACTCATGACTCGGCCCCAGTCTGGATAACTCAGCCAAATCAGTAGCTACAAAGATAAAACAACCTAGACCTCATGCCGACATATGCCGGCCGAGTCTCGTAACCTGGCCGTAACTCGGCTGGCCCTTATATACATCGGCAAGCTCATGCTTTAGCCTATTTATGCCTCGGTGGACCTTGTCCTTATACCTTCTCTTGACCCTACCTGGGTTCATCCCCCCAACATTAGTCCCCGAAGCTGGTGCGGTCTTAGCAGCTCTAGCTGGAAAGGCCACAGCAGGTTCAAACTATCTGGATCTTTGTCCATCTTGCCGACATACATTTATGTAGGCCAATACCGAATTTAACTCGGATGCACCACTTTGTGAATTGGTATTCAATTTTACATTCCTTGGCTCTATCCGAGATATATCTCGCTGGCCGAGTCATAGCGTTGTATCCTGTTTATTCTCCTTAGATGCTTATCTTCTCTTGTACTCCTCACCAAATCCTACGTGTAAAGTAATGATTACCCCTTTGCCTCATTTTAAGGGTCGTGGCAGCATTCACTGCCACGCGCTATCAGTTTTTACTGTGGTGCGTCCCATCATGGCGTGCCCCCTCGATAATTGCAGGGGCCACGAAGCGTCGTTACGCCTCCACGCCGTGTAACCGTGCGTGTGGCACGATCTTATGTGCCAGTTAACGAAATACATGCCTGCATCGTGTGGCTGGTGGGGGCAACTGATCCCTCTACCCACAATCCTTAGCATGGTTAAATAGGGGAGCGGGGGGAAACCCTCAGTTACTTTCCCCCGCTCTCACTTCTTCTTCTTCCTCCTTGCGTCGTCGCCGTTGCTGCTCTCTGCTCTAGCGACCATGCCACCCCTTTGCTTTCTCTACTTCCTTGCTTCACCGCAGCGCTACTCTTCGCCGCCGCTATAGGGCCACGCCAGTCTGTGCCTCTCTCCCCCGACGCAAACTCTGCATCTGAGGGGAGCGATCCAAAGATGGCTCCACGAGACATGGTCGCTGTCGATGATCACGAGGAGGGTGGTGCCGTCCTCAAGGGCGGAGCATGGGACGGCTCCAAGGTCACCCAGAGGGAGATCGATTAGCTGTTGCGCACGCGCAAGATTCCCCCAGGGGTCACCTGCCAGTTCCCTGACGACGAGAAAATGCCCATTATTGAAGAGGGTGAGTTTGTCATCTTTTTGGCCCACTTCGCTTATGGCTTTGGCCTTCCTATCAGCAATTTTTTGAAAGACTACTTCGAGACTTTTGGCCTCCAGCCTCACAATCTGTCGGCAAACACCATAGCCTTCCTCTCTGCTTTTGTCTCTAGTACCGAGGGATACCTCGGCCTCTGACCCAGCTTCTAGATCTGGGCCAAGTTCTTCCAGATCTGAGCCAATGTTGTCCCCAATAAGGATCTTCACTCTAGCGAGAAATCTCTGACCCAGTGCGGGGCGGCTAGTATTACACCTCGGAAATTCTCCATCTTCCCCCGGATCACATGCCTCGAGTCATGCAAGAAATGGGCGAGGACATTCTTCTATGTGAAGAACAATACCCCGAATGACATGATTCGGCTCCCTACCTTCTCAGTCGGTGTCCCCAGAAAGCTCAATTGGGACCTCGACCCGAAGAAGGACAACCCTCTCGTCAACCTTGTGGTGAAGCGTATCCTCGAGCTGAAGGATGCCGGGTTAACCGACGATGACCTGATGGCTAATTTTTCCAGCAGCCGAGATTGCCCCTGCAACAACGCAGCCACAACATATGCTATATGAGCGGCTCCCTCAATACGAACCGTGTTCCTACGGTCGAGCTATCCAAGGCCTAGGTCTTCAAGTGAGTCAAGTCCATCTTCAAGACGGATCTGACGGAGGAATGGGAGTGGGGCATGGAGCCCTTCAGCTGAGATAAGTGATGACCCACAAGTATAGGGGGTGTATCGCAGTATTTTCGATAAGTAAGAGTGTCGAACCCAACGAGGAGCAGAAGGTGCTGGCTAGTGGTACGGATCAGGAATTCTCTGCAAATACTTAGCAAACGGATTTTTAGGGTTTTTTGATAAAGCAAGTAAACAAAGTACGAGTAAATAAAAGACAATAGGAATAAATGCAGCAAGTGGCCCAATCCTTTATGCAGCAAAGGACAAGCCGGGTGTATTACTTAAGATGACCAAACGTTCTCGAGGACACATGGGAAGACTGTCAAGTACTTTCGCTTCATATAGTTGATTAATCTTCTCTAGCTTGCTAAGTGTTGTGTGGGTGAACCTGTGCTAATGTATCGCCCCATCCAAGACTAATACATACTTGTGATTATACCCCTTGAAAACATCCGTAAGTACGAGAAAGTAATTAAGGTAGAAACCTAACCACAGCTTTAAACTCTAAGACCCTTACGTCCCTTGTGCAATGGTTTCCTAACGGGGGTTCATGTTTTTGTCACTCCGGCAACCCCTACGATTAGTAGCCAAATACACAATGCATTCCCCTAGGCCCATATAGGTGAAGTGTCATGTAGTCGACGTTCACATGACACCACTAGAAGAAGTACACCACAACTTAAATATCAAACTATTGAATCTTTCTCAACATAACTCCACTACTAACAACAAGGCTTCTCCCATGTCCTCAAGAACAAACGAACTACTCACAAGACATCATATGGATCATGATCAAAGATGGAATAATGATGTATAACAATCTAAACATAAACAATAATTCAACGGTTCACTCAATAGCATCAACTACAAAGAGTAATCAACACCGGGAAAGTTTCCCCTATGAACTAATGCAAGATTCAACCAATTGTTACAGCAATATGGAGATGGTGATGAGGGTGCTAATGATGATGGTGGTGATGATGATGATGATCCCGATGAAGTCCAGCTTGATGGTGGTGTTGATGGCGATGATCTCCCCTCTTCGGGAAGGAATTCCCTCGGCAGAAATCTGTGTGCCTGAGAGATCTTTCTCTCTCGGTGTTTTCCGCCCCGCAGAGGCGGCAGAATCTTTCTGTGGTCGCTCCCCGAGTCTTAGGGTTTCGGGAGGATGATATACGTCAGAGGGGAGAGGCTGGAGTGGGCCAGGGTGGCCACACCACCCCCTGGCGCGGGGCCCGCGCCAGGGGGTGGTGTGGGCCCCCTGTGGCCCATCTCCACTCCGTCTTCTGGCATCCTTAGTCTACTGAAAAAATAGGATTTTTCGTATATTTTCCCGGATTTTCTGATCTTCGCGAATTTTGCCTCCAAACAACACCTTTTCCATCAGAATCCTGACTACAGCGGTCCATGCTCCAAAAGTCATTAACCATGCAAAAACAGATGAAATAACATAAGTATCACCTCTCAATATGAAATATATCAATGAATAATAGTGAATTAAGACATAGAATAGTGATGCAAAATGGACGTATCAACTCCCCCCAAGCTTAGACTTCGCTTGTCCTCAAGCGAAACTGAGCTCAATAAACATGGCCTCCGGTTTATGGAGTGAAGAGTCGATAAAAGAATATGGACAAGAAGCATCACATTCATCAAAACACAGATCATAATAGAAGACAACTCACTATTATATAACCCAACTTGTAATAAGTAAAGAAAACACAATAAAGATACATAAAGTGAATCAAAATTGGTAATGGCAAACTTAGCTCTTGGTCGAAGAATAGTTGATAATTTGCTGAAGTTCACAAATAGTTGGTTTTCAATGATAGCTTTCAAAGCAGTAAACATCAAGATAAGAGCAATGTGCAATACAAGGAACATAAGACATGATTGAATAAATCATCATATGAATGAATGAAACACAACAACTCAAAATACTTGCTGAGATAGAAGGAAGTAGGTTTACTGACTCAATCTAAAAAGTAAAAGAAAGGCCCTTCAAAGAGGGAAGCAGGGATTCCAAGTCTCATAAAGAGCTCCCAAAAATTATGATACTTCCTAGCTTTCAGCTCTCATTGCCCCCATCATAGGCATCTTTAGGTGATTAAGGTTAAAGTGATCAAATATGAGGATATGCATTGACAAGTTGTAAGTTGAGAATCTCATGTCTCTTGAATACGAGGGCCGCTCCTCATGCTACTTAAGTTTAGTCACCGGTAAGTTCTTGTCATCGTAAGCATATGTGTATCATAGAGAACCGTCAACGGGGTACCCCTTGCCCGATGATACGGAAGAATCCCCATATCAAAATGACAAGGCAAGCAGACAACAAACATCTCAGTAATCTTCTTATTTACCATGGGAATATGGTGCTTTTTTCTCTCTTTCCTCTTTTCATAATATCTCTTTTTTCTCTTTTCTGTTTTCTCTTTTTCTCAATCTCTATCTCTTTTTTATAAGAAGAATGCTTCATAGATACTCGTTATGGTTACGCTGCAGGTGTCCACCATGTTAGCATGCATTAGACCAGCGGCCCAGGCATTTCTCTAACACATATGCATAACTCCATGGACTTACAACTCCCCTTTCATTTCACACCGACGACATCCGTAGACAAAAGAACATGATATCAACTTGGTACGAAGTACCAGTGCAATGTTGAAAGCGTTCCCCATGACAGCATGGTTCTGCTAATCCACAACTTACAAAGCGCAAGCATATACGCAACATAGGTGAGCACAATGGTTCAAGTTTATTAAGTGCAAGGAAGTAAAGTGTGCCATCAAGTTCGTGAGAGCTTTAATCACTAATTTTCATATAACAAGTTTAATTTGGGAGGTAGATAAAACAAGAATTTACTTGGAATAGCAATAATGCTACTAGGTAGGTATGGTGGACACAAATGGCAAAGGTTTTGGTTTAAAGGAGGTGGATGCACGAGAAGAAATCCCTCTCAGTACAGGTTTTTGGCTAGCAAGGCTGGGTAGCAAGTACAAGAGTTGAAGGAAACAAACAAACATACAAGTGATAAAAACAAACATGCAATCTTCCTTGGAAGCACAAAAGATCTTAACTAGAGAATACTAAACTTATGAGCAAATCAAGAAAGAAAGATGATGAAATTATTTTTCTTTAGAGTACTTTTATCTTTTTCATTCAACTCTCAAAAATAGTGTGCTACTGACCGAGCCAGGTTTGCCAAAACCAACTAAATTAACTCAATGATCCCAAAGTGCTACCAATACTAACAACAAGATCAATCACATAACCACGAATTGAAAACTAATATAAGCAATGCAAAAGAGTAAATGATAAAACTTCTCATTAATATTCCATAACGACAACTCACACCAAGATCTAATGAGAGAGCGGACACTTCCATAATGCAAACCATCCTACATAATAACTTCTCTATTCATGATATGACTCTAGTAATAAGATAAAAAGATAGAAGATAGTGATGTGATACCGCGGCACTCCCCCAAGCTTGGAACAAACCAAGGGGATGCCAAACCTGATGACGAATTACTCCTTAGGTGGTGGTGGTATCCTCTCAGTGAGCTCTCTAATAAGTTTCCCCAAGTCCTCAATCTCGAAGGTGAGATTACGAATCAGCTGTGAGTTTTGCTCAATGCGGCTCATGATCATGTCAGGTTGAGAATTCCAGCTCTTGCTATTCTTTCCCCACTCTTCCTCCTTGAAGTCTTCTTTTCCTGCATGTCTAGAACGAGGCAAATCCCAATTGGAGGGTAATTTCCCCTTGGGCATATTCTGGTATTGATGCTCATGGATAAGGGTATGGAAAGGATTCTTGGTGTGTGGAGGAAGTGACCGTGGAGCCAAACTGTGACGAGGAGCTTTCCCCCCAGTCTGCATCCATGCAGTCCTTCTAACCCTGGCAAGTTTCGTCACCACTCCAATGCTTGCAATGGTAGTGCCGACGTGTGGATGTTGGCCTTGCTCCTCTTCACCTTCACTCTTGATCTCCTTCTCGTTCCCGAGGTCTTGGAGGTCTTCCTCCATAGGCTCCTTCCCTTTATCCTTGGCGGACACCATTGTGCTTCTAACCTTTCGAAGAGTATGTCCTGGCAGAAACAGATAGAAACAAAAACGCGACGAAAACACGATATACGAACCTTACGAGATCCGGGGGGGTTATATATTACAAAGTGTCATAACAAAAGGAAGGTACTAGGAGAAAACGAGTCGGAGGCGGAGTCCGGGGTGGACTCACCACCTGGTGGCACGGCCAGGGGTGGGCTCGCGCCACAGGGTGGTGTGGGCCACCCTGGCTTCGTTTCCGTCCCTTTTTTCGCTTCGTAACTTCCCTTATTGGCTGAAAACTGCAAAAATATAGTTGGATTGTATTTTCGCGAAACTTTTCTTACCAGAACTATTACCTATTTGAAAACAGACTCTGCAGGTCTCTGAATTTGGTCCTTGATGAATTTCTCCGGAGTTATAACTTGAAAGGAATCAACGTCTTCATTGTAAGAATCTCTAGCAAATAGTGCTTGAGTCGCTGCCCATTCACTACTTGTGTAGTATTATCTTTTAAAGAAGAAATTTTTATTGCTCCTAAACGGTATACTTCTTCAATAATGAAAGGTCCTTCCCATTTTGACAGTAGCTTTCCTGCAAAAAATCTGAGGCGAGACCTATACAATAGAACTTTCTCACCAACATGAAATTCTCTCTTAAGTATTCGCCTGCCATGCCATCTTTTAACTTTTTCCTTAAAGAGCCTAGCATTTTCATAGGCTTCACTCCTCCATTCATCTAAAGAACTTAAGTCAAATAATCTTTTCTCACCAGCGAGCTTACAATCTCTATTTAGTTCTTTAACTGCCCAGTAAGCTTTATGTTCTAATTCTAAGGGTAGGTGACAAGCTTTCCCATAAACCATTTTGTAAGGAGACATCCCCATAGGATTTTTGTAAGCAGTTCTATAAGCCCATAAAGCATCATTCAACTTTTTAGCCCAGTTTTTTCTAGATCTATTAACAGTATTTTGCAAGATGGATTTAATTTCTCTAGTTGATAACTCTACGTGCCCGCTAGTTTGGGGGTGATAGGCTGAAGCAATCCTATGATTAACATCGTATTTAGCAAGGGTCTTTCTAAAGCCACCATGAATGAAATGCGAACCCCCATCAGTCATGAGCTACCTAGGCACTCCAAACCTAGGAAAGATAACATCCTTAAGAATTTTTAGAGAGGTCTCCCCGTCAGCACTCTTTGTAGGAATGGCTTCTACCCACTTAGTAACATAATCAACGGCAACAAGAATATGAGTGTAACCTTTCGAAGGAGGGAAAGGACCCATAAAGTCGAATCCCCAGCAATCAAAAGGTTCAATAACTAGAGAGTAGTTCATATGCATTTCATTGCGTCTATAAATATTACCAACACGCTGACATTCATCACAAGATATAACAAATTTTCTTGCATCTTTAAAAAGGGTAGGCCAGTAGAAACCTGATTGTAGTACCTTCTGTGCAGTTCTATCTCCTGCATGATGTCCTCCATAAGCACTACCATGAAATTTACGCAATATCTCCTTTTGTTCATATTCTGGAACACATCTTCGCATAATACCATCCACTCCTTTATATAAGTGTGGGTCATCCCAAAAATAATGCCTCAAATCATAGAAGGACTTCCTTCTTTGCTGAGCTATAAAAGTTGGAGGCAAATACTTGGAGACAATAAAGTTAGCATAATCAGCGTACCAAGGGCTCCCTCGCGAGCTCACCCCTACTGCAGCTAACTGTTTATTTGGAAAACTATCATTAAGAGGCATTGGGTCAAAAGATATGTTTTCCAAATGAGATAAATTATCAGCTACAAGGTTTTTAACACCCTTCCTATCTACTATATATAGGTCAAACTCTTGTAGAAGCAGCACCCATCTAATAAGCCTAGGCTTAGCGTCCTTCTTCGTCATAAGATATTTAATAGCAGCATGATCAGTATGAATGGTGACTTTTGAGTCTACAATATAGGGCCTAAACTTATCACAAGCAAAAACAACAGCTAAAAATTCCTTTTCAGTAGTAGCATAATTCCTTTGAGCAGCGTCTAGAGTCTTACTAGCATAATGGATAACATTTAACTTTTCATCAATACGTTGCCCAAGGACAGCCCCTACAGCAAAATCACTAGCATCACACATTATTTCAAAGGGTAAACTCCAATCACATGGTTTGAACAATAGGGGCTGTAGTTAAAGCCTTCTTAAGAGTTTCAAAAGCTTCCTTACAATCATCATCAAAAACGAAGGGTACATCTTTTTTAAGAAGATTAGTGAGGGGTTTTGATATCCTAGAAAAGTCTTTAATAAACCTCCTATAGAAACCAGCGTGACCAAGGATACTACGAATACCTTTGACGTCTCTTGGACATGGCATCTTCTCGATTGCCTCAACCTTAGCTCTATCAACTTCTATGCCTCTTTTAGAAACTTTATTCCCAAGAACAATCCCTTCATTAACCATGAAGTGGGATTTCTCCCAATTAAGAACAAGATTAGTTTCTTCACATCTCTGCAAAACTTTATCAAGGTTGTGCAGACAATTATCAAAAGAAGTTCCATAGACAGAAAAGTAATCCATGAACACTTTTACAATTTCCTCACAAAAACCATGAAAGATATCAGACATGCACCTTTGAAAAGTAGAAGGATCATTACATAAACCAAAAGGCATACGTCTATAAGCATAAGTTCCGTAAGGGCAAGTAAAAGTAGTTTTTTCTTGATCTTGTTGTTTTACAGCAATTTGAGAGAAACGAGAGTAACCATCAAGAAAACAAAAATGGGTCTTTTTAGACAACCTTACCAAAATTTGATCAATAAAAGGAAGCGGGTAGTGATCTTTCTTAGTAACTTTATTAACCTTCCTAAAATCAATGCACATCCTATAGCCTACCACTATTCTTTGAGGAATAAGCTCATCATTATCATTAGGGAGAACGGTAATACCTCTCTTTTTAGGAACACAATGAACATGACTAACCCATTCACTATCAGCAATAGGGTAAATAATACCAGCATGAAGGAGTTTCAATACCTCATTCCTTACCACTTCCTTCATCCTAGGATTTAAACGTCGTTGGTGCTCCACTACTGGCTTCACATCTGGTTCTATGTTGATAGAATGCTGACATATAGTAGGTGAAATCCCTTTTAAATCATCAAGAGTATAACCCATAGCTCCTCGGTGTTTCCTCAAAACCACCAATAACCTTTCTTCTTCCTTCCCTAAAAGTTTAGCGCTAATAATAACATGATATATCTTTTTTATCATCAATATAAGCATATTTAAGATCATCAGGGAGAGGTTTTAGATCGAAAACCGGATCCTTTTTAGGTGGCATCGTGGTACCCAAGTCTTCTACAGGCAAGTCATGCTTAAGCATCTTAGGTTGATCACGGAGAATCCTGTCAATCTCATTCCTTTCTTCCATGAAGATTTCACTTTCATGATCTTCCATAAATTGCTGCAAAGCATTGTTAGGAGCAAGAGAAATAGAAGCAAGTTGTTCAACTCTAAAATCCTCATTATGGGTTTCCTCTTCACAAGGTTCTTTAGTAAATTTCGAGAAATTAAACTCATAAGATCCCCATCAAACTTAGTCAAGATTTTCTCCCTCTTGCAATCAATAATAGCTCCACAAGTACTCAAGAAGGGTCTACCAAAGATGATAGGATAAGTTTTACTAGCAGCTGAACCAAGTACTAGAAAATCAGCAGGATACTTAACCTTACCACAAAGAACTTCCACGTCTAGTACAATACCAATTGGAGAGATGGTCTCTCTATTAGCAAGGTGAATAACCACATCAATCTCTTCCAATTTGCAGGGACTGATTTCATGCATAATTTCTCTGTAAAGCTCATAAGGAATAGCACTGGAACTTGCACAATTATCACATAAACCATAATATCAATGATCACCAATTCTAACAGAAAGCACAGGAACACTAGCCTTTGTAGTTCTATTAGGATGTGAAACAATATTAGAAGCATCCTCACAAAAGATTATGTGCCCATCTTCTATGCTTTTAGTGGCAAGGTCTTTCACAATTGCTACCACAGGTTCAATGTTTATTTGTTCATCAGGTTTTACAGTTCTCTTTTCACTTTTGGTGATTACATTAGTTATCATAGGATGGTCTTTTACCTTTTCGGGGAAGGGAATCTTCTCGATATAAGGTTCGGGTAAGATGGGATCAATAATGCAATATTCAGCACTTCCAATAGGAACATAGTCAACAATATCTTTGTAAGGTGCATGGTATTTATTCCATCCCCTTTTTGGAATTTTGATATAGGAAGCAAAAGCTCTGAAGCAATTCGTAATAACTTGCAAATCAAGACCATAAACATTACTAATATTTTGAAAGTCATCAGTTCTCATAAAATATTCAATGCATTCATAATCATAATTTATACCTGATTTTCTACCCTTGTCATTCTCCCAAGCTTTAGCATTATCTTGAATACGGTCCAGAAGATCCCATTTAGCTTCTTCTTCCATGCGAGTGAATGATCCAGCACAAGAAGCATCCAATAAATCCTTATCATGTAGAGGGAGCCTTGCATAAAAGTTGTTGATAATAATATTGTTGGGGAGCTCATGAATGGGACATTTGAGCATTAGTAACTTCAATCTCCCCCAAGCTTGAGATGTACTCTCTCCATCAAGAGGCCAAAAGTTGTATATTTGATTCCGATCTTTATGAATCTCACTAGGAGGATAAAACTTTGAATAGAAGAGAGGCACTATTTCCTCCCATTCTAGAGCTTGACCATTCTTCAGCAGCTTATACCATTCCTCAGCTCTTCCTTTCAGTGATAATGAGAATAACTTCTTCTTAACTTGATCTGTAGTAATACCTGCACACTTGAACAACGCGCATAATTCGTGTATAAAGAGCAAATGATCACCGGGATGGACAGTTCCATCCCCAACATAGTAGTTATCCATAACACGATCAATAATTCTTGTAGGTATTTTGAAAACATCATTCTCAGCAGGTGGTGGCTTATCTACTACCTTAGCAGTGGTAGTAGCATTACCAAATAAGAAACTCAGCGAATTATCCATATCAAAAATAAAGCAACTAACAGCAGTAAACAATACTCACAGTAGAAGTTTCCTTTACCAGTTCCACTCTCCAATAGTGCTTCACTCCCCGGCAACAGCGCCAGAAAATAGTCTTGATAACCCACAAGTATAGGGGGTGTATCGCAGTATTTTTGATAAGTAAGAGTGTCGAACCCAACGAGGAGCAGAAGGTGCTGACTAGTGGCATGGATCAGGAATTCCCTGCAAATACTTAGCAAACGGATTTTTAGGTGTTTTTGATAAAGCAAGTAAACAAAGTACGAGTAAATAAAAGACGGTAGGAATAAATGCAGCAAGTGGCCCAATCCTTTATGCAGCAAAAGACAAGCCGGGTGTATTACTTAAGATGACCAAACGTTCTCGAGGACACATGGGAAGACTTTCAAGTGCTTTCGCTTCATATAGTTGATTAATCTTCTCTAGCTTGCTAAGTGTTGTGTGGGTGAACCTGTGCTAATGTACCGCCCCATCCAAGACTAATACATACTTGTGATTATACCCATTGCAAACATCCGTAAGTACAAGAAAGTAATTAAGGTAGAAACCTAACCATGGCTTTAAACTCTAAGACCCTTACGTCCCTTGTGCAATGGTTTCCTAACGGGGGTTCAGGTTTCTGTCACTCCGGCAACCCCTACGATTAGTAGCCAAATACACATTGCATTCCCCTAGGCCCATATAGGTGAAATGTCATGTAGTCGACGTTCACATGACACCACTAGAAGAAGTACACCACCACTTAAATATCAAACTATTGAATCTTTCTCAACATAACTCCACTACTAACAACAAGACTTCTCCCATGTCCTCAAGAACAAACGAACTACTCACAAGACATCATATGGATCATGATCAGAGATGGAATAATGATGTATAACAATCTGAACATAAACAATAATTCAACGGTTCACTCAATAACATCAACTACAAAGAGTAATCAACACCGGGAAAGTTTGCCCTATGAAATAATGCAAGATTCAACCAATTGTTACAGCAATATGGAGATGGTGATGAGGGTGCTGATGATGATGATGGTGGTTATGATTATGATGATGATCCAGATGAAGTCCAGCTTGATGGTGGTGTTGATGGCGACGATCTCCCCTCTCCAGGAAGGAATTCCCCGGGCAGAAATCTGTCTACCGGAGAGATCTTTCTCGCTCGGTGTTTTCCGCCCCGTAGAGGCGGCGGAATCTTTCTATGGTCACTCCCAGAGTCTTAGGGTTTCGAGAGGATGATATACGCCAGAGGGGAGAGGCTGGAGTGGGCCAGGGTGGCCACACCACCTCCTGGCGTGGCCTAGGGCTGCCCGCACCAGGGGGTGGTGTGGGCCCCCTATGGCCCATCTCCACTCCGTCTTCTGGATCCTTAGTCTTCTGGAAAAATAGGATTTTTCGTATATTTTCCCGGATTTTCTGATCTTCGCGAATTTTGCCTCGAAACAGCACCTTTTGCATTAGAATCCTGACTGCACGGTCCATGCTCCAAAAGTCATCAACCATGCAAAAACAGATGAAATAACATAAGTATCACCTCTCAATACGAAATATATCAATGAATAATAGTGAATTAAGACATAGAATATAGATGCAAAATGGACGTATCAATAAGCTTGTACCCAAGGTAGGTTCTTTGATTCCTACCTTATTTGATTCCTCTTATTTGATCAATAAGCTCAACCTCAACCTCAAGAACAAACAACCTCTACCTCAACTTCAGCTTCAGTCCAGCAGCAGGAACCACCACCAGCAACATCCGAGTCTCCCAAGACTCGGCCACGAGACCCGTCTCGGCGAAGCCCATAGGCCAAGACCCGGCAAACTTCACAATCTCAGCCTCAACAAACCTAGGCAACATAGCCTTCGCCAACTACCTCACAGCAGCAAACAATTCCTTCTGTCAAGCAAAACAAAGGAGGATATGGGGCCAAGGAGACCAAGAAGAAGGCAGGAGAAGCATCCTCACAGCCATCCATTGCCATGATGTTGCAGAAAGGTGCTACTCCTTCTGCCTCGGCCGCAGGCAAGAAACTCACGCTGTATCAAGCCCAACTACTACAATGGCTGCTCAGAAGGCCTCTGGTGGGAAAGGCTTGGTCCTGACTTGGACGCCCAGTGGCAAGAACCTCGGCTCTCTAGCTGAGTATGCCGAGAACTAGAATAACGCTGATTACAGCGAGGTTAGCTCTGCCAATCCTCAAATACCTCAGAAGTTCGGTCCCGCACAGTTTGGTGACCAGATGTTTATTGCCAACCAACCTATTGACGAGACTGGGAAGATGATGGAGGTAAATATCTCGGTGCACTTTTTATACTTGCAATAGATAACACATACCCATTAGTCCCCGAGTCTCTGGGAGGGTAAGCTATTACTCGGTCAGATGATCCTTTAGGATAGCACTTAGTATGTTAACTTTTGATCTTAGCATATCCGAGGTATTTAGTCAAGTCATTTTAACTTAGTGAACATTCCCTTACAATCAGATATCTAGCCACCAAGATTGGGATCGATTTTACTCGGTTCAAATCTTGAGTAGAGTCAAATATCCATCCACCTATATTTGGATCGAGTTTACTCGGTTCGAATCTTGAGTAGCATCAAATATACAGCCACCTAGATTCGGATCGAGTTTACTCGGTTCGAATCTTGAGTAGCATCAAATATCCACCCACCTAGATTCGGATCAAGTTTACTCAGTTCGAATCTTGAGTAGCATCAAGTATCTAGCCACCTTGATTCGGATCGAGTTTACTCAGTTCGAATCTCGAGTAGAGTCAACTCTTGATTTTTCTCAGTGATTAATACTTGTTTCTTGTAGATCTCAGACATCAGGCGCACTTTCGACTTTCAGAGACTCCTCTTCTTGCACAGGGCCCTCTCCACCAAGAACAAGAGATTGTTGCTTGAGCTGAAGAAGAAAAGTAAGTTTCTACTTCATTGTCCTTAGTGCTTTTTGTTCTTGATTATCCAAGTTAACCTATGACTCGGATCTTGTTAGCTGAGGAGGAGGCCCGGAACAAGGAGCTGCATAAGCATGTGGCCGAGCTACAAGGTATTTTTCTTCTTGCCCCTTATCCTTGGCACCTCTCCCTTCTAGCTCGACTTGTAATTATACCTCAGCTCGGCTAGGTTAAAACTCTTTGTAGTGTCTCTTCAAGATAGCATATCCATGCCAGAATTGATGCTTCATTTTATCAAACAAGCAAGACAACATCAGGCTCAGTTGAAAGAGAAAGACGCAAGATCTCGCGGCTCTGTGCTGAGAATGAAAATCTAAAACAGCTCTAGAAGACTGACCTTGACAAGCTGGATCAGGAGTTCACTAAGGAGAAGAGCTGACTCACCGGTCAACTTGATAAGGACAAAGAACTTCTCAAGGAGTCTGAGGTAAAGTTTGAGTCGGTGAACACCGCGCTTGAGGAGCTCCAGAAGAAATAAGATGCTTGGTTGGCTGAGCTTACCTAGATCAATGGCATCATAGCTTGTGAGTTTCTTTTTGTGAACTTTTTGTTTGCTGCCGAGGTCTCCCCTTTACTCTAATTGTTCTCTCTAACTTGTTATTTCTGCTTATCCTCTTAGGTGATTTCACCCAATCTAAAGCCCGTGCTGACACTACCATCCGCAAGTTTTGGGAAAAGAAGGTCGTGGCTGGTCCCCTCCCTGAAATATATAACATTGATGACACCTTGGTTGGCCTCTTAGCTAGCCTCAAACCCATGAAAGTCTTCAGGGTTGGGATTTTGGATGCCGCCATCCGAGCATTCCATGTTCTCTGGCCGGAAGAGACCGCTCCCATGAAAGTTGCATTGTTGTCTGAGAAACTAATGGACTGCGAGACGTAGCTCAACTTGTGGAGGGAATCTGTTGCCCATGTTGGTGCGGACACATCCCTGTCCTTCGTGATATCCTGGTATGAGTGTATCAATTTAGACGTTCTTCAGAACCTGCGCACAGGCTCACGGTGGACAATTGATCTAGACCACATCCAACGCCACCAAGCTCGAGCCTAGCAACTGATCCAGTATGCCAATACACATGCATGGAATGAAGGGCCGAGCTTCCTCGATGAGGTCGACGACGAATATGTCGAAGAGGTCGCTGGCAAAGATGAAGAGAACCCAGATGACCCCGAGGTTAATGTGGATGATGAAGCGGAAGCAGAGGTTCCCAACCCCGAAGTTGTTGTTCCTCCTCCAGCTATTGATGATTCGGGCACTTCTGCTCCTTAGGCACATAAGCTTTGAATTTAGTTAATTCTCCGGTTTGCCGGGCGCATATTTATAAACCAGTTGAAGTTATTTTTCTACTGCTATGCTTTTATGTCGAATCCTTTTGCACGAAGTCCTAGAGTTTCATTTTCTTGTTTGCTTAATCTTATGATTCAGCTCGCGTATACCTTTTTTGGTGTTCAACTACGAGTCCGAGATCAGAAAATCAAATTCACAATAAAAACAACAAGAACTAGCTCAGAGTGATTCAGCATAATAATGAAGGGAGTAAATACAAGGATTAGTTCAAAAAACAAATGTCGGCTTGATTATTTTCCCTTCCTTAGTCGTTTTTCATGTGTCTAGCATTTTCGAGCTTTTTTCCTTGCTTGCCATGAAGCCAATCTTTTGGATAGAAGCAAGTCAAAGAGTTAGCCTTTGGTGCCAACACATTACTAACTCAGCCTAAGGGGTAAGAAATTTAAGCCAGCCGACATATAAAATGTAAGTACAGAAAAAGACAAGTACTATTAAGGCAGTCCCCGAGTCTCTGCCCGAGGTGCCAAGGTTTAATTAATTAGCTCATTGCCGGCATATAATCCGACATATGAGAGTTTGATACACCTACACTTTAGCTAAGTGTAAAATGGACGAAGAAGTGCTACATTCCATGGCCTTTTCGATTCTTCTCCTGACATGTTCGCCTTATTCTTCTCATGTGGTTGAGCATCTATGAGATAGTATGCATCATTATGCAATTCCTTGCTCATGATAAATGTTCCTTCCCATGGAGGTGATAGTTTATGCATGTTGGCAATGCGTTGCACTAGCGGAAGCACCAAATCCGCTTCCTGAAAGACTCAGGGGTTTACTTTCTAGCTATGATAGTGTTGGAGATTTTGCTGATATATGGCTAATCTGGACAATGCCAACTCTCTTGCCTCTTCTAGTAGATCAACATCATTTTGCCAGGCTTCTTGCACTTCAGCTTCTATGTATTGGGTGACCCTAGGCGAATCATGCACTATGTCGGCTGGTAATACAGCTTCTTCCCCATATATCAGAAAGAATGGCGTATAGCCAGCTTATCAATTCGGAGTTGTCTTGAGGCTTCATAGTACTGCCGGGAGTTTGTCAATCCAACACCCCGCTGATCTTTGTAGAGGCTCAATGAGCCTGGGTTTTATTCAGGACAATACTAGCCCATTGGATCTCTCCACTTGCCTGTTCGATGCGTGGTGTGCGACTGATGCAACATCAAGTCTTATTCTTTTGTCCTGGCAAAACCGAGCAAATACTCCCTCATCAAAGTTCGTACCATTATCAGTTATAATACTGTGTGGATACCCATACCTCAAGATGATATCTTTGAGGAATGATACGGCAGTGGGCCCGTCACATTTTCTTATTGGTTTCACCTTAATCCACTTTGTGAACGTGTCCACCATGACTAGGATATGAGTCATGTTTCCACGAGCCGGCCTAAATGGTCCAACCATATCCAAGCACCATACAGCAAATGGCCAAGTGATAGATATAGTTTTGAGTTCGGAGGATGGCATATGTATCTTGCTCGAATACCTCTAACACCCATTGCACTTCCTCACAAGGTTTTCAGCCTCTTGTAAAGCACTTCACCAGTAAATCCATGCCGAAATGCCTTGGAAACAAAAGCTCTGGACGAGGCATGATTCCCACATTCGCCCTTATGTATATCTCGGAGGATTTCCTGCCCTTCTGCCGAATCAACGCATTGCTGCAGGACACTTGTGACACTTCTTTTATATAATTCACCGTTGATTATGGTATAGGCTTTTTCCCTTCTCTGGATTTTTCTAGCGAGGACCTCATCACTAGGTAAACTCCCATCTTTCAAAAATTATATAATTGGCTATGCCCAAGTTGGTATCGCATGGACCGATAAAATCACTTCATCAATTTCCATTGGGCCAGCCGACATAACTTCTGCCAGGTTAAGTTGAACAATCCCCGGGTTCTGGGAGACAGTCCCTGGGTTTGCCGAGGCAGTCCCCGCGTTACTTGAGCTAGTCCCCCAATCAATGTCCATTGGGACAACCTCAGACCCTGGATTGGCCGGGATGAAAATTGACTCGGATTCTGGTGATGGATTGACAGTCCCGAGGTACATGATGGAACTCACATCCTTCGAAGTACCCACATATTTTTTGAACATGAAATCTATACAAGGCCATATTTGCATCCAAAGCATCCCAATGATCTGAAAGTTGATGTATCACTAAATCCGAATCACCAAAACACTTGATCTGACGTATTCCGATCTCTTTTGCTACTTTCAAGCCATGCACAAGGGCCTCATATTCGGCGACATTGTTTGATGCTCTGAATTGGATCTGCAACACATATCTCAACTGGTCTTTTTTGGGAGAGGTAAGGACTACCCCGGCATCTAACCCATCTTTTAGTTTTGATCCGTCAAAGTGCATTCTCGAGTAATTCGAATCAGGCAAGGGCAGCTCATACTGCATCTCGGCCCAATCAACAAAAAAGTCGGCCACTGCCTGAGACTTGATTGCATATCTCCTATCATACAATGGAGCATATGGGGCTAACTCAATTTCCCACTTGGCGATTCAGCCACTTACATCTCTGTTACCCATTATCTCGGAAATTGGTGCTTCACATATCACCTTGATGGGGTGTTCTTCAAAGTAATGTTTAAGCTTTTTGGCTGCCATATAGACGCCATATGCCATTTTCTGATAGTGGGGATAGTTTTGCTTCGAAGCAGAAAGTACTTCGCTTAGGTAATAAACTTGCCTCTACACCGATTTACCTTCCTCGTCATGCTCCGCCACTACCATGACACTTACAACTCGGTTGGTTGCTGCTATGTAGAGAAACATCGGCTCTTTGGATAGTGGTGAATCTAAAACTGGCACAGAGGCTGGCATCTTTTTTAACTCGTGAACTGCATCATTTTCCTATGGTGTCCAGATGAACTTATCCGACTTTTTCATTAGCTAGAATATAGGCAATGCCTTTTCTCACAACCGACAAATGAAACGACTCAACGATGACAGGCAACCAGTGGACTTCTGGACATCATTGAGACACTTTGGTAGTTCCATGCGTTCAATAGCTCGGATTTTAGTCGGGTTTTCTTCGATACCTCGACTAGACATGAGGAAACCGAGTAATTTTCCGGCCGGGACACCGAAGGTGCATTTTTCCGGGTTAAGTTTCATTCGGAACCTTCTTAAGTTCGCAAATCTTTGTGGGATATCATCTAATAGAGTATGACTCTCCTTCGTTTTTATCACCACATCATCAACATATAATTGGACATTTCTGCTAATTTGATTGTGCAAGCACTTTTGCATGCACCTCTGATACGTTTCTCCTGCATTACGTAAGCCGAATGGCATAGTGCTATAGCAATAAGCCTCGTACGGGGTAATAAAGGCAGTTTTTATTTGATCAGCAGGGTTTAATGGTATCTGGTGGAAGCCAGAATACGCATCTACAAATGATAAGAGCTCACAACCAGTTGTCAAGTCAATGACTTGATCTATCCTTGGCAAAGGAAAATGATCCTTTGGACATTATTTGTTCAAGTTGGTATAGTCAATGCACATGTGCCATACTACTGCCTCGTTTGGGTCATATTTTTTTATTTTCCACTAGCACCAGATTAGATAGCAAATCCGGATGAAGTACCTCCATGATAAACCCGGCTGCAAGGAGCTGAGCTATCTCATCCCCTATGATCTTTCTCCTATCCTCGCCGAAGCGGCGGAGAGATGGCTTCACCGACCTTGCATTAGGCCTGACATGCAAAGAGTTCTCAGCCAGCTCCCTCGGCACACCTTCCAGGTCCTGTGTGGACCAAGCAAAAATGTCCTGATTCTCATGGAGGAAGCTAATGAGCTCGCTTCCCTATTTTTCATTCAGGCCCACACCAATAAATATGGTGTGCTCTAAGAACTGGTCGTAAACTTGAAGTTTCTTGGTGTCCTTTGTCAGCTGGAATATCCAGGGCTGGCATATTCAGCTGAGCCTACTAAGCCAATGCCGCAGCCTCCTGGATCCTCTTCTTTTCTTGCGCAATGACCAATGACTCGGCCAGGTTTGACCCGGCTGAGGCACACTCCATGGAACGCCTAAAGTCCCTAGTAATGGTAATAACCCCATTGGGTCCTGGCATCTTCATCTTCAGGTAGCTGATATGGTCACTGGCCATAAACTTCGAAAGTGCTGGCCTGCAAAGCAGTGCACGATAACAACTGTCTAGATCTACAACCTCGAACAACAAGTTTTCCATTCTATAGTTATCTCTTGTGCTGAATAATACATCAATCCGTACTTTGCCAATTGGGTCATAGGAAAATCCCGGCACAATGTCGTGGAAGGTAGTCTTAGTCAACTGGAGCATGTTTTACAAGGTACCCAACGTATGCATCATGTCCTTACACAGTATGTTGATGTTGCTTCCATTGTCAATGAGTACCTTTGAGAACTTCACATTTATATTCGGCCCAATAAACGTCGGATCAAGAACTAGAGCATATGATCCAGGACTCGGCATGAGCTTGGGATGATCCTTTATGCTCTAGGTAATCTCCTGGCCCGACCAATACATATACTTCGGCATAGCCGGCATAACTGCATTGACCTCCATTTGTCACCTTTGTACACTTTGCCTGTCATTTTTCTCGGTGGTAAACACACAATAGCTCTGGTGGTGCTCCTTGTACTCACTTCTGCCATCATTGTCGGGGTTTCTATACTCCCCTTGGTTCTGGTTGTTCACTTGATGCACTACATCCCTTCTCTTTGATGCTCATACCTCGACGGTGGCGAAGTTAGGACTAACTGCTATGCATTTCCTCCTGTGAGCTATGGCTGAGGTAGCGCTTGAGGCAGACCAATGTCCCCCAGAGCATGTTGCATCCACGTGCACTGCCGAGTTGTGTGATTTACTGGCTTACTAAGATTGGGAGTATGGAACTTGCACAGCTGATCCAACATAGACTCATACGTATACTTCGGCCTCTTCTGCCATTGTTTCTTCTGCTCATTGGTCCATTTTTTCTTGCCATCACTTTTTTGTGTCCACTGTTGGCCACTATTCTTCTATCACTAGCTACTCCTAGCTCCTGGATGATCTTGGTTCACCGTAGCAATATGATTCGAACTATATCGATAGTCTGGCCTTTCATCTCTTCTTTTGCCCCAGAAATCATTCCACCGAGATGACCCATCCCTGTCCCTAGAGTAGTACTCCTCATTCGGCTCAGCCGATATAAGGAGGGGTTGGGTCGGATCTCCCAATGCATATGAATCTGCAATCTTGATTGTCTCGCCCAACGTAGTTGGCATATATATCTCTATAGTCTTTGCCACAGTACGCTTGCATGTCTACACCCTTGTGCAAACCAAGAAATTGCCTGTGACTCGATCGCACCTTCACATGAGTTGTGCAAGGTACACCACTGAGTCAAAAACTCTCAGTCAGTCTCATTCGGCCTTTTCTTAAACATTGCCAAGTGTTGTGGCCTATTCGGCCTCTTGTAGGTACAGGTAAAATTATTGATGAACATCTCCTCCAAATCTAACCAACAGTTGATACTTCCTGCTGGCAGATTATTCAACCAGACCCTTGGTGGTCCCTCTAGCATCTGAGGTACATACCTCACTGCCCATTTGAGGTTTCCCTGTGCAATGTGCATGGCTGTGGAATAATCTATCAGCCAACCTTGTGGCTTGGTGCCCCCATAATATGTCTCTGTTCCCATGGCTAACTGAAAGTTCGGCACAGGTGGTTCTCTCATGATCCGGGGTCCAAAACATGCAGGACCTAGAGGACCTTGTCCCTCCAACAGCTCCAACCTATAAATTCTACCCAGCTTCAACCTTGCATCATCCGACTGCAAATTCCTGTTTCCCAGCCTTGATCCCATTGCACTTCCCATCATATGATGATCTGGCATGGGGAACCCGGCATTATCCATAGCCGAGTAACCATTAGTATACTTGTTTTTCCCTAGATGAGCATACTGCTGCTGCATAGCTGGCCCCGCACTTTGCTCTTACCGAGGTATATACTGCTATTGTTGTTGCTGTGGACGATACCATCCCACTCCTGCCGAGTTACGCTGACCGGCATGGCCACGCCCAGCATTTCCTTGACTCCCATTGCCTTGGCTGGGGTTCCCTTGACAATTGTTACCTCAGATGACACTTCCTTGGTCAGCATTATATATGATGATTTGCCTTTCCCGGCCACTGTCGGGTCATACAACACCATCTTCTTATTTCTTCTCCTAGAGGTTACGAACTCCTCTCTCCTTGGGCCTCCACTAGGTGAAGATGCTACCTCGGTTGATCTTGCAGGAGTATCCCCTGCTGAATGAATGACACAGGAATCCCCTGGTCTTGCTAGGTTAGGCCTATGTATCTCCTCATTTTGCTGGTTCGCGATGCGCACCAGCTCTATGACTCTCTCTTGCAGCCTGTCCCGGTCCTCACCAGTCAAAGCATCTAACTTGGTTGCTACTGCATCTGCAGCCCTGAGGTTCTTCGTGCTAAACCTCACTGAATAGGACAAATCATGAGCTAACCAAGGTATATAAGGGTCGGCCGAGTTACGGTCGGGTTACCCTAAGCCAGACAACACCGACGAGACTCCGCCGACATATATGGTATGTTGGCACGAGGTCTAGGTTGTTTTATCTTTGCATGTACTGATTTGACTGAGTTATCAGGACTGGGGCCGAGTCATGAGTTGGCTTGCTCAATAAGGAGAGAGACAGCCCAAGTTTAGTGCTTTTCTCTCTCTCAAGGGAATCTAGGGAGAGACAAGTGCTAGCGACAAGGGACAGAGGAACAGAGACAGCACAAAGGGTCACGGATGTGGCAGTGCCTGACCCCAATGGTCAGACAACGTGGACTCTGAGCCATTTCCATGCAGATGTTGGCAATAGAGGAAAGGAGGGCGCCAAACTACTGTTTCGGGACAAGCATCTTCAAGGAATATACGGTCCATGTAAGCCCTAGCTGTAACCTGGACACCCTTTTATAACGTGAGCTAGGGCCTCCAAGGAGAGGGTCAGTTGTGACACCCCCAGGGTCAGGGTTAAACAAATCCCAGACCTTAGCCTGAGATAAGGTTAACCTAGAGCTCGAGGATATTTAGTGAGAAATCGGTAACACAACAGTAACCCTGCAAGACAAAAATTATTACAGCAAGCTCATAACTGAGCGAAGAACCAAAATATTACAAGCAGAGGTCACTGGCCACAAACATCAAACAACGGAAGGCAATTATGCTATTAAGTATAGCAAACTTAACAAATGGCATAAGATCCCTGAAGCATAACAATGACGTCCCAATCCATAGATTCTAGGATGCCGGCCGGGAACCCCAAGGTACTCATCGGTGTGGATGTCGTACGGAACTTGTCTTCAGGGGAACACCTACTCTGCTATAAAAGTATCAACAAAACAAGGGTGAGTACAGGGTGTACTCCGCAAGACTTATGGTTGGTGGGGTTGTTTTGCATAAAGCCGACTTTGTTTGTAAAACAAGAGGGAGAAGAAGCTCGTCTAATCAGAATATTTTAAAAGGGGATAAGAGAGCGAAAACTCTTAAATATTGATCATCATGTTTTGATATCCACCAAAGTAATCCTCATATCACAACTAGGATCACCCCCTCGTACCCATGAGGAAGCATCCTTAACAAACCTTAGTTGATAAGTTTTATGATTAGGTTAATGCTCTATGATCGCACGTTCATTCCCAAGTCGTCCATAACCGTGGACACGGCTTTTCGAAAAGGTTAATACCCTGTAGGGGTGTACAACTTTACCCACACGTACCAACCAACTCTTAATGCCAGTACATTAGCCCTCTTCCTTGGAAGGCCGGTAGAGGGTGGTTAGCCATGACCGTAACCTTGCTTTTTCCTAAATCCATGAGTCACCAAGAAAGGGTTTTCTTGGCCCAATCTCTATGTCCAAGGATCAGGAGTACTCCCGGACCCTCCTTCCTCCTTGGTCACGCCCTATATGATGCACCATCTCCAACCCATCCAAATATGCAGATGCCAAATAGCTACCTACGGACTCATGGACCAGACTATGCAAGTTAGTGAGTGGAGGGGGTTCCCATGGGCCCCCGTCTGGCTGTACGCTCGTCTTGGTTCCGAGGGCAAGAACTCCCGGGTATAGGGGGTGGCGATCATGGGACTACAAAAACCACATCCCACTGTGGCCTCTCATACAAGCCTTAGCATATTTAACCCTTACCACTGATCTCAGCTCATCTCGTTCTCCTGTCATATGAGATTCTCTGCATTGGTACATCATCTGGATGAACCAGAACTGGCAGCTAAGCATGGCTAAGAAAGACATAGATAGCGTCTCTAGCAGTGCACGCAAGCCAAACCTAGTTATGCTAGGAGCAGTGGATCAGGTAATATAAGCTCAATGGGAGTAATGCAACAAAAAGGATACTCTATCTATCGATAAAAGACCACAGTAGAAACGTATGCATCATGGCAGAATTGAAATACTTTGAAATAATATGATTCTTTTATGTGTGGGGCTATGCTTGCCTTTTCCTGTTGATAACTCAAAAGCAGATCTTCGGAAGCCTTGTACTTGACTTGGTTACATTTGGTCAAGTATTGTTTGTCGGTCTTCGATGGTGTTGATCTCAGTCTTCAATCTTGATCTCGATATCGTATTCTACTGGGAAGAATCAAACACCAGAAAGAAAGAGAAACAATCAACACATGGCATCGATGCAATGCTCAAGCAAGGATTATGATATGACAAGTTAAATAGAGTTGAAATGTAACCCTAAAGCATGCTTGGCCATTTAAGCGGGATCCGAGGGGTGCAAACCCTAAAACAGGGGGAACCTCGGAGTCACCTACGAGGGTTCATTTAGTTCTCTAATTAAACTTGCAATTGAAGTTGTCAAACAATGCATGATTTTGATGCTATTGTGTAGATCTCATTTTTCTCAATATTTTGATATATTATACATATTTTTCTAACTTACAGAATAAAAGATATTGATTTTACAAGATTTATTCAATTTCTAAAATTATTAAAACAATTAAAAACCTTTATTGCGCCAGCGTGATAGAGGGCTGACGTCAGTGCGAGCATCAATTACTTTTTGTACTGAGTCCTAGCTAGCCTTAGTCACTGACGACTGGGCCCAAGGCCACGTAGGTTTCCACCGTGGAAGACCTTGATCGACACCCACATCAGGGCTACGCGGGCGCCACCTCAGCGCCACCTTGGCAACACATTCACTCGCCGGAGGGCACGTCGGCCGACAGCGGGGGAGGGCTCTATGGGGCAAGCGGGGAAGCAGGCTTGGTCTCATTCGAAAGAGCACGTCGAGGCGGACCTAAATATGGTGGCGCCGCTACCTAGAGGTCACAAGAGACGTCGGCACGACGACGGACAAGGGCGGCAAATAGTGGCGCTCGGTAGCAAAGAGAACTAGAGGGAGAGGGGAAGCGCGAGGTGGTGCTGGAGCACCGCATGTTCACCCTGAGCGCGACGATGGGGGTGGTGAGGCTGGAGGAGCTTCGGAACGACGGTGATTGACGGAGCGATGACGATGATTGTCGGTGGAGTCAGGCTCGATTCCGTGCAGCGGACAGCTCGCGGGTGTGTGTGGCTTGACGGATAGGAGGAGGAAGGCACGACAAAGATCCCCACAAGCTCAACGGGGACCAGGGATGCCTGGGACGACGGGGTGCCGGTGGGGTCTGGCGGCTAGGGTTTCGGCCCGCACGGAGAGAGAGAAAGCACTCGGGGAGGGGATAAGTTCAGAGGGGAGGGAGATGGCTTGGTGGCATTCTTATCCTCCTTCAGGACGGCGGTGGTGGCCCGAATCTTGGCGCACAGTTGCGGTGGACGGCGGGCGGCGTGACATGGAGCTGCTCTTCGTCGGCGTCGAAGACGACGAGGGAGAAAGAAGGATGAAGCAGTACACTGGCTGCAGCTGGGCTGGCTTGGGTCGAGGGCTGCGGGGTTCCGGGCTGCACGCAAGTGGCAGATAGAGAGAAGAGGGAAGGTGGGTTGCTACGCTGCGGCTACTGCAGTTTTATTTGCAAAACATTTTTCCTTTTCTATTTCTCCTTTTCTCTTTTGCAAATTCAAATACTTTTATGTTTTGAATCATTTCAAAAATACTAGAGGATTTCAAAAAATACCTTAGAACACTAAGGGGCCCTTAGAACAATATGGGCTCCACACCTTTTATAGTTTTCAAAATTCAAACTATTTTGAATAGGTTTTCAAAGAGAGGGAAGGATTAGGGTTTTAGGGTTTTATTTTCTTCCTTGCATGCATTTTTAAAAGATGATGCTCATGAATGCACAATCAAAACCCTATTTAGTGATTAGCTAAAACTGGGGTGTTACATGGGTCCATTTTGTCTAAGGGAAAACCCTAGAGTGAGAAAAGAGCAGGAGCACTTCATCTCCTTACTCTTCTCGATACAGCTCAAGGAGCAATTGTATTCATCTAGAGATCAAAGTAGAAGGTCTAGTGCAGGAGTAGAGGTTTTATCTCCTCAGGGGAGCCTCAAACCTGGGTATACCGTGTGTGTTCTTGTGTTCTTTGTGTGAGGATTCACAGCATTATCCCTCTCTGAATACCACTAGTGTCCATTGGCCCCATCTTTAGCCTACCCATGGCATCTACCATGACACCACCACGATAGTTGGCGCACACCATGTAGCCAGCAGCAGCGCTAGCTGGAGTCAAGATCTGGATGGGAAACTTCATCGTCACTGGAGAGTGTGTCATCTCTAGGCTGGTTTAGTGATTCGGTTCGCTGGACCTTGCCAGCGATAATGCGTGCAGCATCGACAACCGCCTACCTCTGCGCAACAGCCTCTTCATCAGATTCGGCGCGCACAAGATCTACATCAGGGTTGATGACTCATGCGCGTACCTGCAGCGAGTCATCGTGGCAGCAGAACCTCCTCTCAGCGCGGCTCGTGGCCAGCATATCGCTCACCCCGCCAGCTACATCAAGGTTATGATGACCATGCCAGGTGCAGGTGCGAGCAAAGATCCGGCCGGAGATGGGGAAACAACCCCCAAGGTAACTCGCTCGAGGTTTTATCTGCTAGAGAGGCCACAGAACATACTACAGCAAGCTATAGAGAGTTTTGACTACCCTAGTACCTCCCATAGTAGATCTCGCTCAGGCACTGGCCGAGCTAGACGAGACTTGGCAGAAAGTGTTAGAGGGAGCCAAGAAAACAGCAGCGGCTCAGCAGGCATTGAACATCACACTGCATGAGTACGCTAGGGCCAACAAGATTAGCACTAGTCCCACTCGTATGGATGGTGTAAAGATTAGGGGAAAGAAGTCCCACTCGTATGGATGGTGTAAAGATTAGGGGAAAGAACCTCATCAGTGAAATAGATAAAGAATATGTGCCTAGGCCAGGGGATTCGGGTAACCCAATGTCAGCAAGTCTGCCAAGGTACAGCACCCCGGCAAAGAACCTCAGGGCTGCAGATGTAGCAGCAGCCAAGTTAGATGGTTTGACATGTGAGGCCCGGGAGAGGTAGCAAAAGAGAGTCATAGAGCTGGTGCGCATCGCGAACCAGCAAAATGAGGAGATACATAGGACTAACCCGGCAAGGCTAGGGGGTTCTTGTGTCGTTCATTCGGCTAGGGACGCTTCTGCAAGATCAGCCGGGGCAGCATCTTCACCTAGTGCAGGCCCAAGGAGAAAGTAGGTGGTAACATCTAGGAGAAGAAACAAGCACATGGTGCCATATGACCCGGCAGTGGCTGGGAAAGGCAAAGCAGCACAGGGTAATGCTGATCGAGGAAGTGTCATCCAAGGTAGGAATGGTCAAAGGAACACCAGCCAAGGCAATGGGAGTCAAGGAAATGTTGGGCGTGGCAATGCCGGCCAGCGTAACTCGGCAGGAGCGGGACAGTATCCCCCCACAATAAGAACAGCGACAGTATATACCTCGGCAAGAGCAAAGTGCGGGGCCAGCTATGCAGCAATAGTATGCTCATCTAGGGAAAAACAAGTATAGTGATTGTTACTCGGCTATGGCTAATGTTGGGTTCCCTAGGCCAGATCATCATATGATGGGAAGTGGAATGGGATCAAGGCTAGGAAATAGGAATTAGCGGCAGGATGATGCAAGGTTGAAGTTGTATAGAATTTATAGGTCAGAGCTGTTGGAGGGACAAGGTCCTCTGGGTCCTGCATGTTTTGGACCACGTATCATGAGAGAACCACATGTGCCGAACTTTCAGTTAGCCAGGGGAACAAAGACATATGCTATGAGCACCAAGCCACAAGATCGGTTGATTGATTATTCCACAGCTGTGCACATTGGACATGGCAATCTCAGATGGGTGGTGAGGTATGTACCACAGATGCTAGAGGGACCAGCAAGGGTCTGGCTGAATAATCTGCTAGCAGGAAGTATCAATTGTTGGACTTTCAGAAAATGTTCATCAGTAACTTCACTAGCACGTATAAGAGACCAAATAATTCACAACACTTAGTGATGTGTAATCAAAGGCCGAATGAGACTGGCCGAGAGTTTTTGACTCGGTGGTGTACATTGCGCAACTCATGCGAAGGAGTCACAGGCAATTGCTTGGTTTGCACAAGGGTGTAGACATGCAAGTGTACTGTGGCAAAGGCTACAGAGAGATATGCCAATTATGTTGGCGGAGACAATCAAGATTGTAGATTCCTATGCATTGGGAGATCCGACCCAACCCCTGCTTATGTCGGCTGAGACAAATGAGGAGTACTACTCCAGGGACAGGGATGGGTCATCTCGGCGGAATGATCTCCGAGGCAAAAGAAGAGATGAAAGGCCAGACTATTGATATAGTTCAAATCATATTGCTGCGGTGAACCAAGATCAGCCAGGAGCTGGGAGTAGCCAGCGATAGAAGAATAGTGGCTAGCAGTGTACACAGAAAAGTGATGGCAAGAAAAAATGGACAAATGAGCATAAGAAACAATGGCAGGAGAGGCTGAAATATACGTATGAGTCTATGATGGATCAGTCGTGCAAGTTCCATACTCCCAATCTGAGTAAGCCCGCAAATCACACAATTCGGCAGTGCGCATGGTTGCAACATGCTCTGGGGGACATGGGTCCGCCTCAAGCGCTACCTCAGCCACAACTCACAAGAGGAAATGCACAGCAGTTAGTCCTACCTTTGCCACCGCCGAGGTATGAGAACCAAGAGAGAAGGGATGCAGTGCATCAAGTGAACAACCAAAACCAAGGGGAGTATAGAAAACCCGACAATGATGGCAAAAGTGAGTACAGGGAACACCACCAGAGCTATTGCATGTTTACCACCGAGGAAAGTAACAGGCAAAGTGTGCAGAGGTGACACATGGAGGTCAATGCAGTTATGTCGGCTGTGCCGAAGTATATGTATTGGTCGGACCAGGAGATTACCTAGAGCATAAAGGATCATCCCATGCTCATGCCAAGTCCTGGATCATATGCTCTTGTTCTTGATCCGACGTTTATTAGGCCGAACATAAATGTGAAGTTCTCAAAGGTACTCATTGACAATCGCAGCAACATCAACATACTGAACAAGTACACGATGCATACATTGGGTATCTCAGAAAACATGCTCTAGCCGACTAAGACTATCTTTCACGGCATTGTGTCGGGGTTGTCCTGTGAGCTAATTGGCAAAGTCCGGATTGATGTATTATTAGGCATAAGAGATAACTGCAGAATGGAAAACTTGTTGTTCGAGGTTGTAGATCTGGACATTTGTTACTATGCACTGCTTGGCAGGCCAGCACTTTCGAAGTTTATGGCAAGTGACCATATCAAGATGAAGATGCCAGGACCCAATGGGGTCATTACCGTTATTGGGAACTTCAGCCGTTCCATTGAGTGTGCCTCGGTCGCGTCAAAATTGGCCGAGTCATTAGTCATTGTGCAAGAAAAGAAGAGGATCCAGGAGGCTGTGGCATTGGCTCAGTCGGCTCAGCTGAATATGCCTGCCCTGAGTAACCCACGTGGCAGTATCATTCCAGCCGACAAAAGACACCAAGAAAGTTCAAATTGATGACTAGTTCCCAGAGTGCACCGTAACTATTGGTGCGGGCCTGAATGACAAATAGGAAAGCGATCTCAACAGCTTCCTCCGTGAGAATCGGGACATATTTTCTTGGTCCACATAGGACCTGCAAGGTGTGCCAAGGGAGCTGGCTAAGCACTCTTTGCATGTCAGGCCCGATGCAAGGTTGGTGAAGCAACCTCTTGATGGCTGTGAAATATAGCCATCTACGTCCATATTTAAACTAGATATTATTCATATTTTTGATGAAATATCTCTCTAAACCCTACCACTAATGCCTAATGATCAAAGGCGTATGCAACCCTTTCTTTCTATTTTTCCCTGCGCAGATAATCACGTTTGATGATGGGAATCACAACATTAAAGTCAAAGATACGACATTTCCAACAACCCGAAGAAACCAGGAGTCGTGAAGTGGAGACAGACGCTTTAACAACCAACTATACGACGGGGATAAAATTCTGGCCGTATAGTTCTAGTCGTATAGTTGCCATCAACACCGCTAGGTCAAACAAAACAACTTTCATGAAGGGACCTGTATATAAAGAGGCCTCGTGCGACGAGAAACAGAGCTCCTTTCGATCAACAGCCGCCCCAGATCTCCATCCACAACATCGAAGAGCCGTCGGAGGAATAGACTTAGATCTAATCTCCAAACCCTTCTCCATCACCATAGCCATATTCCACCACATGTAATAGTAGATATCATCTTCGATTGGAGACATTGTAAGACTATTTGCTATCAATCTCATGATTTACATTACAATGTTTATGATTGTTGATCTCATCTCTATGTGTGAGTAATTCTCCTTGGGCTAAGGGCTTTGGCCTAGCCATGTAGCTTTTGTGCATGTTATTTATCATATATGGGATCATATATTAGTTTGTATGACATGATCATTATTGTATCCTCTCTTGCCTTAACCTAAGGACTAATCTGCAGGTTGGGAACCCCGGTGACAGAAGGAGTAGTACGGCTGTATGTGAGGGATTTACTTGGGATTAACGGTGACGTCACTATGCATATCATTAGTTATCTTTCTTCTATGGATGAGACTAGTAGGTTATTGCTATAAGCCGTTGCGGAGGCAATAGCAATTATGGATGCACTGCCCACATATAATTTATCTTACTCTAACAATTACATGTATACTTTATTATTATCTTTTATTCCCATCAGATGTTTGGCACAGCTACAGGTGAAACCGAACACCCTAGGACCTCTCTCTCCATCATCGACAACAACAAAAGACAGCAAACTATTGGTCCAGTAAAACACAAAAAGAATTCTAAAACTCCCGAAGGTCTGTTAAAGTAACTTCACTATGCTTTCTGCTTCCCGAGGATTCGATAAACCTAGGTCTACTAGGGAAAAAGATCTATACTACATCCGTAATACGGATCAAAGGTATCAACCCTTTTTTTGGCGTCGTTGTCGGGGAAGCAATAGCTACCCTGGTGAGGTTAGTAGGAACCTTGCTAGTTTTAGTTCTTGTTTTTAATTTTGTTAGTTTGCTTTCAGTCTTTATTTGAAAAAAAATTAGTTAGTCTTTAAATTCTTATTTTTACTATCATAAGTCTTTGTTTAAGAAAAACCAAAAACATAGGAAATATGGCTTAAAAGAAGCTTGGGGAGTTTGCAACTCCCAACAATGATTATTTGCGTATTCCTATTACTCAGCGAGCAATTGCTACTGATAATTATGAATTTAAGCCCCATTACTTAAGTTTGGTTCAACAGAATCAATTTGGAGGCTCTGTTGTTGAGGACGCAGGTACGCACTTGAATACATTCACTGAAATATGTGATATGATGTGCATAAAAGATGTTGACCCCGATGCGGTCAAATTGCGCTTATTTCCTTTCTCTCTTAGAGGAAGAGCAAAAGAATGGTTGCTATCTTTGCCTAGAAATACTATTACATTATGGGTGGAGTGTACTTCTTTATTTATGACTAAATTTTTTCCACCTGCAAAGACTATGCAACTAAGATCTAATATTAGTAGTTTTAGACAGGAAGAGCATGAGCCACTAGCGCTTGCATGGGAGAGGATGAAAGAATGCATGAGAAACTGTCCCAGTCATGGGATGGAAGATTGGTTAATTCTCCATTTATTTTATAATGCTCTTAATCATGTGTCTAAGTCTATGCTTGATACTGCAGCTAGAGGAACATTTATGGGGAAACATATTACCAAAGCAAAGCAGCTGCTAGACAATATGCAAGACAACCATGCCTAGTGGCATCTAGATAGATCAAACACGAAGAAGGTGAACTCTGTCTCACCACAAGAAAATGAAGAACTCAATGCTAAGTTGGATGATCTGATATTAGCCGTAAAAGGTAAGGAAAACTAGGTAAGAGCTATCCCAGAAAAAATATTGAAGCAATAGACTTCATAGCTCATAATTATTATAACCCTGCTTGGAAAAAATACAATTCTAATTTTCAGAAACATTATTCCAATCCTACAGGTAACTCTAATAATAATATGGGAACTAGTAATGGTAGTCTCCAAGAAACACTTAAGTCTTTTATAGACCCACAAAATGAACAAAACAATATTCTTGTTAAAATAATGGAGAACCATGATTCTATGCTTGGTAAATTATCTAACCAAGTTGTAAGTTTGAGGAATGATTTACAGGCCCTCCAAGAAAGGACGAAGATTGTTGAGGCACAACTAGGTAAGATAACCGAGATTCAAACTCTCATTCTAGCTAAATTTGCAGGTAAAGATGAGCCCAACCCTGTTGAAGAACTAAAAATGATGAGGATCCAAATGGAGGAGCCTGAAGAGCTTGATTATAATAACGGCCCTTCACCAAGCTACACCATCGAAGACCTCGTAAAGAGGATCAACATCAAAATTCCAGTGACTGAAGGTAATGATGATGCCATGTAGCAACACTTTGTTGATCAAGTAGCGATTAAGGTACGCGAGCTTGTAGAGGAATATAATAAAATCACTAAAAAATACTCCCTTCGTCCCAAAATGTAAGGCGCCTAAGCTTTAGTCAAAAGTCAACATATTTGAAGTTTGACCAAATTTATACATAAAAATATAAACATCCACAATACCAAATCAATACCAATAGATTCACCCTAAAGTATAATTTTTCAAAATGTCCATTTGATATTGTAGATATTCATATTTTTTCGTATAAACTTGGTCAAACTTAGAAGATGTTGACTTTTGGCTAAATCTTAGGTGCCTTATATTTTGGGACGGAGGGAGTACCTATTAAACTAGATGATATATTTGAGCCCACAATTAAAATTAAGATTGGGACCAATGAGATAGCTACAATTTGTGATCTAGGTGCAAGCGTCTCAACAATTCCAAAGAGCCTTTTTAACAAGCTAAACCTTGGCTCTTTCGATATCACTGAACTAAAACTACATCTTGAGGATTCTACTTATGAACAAGTTGTAGGAATTAAGGAAAACACTTTAGTTTACATTAAAGGTTGTCCTGCTCTAATTGACTTCGTTATTGTTGACATGCCTGAAGATACTATTGCTCCTATCATACTAGGCCGCCCTTTCTTAAGAATAATAAAGGCTTTAATTAACCTCCATGAAGGGAACGTCAAGCTACAATTGCCTTCTTGGGATCCTTTTGTTATCCATTTCACCAGGAAAAAGAAAGCCAAACATGACAAGAAGGAGGCCATCACTTTGAAGCCCAATTACTTTGGAGTGGGTGTTCCACTCATCTGGCCCAAGTGAGTAACGTCAAGGTCAAGCTATTAACCATAAAAGAGCGATCCATGGGAGGCAACCCATGTGAAATAAAGGTTTGAGTTAAGTTTTAGTTTAAGTTTATGTGTAATAAAGAGTGCTAGAAAACTCCATTTGGGGAGAAGAAGTTCGGTAGTACTTAAAATTCTGTTGTATACATGTTGTTGTTGGTTGATAATTTTAACTATCAACTTTCTATCAAAAACAAGGTATTTTGCTAAGTTTCAGTATAAGAAGTAATTCACGAATAAATAGAAAAAAATTGATGGATACAGAGAGTTTAACGACCAACTATACGGCGGGAATAAAAATTCCGGCCGTATAGTTCCGGTCGTATAGATATTTGAGCCATCGACAATTTTTCTTTCATATGTACTGACTGTTTAGCACCCAACTATATGGCAGGAATAAAAATTCCGGCTGTATAGCTCCGGTCGTATAGATATCGATGCTTTCGTACGAATTCTTTTTTCCACGTACTGATGGTTTAACGACCAACTATATGGCGGGAATAAAAATTTTAGTCGTATAGCTCCGGTCGTATAGATATTGATGCCTTTATAAAAAAAATCCTAGGTATAGACGGTTGATGACCAACTATATGGCGGGAACATATTGTTCCGGCCATATAGTTGCGCCGCCAGGAGGCAACCCTAAAAAATTGACAGAAGGCCAAATATACGACGGGAACACATTGTTCCGGCCGTATAGTTGCACCCGTATAGTTGCGTCCGACCACAAAATCGCATGGGAAGGTACCTCCAACTCCAAAAGTTCAATCTTTTTTCTTTCTTCTACCTCCAAACTCTCTTAGAAGCTTCACCTCTACTCAATTTTGTTCGATTCCCTCGTACACATGTGATCTACGGTATGTTTCTCCTCCGATCCTCTAATTACTTTTTGCAAATTCATTTTCGATCTATTGTCATTATCAATCTAGGGTGAGACCTACTATGAACTAATTTCCATGATTCTCTTACCTAGATTATTATTTTGAGAGGATTCTTTAGTGTGCTATGATGAGGAATATGTTATACTTATTATTGTTGGATTGATACGTTGCAAACGTATCTATAATTTTTGTTGTTTCATGCTTGTTTTATATCTACTTTCTTATGTTTTGTCCACACTTTGGAGTATTTTTACACATTTTCTGGAACTAACCTATTAACAAGATGCCACAGTGTCAGTTGCCTGTTTTCTGCTGTTTTTGGTTCCAGAAAAGCGAGAAAATGAATATTCTCGGAATTGGATGGGACAAAATCCAAAGTCAATATTTCACTGAGGGGAACATGGAGCTAGAAGACGAGATGGAGAAGGGCCTCGAGGGGGCCACACCCCCTGGTCGGGTGGCCTGGCCTGGCCCGTGCCTGGGGGTGCTGCCGCCTCGGGCACCCCCTCGGCCTCCCCTTTCTCCTATAAGAAGCCTCTGATCCAGAAATCCTAAGTACCCGATCAAAATTCCATGAAAGAGTCTGTAGCCGCCGACATCTCCATCCCAAGATCGGGAGGGTTCTTAAGCTCTTCCCGGCACCCTGCTGAAGGGGGGAGATCACCCTGGAGGCCTTCTTCATCACCATGACTGCCTCCAGTGTGATGCTTGAGTAGTTCATCCCTGGACTACGGGTCCATGTAGTAGCTAGATGGTTGGTTCTTCTCTTTTGTGCTACCATGTTTAGATCTTGTGAGCTCCATTCATGATCAATATCATCTATTTGTAATCCTACATGTTGTGTCTGCGGGGATCCGATTTATATTGAGATGCTATTTCAGATTGATTATTGATTCTATCATGTCTTTGTTATTTGTGATCTTGCATGCTCTCTGTTGTTAGTTGCTATCTTGGCCGAGTAGATGCTAGAAACTCCAAGAGGGAGTATTTATGCTCGATAGTGGGTTCATGCCTCTAGGAATCTGCGGAAGTGACAGAAATCTCTAAAGTACTAGATGTGTTGTTGCTACTAGGGAGAAAACAACAATCCTTTGTTCATATAACAATCGTATTGTTTACTTTACACACCTTGCTTAATGCAACTATCTGTTGCTTGCAACTTAATACTGGAGGGGGTTTGGATGATAACCTGAAGGTGGATTATTAGTCATAGATACAGTTGGATTATGGTCTATGTATAATGTTGTAATGCCCAATCAAATATCATAGGAGCCAAGATGATTAGTATATGTATGTATGCTCTCTCGATGTTTGTCAATTGCCCTACTGTAATTTGTTCACCCAACATGTCATCTATCTTACGGAGAATCACCACTAGTGAACTATGGACCCCAGTCCATTCTTTTACCATCAATCTACAATCTGTTTACTGTTTTCTGTTTGCTTTCTGCAAAGCAATTACTATCTTCAACACAATACGTTTAATCCTTTGTTTTCAGCAAAACCGGTGAGATTGACAACCTCACTGTAAGTTGGGGCAAAGTTCTGTGGTTGTGTTGTGCAGGATTCCAAGTTTGAAACAACACCTTGAAGGTGTTTCCTTGATCCTACTGGTTCGATAACCTTGGTTTCATAACTGAGGGAAAACTTGCTGATGTGCTCATCATACCTTCCTCTTGTGGTTCCCCAACGAGCTCAAATATATTTTGAGCCATCAAGCTCTTTTTCTTGCGCCGTTGCCGTGCAGTCAAGGACATCTTCACAAGGGGAGTCCTTCATAACCAATCTCTTCACTTTGTTTTATTTGATTTGCTTAGTTTATTTTTTCTTTGTTTGCTTGTATCTTTTTATCAAAAATACAAAAAAAAATAGTTCTTATTATAGTTGTTATTTTCATTGGTCTGTTATTGTCTTGCTTTATCATGCTCTCTATCAATGGTGGGTTTCTTTGAAACTATATCTTATTGGCAAGATGGGTTCATGGAACAACAAAAATATTATGAGGAACACCGTTGTCACAAAAAGGGAAACTCTTATGGGAACAAATTGATAAATTGTGTACAATTGCTAGAAACATGTGCTCTACTTATAATGGTACTTATTGCTTTGATAAATCTTGTTGCTGTAGGAGGTATAAACACCTCTGTAACATCCCAAAACTTAATCCAAGGTTATTAAGATCCAAATCATCAAATTTAGAGTTAACAAAAAGTTTTCCATTTCAAATGATTAAGCATTCATATGTGTGTGCATTTAAAATAGGAGTTGTTTTGAATTGCCATGTTTCAGTGATCCATTGATTGTAAAATGATTCTAAGTTGAATTAAACATCATCTAGATCATTCCCAAACAAATCCCAAAGAAAACAAATCAAAAATAATAAAATAAGCAAATGGTCATTAGTGCCATTTTAATTACCTAGCCTACTTTGGCTATTCCTAGAACTCAAATCTTAATAGAAACAATTGTGGTTCTTTGCACCCCTTGCTAGTACAAGTAGTGCTGTACCAAGGCCCACTTTGTTCTATCCCAAAAACTTGCAAACACTAAATTTAAATGACATTTGAAAATTGAATCTAGTGTATGTATCAAGATCACATCAATTCAAAAACCACTCAAATGAACTCCATTTTCAAATCCCAACTAACCCTAGATGCTTAAGCATAAGATACATGACTCCACCAAAAATCAGCTAAAAATTCAAAAACTTTTATCATGCGGCCATTGTGTCGAAAAGGTGGCAGACAGAAATAAACCTGCCTAACTAACACTGCTCCTAGTTAAACCCTTGTCCCCATTTGCACCATCTCTGCTCTCCCCTGTTCCCCTGAGTCCAAACAAACCCCCACCGGCCTACCCCCTTAGCCACAACACCAGTGGAGCGCCACCACTTTGTGGTCACCGCCGGCCAGAAGCGGGCAACGCGCCAGGGACCGCACCATGCCAAACCAGCACGTCCCCTAGCTCCGCCCAACCCTACCGCCGCCCATGGTCCACCCCTCAATCAACCTCAGCCCCTGGACCACTCCCCAGCACCGCTGCCCTTTCTCTCTGCGAGCACGCCAGAGCGCCCTCACCGCCAGCACGCCACAGACCGCGCCTCAACCGCAGACCGCGCACGCTGCTCCGCCTCGACCCCAGCACCCCGCCAGACACGGCCGTGCACCGCCGCATGACCCACAGTCGCTGAGCGCCATGTCGAGTACCGCCTCTGTCTCCTAGAGCACGCGACGCTCCCGACCATATGCCACAGCCCCTAGCCGTGCCATTGCGCCGTAGCTAACCGCCAGGGAACCGCCCACCGTCCGCCTACCTCACCCACGTCGATAGCCCTCTGTGCCATCGTCACCGACGAGCTCCACCCACACCTCTCGGTCTCACCGTCGCGCCTATATAATCAGGCCTCCCCATCATGAATTCCTTACACCATTCAACCCACCTATCTCCCCTGAACATTTCCCCCTCTCGCCTGAGTTGCTCGAGCCGTAGTTCTCCGAAATTGCACCGGAGAAGGCCACTGCAGAGGAGGAGACGCTGTCGTCGATTCTGTCCACCGCAGCCCCTACCGTGACCTCGCCTGAGTCCACCGTCGCCGTCCAGTTCGATTACCCGCCTCGTCGAACTAGCTGGAGCCCTGGTATGTCGCCAGTAGACCCTCACCGACCGTTTAGGGTTCAGTCTCGCCGGCGACGAGTCCGTCGTCGACGACGACTGTGAGCCGTTGATCCACATTATAATCGTGTGACCCAGATCACTAGATACCGTTTTGGGTTTTAAGTCTCACTGAAAGTGGGACCAACATGTCAGCCGCCCTCTACGCCGCTGAGAGCCACTGGGCCGGCCCATTTCCTTTCCCGCGCTAGCCCACAAGTTCAAATATAGGTTTTTCTATTTTGGTTTAAGCTCAGTTCTGTCCCTTAGTTCAAAAATCAATTTAGGAAGATTTACTGAACCAAATTAAGTGATTCCAATTTTTTTGGAAAGCTTCTGAAAAGATCTATCCAAGCCCGTTGGATTTAATTCATTTAGAGTTAGAGATCTCTCCTAGTAAAAAATAACAAGACAGAAGCATTTGCACATTCAAACATTTTTATAGAATCAACCCTAATAGCTTTTGAGTTGATTCCAACTCTCAAAAATCAAATTTAACCATACCTATATGAATATGTAATAATATTAAGGTTTGCATGAAGTGACTTTGGACTAGTACCAAAATAATGCTATATAGGCATTTCTAGTCACTTTAAATTATTAAATATCAAACTTAAACTTATTAAAATGTGATCCAACCTTTAAATCACACTCCCATATGTTAGCATATGTGGTGATGACATGTGTCGACATGATCCCATATTTTAAATGGAGAATATTAAATCTTAGTTATTTTCAATGAGTAGAAATTACTTTTCTTAAATAGAAAGAGTGAATCCAGTTAATAAAACCTTGTGATGCTTGTGATGATAATAGATCATCAAATGTATGCCTTAGTGTACTAAGTAGCCTAGTTAAGCATTGTTTGGTGATTGTGTATCCCGTATGTATTATAGACGATAGTACTGACCAAGCTTTCGAGGAGGAGGAGTTCTACCAAGAGGAGGAGGAAGAAAACTTCAACCACTGCACTACACAAGGCAAGCCTAGCACTTCAAGTAAACTGAGCAAGCTATTGTTAGCAAGCTAGAATTAAGCTAGATAACCTAAGCAGGATGCATTAGGCATGCTTTGGTTATACCACTTTGACTAGTACCTACTCCAAGTTTTACTTTCAAGCTTTTACTTTCTTTACTTTACCAAAGTCCCTTACTTGTTTGAAGGTAGCATAAAAAGTATAAAACTTGACCTATCTAGATAACCTTAGATGTCATTCTATGGCATGAGATTGAGATTAGCATCCCACCTTAGTGAACACTCTTAACTTAGTAGCTTAGAGCTAAATCAATACTTGAGTCACTTTAGATGGGAACCCTTGGTGAAAATAAATTGTGAAAACCCTAGAATGATGAGTCATTCTATTGGGATGTTTTGACATGTGTTGAGAAACACAAATGGTTTATGATGATGAAAAATGTTGAGGCATGAGCCTTAGCCCTTTTACAAAAGTGATGGTTGGATTCAGATGCGATACCATTCCAATTTTACCGTATAACCACAATACCTGAATTGGGTAAGGCTTAGCCAGAAGTTTATATGCATTAGTATTAGTTCCCTCACAGGAGAGGTTTGAGTTGAGGGTACCTCTCGATGTTGTCCACCTATGCAGTGCCCAAGATGACAGATGGTCATGGTTGGGAGGCCATACTCATAGGAGAGGTGCTTATACTAGGGTGTGTAAAGGAAAGGTTATGTTTGATTATCTGGATACTAAGTATGATGATTCAGGGTTATCCCTCACAGATGTATCGAATCTTGTGGTGAAAGTGTACTACCTCTACAGAGTGTCAAACTATTCGAATAGCCATGTCCACGGTTATGGACAGTTGGAGTGGCCATACTGTTTCGTTGTCAGATGTTTTCAAAATGACTCATGAAATGAATGATGAATCTTGACTTGACCACAACAGAGTTGTGAATATGACACTAGCTTCCCAACTTAAGTGATTCTAGAACTTTATTTGATCTTTCTTTGTTTTGAACTCAGCTTAGGTTTCAAACTTAACTTTACAAATAAGCATAGAGTTAGCTCTTCCCACTAGCGCTACCTTACTTGTTAGTGATAGTTTGCGAGTACTTAAAGAGTACTCATGGCTTTGTCCCTGGCTATTCCTATGGCCAGACTATGAAGGAGACTACCAAGATGAAGGACAACAGGATGGCTATGATAACTAGGGCTATCTTCCATCGTCAGCATTGCTGGTGCCACTGAAGATGGACCCCACCGCTACGCTTATTATTTATTCCGCTGCTTGTTGTATTAAGACTGGATCATGAGATCCTTTATTCGTGTAAGACCTTATTATGGTTTGTAATGGATGATGTACTGTGATATCCAATCTGTTATGTCTCGCAAAAATGGTAATCATGGGATTGTGATGTATGACATAACAGGCATCTGGGATTAAAAATCCAGGTGTTGACAAGATGGTATCAGAGCCATCCTGACCATAGGAGACCCTAGTTAGAATGGATGTCCGAACAAAAAAACTTAGTTTCAAAACCAAAGTGAGTATTTATGAAAAACTACTTCATCTCCTACCCTTGGGAATTCATTCTTTCTCAAAAATTCATGTTCCTCCAATTCTTACATTACTACATAAAATTTCACTTCACTAACTTCCTCATCCTTAATTCTTGTAGATGGAGACTCAGTTCAGCAAGTTCTACCAGTTGGGCAACGGAGGCCAACTGATCTTCGAGAGGGATCTAGATTCACTGTCTGAGTTATTGAGACACCCACATCCGAAGTTTCTTGGAGCTCAACTTCCTAGACCCCCAGGAGGAGATTTACAATGGCTAGTCACCGCTGATCTTCGAGAAAGCATAGAAGCACCAACATTCGGGAGAATCTAGTTCTCCGTAAGAGAGAACAACTGGCTAGATGGATTAGCCAGGGTAATGCCTGAAGCCCTCGCACGTCTATGTGCCCTCAGTGTCAACCAAATCCAAGGAACCCGCTTTTCGCACTATGCAAGGCGTGACTTCATGGGAATGCCAATGGAGATGCCAGGTCACCCGGAGTTGAAGCGTCAAGTGGAGAACCTTGACTTCCTGCTATACGATTGCCAGAAGGAATTGGACCATGCTAGGGATTTTGCCAACCACAACTGTGCCATTGCCGACGTGAAGGCCCAGACTTTCTCACTGCTTGTCAAGGACTGTCAGTCTCTTTGCCGCCAGTACGAAAAGAAGGATCACACCATCGCCCGTCTTCGCAAGAAGGTGGCTGACCTCGAGAAGACCATCAAGGAGCAAGAAGCTCAACTTGCAGCAAAGGAGGAAGAAGAGGAGGGTGAAGACATCCAGGGAGATATGGATTCTTATGTCAGCAATGATGATGACTTTCTGGAGGAGGATGTCGTGGACTTCTACACCGACGATGACGACTCTGACTTCATCGATGATGAGTAGATGCACTAGAGCACTGTCGTAGCATGAGATGTATCGGTCCCGATGTATCGCAGCTTGCAGAATGGTTCTTAAAACCATCTGATTTCCTTTGATGTGTGGTGTGTGTTTGTATCGTGTGCTTTGCTTGAATGAATGAAAAGAAGTTAGTTGCAAAACCTGAGTCAAACTCAAAGTTTTAGCTTTGAAACCAAAACCATGAACCTTAGAACTTTCCCTCTTACCCCTTTATCTATCTCAATCTTCAGATGACTCATGGAAACCCCGGAGGGAGCAGCTCATCGCAAGACCCAATGCTGCAGATCATGCAGATGTTAGTTGTAGACCGTGAAGCAAGCAGGGCAGAGTGCCAGGCCAACTTAGCAACACTACAGCAGATAGCCCAGATGGCCCAAAACAACCAAGGGCATGGAAATTAGGATCATCAAGGATCCAAGCTGAAAAACTACCAGAATACCAATCCCCCAATCTTTAGCACTTCGGAGAACACACTAGATGCTGATGACTGATTGCAGACAATGGAGAACAATTTGGAAGTAGCCAGAGTTGATGACAATGAGAAAGTTCTCTTTGCCACCCACTATTTGGCAGGAGATGCAAGAGCCTAGTGGAATAGCATCTGCATGATGAACCATGGTCAAGTGATGACATGGGAAGCCTTCAAAATCAAGTTCAGCCGCACCCACGTGCCGCAGGGTCTAGTCACCAGAATGAGGGATGAATTCAGAGAGTTGAAGCAAGGCAGAATGACTGTAGTAGAGTATCGTGATAGATTCATGTTGCTAGCAAGGTACGCACATGATGAGATAAACACGGAGGCAAAGTAGAAGGAGAGATTCCTGAATGGACTGCATGATGAGATGCAGACTGTACTCGTCAACATCCGCTTCGAGTATCTAAAAGAGCTAGTCGACTCTGCCATTCAGATGGAAGGGAAGATTAACCAGGCAAATGACAACCGCAAATGTCGTATGATGCACCAAGATGGATCCAGCAGTCACCAGAAGTATCGTCCCAACCCGTCTGCAGGGTATGCACCAAGAAACAACCGACCCCCAATGTCTCGCCTAAGCTACCCCAACCGTAGCGAAGGCAGTGTGAAGTCCGAAGGAAACAACAACAACCCTAGCAACACCAGCAATTTCAACCGTGCACCTCCCAAGAGCAACAACAACAACAACACTGCACCCAGAACTGGAAGCAATGTTGTGCCTGTCACAGCAAAAGACAAGTCTCAGATAACTTGTTTCGAGTGTGGATTGAAGGGTCACTATTCCAATGAGTGCCCCAAGAAGACTGTCGCCACTGCCAATGTGAATGCCCCTGCTCAACAATAGCGTCGTGTTTAACCAGGGAGAAGATTTTCCCTAGGGAACCCTCACAACCGCAATGGCCGTCTCTTCCACATGAACGCCGAAGAAGCCCAAGAAGCGCCCGATGTAGTGCTGGGTATGTTTTCTGTCAACTCAGTTTTAGCAAGAGTGTTGTTTGATTCTGGAGCATCGCACTCATTTGTCAATGAAGAATTTGCATGCACTAGTAAGATCCACCCAACCAACTTGAAGCATGTCATGATAGTTCAAATTCTCGGTTCAACTACAAAAGCTAGAAAAATTTGCAAAGTTGTGCCTATCAGAATACATGGGATAGATCTTTATGCTAATCTAATAGTACTCGGAACCAAAGGATTGGAAGTAGTACTAGGTATAGATTGGATGTCAAAGCATAAAGGACTGATAGACTGTGCTAAGAAAGCTATCACCATGACCAGTAGCTGTGGAGTAACAGTAGAGCATATATCTGAAACCTTACCCCGTCAATTCAAGTGCAACAAGAGTCTAGCCCTACCCACCATAGACCAAGTTAGAGTAGTCTGTGAATACCCCGATGTATTCCCAGATTAATTGCTAGGTATGCCCCCGGATAGGGATATTGAGTTCATTATTGAATTAATCCCCAGAACCAGACCCATAGCCCAGAGACCCTATAGCATGAACCCCTCAGAGTTAGTAGAGTTGAAGAAGCAGTTGGATGCTATGTTAGCAACAGGCTTGATTCAACCAAGCGCATCGCCATGTAGATTACCAATGTTATTCGTCGACAAGAAAGATAGAGGCAACCGTTTATGCACCGATTACAGAAAACTGAATGACGTCACCATCAAAAACAAGTACCCTTTGCCAAAGATAGAGGATCTATTTGATCAGTTGACTGGTGCCCAGGTATTCTCAAAGATTGATCTTAGAACAGGTTATCACCAACTTAAGATTTGTGCAATGGATATTCCAAAGACATGCCTTTACTACTCGTTATGGTTTATATGAGTATACGGTCATGTCTTTTGGATTAACCAATGTCCCTGCTTATTTCATGAATCTCATGAATAAGATCTTTATGAATTTCCTAGATAAGTTCGTCGTTGTGTTTATCGACGATATCCTTATCTACTCCAAGTTAGAAGAAGAGCATGAGCAACATCTGAGAATCATCCTAGAAATCCTCAGAGAGCATCGGTTATATGCCAAGTTCAGCAAATGTGAGTTTTGGCTGAAAGAAATAGGATTCCTAGGACATATTGTGTCTGCCGGAGGAGTCTCTGTTGATCCCGCCAAAATTAAAGATGTCGAAGAATGGGAAGCCCCAACCACTCAAACCCAAGTCCGTGCATTTCTCGGATTAGCGGGATATTACTGCAAGTTCGTAGAAGGATTCTTGAGCATCGCTAGACCCATGACCCAATTGTTGAAGAAGGACAAGAAGTTTGAATGGACCGACAAATGTGAAGCCAGTTTCTAAGAACTAAAGAAGAGATTGATTTCAGCCCCAATATTGATCATGCCAGATATCAAGAAGCCGTTTGATGTATATTATGATGCATCCAAGATAGGTCTCGGATGTGTATTGATGCAATAAGGCGAAGTCATCGCATATCTATCTCGGAAACTGAAGCAGCATGAGCAGAACTATCCGACCCATGATCTTGAGTTAGCAGTTGTAGTGTTGGCCTTGAAGACATGGCGCCATTATCTTATGGGTAATCGTTGTGAGATTTACTCAGATCACAAGAGCTTGAAGTATATTTTCACTCAGAAGGAGCTGAATATGAGGCAAAGGATATGGATAGAGTTAATCAAGGATTATGACCTTGACATTCATTATCACCCCGGCAAAGCCAATGTGGTAGTGGATGCTCTTAGCAGATTGCCGTGTAGGCTAAACACCATGATCAAGGAGAAGCAACCAAGTTTGTATGAGGAGTTGGAGCAGTTTAGGACGGAGCTAGTTAGCAAAGGATTTCTAGCTAGCATTGAACTTCAACCCACATTAATCAGCCAAATCAAGGAAGCCTAGAAGGGAAATGAAAGTATCGACGGAATCAAACATCGTATTGGTACAGGAAAGGTACCTGGATTCACTGAACACGAAGAAGGAGTTATGTGGTACAAAGGCCGTATCTATGTGCCAGCAGATTCGGAGCTGACTTTCAATGTCGGAGATTTTGTATATCTCAAGGTGTCGCCATTGAAGGGAACCCAACGCTTTAGTCTGAAACGAAAGTTAGCCCCCGGATATATTGGACCCTTCAAGATTCTGAACCGTCGAGGAGAAGTATCGTATCAGCTAGAACTACCAGAAGAGATGTCAGCCATCGACAATGTGTTCCATATCTCGTTACTTCGCAAATGCCTAGAAGTGCCGAAGAAGACTAAAGTTTTCAAAAACATCAATCACCGAGCTGTTGATATCAACAAGGACCTGACATATCGTGAAGTGCCCATCCGTATCTTAGAGGAAGCCTACAGAACCACCAGGACCTGGAGTATCAAATTTCTCAAGATTCAATGGAGCAACTATACCGAAGAAGAAGCCACGTGGGAGCAAGAAGATTACATTAGGACAGAGTTCCCTTATCTCTTTAGTTCCTAGTTTTCTTTCGTAAATCTCAGGACGAGATTTTGTTTAAGGGGGGAAGGTTTGTAACATCCCAAAACTTAATCCAAGGTTATTAAGATCCAAATCATCAAATTTAGAGTTAACAAAAACTTTTCCATTTCAAATGATTAAGCATTCATATGTGTGTGCATTTAAAATAGGAGTTGTTTTGAATTGCCATGTTTGAGTGATCCATTGATTGTAAAATGATTCTAAGATGAATTAAACATCATCTAGATAATTCCCAAACAAATCCCAAAGAAAAAAAAATCAAAAAGAATAAAATAAGCAAATGGTCATTTGTGCCATTTTAATCACCTAGCCTACTTTGGCTATTCCTAGAACTCAAATCTTAACAGAAATAATTGTGGTTCTTTGCACCCCTTGCTAGTACAAGTAGTGATGTACCAAGGCCCACTTTGTTCCATCCCAAAAACTTGCAAACACTGAATTTAAATGACATTTGAAAATTGAATCTAGTGTATGTATCAAGATCACATCAATTCAAAAACCACTCAAATGAACTCCATTTTGAAATCCCAACTAACCCTAGATGCTTAAGCATAAGATACATGACTCCACCAAAACTCAGCTACAAATTCAAAAACTTTTATCATGCGGCCATTGTGTCGAACAGGTGGCAGACAGAAATAAACCTGCCTAACTAACACTGCTCCTAGTTAAACCCTTGTACCCATTTGCACCATCTCTGGTCTCCTCTGTTCCCTTGAGTCCAACCAAACCCCTACCGGCCTACCCCCTTAGCCACAGCACCAGTGGAGCGCCACCACTTTGTGGTCACCGCCGGCCAGAAGCGGGCAACGTGCCAGGGACCGCACCATGCCAAACCAGCATGTCCCCTAGCTCTGCCCAACCCTACCGCCGCCCATGGTCCACCCCTCGATCAACCTTAGCCCCTGGACCACTCCCCAGCACCGCCGCCCTTTCTCTCTGCGAGCACGCCAGAGCGCCCTCACCGCCAGCACGCCACAGACCGTGCCTCGACCGCAGACCGCACACGCCGTTCTGCCTCGACCCCAGCACCCCGCCAGACACGGTCGTGCACCGCCACGCAACCCACAGTCGCCGAGCGCCGCGTCGAGCACCGCCTCTGTCTCCCAGAGCGCGTGACGCTCCCGACCATATGCCACCGCCCCTAGCTGCGACATTGCACCGTAGCTGACTGCCAGGGAACCGCCCCACCGTCCACCTACCTCACCCACGCCGATAGCCCCATGTGCCGTCGTCACCGACGAGCTCCGCCCACACCTCTCGGTCTCACCGTCGCGCCTATATAAGCAGGCCTCCCCAGCACGAATTCCTCACACCATTCCACTCCCCTCTCTCCCCTAAAATTTCCCCCCTCTCGCTAGAGCCGCTCGTCCCTTAGTTCGCCGGAATTGCACCGGAGAAGCCCGCTGTAGAGGAGGAGACACTGCCGTCGATTCCATCCACTGCAGCCCCTGCCGTGACCTCGCCTGATTCCACCGTTGCCGTCCAGTTTGATCGCCCGCCTCGCCGCACTAGCTAGATCCCTGGTACGTCCCCAGTAGACCCTCACCGGCCGTTTAGGGTTCGGTCTCGCCGGCGACGAGTCCGTCGTCGATGACGACTGTGAGTCGTTGATCCACGTTATTATCGTGTGGCCTAGATCGCTAGATACCGTTTCGGGTTTTAAGTCTCGCTGACAAGCGGGACCAACCTGCCAGCCGCCCTCTGCGCCGCTGAGCGCCACTGGGCCGGCCCATTTCCTTTCCCGCGCTAGCCCACGAATTCAAATATAGGTTTTTCTATTTTTGTTTAAGCTCAATTATGTCCCTTAGTTCAAAAATCAATTTAGAAAGATTTACTAAACCAAATTGAGTGATTCCAATTTTGCTGGAAAGCTTCTGAAAAGATCTATACAAGCCCGTTGGATTTAATTCATTTAGATTTATAGATCTCTCCTAGTAAAAATAACAAGACATAAGCATTTGCACATTCAAACATTTTTATAAAAGCAACCCTAATAGCTTTTGAGTTGATTCCAACTCTCGAAAATCACATTTAACCATACCTATCTGAATATGAAATAATATTAAGGTTTACATGCAGTGACTTTGGACTATTACCAAAATAATGCTATATAGGCATTTCTAGTCACTTTAAATTATTAAATATCAAACTTAAACTTATTAAAATATGATCCAACCTTTAAATCACATTCCCATATGTTAGAATATGTGGTGATGACATGTGTCCACATGATCCCATATTTTAAATGGATAATATTAAAACTTAGTTATTTTCAATGAGTAGAAATTACTGTTCTTAAATAAAAAGAATGAAGCTAATTAATAAAACCTTGTGATACTTGTGATGATAATAGATCATCAAATGTATGCCTTAGTGTACTAAGTAGCCTAGTTAAGCATTGTTTGGTGATTGTGTATCCCGTATGTATTATGGACAATAGTACCGACCAAGCTTTCGAGGAGGAGGAGTTCTACCAAGAGGAGGAGGAAGAAAACTTCAACCACTGCACTACACAAGGCAAGCCTAGCACTCAAGTGAACTGAGCAAGCTATTGTTAGCAAGCTATAATTAAGCTAGATAACCTAAGCAGGATGCATTAGGCATGCTTTGGTTATACCACTTTGACTAGTACCTACTCCAAGTTTTACTTTCAAGCTTTTACTTTCTTTACTTTACCAAAGTCCCTTACTTGTTTGAAGGTAGCATAAAATGTATAAAACTTGACCTATCTAGATAACCTTAGATGTAATTTTATGGCATGAGATTGAGATTAGCATCCCACCTTAGTGAACACTCTTAACTTAGTAGCTTAGAGCTAAATCAAAACTTGAGTCACTTTAGATGGGAACCCTTGGTGAAAATGAATTGTGAAAACCTTGGAATGATGAGTCATTCTATTGAGATTTTTGAAATGTGTTGAGAAACACAAATGGTTTATGATGATGAAAAATGTTGAGGCATGAGCCTTAGCCCTTTTACAAAACTGATGGTTGGATTCGGATGCAATACCATTCCAATTTTACCGTACAACCACAATACCTGAATTGGGTAAGGCTTAGCCGGAAGTTTATATGCATTAGTATTAGTTCCCTCACAGGAGAGGTTTGAGTTGAGGGTACCTCTCGATGTTGTCCACCTATGCAGTGCCCAAGATGACAGATGGTCATGGTTGGGAGGCCATACTCATAGGAGAGGTGCTTATACTAGGGTGTGTAAAGGAAAGGTTATGTTTGATTATCTGGATACTAAGTATGATGATTCAGGGTTATCCCTCACAGATGTATCGAATCTTGTGGTGAAAGTGTACTACCTCTACAGAGTGTCAAACTATTCGAATAGCCACGTCCACGGTTATGGATAGTTGGAGTGGCCATACTGTTTCGTTGTCAGATGTTTTCAAAATGACTCATGAAATGAATGATGAATCTTGACTTGACCACAACAGAGTTGTGAATATGACACTAGCTTCCCAACTTAAGTGATTCTAGAACTTTATTTGATCTTTCTTTGTTTTGAACTCAGCTTAGGTTTCAAACTTAACTTTACAAATAAGCATAGAGTTAGCTCTTCCCACTAGCGCTACCTTACTTGTTAGTGATAGTTTGCGAGTACTTAAAGAGTACTCATGGCTTTGTCCCTGGCTATTCCTATGGCCAGACTATGAAGGAGACTACCAAGATGAAGGACAACAGGACGGCTATGATAACTAGGACTATCTTCCATCGTCAGCATTGCTGGTGCCACTGAAGATGGACCCCACCGCTACGCTTATTATTTATTCCGCTGCTTGTTGTATTAAGACTGGATCATGAGATCCTTTATTCGTGTAGGACCTTATTATGGTTTGTAATGGATGATGTAGTGTGATATCCAATCTGTTATGTCTCGCAAAATTGGTAATCCTAGGATTGTGATGTATGACATAACAGGCATCTGGGATTAAAAATCTAGGTGTTGACAACCTCCCTTTTCAATGTGAATATAATGATGATGTTACCATATCTTCTTATGTTAATGGAAATTATGAATTCTATGATGTGGAACAAATTGAAGAATTTATTGCTTGGAAGGGTGCATTCGAACTTGCTTATTTGCTTGAAAATATTGATGATGCACCTTATAAATATGAGGTTTAGGATATACTTAAATTTTGCTTTGATATTACAAGGAAGAAAATGGCTATATTCTTGAATATCTTAATAGATGCTCTCCACCAAGGGAAGATACTAATGCCTTGCAGGAGCCTATGGAAGAAGAAATTGCTGAAACTGGAAGCTCACTGGATGAAAAAGAGGAGGAGAGTAATGATCAAGAGGAGGAAGAATGGAGCAACTACCCATGTCTACCTCCCAATAAGAGTAACTCTTTAACTAATACCTTATTTGATAGCCCTCCATGCTTACCAAAGGAGGATGAGTGTGATATTTATATTGTTAAGTTTGTTCATGATGCTACTGAAAAATCATTATGAGAGAGGAAAATATGGTTGTTGGAATTCTCATGTTACTAAAACACCTCTCTTTATATTGAAAGTTCCAAAGTTCCTCTTGTTTTATCTACCCATTCTTGTTACTATGTGCTTCTTTGATTTATTTCCTTACAAGATTCCTATGCATAGTAAGTGGGTTAGACTTAAATGTGAATCATATTTGCTCCTTGATGCTCTCTTTTGCTTCAATTCATATTTCTTATGTGAGCATCTTCTCAAATTACTGAGCCTATCTTAATGGCTATAAAGAAAGAGCTTTTTGGGAGACAACCCATTATTTTTATTCAGTAAGTTTTTCTTTTGTTGAGTCTTGGAAGTTATTGCCTCTGTAATAACCTCTCCTTATCCTTTTTGTGTGGTTTTTGTGCCAAGAGTAACCTCTAATGAGAGAGAAGTAAGACTTGGGAAAGTTGTTGTCCCGAAACAGATTTTTGTGCTTTGTTGTAAAAATCCATGAAAAATCCCTGTACATCGGTTTGAGCTATAATTTTGTGTGCTTCTACCCCAGGTTGTTATCTAACGTTTGTTAGTTTAACACTTTTCGATTTGAGCAACAGAAGGTCTTCGAAACAATTGGTTTTTACCTGCCGGTCTGTTTTGACAGTTTTCTGCCATTATTTGCATTTGCCTCTTAATCTCTTTCTCTTTGAGTTCTCTTTGATCATTTGAACTTTTTAAAGGAAGTGGTACATTAGCTTGTGTTTTAATGGAAGTTTTACTTGTGTTGAAACTGAGCCAAAAGACTTATTATATTGAGTACACTAATGTTGCTAACGAAGATTGTGTGAAGTTTTGTATGAAGGAAATTTTGAAGTGTAGGGAAGAGTAATGTGATGAGATGAAGAATGGACAAAAGCTCAATCTTGGGGATGCCACCCCATGTCACCCCAAGAAATATCCAAGTACAAGCGTCAAAGCTTGGGGATGCCCAAGGCATCCCCTTCTTCATCAATAAAAATCTCAGGTTTCTTCCAAACACTTCATTTTTATTGTTTCATGCACAGTTGTGTTGTTCTTGGAGCATCTTTGTTTTTGTTTTTGGTTTTCATTTGCTTAGTTTGCTTGAATAAATTGGTTGGACCCCCTCATTCATACATTATTTTTCAAATAAGTTGATTTGGATTGGAAAAGAGTAGGAAAAGTTCATGCTTAAGTGGTAAAAAGGAGCTTGTTTTTGACTGTGGCCTATGCTTTGTCATGTCATGCTTGATATTGTTTTGGCTTTATGCTTATGTGATTTTTTCTGTATCATGACTTGTTAAACAATTGAGATTGCTTAATGTGCCTTGAAAGAATCATACATTGTTTTAGCATATTAAAGCATAGTATTGTGGTATTCTCCTTTGATGCTTTATTTGGGTTGACTTGGCGCATTCTCACACCATGTTATGACTATACCAAGTCACCATAGCCTCTATGATCCTTTAGCTTTCGACTTGTAATATCACGTAATGCTTTAATTAATGATGTTTTGTCGCTTTGCATGATTATGGCCATTATTGCTCTCTTAGTTGGTCGCTCCCAGTCTTTTGCTAGCCTCCATAACCAAGTATGTGTTCCACTCATGCATCCAACTCCAAATAAAACCAAGTTATTCTAAAGAGTCCACCATGCCTACCTATTAGCATTTGCTATACCAAGTATATTCATGTTTTTATCGACCTTCTGAATTAAACTTGTTATGTGAAAATTAGTGATTAAAGCTCTCACAAACTTGATGGCACACTTTATTTTTCTCGCCCCTAATAAACTTGATGGCACACTTTATTTTTCTTGCCCCTAATAAACTTGCACCATTGTGTCATCTATGTTGTATAAACTTGAACCATTTTAGATGATGAACACAAGGAGCCAAACTCGTGCTCATGCCACCGCTAGCGCTTCTCGAGCTGTCCCTCAAGAACGCATGGGGATCCTCTTCAAGGATGAGCCCCAACATGATCGCTTCAACAGGATCAAGAACCGAGAAGTGAGGGCAACCAAGTGGGCTTGCCCCATTATATTGAATCAACTCGGTATTTCTAATGACTTCAATTTACTTTGCAATAGGGTTGACCTGCAAAACTTTGTATTCAATGATGTGCCTACTTATCGCCGGTTAACTCTTGAATTTCTAAGTTCTTTGCAAAGCACCGCTAAAGCATGGAATGGAGTGGACATGATTTGTTTCTGACTTATGAAAAACAATTATGCTTTATCACTAGATGAATGGTGCACATGTCTTAATTTTCCAAACAATAATGATAATGACTTACGTGCATCCTTTATTGGCTTAGACCCTTCCCCGGAACAATATTATAGTGGAAAGAGTTTTACTTCTAGAGTAAGCAAGGGGAAGAATATTCAACATCCTACAATTCGCTATTTGTTCTATGTTACTGCTAACACTTTGTAGGCACGAAATGAGTTCATGAGACTCAATGAGGAGGACATCTTAGTCCTTGCAAAGGCTGCTTTCGACAACACCAACTTTTCACTCAACTTGGGCGCAATTCTTGTGCGCTACCTGGAGCACCAATCCTTCCAAAGCGAAGGACCAGTCACAGGTAGAGGCATCATCACCGTTCTTGCCATTACCCTAGGCATCAACCTAGGTGAGTTGTTCTAGGTGAGAGACGTGTTGGTTTCTCTACTTTAAAAGCTTGTGGAATGCTCACTAGGAGAGGTAGCGTTTATTACTTGCATATTGCTAGAGCTGGGCATCTCTACCCCGCTCCTTTGCCTAATGGTCTTTTCTTTATCGTTGAAGGATGTTTTCTATATGACTTGTAGGTTGAACAACACCAACCCAAGGAGGAGATTTCGGATGAGGATGAGGACCAAGAAGAGGAGAAGCCACCAACCCGGTTCGCTACATACCAAGACTTTCAAGAACTTGGAGGAACTGTGGAGAGAATGCAAAACCTCTCCTTGAATCTCCGAGAAACAACTAGTAATTTATCAACTCAACTTGCGAACTGGAGTTACAACTTTTTTCCGCCACCACAATGATTTGAAGGGCTTGAAAAAGCCTAAGCTTGGGGAAGTTTCCTCATTATCTTTATTTGGTGTTCATTTGTTTTTTTTTAGGTTATGTTTTTAATTCGAGTTTATAAGCACTCGTGTTGGTTTCCCCAACACTTTATATTTAGTTACTTTTATTTGTTTTCAAGATTTTCTAGCCGAGCTTTGCTGCCAATTTTCTATTATTTAATTCCCTCTTTTAAAAAAACAACAAAAAATCCATTTATCTTTATTTTCCCTCTTCCTTCTTTTCTATTCTCCTTGTGGCTTTCACATATTTGTAGGAGAGTGATCGATTTTGAGTTTCCAAGCAGCAAATAAAAAGGGTAGAGAGAAGTGGAACCAATCATGAGAGGTATGTCTTAAGACACCCCACTTTTGAAGTTTGAGAAGCCCATGCTGGTTAGTAGTAAATGATAAGATGTTATATTGGTGGGGTGAGTCTTTGTATTGAAGTAAAATTTTGTTTGCATGAGTATCTAGTTGGGTAAGTTTTGCTCTAGCTCTTGTAGTTAACCAAGTCTTACCTTAAAAGTTTGCTAAACAATTGTAATAAGAAAAAGTCTCACAGTTTAAGGATTGGGTGTTGTAGTGTTTTAGTCTTGAAGGCTTAATTCTAGAGACACTCAACACCATAGAAAATAATGATTGACTTGATAGCTCTCTTTAAAAGGATTTGTTCGATTTAATTAATTTTTAGCGGTTTTTGTGAGCATGCCAAAGTTTGACTTGTGAATCATAAGAATGATATAGCTTTATGCGTGTCAAACTTCATGGGATGCCAACAACTTCGCTAGCCTATGAACGATCTTCATGGAGGAAACTCCTAGATTTCGTCTATGAGTTGATTGAACATATCTAGCAGCAATGTTATAATGGGTAATATTCTTGGCATTCCCGGGTAGCTGTGTTCATGATGGAATCACTCCTCTGGCTATTATGAGTAATCATTGTAAAAAAGGAACAAAAACCTTGGTGATGCCACGAGTGTGCATCATATCCCGATAAACTAATTAAAATATTTGGCATGCTCTCAATTACTTAAGAGCTGAAATTCTTGAAGGACAATGAATAGAAAAGTAGTGATTGAAGAGTCTTGATTTATTGATGTGGGAGAATTGAGATACTCTAGTGTATATGTTTTTCATGACAAACCCTCACACTCTCAATGTTACATGAGTATAATTATTATTCAAAGGCAAGCCTATGAGTCGATTACATGACATGGAATAAGGTTTACTCATTTGAATCATCCATGTTCACAATAATTTTGTTGCGCTATAAGGATGCATAAAAACCCGTATGATATGCTTGCCATTACTTTATCTATGCTGAAGTTTTTTAGATTTATAAAGTGTAGGAAACTTGAGATTACCAATCATGAGTAAGATCATCATCTTGTTATTTCAAATTAAATGCTAAGTTCCTTTTTGATTTTGGTTTTCTTGCTCGAGGACGATCAAGTTTAAGCTTGGGGAGGTTGATGGCTGTGAAATATAGCCATCTACGTCCACATTTAAACTGGATATCATTCATATTTTTTATGAAATATCTCTCTAAACCCTGCCACTAATAGCTAATAATGAAAGGGGTATGCAATCCTTTCTTTCTATTTTTCCCTGCATAGATAATGATGTTTGATGATGGTAATCACAACATTAAAGTCAAAGATACGAGATTTCCAACAACCTGAAGAAACCAGGAGTTATGAAGTGGAGACAGACGCTTTAACGACCAACTATGTGGTGGGAATAAAATTATGGTCGTATAGTTGCCATCGACACCGCTAGGTCAAACATAACAACTTTTCTGAAGGGACCCCTATATAGAGAGGCCTCGGGCAACGAGAAACAGAGCTCCTTTTGATCAACAACCGCCCCTAGATCTCCATCCACAACACCGAAGAGCTGCCGGAGGAATAGACTTAGATCTAATCTCCAAACCCTTCTCCATCACCATAGCCATATTCCACCACTTGTAATAGTAGATCTCATCTTTGATTGGCGACATTATAAGACTATTTGCTATCAATCTCATGATTTCCATTACAATATTTATGATTGTTGATCTCATCTCTATGTGTGAGTAATTCTCCTTGGGCAAAGGGCTTCGGCCTAGCCATGTAGCTTTTGTGCATGTTATTTATCATAGATGGGATCATGTATTAGTTTGTATGACATGATGATTATTGTATCCTCTCTTGCCTCACTCTAAGGACTTGTCAGGTACGCAAGACCCCGAGGATTGAGCCAGGTATAGGGAGTATGAGCAATGACTAATCTGCATGTTGGGAACCCCAGTGACAGAAGGGGTAGTACGACTGTATGTGAGGGATTTACTTGGGATTAATGGCGACGTCACTATGCATATCATTAGTTATCTTTCTTCTGTGGATGAGACTAGTAGGTTATTGCTATAAGCAGTTGCTGAGGCAATAGCAATTATGGATGCACTGCCCACATATAATTTATCGTGCTCTAACAATTACGTGCATACTTTATTATTATATTTTATTCCCATCACATGTTTTGCAAAGCTACAGGTGAAACTGAATGCCCTAGGCCCTCTCTCTCCATCATCGACAACAACAAAAGATAGCAAACTATTGGTCCGGTAAAACACAAAAAGAATTCTAAAACTCCCGAAGGTCCATTAAAGTAACTTCACTACGCTTTCTGCTTCCCGAGGATTCGATAAACCTAGGTCTACTAGGGAAAAAAAGCTATACTACATCTGTAATCCGGATCGAAGGTATCACCTCTCCGTCGCTTCACCAAGGATAGGAGAAAGATCATAGGGATAGCTCAGCTCCTTGCAGCCAGGTTTATCATGGAGGTACTTCATCTAGATTGGCTATCTAATCCGGTGTTGGTGGAAAAGAAAAAAAGATGACCCGAACGTGGCAGTAGTATGGCGCGTGTGCATTGAATATACCAACTTGAATAAAGCATGTCCAAAGGATACTTTTCCTTTGTCGAGCATAGATCAAGTCATTGACTCGACAGCTAGTTCTGAGCTCTTATCATTTGTAGATGCATATTATGGCTTCCACCAGATACCATTAAACTCAGCTGATCAAATAAAAACTACCTTTATTACCCCGTACGAGGCTTATTGCTATCGCACTATGCCATTCGGCTTATGTAATGCAGGAGCAACATATCAGAGGTGCATGCAAAAGTGCTTGCATGATCAAATTGGCAAAAATGTCCAAGTGTATGTTGATGATGTGGTGATAAAAACCAAGGAGAGTCATACTCTCTTAGATGATATCCGGCAAACATTTGCGAACTTAAGAAGGTTACGGATGAAACTTAACCTGGAAAAATGCACCTTCGGTGTCCCAGCCAGAAAATTACTCAGTTTCCTCATGTCGAGCCGAGGTATCGAAGCTAATTCGACCAAAATCCGAGCTATTGAATGCATGGAACTGCCGAAGTGTTTTAATGATATCTAGAAGTTAACTAGTTGCCTGGCATCATTGAGTCGTTTCGTTTGTCGGCTGGGAGAAAAGGAATTGCCTCTGTACCAGTTAATAAAAAGGCCAGGTAAGTTCATATGGACATCGCAGGCAAATGATGCATTTCACGAGTTAAAAAAGATGCTAGCCTCTGCGCCAGTGTTAGGCTCACCACTATCCATAGAGGTAATGTTGCTCTACATAGCAGCAAGCAACTAAGTCATAAGTGACGTGGTAGTGGCGGAGCGTGACCAGGAAGGTTAATTGGTGCAGAGGCCAGTTTATTACCTAAGCAAAGTACTTTCTTCTTTGAAGCAAAACTATCCCCACTATCAAAAATGGCATATGGCGTCTATATGGCGGCTGAAAAGCTTAAGCAGTACTTTGAAGAACACCCCAATATGTGAAGCACCAATATCTGAAATAATGGGAAATATAGATGCGAGTGGCCGAATCAGCAAATGGGCAATTAAGTTAACCCCATATGCTCCACGGTATGATACGAGAGATGCAATCAAGTCTCAGGCAGTGGCCGACTTTTTTGATGATTGGGCCGAGATGCAGTATGATCCGCCTTTATCTGATTCGAATTACTAGAGAATGCACTTTGATAGATCAAAACTAAAAGATGGGTTAGGTGCTAGGGCATCAAACAAGGACCAGTTGAGATATGTGTTGCAGATACACTTTAGAGCATCAAACAACGTGGCCAAATATGAGGCACTTGTGCATGTCTTGAATGTAGCAAAAGCGATTCGAATATATTGGATCCAATGTTTTGGTGATTCAGATTTGGTGATAAAGCAAGTTTCAGGTCATTGGATGCTTTGGACGCAAATATGGCTTTGTACAGATTTCACATCCAAAAATATGTGGGTACTTCGAAGGATGTGAATTCCATCATGTACCTCGGGCTGAAAATGATGTAGCCAACGTGTTATTGAAACTTGGCTCATCTCGGCAGGCTATCCCACCAAGCATAGCTCTCGAGCACCTCAGAAAATTATCTATCAACCCATCACCATAATCCAAGTCAATCTATATCTCGTCCAGTCCAGGAGTCGAGGTTGTCCCAATGGACATGATTGGTGGAGTATCTTGAGTAACCCAAGGACTGCCTCGGCACACCCTGAGACTACGTCGGCAAACCCGGGGACTGTCTCACAGAACCCGAGGACTGTTCAGCTTAACCCGACAGAAGTTATGTCGGCTGACCCAATGTAAATTGATGAAGTGATTTTCCCGGTCCATGCTATACTAGCTTGGGCACAACCAATTTTGGATTTTTTGAAAGATGGGAGTTTACCAAGTGATGAGTTCCTCGCTAGACAAATCCAGAGAAGGGCAAAAGCCTATACCATAATCAATGGAAAATTATACAAAAGAAGTGTCACAAATGTCCTGCAGCGATGCGTTGATTCGGCAGAAGGGCAGGACATCCTTCGAGATATACATCAGGGAGAATATGGGCATCATGCCTCATCCAGAGCTTTAGTCGCCAAGCCATTTCAGCATGGATTTTACTGTCCCGGTTCTTTACAAGAGGATGAGGACCTTGTGAGGAAGTGCAATGGGTGTCAGAGGTATTCGAGCAAGATACATATGCCATCCTCTGAACTCAAAACTATACCCATCACTTGGCCATTTGCTGTATGGTGCTTGTATATGGTTGGACCATTTAGGCCGGCTCGTGGCAACATGACTCATATCCTAGTCATGGTGGACAAGTTCACAAAGTGGATTAAGGTCAAGCCAATCAAAAAGTGTGATGGACCCACTACCGTATCTTTCCTCAAAGATATCATCTTGAGATATGGGTAACCACATAGCATTATAAAAGATAATGGCACGAACTTTGCCGAGGGAGCATTTGCTTGATTTTGCCAAGACAAAAGAATAAGACTTGATGTTGCATCATTCGCACACCCCGCATCGAACGGCAAGTGGATAGATCCAATGGGCTAGTATTGTCCAGAATAAAAACCCGGCTCATTGAGTCGCTGCAAAGATCAGTGGGGTGTTGGATTGACGAACTCCTGATGGTACTATGGAGACTTAGGACAACTCCAAATCGATCAACTAGCTCTACGCCATTCTTCCGAGGATATGGGGAGAAGCTGTATTACCAGCTGACATAGTGCATGGTTCGCCTAGAGTCACCCGATACACAGAAGCTAAAGTTCAAGAAGCCCGGCAAAATGATGTTGATCTGCTAGAAGAGGCAAGAGAGTTGGCATTGTCCAGATCCTCCATATATGAGTAGAATCTCCGATGCTATCATAGCCAGAAAGTAAACCCCTGAGTTTTTTGGGAAGGGGATTTGGTGCTTCAGCTCATGCAACGCACTGCTGGCATGCATAAACTATCACCTCCATGGGAAGGAACATTTATTGTGAGTAAGGCACTACACAATGATGCATACTATCTCATAGATGGTCAACCACAGGAGAAGTATAAGGAGAATAGGTCAGGAGAATAATCTAAAAGGCCATGGACTGTAGCACTTTTTCGTCCATTTTACACTTAGTTGAAGTGTATGTATCTCGAACTGTCATGTGTTAGATCATATGTCAGCAATAAGCTAATTAATGAAATTTCGGCACCTTGAGCAGTGACTCGGGGACTGGCTTAGTAGTAATTATCTTTTTCTGTACTTACATTTTATATGTTGGTTGGTTTAAATTTCTTACCCCTTAGGCCGGGTTAGTAATGTGTCGACACCAAAGGCTAACTCTTCGACTTGCTGCTGTCCAAAAGATTGGCTTCATGGCAAGCAAGAGAAAAAGCTAGCAAATGCTAGACACATGAAAAATGACTAAGGAAGGAAAACTAATCGAGCCGACATTTGTTTTTTGGACTAACCCCTATATTTACTTTCTTTATTATTATGCTGAATCACTCTGAGCTAAATCTTGTGGGTTTAAGTAGGGATTTCTATTTTCGTGCCCCTGGTTCATTAGTTGTACTCACTTTTCCCGAACCGCTTAACTTCTCCTCACTTTTCCCCCTCCTTCTCGGAAACTCAACTAAGAGCTCGAACGGCAGATGCCGCCAGGTTCACTGTTGGCTAACGTGTGGGACTGTGAGGTCTGGGACCACGTGGGGCCATTTGGTCAGGAAAGCATTATGCTAACGTGTGGGGCCGTGCCATGTGGGGCCGATTTGTTGGGAACGCTTTATGGGGGACGTGGTCTGGGACCATGTGGGTGCGTTTGGTAGTTTACGTGTGCCCGGTCTCCTAAATTGGAAGTTTTATTTTTGTTATTTTTATGATTGGCCTTTTTAAGAGCGCCTTTGCCCCTCTCTCTTGATAAATGTTGTGTTTTTCCCAAAAAGGTAGCGAATCTAGAGAAGCTTCTCTCTTCATTCATTGTTCCTTTTGGCCCTCGTTTTCCCCAATCTGGTATCAAATCTAGACCAGCAAATGTAACCAGCAACATAAATAAATTCAGTAAATAGAGCAGATGTAGATAAAGCAGCTAATATAGGATATATAGTACGGTACTTAACAAGGTTCGATAATTAGGCTGCTCAGCAGTAGCAGCGGATAAGATCAACACAGACAAGACAAAAGAAGCTGCTTTATAGCAGTAGCAGCAGCACAAGATCAATGGCCCCTCATGGCCTCTGCCAGGAGGGCCTCCGCCTCCTCCCTCTGGTGCCTCCTCCACTTCTTGTTGCCTAGTCCCTTGACCTTGGGCGCCTTGGGCTTGATCGGGGGATGCGACCCTCCTTGATGGCCACCTTCTGGAGGTTGCGGAGGTGAATACCAAGTGCCTGGTGCTTGGCTATGAAGTCGTGGATGTTCATGGACTCGTTGCAGATCCTCACGTTCTCGGCATGCTTCATGAGGGAGTTGCAGTTAGTGGCGCGGAGCCTCCTGGTGGTGCAGAAGGGGCACCTATAGACGTTGCCGGTAAAGAAGTTGTCATACTGGCTGGACTTTAGCCTCCTCAGCACATGACGAGTCTTGGTGTCCTTGGACTTGTCATCGCTGCGGACGTCGCTGTTATCCTCCTGGTAGAAAAAATAGTAGAGTGCAATAAGGACATGAATTAACTAATTGAGATCCCCTGATTATTCCCCAAATCTCAAACCAAATCGAATACTGATCCCAACTACGAACAGGGGGATCCAAATAGAACAAGGCAATCATCAAAATACGAACATGGGGATTCATCGAAATACGAGATCTAACACACGAGGATTTGCTACTTTAAAATACGAATAGCCGAACCCAAATAACATTCGATCTAGCATCCAATGATGGGAATGGGTGAAGAACAAGGAAAGGGAGAAAACCCTGGTTACCTCTGACCATGGGTCGGCGATGTTGGTGTCGTAGGGGTTCTCTGGCCATATGTAATAAATCTCCTCTTAGGGGTCCCAGCCGAGCGGGATCTTCCCGAGACCGGCAGGGCTTCCTCACCGGCCACTACGGCAGAAGCGGGGACGGGGGTCTGGACAGGGGTCTAGACGGGGATGGCAGCTGCCTCCGATGCCTCGGCGGTGGACTGTACGGGGACGGCGGCCTCCTCTATGGTGGCCTTGGAGGCGCCAATGGCCACCACGCTGTTCTTCTCCATCACCGGTGTGGTTGGGGTTTTCTTGGGGGTTCACCGAACGTGATGGGATAGTGGAGACGGTTGAGTGATCGAGTGAGTGATGAGTGAGAGTGAGGAGGCCTCTATAAAGGAGAAGGGAAGCGATGTTTCATTGCACCACCGTGCACCGCGTAACCGCGTATGCTACTGCACCGTGCACGGCCACACGTGTCTGCTACCGCCCTGTGCACCACACACACACGTACCGTGTGTCACGTTTTATCTCTCGTGTCTAACCCTAGCAACTTAGTTGTGCTCCGTTTTGCCCTCGAGTGTAACACTGGCAGTTTGGTTGTACTTAGTTTTGCCCTCCAGTACTAACATTGATGTGTGCAATATACTCAGTTTCACCCTTCGGTGGTTGGTCAACAGATAGTCAACGAATGGGTTTAGCTAGCTAATTGAGTCATTTTATGCACAACAAATTCAAAAAGATCAAAACATAGTGGCATCTACCCAGGGAGTCTTATTATGTGACCTGCCACCATAAGAAATGTATATAAATCAAGTTTTAACCTAAATCACCACTTCTCAAATCACCTACTATGTATGAAGGTTCATGGCTTTCTACTCAAGCCTCTTCCCCAAACATCCCTCCCCAAAACATAGTTTGTCTGAATGAGGCAATAATTGTAAAACTGGTGTATATTTGAATTGCAAATAGTTTGATGTATGCCAAGATGTATTTTATTGTATAAAAGATGCATTTTCCATTTTTTAAATCTCTTTCTATTTTGTATTTGAATCTCTTTGTCAGTTTTTCCCTTGGTTCTTAAGTTCTACTCGGTTTTGCCCTTGGTTCTTAGGTTCTACTCATTTTCCCCCTCTCTTAGTCATAATCTCTCACACTTGTGCTCATCTTGGCTGCTACGCTCTAACTGATTGAGACAGTTGTCATGCAGATCATGCCCACTAACCGTTGATCCTCTATGATCTAGCGGATTGTATAACCCCTATGTCTGTCGGGGGGGGCACCCCCATATCCATGCAAAATAACGAGTTTGCCACTAGTACTTTAACTCCATAAACAAATGAATTTGAATATAATTTGAAGGGGAAGTGTTCAAAGGTGTATAATTTGTGCAATCAGTTCCACTATATGAAAATGATAATCTCTCAAGATTTTCTTAGCACAATATTATCACGTATTAAGTGCGACTTCAAAGAGTTCAAATGTGTATAATTTTCGTATACGCAAGTTCATATATTACATTCCACTCTATGAAAATGAGGGAGAAAATGATAATCTCTCAAAATTTTGCTAGTACATCATTATCTTGTTATTAAGTGTGATTTCATAGTGTTGAAAGGTTTTAAATTTTAGTATACGCAAGTTTATGTATTATATTTCACTCCATGGAAATGATAAATGATCAGGATTTTATTAGCACAACATTATCATGTCCTAAGTGCAATTTCAAAGAGTTCAAAGGTGTATAATTTTCATATATGCAAGTTTATGCATTACATTCCACTATATGAAAATGGCATTCTCTCAAGAGTTTCTTCGCACACCATTATCACATATTAAGTGCAATTTCAAAGAGTTCAAATGTGTATATTTTTTGTATATGCAAGTTTATGCATTACATTCCACTCTATGAAAATAGGGGAGAAAATTATAATCTCTCGAAATTTTGTTAGCACATCATTATCACATATTAAGTGCGATTTAAAAGTGTTCAAAGGTTTATAATTTTCGCATATCCAAGTTTGTGCATTACATTCCACTCTATGAAAATGATAATCCCTCAACATTTTCTTAGCACAACATTATCACGTATTAAGTGCGATTTCAAAGAGTTCAAAGGTGTATAATTTTTGGATATGCAAGTTTATGCATTACATTCCACTCTATGAAAATGGGGGAGAAAATGATAATCTCTCAAAATTTTGTTAGCATATCATTATCACATATTAAGTGCCATTGCACAGTGTTCAAAGGTTTATATTTTTTGTATACGCAAGTTTGCATTATATTTCACTCCATGGAAATGATAAATGATCAGGATTTTATTAGCACAACATTATCATGTCCTAAGTGCGATTTCAAGGAGTTCAAAGGTGTATAATTTTCATATATCTATTACTATGAAAATGAAGCTAGACAAAGGGATGTCATCACCGGAGAAGAAGAAAGGGGAGGCAACGGCATGGCGTGGGCGTGGGGCTGGCTCAGGGTCCCATCTTGCAACACCAACCTGGGTAAGTTGTGGGTCCGGAGCTCATGTGGATAACTTGTGAGTAAGATGCTGACCTGGATAAGTGGAGAGAGGTGTCCACTATGGGAAGCTACTGAACGTGGCTTCACTTGTTAGCATGTAATGGCAAGAGTCAACTACGGGACCCGACAGAACACAGCCCTACTTGTCAGAGTGTAACGGCACCGTCCACTACAAGACCCGACTGTATGCGGTCCCACTTGTTAGCATGTAACGACAAGACTGACGGATAGCGAGTTTTCTGACTATATGAGAGTTTCGTACAAGGAGATGGGAAAGTGAGGAAAAGTTAAGCGGCTGGGGAAAACTGAGTACAACTAACGAACCGAGGATATAAAAATAAAAATCCCTTTTAAGTATTATTAATTTGATTTTTTGATCTTAGACTCGTAAGTTGAACACCGAAAAGGGTAGACGTGAGGCGAGTCATAAGACTAAGCAAACAAGAAAATAAACTCAGGGACTTCGCCCAAAAGGATTCGGCTAAAAGCAATAGCAGTAGCAAAATAATTTCAACCCGGCATATCGGGGAATTAACCAAATTCAAAGTTTATATGCCTAAGGTGCAACAACAGCCAGATCATCAGCAGCTGGAGAAGGAATGAAAACTTCGGGGTTGGGAACATCGACCTCCACTTCATCATCCGTGTTATCCTCCGGGCCATCCAGGTTCTCTTCATATTCTCCCTCATCCTCTTTAACATATTCGTCGTTGATCGAGGAAGTTCGGCCCTTCGTTCCATGCATGCGTATTGGCATACTGGATCAGTTGATAGGCTCGAGCTTGGCAGCATTGGATCTGATCTGGATCAGTTGTCCAATGTGAACCAGTGTGCAGGTTTTGATGAACATCTAAATTGATGCTTTCATACCAAGATAGCACGAAGGACAGGGTTGTGTCGGCACCAGCACGGGCAGTAGATTCCCTCCACGAGTTGAGCTACACCTTGCAGTCCATTAGTTTCTCGGATAGCAGTGTTACTTTCTTGGGAGCGGTCTCTTATGGCCAAAGAACATGGAATGCTCGGATGGTGGAATCCAAAATCCCAACCCTGAAGACTTTCATGGGTCTGAGGCTAGCCAAGAGGCTAACCAAGGAGTCATAAATGTCATATTCTTCGAGGAGGGGACTGGCCTTGGATTTCTTTTCTCGAAATTTGCGAATAGCAGTGTTAGCACGGGCTTTAGATTGGGGAAATCACCTAAAAGGATAAGCCAAAAGAATAATTCAAAGAGAACAATCAGAGCAAAATGGAGACCTCGACAGTAAATAAAAAAGTTAGCACAAGGAAACTTACGAGCTATGATGCCATTGATCTAGCCAAGTTCAGCGAACCAAGCAGCTTGCTTCTTCTGGAGGTTTTCAAGCGCGGTGTTCACCGACTCAAACTTGACCTCGGCATCCTAGAGAAGTTCTTTGTACTTCTCAAATTGGCCGGTGAGTCGGCTTTTCTCCTTGGTGAACTCCTGGTCCATCTTGTCAAGCTCAATCTTCTGGAGTTGTTTTAGATTTTCATTCTGGGCACGGAGCCAAGATATCTCTTCATCTTTATCCTTCAACTGAGCTTGGTGTTGTCATGCTTGTTCGAGAAAAGCAAGCATCAATTCAGGCATGGGTATGCTATGCTAAAGAGACACTGCAAGAATTTTTAACCCGGTCGAGCCGAGGTATAATTACGAGTCGAACTAGAAGGGAGAGGTGCAAATAACAAGGGGCAGGAGGAAAAATACCTTCTAGCTCGGCCACGCGCTTCTGCAGCTCCTTATTCCGGGCCTCCACATCGGCTGGCAAAATATGAGTCATAAGTTAATTCGGCAAATCAAGAACAAAAAGCACTAGGGGCAATAAAGTAGCAACTTACTTTTCTTCTTCAGCTCAAGCAACAATCTCGTGTTCTTGGTGGAGAAGGCCTTGTGCAATAAGAGGAGTCTCTGAAACTTGGCGGTGCGCCTGTTGTTCAAGATCTGCAAGAAACAATTGTTAGTCATTGAGAAAAATCAATATTTGATGCTACTCAAGATTCGAACCGTGTAAACTTGATCTGAATCTAGGTGGCTGGATATTTGATGCTACTCAAGACTCGAACCGAGTAAACTCGATCCGAATCTAGGTGGCTGGATATTTGATGCTACTCAAGATTTGAACCGTGTAAACTTGATCCGAATCTAGGTGGCTGGATATTTGACTCTACTCAAGATTCGAACCGAGTAAACTCGATCTGAATCTTGGTGGCTAGATATCTAATCCCAAAGGGATTTTGGCTAAGTTAAAATGACTCAGCTAAATACCTCGAATATGCTAAGATCAAAAATTAACTTACTTAGTGTTATCCTAGAGGAGCATCCGGCCGAGTAATTTCTTACTCCCCGAAGGCTCGGGGACTAATGGGTATGTGTTATCTATTGCAAGTATAAAAGTGCAGCTGAGATATTTACCTCCATCATCTTCCCAGATTCGGCAATAGCTTGGCTAGCAATACATATCCGGTCGTAATTTGCGCCAAGAAAACTTCTTAGGTATTTGAGGATTGGAAGAGCTAACCTCGCTATAATCACCATTGTTCCAGTTCTCAGCATACTTAGCTAGAGAGCCGAGGCTCTCGCCACTGGGCGTCTGAGTCAGGAGCAAGCCTTTACTAGAAGAGGCCTTCTGAGCAGCCATTGCAGCAGCTGGGCTTGTATGCAGCGTGAGTTGCTTGCCTGCGGCCGAGGCATAAGGAGTAGAACCTTTCTGCAGCATCGTCACAATGTATGGCTGCGAGGATGCTTCTCTTGCCTTCTTCTTGGTCGCCTCCTTTCTTCTGCTTGACAGAAGGATTAGCTTGTTGTTGTGAGGTAGTTGGTCGAGGCTCTCTTGCCGAGGTTTGCTGAGGCTAAGATTGTGAAGTTTGCCGGTTCTTGGCCTACGAGATTCACCGAGGTGGGTCTTATGGCCGAGTCTTGGGAGACTCAGACGTTGTTGGTGGCGGTTGCTGCTGCTGGATTGAAGCTGAAGCTGAGGCAGAGGTTGTTTGTTCTTGAGGTTGAGGTTGAGCTGGTGCCGGGGTTACCGGCACCTCAGACGAAACTGGTTCAGCACCGGTACTACCGGCGCCATGATCTTCTCTCTCTAGGGCAGATGAGTCACCCCGCTGGTCTAGCATGGCCATATCCTCTAGAGCACCACCTCCACCCATACTGACATTTTCACCCTCCCGCCGAGGTGAACTGTGATCCGGCGCGGGAGGAGTGTTGCCTCGGATTGGGCTGGGAGCTTGAGTATCATCATGAGGAGGGGGAGATGTCGGCCAAGGGATGGGAGAGGTCATGCCGGATCCGTGATGACTGCAAGTCCACAGATCGTTTGTAGCTAGTTTCAAAATAAAGATATCGATCCCACAGGAAGCAGTAGGCGAAAGACTAAAATGCTTTTAACTAAAACTAAACGTAGTACTTAAGGAATAACTTTCAGATGCAAGAAATGTAGAATTGTTTTGGGGTTTTTGATTGAATGAAGCAATTAAAATAAAGTAAAACTTAATGCAGAAAGTAAGAATCACATATTTAAAGAACTTGAAACTGCAATAGGGAAAAGGCGTTCTCAGGGAGTGGTGGATACACCACTAGCAATTTAGACTAAGCAATAAAGATTATTATAACAAATATTCAAATGATATGTATGTATGTGGGAGGAGCTCCATATATGGAAAAATAGGCAGCAACCACTGCTCACATCATCCTTCATAACCACAACTGACAGATAAATGACATCAATCGTATTATCCCGCTATTAAGGGATTTCTCCCATGGCATGGACATGGATTTATGAGGTCTCCTTGCTTCCCCAAGTTTGTACGTAAAGACTGACAACAACTTTATAGTCACAGTAAGTGCTATCATCCTTCTGTCTACCAACAAGTAATCCCCTTCATCGTGTCCCCATAAGAGGCAAATCTTAAGGAGGTGCACAACTCCCAACATCAAGATGAAGACAATTAACACATACACATAATGATGTATAACATAATAATCACTATCTCATCTCAATCATATACTAGGGTTTCTCCATCTCCCAAAGAACTAAAGATCTACTCAGACATGGAGGGAATCAACATCATGGCAATGGTAATGGAAACAATTGTAAATGAATAGTTCTTGTATAAATCCACAACGAGTACAGAAATTACAACAAGATCTAGATGGGGTGAAGATGGGATGGATGGAAATGATGGTGGTGCAGCGGTTGATGGAGATGAAGATCGATGCCTTGGCCTCCCAGATCTGCGTAGGGCGAAGATGGATCTGTTGGGGATATACTTTTCGGGTATCCTCAACGTTCCTCACTGACCAGGGTGGCCCACTTCAGGTTAGAGCTTTGCTTCACGGGCGGCCCAGTTAGAGAGAGAAGACAGAGTCCCATCCGGCTACGGGAAGGCCCAGAAGACTTACCGACTTAGGCCCATAATGTTACTTGTAGTTCAAGATGTACTCTGTAATCAACTCTTAGTCGTAGCCGGATTGATGTCTCCTGTAAACCCTAGGCCGGATATCTATATAAGCCGTCCTAGGGAGAGCTTTTAGGGCAACACTAGAGACGACCAATAGTCTACAATCTCAACTCGCACAGGCAAAACCCTTGTAACCCATATTCCGGCTTTGCCGTATTACTGGATTGATAGCAGGAGTAGGGTCTGTCCAAAACCGGCGGATTCGAACCTGGGTAAACTTGTGTGCTCACCGTCTCGGAACACCGTACGCCTCACACCCCTATCTTCCGCACGCCTCGAGGACCCCCTCATGGCGTACTTGTCATCAATTCGACGACAGTTGGCGCCCACCATGGGGCAAGTGAGCTTCGAATCTACGTTCCGAGCGGAATCTGCAAGAATCGGAATCGGCGAGACCATCGCCGTCGGTCGCATCCTCTACGCCAGCGACGTCCCTCTCATCGTTCTCGACGAGACTTGGATTCCGGCTAGGGAAGCCGTGACTGCTTATACAATCATGTCTTTTTGGCGAGATCGATGTTTACATCGGTTTCGCTGAACCTGCCCAACCCACCCCAGCGGTGATGATAGAGGCAGAAGAAACTTCTGGGTCCCCTTTGTCCGCGGAGGCGGCAGAGTTCTGGATCTCAGAAAACACTAATCCCACCCAGCCCGCAACAGTTGTGGAGATAGTGGAGAAATCCGAGCCTGAAGAAAACCTCGCGGACCAAGTCGAATTCGGAGTGGACCTCCCTAGAGAAGCCGGATCCCAGATCGACCCACCCGTGGAAGTCGAAATCCAGGCAGAGCATATCAACGACACTGATTCCGGCTCTGACGATGCCGGGACAGACAGGCCTTTCCTCAGGTACCTCAGGAAGCACGCATCGCACTTCATCGGATACGTTGGATCCGGATCCGGCTCTGCCGATGCTGGAGAAAACACTGACTCGGTGATGGAGGCAATTGGAACAAACGCCGATGTTCCCGCATCCTCGGATGAGTCCATGACGTCGGCAGATTTCCGAAAGTTCTCCGCGGAATATGACGAGGAGTATAACTCCAACGCTGCAGAAGACGGAGAAGCCATGGACGAAGGATCCGGGGAACACTCTCCCAAAGCGCAGGATGATATGGAGGTCGGAGACAATCCCGAACTCCAGATGTCCGAAAGTACCGCTCAGAGCTTGACTCTGGGAAACGGACCCAAAGACGTCTTTGCTACCGGCGCTGCCAAGAGGGCAAAGAAGAAGAACAAGAAGAACAAGACCCCGGCAAAAGACCCTATGACAGAGGAAGTGATTGCCGAGGAATACGAGGAAGACTCGGATGGAGCACTTATCCCAGACGAGCCGAAAAAAGAAGCATCGGTGGATGGGCACGTGATCACTGAAGGTGCGCGTAAACTCATCGATGCCGCATTAACCACACCTATCCCTACAGCTGTAGAACTTACCGCAGATGAGCTGGACGAAACGGCCCAAGCCCTAGAAGCGCGTCGTCAACAACTCCTTGATGAAGCCAAAAACATCGAGGTGGAGAAGAAGCGCATGTCAAACAAGGAGTACATGTCCCGTCTGCATCAGAAGACACGAAAGCATCACGTAGATGACAACCAATTCCCATGTGTCCGTGCCGTCCTTTTTGGAGATGAGATGGGAAAGCCACGGAAGGACAGCAATGGAGATTGGGTTTACCCAACACCAGTGCAAAACACTGTGGCAGCTCGCGAAATTCTATCAGTTAATCCAGGACCAGAAGAGATACGTTTGGGTATCAAGCTACTCAACAAGGGACTGGAGCAGCAAAAGGTCGCCCTGTCGGGAAGCCAAAAGCTGGTCTCAGATTCCGACCAATGTCGCACAGATCCGGCATGGGCTGGCGTAAGATCCCATTATGTTCGGGCGCAGTATCATAACCCCGAACGCAGGGAAGACAATTATTCAAGAACGGGATCGACGGGGCAGCATCGCAGGGCTACACATAACTGGAGCAACATCGCTCTAGTAGCCGAGAAAGACACAATCGCTGCACTCAATCCGAGGAATCCTCCCTGAAAGGGAGAAGATAAAGAAAAACGTCGAGAGGAGGATCGTCAGAAAATGCCACCTCCTAGGCATGAAAACCGTCCGGCTGAACCTTACCATGGTGGGAACGACGGACGAAGGAACGACGGAAACCATGCTGGTATAAGCCGGCAGGGGGCTCGTCACAGTCAAGAACCTCCCTAGAACCAGAATAATGACGCTCCGGATGAAGGCCGGCGATCAGCCGGAAACAACCCAGCTGCACCACCCTCTCCACAGCACAATTATCACAATGGCCCCCAAGGAGGTCAAGGAGGACGACATGGCGGAGGAGGTGGCGGCAGAAGCCGAAGTCCGGCTCCAAGGCACCGCAGCCACAGCCGATATTCGGGACGATCCCTATCGTCGAACGACGCATGGCACAGGATCAACTCCAACATAGAGGCTCGGCGCTACGAAAACGATGACGTGTACGTGGGCCCAAAATGCTTTGGACCACGTATCAGAGCTACAAAATTCCTGGAAGGATTTGCTATCTCAAGAAATATTCAAGCCTATGACGGCATTGCTCGGCCAGACACCTGGTTACATGACTTCTTCCAAGCTTGTTGCATCGCTAAAGGCGGAAACAGCCTGGTCGCAACCCGATATCTCCCACTTATGTTGCGGAAGACGGCGCGATCATGGCTCAATGAACTTCTGGAAAACACCATCCACAACTGGTATGACTTACAAAGTGTGTTCTTTCGGAATTTCGAAGGCACATATCGGAGGCCCTATACGGTTGGAGACCTACAGCGTTGCACCCAGAAAGCCGGAGAAACCTGCCGAGATTATCTCGGACGATGGATTGACACCAAGAACTCCTGCGAGGGAGTAAATGACCAAATTGCGATTGAAGCTTTTATTTCAGGTCTCCCAATTGGATTACTGCGCCATCGCTTGAAGTGTGACAAGGTTACTAATCTGGGAGAGATGATAGAAACAGCGAGCAAGTATGCAGATGCTGACGACGATGCAGAGGGATTACTTAACGTCCTGGCTGTACCACAGTCAGCAAAGACAAAGCAACAGGCTCAGAAACGCAAAAACACCTCGGAAGAAAAACCCAACGCGGAGACAGCAGTAGTCACTACTGTTTCCGGGACTAGAGGATGAGGAGGACGTGGTGGAGGCCACGGGCGTGGTGGTGGGACATCAAGGGTCCAAGGTAGAGGAGAGCAACAACCAGGAAAAACCTACACTTGGGCCGACATTGCCAATAACCCATGTGTGCATCACTTAGACGCCAATGGGGGCTCGTCCCACACCAACGCTGAATGTCGTTTTAACGATGACATCAAAAGAGATGACACTGTGGGCTACAAAGCTAAGCGGAAGAAGGGAAAGAAAAATCCCGAAAAAGAAAAAGAGACCAAGGAAGATTCCGACATGGAGGAATCCGACGCTTCAAATCCCAAGTCGGAAAGGAAGAAAATGTTTCCTACCAAGAAGGACACTTACGTCACCTTCCTCGGATCTCAACCAGCAAAGGTCAAGAAAGCAGTTCTCCACGAGCTCAACGCAATAGTTCCGGCTGTCCCTCAGTATTTGGACTGGTCGGAGGTGGCAATCACATTTGACCGCACTGATCATCCGCCTAAGTTGCATAGGCGAGGAAAATACGCCTTAATCGTCAATCCACTTATTGACGGTTATGGTTTTTCCAAGACCCTCATGGACGGTGGTAGTAGCATCAATATTCTCTATGTAGAAACGCTACGCCGGATGAAGATCTCGGAAATACAGCTTAACCATAGCTCTGTGATTTTTCACGGGGTTGTACCAGGAAGACAAGCTAATTCCCTAGGAGAGATCACTTTGGATGTTACTTTTGGAACACCAAAAAATTATCGAACGGAGGCACTTTCCTTCGAAGTGGTCCCATTCAAGAGCGCATACCACGCTATATTCGGACGTCCGGCTTACTGGGCTTTTATGGCTCGTCCATGTTACATTTACAATATGATGAAAATTCCAGGTCCCAACGGCGTGATCACCATCAGGGGTGACCCGAAGAAAGCGCAAGAGTGCGAGGATGGAAATGCCGCCTTTGCCGAAGCCGTGCTGCACGCCCAGGAGTACCAGGATATCAAGAAGAGCATAGATCCGTCCGAGATGCCCGCGACGAAGAAGGAGGTGACAAAACCAAATCCGGAGTTCAAGGCATCAGAAGAGAGGAAGACGACGCCATTGAAGGATGATGACCCCTCCAAGGTGACCCAGATAGGCGCAGGCCTAAGTAGCGCATAGGAAGGCGCGCTCGTCAAGTTCCTCCGAGCAAATCAAGATATCTTTGCATGGCAGCCATCTGACATGACCGGAGTACCTAGGGGACTTGCCAAGCACTCTCTAAATGTAAACCCGAACGCTAAACCCGTCAAACAGTCCTTATGACGGTTTGGTGACGAAAAGCGTAAGGCAATAGCTAAGGAACTAGCGCGGCTCGAGTTAGCCGGATTCATAGAAGAGGTCATCCATACTGAATGGTCGGCCAACCCTGTAATGGTCCCTAAAAAGGACACTACTGATTTAAGGATGTGTGTTGATTATACTGCCTTGAACAAGGCTTGTCCAAAAGATCCGTTCGCTCTGCCTAGAATTGATCAAGTTATCGATTCTACGGCAGGCTCGGAACTCCTCTGTTTTCTCGACGCATATTCCGGTTATCACCAAATCCGGATGAAGGAATCTGACAAAATCAAGACTTCATTCATAACCCCTTTTGGAACCTTCTGTTATGTTACGATGCCCTTTGGGCTGAAGAATGCAGGAGCTACGTACCAGCGCACGATGCAGCGTTGCCTCCATGATCAACTCGGGCGCAATGTACATGCATACGTGGATGATATCGCGGTCATGTCCAAAAAGAAGGAAACATTGGTTTCCGACTTAGAGGAGACGTTCGCCAATTTACGAAAATACAACATCATGCTTAACCTGAAGAAATGCTTCTTTGGAATACTAGCCGGAAAAATTTTAGGTTTTATTGTGTCTCAACGAGGCATAGAGGTGAACCGTGACAAGATCAAGGCTATTCTCAATATTTCCAGGCCAACTCGCCTGAAGGATGTACAAAGATTAACTGGTTGCATCGCCGCGGTCAGTCGATTTGTAAGCCGGCTTGGTGAAAGAGACGCACCATTATACAAACTCCCGAAGAAAACCAAGGATTTTGTCTGGACTGACGAAGCCGAAGCTGCACTACAAGAACTGAAGAAAGTACTCTCATCTGCTCCTATCCTTGCAGCACCGGAACCTCAGGAACCGATGTTGCTTTACATTGCTACGAAAAATAGGGTTGTCAGTATATTTATGGTGGTGGAGAGACCAGAAGAAAATCAGGAGCACCTGGTACAGCGTCCGACGTACTTTGTCAGCGAGGTCCTGACAGAATCAAAACAGCGATATCCGCACTATCAAAAGGTGGCTTACGGTGTTTTTCTGGCATCTCGTAAGTTACGACACTATTTTTAGGAGCACCCAATTACCGTGGTGAGCAAAGCTCCCATGAGAGATATAATCAATAACAGCGATGCTATAGGACGCGTCGCCAAATGGGTCATAGAGCTTGCAGATTTCGATATTGAGTACAAACCCCGGACAGCAATCAAATCCCAGATCCTTGCCAACTTTGCCGCTAATTGGACAGAGACCAAGGAGAACATGGTCCTCCCGGAGTCGGAATATTGGACCCTCTTTTTTGATGGATCCAAGGCTAGGGGGGCTCGGGGGCTGGCGTGGTGCTCAAATCACCCCAAGGAGATAAACTTTTATATGTGCTGCAGATCCACTTCACAGCGACAAACAACATTGCCGAGTATGAAGCACTGCTGCATGGAATCCGGATTGCTAAGGATATTGGCATCCGGTGTTTGATGTGTTATGGAGATTCGGATCTTGTTGCTCAGCAAGTGTCGGATATTTGTAATGCAAATAAACACATGGCAGCATATAAAGCTTTCGTGAATGATCTATCTAAATCGTTCGAGGGGTTTGAAGTTCAACACATCCCTCGAGCAGAAAACGAGGAAGCAGATGCACTATCTCGAATAGGTTCTGCGTGGAAAGAGGTTCCGGATGGCGCATTTTTAGAGCACCTCAAAGTTCCCTCGATAAAGGGAATAGATGAGGAGTATCCGACCAAATCCGACTCACCTTTAATAGCACTTCTGGCTGTAATTCCCAGCTGGACTCAACCCTACCTTGATTACTTGGTAGATGGCAAATTACTCGAAGACGAGGTGCTGAGCCGGCAGATTATCCGACGAGCAAAATCCTATACTATTGTTAAAGGTGAGCTCCATAAACGGAGTGTTTCTGGGGTTTTTCAGCGCTATGTATCTCCGGAAGGAGTGGAAATCTTAAGAGAAATCCACGAAGGCGAGTGTGGTCACCACGCTGCAGCCAAATCTTTAGTGGCAAAAGCTTTTCGACATGGTTTTTTCTGGCTCACAGCTTAGGCAGATGCCGAACGATTAGTCAAGACATGCAAAGGCTGCCAAAAGTACGCCAAGCAAGCTCATGTTCCGGCTGATCAGTTGCGAACAATACCTATAACATGGCCTTTTGCGGTCTGGGGGCTTGATATGGTAGGACCTTTTAAAAGAGCTCCAAGTGGATTTAGTCACCTCTTAGTGATGGTGGATAAATTCACGAAATGGATCGAGGCTAAACCTGTCACTAGTTATGATGGAGCAACAGCCAAAAGATTTGTCGAGAATTTTATAATCCGGTATGGTTATCCGCATAGCATTATCACGGACAATGGGAATAACTTCTCTATGGGAGAATTGGCTGAATTCTGCGACGAGCAAAATATCCGGCTTGACATTGCGTCAGTCGCACATCCACAGGCTAACGGACAAGTCAAAAGAGCAAATGGTTTAATTCTACAAGGCTTGAAACCAAGACACGAAGCACCACTGAAACGTGCTGCGGGGGCTTGGGCAGAGGAACTACCCTCTGTAATTTGGAGTTTGCGAACAACTCCGAACAGGTCAATAGGATATACACCTTTCTTCTTGGTCTATGGCGCAGAAGCAGTTCTTCCTAGTGATTTGATTCATACTTCTCCTAGAGTGGCCGCGTATATTGAAGAAGATGCTGAGATTTCTCGACAAAATGATCTCGACTTAGTCGAAGAAGTTCGCGTCGTTGCTGAAATGAGATCTACAGCCTATCAGCAGAAGTTACGCAAGTATCATAGCCAGAGAGTCCGAACTAGATCTTTCAATAAAGGTGATTTGGTTCTCCGGCTTGTGCAACAAAGAAAGCACAAACTTTCCCCAATATGGGAAGGGCCCTTTTTGGTTAGTCGAGTATTGCACAATGGGTCGTACTACTTAACTGACATGAGGCCAGTCAAAGAAAGACCTGCTACTAAGAAGAGAAAGAGAGCTGGAGGCAGTACAAATCCGGAAGAATTAGACAGACCATGGAATATTGCTCAGCTACGTCCCTTTTATTCTTAGTTTTATCTTTTTTTTGTAATTATACATATGTACATGCTCTGTGAGAAATAAAAGTTTTGGTTACCTCAAAGTTTTCCTGAGAAGTTTTTACCATCTTATTTCCTAATGATCATGTCATAGTCGAAAATCCCAGAATGCTTGAAAGTACTTTATGCTCATGTTCGTTCTGGTTTAGATTTCCGATTCTAAAACTGCTACCTTCGGGTATAACTCTAAAAAACTCTAGTCTTTACTTGGGTCATTTGTCTGATTGCTGGATGCGGGTATCTTCCGAGTAGTGAATTGTTGGTACTGGAAGCCAGCTTTGTTTCCGAGTTTAAACTGGTTTAGCAATTGAGCTCTGTTGCTCGGCAAAGTTTCCAACTTATGGTTTAGGCGGCTCACGAAAGGGACGAGGCGGAAAGCCAGACAAACGATAAGTAGAGGCGGAAAGTTCCAAGTGCTTACGCAAACATTTCAGGCACACAAATAATCTAAGACAAAAGTGCTGAATAAAAAAACCTTGGCACTAGCAAAAATCATAGTACTTAATATTTACAATCGCATCAGGTTTTTTTTCCAGAATAATACATAAGTTTTCTGGTCTATGATGCAGGAGGAGATGAAGGATCTGCCGGCTCGCTGGCTACTCCGCCTTGGTATCTTGCCGAGATGTCCGGATCCGAGATGGTCTGTTCATCGTCGGAAACTTCTTCGGCATCTTCTGGAGGAGGTGGCGGAGTATCCACGCGGGTGAAGAAGGGCGTCTCGTAGCTGGTCAGATCAGCTACGTGACACCCATATCCGGCGCAGGAGTGCATGATAGCTTGAAGGTCTTGCTCCTGGCCGTCTTCGTCTACTTTGCAGTACCCTCTGGTCACTTGCCATATCTCCATGTTTCCATGGTGGCTCATGACCATGGTGAGATCGTTCTGCGCAGCGGTCCGCACGTAGGACATGTTCCAGTCCCGAACAAGCTGCGGCATCTCCTTGGCCTTCTCCCGCACTTGGAAGTCCGACATTCTTGGCATGTCCGGAATCCTAAGAAATTCACCAATGTCCTCAAGGGACTGGCGATAGTCATGAATGAGATCACCGACTTGAGTAAGCCGGTGAGTGCGGGGTTCAGACGAGGAGGAGTCCGTCAAGTTTAGAGGACCTACACACAAAACAAGTCAATGAAAATCCAACATTGATGAAAGTCGAAGAAAGAATAAATCAGGTAGATGGAACGTACCAAGAATGACGTCGTCAATCTTGGCTTTCTCTTCCCGAAGACTCTGGAGTTCAGCCCGGAGCGCCTGGGAGATATCCTTCTCTCTGTCAACCTCATTTTTGAGGTCCGAGATAACCTTATCTTGAGCGGCAATCTTGAGATCGCGCTCTTCAGTGGCCATGGAGGAGGACTCGAGGACTTGAGCTATGCTCCTTTCATGATCAGCCTTAAGCTTATCCAGCTCTTGGCGAAGTCCCTTGTTCTCCACCACTAAGGTTTTGAGGTTCTTGGCCTCTTCAATCATAGCGATGGATTGTTTCACCAACGTTGTAAGTCAAAAAGAACAATAGTTCAGAAAAATTCGATATTGGAAAAATAAAAGTCGAGGTTTGAATATCGAAATGTTACCTTCGGCTTCATCCTTGGCTAGCTTGAGTTCAGCATTTTTAAGCCGGAGAGCTTTGATTTCTCTCCGCTTATCACAGACATTTTTTAACAATTCCTGGCTATAGGAATACACTTTCTGTAAGTCAGAATACCCAAAGTCAGAAAGCTACTTAAGACTCGGGCTAATTTTTTTGCTAAATATTAGCACGAGCCTTGGGGGCTACACTAGATCGTTCTTTGGCATCCTAATGAAAGCATAAACTCGGATTTCTAGATCCTACTTCATGCTTGGGGGCTAGAGGATATGATATAACATAAGGTAAAAAACAAGAGTTGGAATTCCGACTTACATATTGCTCGCGGGTGAGTTTGTCTAAACCCGCGTTCACCTCAACTGCCACCTTCTCGGCGAGAGTAAGACGAATTACTGGGGCTGTTGCTCCAGTCCTGATCCTCTCGTCGCGAAGGCGGACTTGGGCGAGAAGGTCAGAGAACTTGACGTCCTCTGCTTCTTGCGCTTCCTCTTCGGGGGATAGATGGCTTTTGTCCAGGACTTGCCTGGCCAGCCGCTGGATCTCCTCTGCAGATTTCCGGGATAAGCCAAACTTGGCAAGTCCGGGATTGCTGAGGAGGTTGTCGGCGAAGATTTCAGCCGAGGGATCATTACCCGGAGAGGGCTCACCCTTATCTTGAGATGACGCACCCACGGTGACGTCAGTTTGCGATCCAAGGATCACAGGCACCGCTGGAGGAGCCGGATCTTCTGCAACAATCGGAGAAGGAGTAATCGCCGGTGTTGCAGAAGGTTGAGGGGCAGGAGTCGAAGGAGCCGTGACAGGGGAAGCTGTGGTAAGCTTCATCTATCGCAGGGGCTTCACAGGAATCCCCTTCCCCTTACCCTTGATGAGAGGCTTTGCTCTGAGAATGTAGTAATGTCGGAAATATTACATCTAAGAAAGAAATTCGAGAAAGGTACAAAGGTGGAAATTGTGAATGAAAGTTACCTCTTCACAACAGGCACCTCCTTTGTGCCAACAGCCACTGTCGGAGCTTTGCGCTTCCTGAGCGCAAGGTCCGACAATGGGACCACTTCAGCTTCCTAAGAAAACTCAGGAGGATATCCTTCGAGTGGAGCAAGCTCCGACTCGGGGAGTTCGGCAAGCTGAAAACAAGAAAACATATCAGCATTGCAAATGTATGACTTAAAAGATTGAAACACGTAAAAGGTGTACTCATGGAAGCTTACCGCTACCACGGGATTTTCCGCCGTGTGCATGTCCAGAGAGATCTCCGGAATTTTTCTCTCGATCTGCTCTTTAATCAGCCATTTGATCTAGCTTATATAGCCTTGGTTGGTGTAGGCCTTGGGGCTGATGCGGAGAGAATCTCTTTTGGAAGACGTGATGGAGTGCATCAGTCTATTCCCGTGGTACTGAAGTGGCTGAATCCGACGTGCGACCCAGCACTGAACTAAGTCGGATCCCCTCAGACCCTTGTGCTTGATAAGATATTCGATCCGCCTCTTAGCGAGGATCAGATCGTCCGTAAGAGCGGGAGCAGCCTCATCCCAGGAAGGCTGGGTTGTGGCGGCTCCGTCGACAAAAGCCGGCAAAGCAGTAGCTTTGCCGGGAGCCGGAATATCCCTATGATAGAAAAAGGTGGCTGCCCATTGTTTGACCGAGTCACTGGCAGCGATTTTGGGATAGGACCAGTCTCGTCTAACAGAAAAACTAATAGTACCGGTGATATAAGGAACACCGGCGGTAATAGAATTTCTCCGGACATGGAAGTAATACCGGAAAAGAAGAAAACTCGGCCAAAGGCCGAGAAAGCCCTTGCAAAGCGCAGCAAATGCGCTCATCTCTAGAAGGGAGTTGGGAGGAAGATTATGGAGTTGAACTCCATAATGGTCAATCACCTCGGAGAAGAACTCCGAGGGAGGAAAAGACAAACCTCGGTCCAGATGGGTGCCGAAGTGGACGCGCTCGCCCTCGCGCGGATTGGGGATCGTTTCGCCGGAACCGCTCCGCTAGTCGCCGGCGGCGAGAAGCCCCTCCTTCTCCACGTTCTTGAGCGACGCCTCGTCGAGGGCGCAAGGGATCTAGATTCCCCGGAAACTTTCTTTTTCTGTGGCTGCTTCTGCCGACGCTGCCGCCGCCGCCGCCAGAGAGGAAGAAGAGGATGAAGCCATTTCTCTCCGGTGGAAAGGGGTGACCCTAAAGTGGAGAGGAGAAGAAAAAATCTAGACCCCTTATATCTACCTACCTGCGCCAAGATTCGTGCAAATGCTATAGTGTAACCGCCACGCGTCGTGGAAAGAACTGGGAAGGGCCCACGCGATGATTGCGTCGCCTCGATCTCCACGCACGCATTGAAACGGCGCCTCGGTTCCACGAACTGCGGACCCACCAACGGTTGTGCTGACGGAACGCCTGTCAGATGACGTGACTTGACCATGCTTGTGTCAGGTGGCGTTAGAGACCAAATTCCGGCTTAGTTTAAAAGCGAGCTGGAAAATCCGACTAACTAATTGAAAGGTCCAACTTACTTTTAAGACCTGGATCGTATTCTTTGTTATAAAGTTTCAGGAACCCTTCAAGATTCTGCAAGCCGAAGATCAAGCTAGACAATGATAAAATCCGACTTTGGATCTTGGAGGCCTCCGGGGGCTACTGTTGGGGATATACTTTCCGGGTATCCTCAACGTTCCTCACTGACTAGGGTGGCCCACTTCGGGTTAGAGCTTTGCTTCACGGGCGGCCCAGTTAGAGAGAGAAGACGGAGTCCCATCCGGCTACGGGAAGGCCCAGAAGACTTACCGACTTAGGCCCATAATGTTACTTGTAGTTCAAGATGTACTCTGTAATCAACTCTTAGTCGTAGCTAGATTGATCTCTCCTGTAAACCCTAGGCCGGATATCTATATAAGCCGTCCTAGGGAGAGCTTTTAGGGCAACACTAGAGACGACCAATAGTCTACAATCTCAACTCGCACAGGCGAAACCCTTGTAACCCATATTCCGGCTTTGCCGTATTACTAGATTGATAGCAGGAGTAGGGTCCATCCAAAGCCGACGGATTTGAACCTGGGTAAACTTGTGTGCTCACCGTCTCGGAACACCGTACGCCTCACACCCCTCTCTTCCGCACGCCTCGAGGACCCCCTCATGGCGTACTTGTCATCAATTCGACGACAGGATGCCTTGGGCAAATCCCCCCTAGATGCCTTCCGGAGGTGTGGTTTCGGCGATTTCTAGGTGTTCTGTATGTCGTCTCTCCGATCGAGTTGCACGGGGTGAAACTATTTGAGGAGGCGGTGGTGGCGCCAACTATACAACCAGAACTATACGGCCGGAAAAAGTATTCAGGTCATATAGTTGGTCATTAAACCCTCTGGATGCCTCAATTGCTTCAGGTTTTCTTCTGTTTTTATTGATATTTCCCAAATAAAGGATTTACGTTGTTTTTGACTCCTTTCTCCCCAGTACAACTGCTCCAAGAATTGTGTCCATTGTATCCATCATCTGTCCTGATCCTGGTGAAAATAGACATAAAATGTGTGCGTGAACGCCGTAAAATACCAAGATCCAACCACGACAATGCAAAATAATAATATAAAACATGATGCAAATATGCACTCATCAACTTCCTCAAGCTTAGACTCTTGCTCGTCCCGAGTAAGTTTTTAGCTTAATGGATGTGATCCTCATATTCATGAAGCTGAGTCGATAAAATAAATGAGGCAGTTGCAGCATCTGTTTATCATATATGATACATAGGAATAAGTTCATGAATAGTACCTTACTCGAACCATCTGAATAATATTAGAAGGCTTCCACACCTTAGTGATCAATAGTTCACAAAAGATGAATATCAACATGATGTAAAAGTATTCGGTTCGACCAAATGAGTTAGCAAGGTAGTCCCAAGTGTTTTAGGATTAACATATTCACTTGGGATTCAAAATCTCAAAACGGTTCTTTGTCATACCACAATATATTGGTGTATGCATATTTTCTCTTTGCACATTCGCTCGTTTTCTTCTTTATATATATATGCTCACACTTTTGTTTAAGTGTTGTGCAAAGAAGCTAGTCATACATTCCACTTCATGTAGGAATCCAAAGTTCAAAGATCTCAATTACCAAATTCCAATTGTATATGAAGCATCTTTATGACTTGAAGATTCTACCTCGACTTGTTCTCACTCTATTTTGATAACACTTTAAAAAAATTCCTCTGTTCGAGGTTTCTTTCTCAACTTGACTAATCAGATTATTTTTATTTTTGTAAATCAAACCATGAACTTAGAACATATCGATTAAATTATCTTTATATGTTCCATTAATACTAATGGTATGTAAGACTCCTATTGTTATCATCAAGTGCAAGTAAAATTATACTCAAGCCATTCATATATCCAATAAGACAAGCACAAACTCAATAATGCTCCATATATGATAATAAACTCGGAATTTCACAAATGGGATCGACTATTCCTTAAGGGAATTCAAATGATGCAAACTTTTATTTCTAAGCTCGAACTAAGGGAAAACTTAAATAGTAATATAAAAGATAGATTAAAAGGTCTTAAAGATCTCCCCAAGCTTGGAATCAAGCCAGGGGGATCAAATAACTCCTTGTTGGTACATATTCCTCCTCCTGGGTAGGAAGAGTATTGCTTTCCTCCCCTGTGTTGCAAACTTTAGCTATGCTTGCGAGGCAGATGCTGAGCTCGGCCATGTCATACTGAAGCTTCAAAATTTTCTTCTAGAGGAATTTCTTCTCATTTGTCAACTCAAAAACAGTTTTAATCAAGAACCCAACTCTAGATCGATGTCATCGACCTTTTTCTCAAGGTCTTTTCTCATCATCCAGTAGGAGTCAGTCCCTTCTCCAATTGTTTCAACATATGCTTTCGAAGCTCTTACCAACTGATATATCTTATCATGGATCTCATCTTGCCGCACCTTCTTATGCTTAAGAAGCGACGGACCGAGATGAGGTTTATAATAGGGTCATATGTTGTGACGATAGGGATTATGGAGATACTCATCCTTGCTCTTTCTCCGCTCAGATTGCCTCTTCATCTCCATCCTTTGCGGGAACATGTCCTCCCAGTTTGGGAGAGGCTTGATCTCCGGGCTGGAAGATGATGATGATCCTTTAGGTTCTACTTCTTCGATCCTCTTCACAGGCTTCTCTTCTTTCTTCCTCCAAATCTTGTTGACATGGAAGGGCTGCATGGATTTGCTGCACGGATATTGTTAGAAGGGGCTTGTATAGGGATGGCGAGGATTTTTCAAGGCTGGAGGCTATAGCTCTGCGAAAACTTCATGAAAAAGGTTAGATGCGATCAACTTTAAAAGGGGAGGTCAAAAACCCTAGCCGTCGTCCATAACAAGAAATTATACGGGCGTAGCCCATATAGGTCCTGTCGTATAGTTATGAATCGACTATAGATTTGCTTCAATGGTGGATCCACCAAAAATACCTACTTCTCCGAGAATTCTTTATTAATCTGAAACTTAATGAAATATCAAGTTTTGACAGAAAAATGACAGCTTAAATTTTTGACCAATATTAGCATCCCTTGAACGATATTTTAGCATTATCATTCTTCCTTTTCTTTGCTAGAGCTTTAAATGTTCCTTATTTAACACAAGCTCAATTAAAACTTAATTGAAAATTTAAAAACTTACGCAAACCTTTATTTCACATGGGTTGCCTCCTATGAAGCGCTCTTTTATGGTCAATAGCTTGACCATAGTGTTTCTCATTTCGTATCGATTCCATCCTTCTTGCAGTTGCCATTCCTTGTATATCTTTTATTAATCACCTCTTCTGGGCTGATAAGATGTATGGTGACTGCACTTATATCTTATTTTTCTTGATAATGCTTCAAGCGTTGTCCATTTACCACCCATGAAAGAGAGGGTGTTTTTCCCTAGAGCTTCACTGCTCCCGATGAATAAGCTTCTTCAACTATATAGGGGTCTTCCCACTTTGATCTGAGCTTCCCTAGAAACAACTTAAGACGAGAATTATAGAGCAACACCTTGTCTCCACTTTTAAAGGACTTATTTTGTATTTTTTATCATGCCATCTTTTCACTTTTTCTTTAAACAGTCTAGCATTGTCATAAGCCTCACTTCTAAACTCATCTAAAGCATGAATATCTAATAAACGTTTTTCTCCCGCTGATTTAAGATCATAGTTTAGGTTCTTGATCGCCCAAAAAGTTTTGTGTTCCAATTCTAAAAGTAAATGGCATGCCTTATCATATACCATCTTATAAGGTGTCATACCCATTGGATTTTTAAACGTGGTACAATATGCCCATAGAGTGTCATTTAACTTGTATGACCAATCTTTTCTTAATTTTTCCACCGTCTTCTCGAGTATGGTCTTCAATTCTCTATTGGAGAGTTCCACTTGACCACTCGTTTGAGGATGATATGGTGAAGCAACGTGGTGAGTTACTCCATATTTGTAGAGGATTTTCCTAAAAGTTCCTTTCATAAAATGAGAACCACCGTTAGTGATTAAAAATCTAGGAACTCCAAACCTGGGGAATATAACATCCTTGATCAGCTTCACTGAGGCAGCTGCATCTGCATGGCTTGTTGGAATAGCTTCAACCCATTTAGTAACATAATCGACAGCAACAAGAATATGGGTGTAACCATTTGATTCTATAAAAGGTCCCATCTAATCCATTCCCCATACATCAAAGGGTTCGATTATAAGTGTAACATCCCAAAACTTTAATCAAGGTTATCAAGGTCTAATCACCCAATTTAGGGTTAACAAAAACTTTTATTAAGAAAAAGTATATGAATGCATGTGTGTTTGCATTAGTGTAGAACTGAGTGTATATGCCATGCTTGATTGTTCTAAATGTTATGAAATGGATTAAAGGTGAATGCCACATCATCTAGACCATTTCAAACAAAATCCAAAGAAAAAGAAATCAAAAATGATTAAATAAACCAAATGGTCATTTTGACCATTTTAAACCACTAGGTCACTTTAGGTGTTCCTAGAAGACAATTCTTAAAAGAAACAATTCTATTTCTTTTCACCCCTTGCTAGACCAAGTAAAAGTGTATCAAGGCCCACTTTACAAACTTACAAAAACATCTAGCACATCAATTTAAAGGACATTTGAAAATTGAATCAAGTGTATGTGTTAAGATCACACTTTTTCAAAAACACATCAAATGAGTTCACCTTGACTTATCCAAGCAAACCTAGTCTCTCAAGCTTAATCTAATATCACTCAAAAAATTTGAATCAAAAATCCAAAACTAAAGTTCATGCGGCCATTAACACAAACACTTGGCATGCACGGAATAATCCTTAGACTAGCTTCACTATTTGGTATAGTGATTATCGACCAAATGGTTCCCTAGTTACTCCCTTGTTCCCTCTAAGTCTAACCTAGCCCCAGACCAGCTTCCCCCTTCGCCGCTGGCATAGTGGACCACAGCCCGAAAGTGGTCATCGCCGACCGACCACGGCCAGCTCGTACCAGACAGCCCCGCGCCCAACCAGCATGTCCACTAGCGTCGCCGCAACCTACCGCCACCCCCTGTCCACCCCACGGTCGAAGCCTAGCCCTGGACCACACTAACACCGCCGCGCACCGCCTCTTTGTGCCGTGTCCAAAGCACGCCAGTGATCAACGCTCGACCAGCTCGCATGTACCGCGCCATGACCTCCCCTCGCGTGCAACCCAGCATACACCCCCGTTCACCGCCCCGCGACCAGTAGCTCCCGCGTGCCGTCTCGAACACCGCCTCTCCCGCGCAGAGCATCACACATGCTAGACCAAACCAACCCGCCCCACGCCACGCCATTAAGTCCGTGAGAACCGCCAGGGAGCACCGCACCGTCCTATGCCCTCGCCCATGCCAATAGACGCTTGTAGCCACTCCACCGTCGAGCTCACCGCCGCACTACTCGGTCCTCTCGCCGAGCTATAAAAGCAGGCCACCCCAGCCTCCATTCCTCACACCACTCCACTCCCCACTCCTCACTAACCTTCCCCACCTCTCCCGGAGCAAGGCAAGCACCACCACGCCGGAATTTCACTGGAGTCCGACGTTGCTGGAGGAGAAGGGCGTCATTGATTCTGACTACCCCGAGCCTCGCCATGACCACGCCTTGCCTCGCTGTCGGCTACCACGTCGATCCCCCCTATCACCGAGCCTAGCTGGATCCCAGGTGAGCCCCACGTGACCCCCACCGCCGCACTAGGGTAAATTCCTCGCCGGAGCTGTTCGTTGTCGACGACGACCCTCCGCCGTTGGATTAGATTTAGCTCGTAGTTCTCAAATCAGTGGATACCATTTCACGTTAGATGTGTCGCTGACTAGTGGACCCCCTCTGTCAGCCGTGCACTGTGCTGTGTAGCTGGGCCGGCCCGTTAGTTTTCCCGCGCTTGCCCAAAAATTGAAATAAGTGATTTTCCAATTTAGATCAAATCAATATTATGTCCACTTATTATAAAATTAATTCAGAGAGTTTCACTTAACCAAATTGCATGATTCAAATTTTTCTAGAAAGGAAATTAAAATATCTATCCAAACCCGTTGGATTTAAATCATTTGGAGTTAGAGATCATATATAGTAAAAAATACTAAGACAGAGACTTTTGCAACTTCAAACATTTTTCAAAAATCAACTATAATAGCTTTTGAGTTGATTCCAACTCTTAAAAATCACATTTGATAATATCTATCTGAATATGTAAAAATATCTAGGATTGCATGAAGTGACATTGGACTAGTACCAAATAATGTTATTAGGGCATTTCTAGTCACTTTAAATCTATTAAATAATAGTCTTAAACTTTATAAAATGTGACCAACACTTTAAATCACATTCCCATGTATTAGAATATGTGGTGATGACATGTGTCAACATGATCCCATATTTTAATTGGAGAATATTAAATCTTGATTAATTTCAATGAGTAGAAATTACTTTTCTAAAATAAAATGAATAAAACTAGTTCTTTATTGCATGTGATGTTTGTGATGATGCTAAGTCATCAAGTGTGTGTCTAAGTGTGCTAAATAGCATAGATAAGTATTGTTTGGTGATTGTGTACCCCGTATTTATTTATAGACGATAGTACCAACCAAGTCTATGAGGAGGAGGAGTTCTACCCCGAAGAAGACGAGGAGAATTTCAATCACTTCACCAACCAAGGCAAGCCACCACTAGATGTAAGTTAACCTAAGAAAGATGCCTTAGGCATGCTTGGGTTATATATTTTAATTTATACCATCCCAAGTTTTACTTGCAAGCTTTACTCTCTTACTTTACCAAAGTTCTTTACTTTTAGTATAGGTAGCATAAAGAGTATAAAACTTGGCCTATCTAGTTACACTTAGATGTCATTCTATGGCATGAGATTCAAGATTAGCACCCCTCTTTAGTGAACACTCTTAACCTTAGTGGCTAGTGCTAAGCATAAAACTTGATCACTTTAGATAGGAATGCTTGGTGAAAATGATTATGAAAACCTTGGAATGATGAGTCATTCTATTGAGATGTTTTGACATGTGTTGAGAAACACAAATGGTTTGATGATGAAAATGTTGAGGCATGAGCCTTAGCCCTTTTACCAAAAACTGATGGTTGGGTTCGGATGCGATACCATTCCAAATTTACACTACAACCACAATACCTGAATTGGGTAAGGCTTAGCCAGAAGTTTATATGCATTAGTATGGGTTCCCTCGCAGGAGATGTTTGAGCTGAGGCTACCTCTTGATGTGTGTCCACCTATGCAGTGCCCAGGATGGCAGATGGCCATGGCTGGGAGGCCAAGCTCACAGGGGAGGTGCCTATACTAGAGTGTGTAATTCAAAGGTTATGATTGATTATCCGCATAATAAGTATGTTTGATTCAGGGTTATCCCTGACGGATGTATCGAATTTTGTGGTGAAAGTTTACCACCTTTGCAAAGTGTCAAACTATTCGAATAGCCGCGTTCGTGGTCATGGATAGTTGGAGTGGCCATACTGTTCCGTCGTCAGATGTTTTCAAAATGACTTGTGAAATGAATTATGACTTTGACTTGACCACAACAGGGTTGTGACTATAAAAACTAAGTTCCCACTTAGGTGATTTTAGAACATTAAGTTAGCTTTCTTTACTTCTGAACTCAGCTTAAGATAAATATAGATTTTGCAAATAAACCTAGAGCTTAGTATTCCTACTAGCACTACCTTACTTGTTAGTGATAGTTTGCGAGTACTTAAAGAGTACTCATGGCTTTGTCCTTGGCTATTCCATGGCCAAACTATGAGGAGGACTATCAGGAAGGATGATAGCAGGACGGCTACAACAACTAGGATCATCTCCCATCTGCAGCATTGCCTGTGACACTGAAGATGGAGCCCACTACTATGCTGTATTATTCCGCTACTTGTTTGTATTAAGACTAGATCATGAGATCCTTTATTTGTGTAAAACCTTATTATGGTTTGTAATGGATGATGTACTGTGATATCCAATCTGTTATGTCTCGCCAAAATGGTAATCCTGGGATTGTGAGGTATGGCATAATAGGCATCTGGGATTAAAAATCCGGGGTGTTGACAAGTTCGTATCAGAGCCATCCTGACCATAGGAGACCCTAGTTAGAATGGACATCCGAACAAAAACTTAGTCTCAAAACCAAAGAAGTGAGTATTTATGAAAACCTATTCCCACTCTTATCCTTGATTCTTTCAAAAAAACCATGTTCCTAAAAAATTCTTACATTCCTACATAAATTTTCACACACGTGATCACCTCACTAACTTACTCATCCTAAATTATTATAGATGGAAGTTCAATATTGCAAGTTCTACCAGTTGGGCAACGGAGGCCAACTGATCTTTGAGAGGGATCTCAATGCACTGTCAGAGTATTTGGAGTGCCCGCATCCGGAATTCTTCGGAGCTCAACTCAACAATCACCTAGGAGGAGATCTACAGTGGCAGATAATTGCAGATCTCCGAGGCAAGATGGAAGCCCCCCTTTCTGAGAAGATTCAATTCACTATGCGAGAGAACAACTGGCTAGATGGATTTGCCAGGGCAATGCATGAAGGTCTCGCCCGTCTTTGTGGACAAAACATCAACTTGATCCAGGGAACTCACTTTGCGCACTTTGCAAGGCGTGATTCTACGGGAATGCCATTGGAGATGCCAAGTCACCCAGAGATGAAGCGCCAAGTGGAGAACCTTGACTTCCTGATGTATGATAGGCATAAGGAATTGGACAATGCTCGAGCCTACGCCAACCACAACCTTGCTATTGCCGCCCAGAAGGACCAGACTCTCAACATGCTCGTCAAGGATCGCAAATCACTTTGTCATCAACACGAGAAGAAGGATTGCACCATCCCTCGTCTTCACAAGAAGGTAGCCGAACTCGAGAAGACCATCCGTGAGCCGGAAATCCAACTAGAAGCGAAGGAAGAGGAAGAAGGTGAAGACATCCAGGGTGATCTTCACTCAATACCTCATTGATGACAATGACTACCTGGAGGATGATGCCATGGATTTCTACACCGATGATGATGATTCAGACTTCATTGATGATGAGTAGATGTACTTGATCACTATCGTAGGAATGAGTTGTATCGGTCCCACTATATCGTAGTTTCACAGAATGGTTCTTAAAACCATCTGTTTTCCTTTGTGTTGTGGTGCGTTGTATTGTGTGCTTGAATGAATGAATGAGAATAAGTTAGTTTGCCAAACCTGAGTCAAACTCAAAGTTTAAAGCTTTTGAAACAAAACCATGAACCTTAGAAATTTCCCTCTTATCTCATTATCTATCTCAATCTTCAGATGACTCGTGGAAACCCTGGAGGAAGCATCTCATCACAGGACCCAATGTTGCAGATACTGCAAATGCTAGTTTTCGACCGTGAAGCTAGTAGAGCAGAACGTCAAGCCAACCTAGCCACTCTTCAACAGATAGCTCAGATGGCCCACAATAATCAAGGCCATGGAAATCAGGATCATCATGGATCCAAGCTTAAGAACTTTCAGAATACCAATCCCCCTATCTTTAGCAAGTCTGAAGACCTTTTAGATGCTGATGATTGGTTGCAAACCATGGAGAACAACCTGGAAGTCGCCGGAGTTGATGACAACGAGAAAGTAATGTTTTCCACCTACTATCTGGTAGGAGATGCAAGAGCCTAGTGGAATAGCACCCGTACTATGAACCACGGTCAAGTGATGGCGTGGGAAGCTTTCAAGATCAAGTTCAGCCGCACCCATGTGCCACAAGGTTTAGTCACCAGAATGAGAGATGAGTTTAGACAACTGAAGCAAGGAAGGATGACGGTAGTTGAGTACCATGACAAATTTCTGTCGCTAGCTAGATATGCCCCTGATGAGATCAACACTGAAGCCAAGAAGAAGGAGAGGTTCCTAAATGGACTGCATGATGAGATGCAAACTGTGTTGGTCAACATACGTTTTGAAGATCTCGAAGAGCTTGTAGATTCCGCCATCCAGATGGAGGGGAAGATCAATGAAGCCAATGACAACCGCAAGCGCAGAATGATGCACCAGAGTGGATCCAACAATCACCAGAAGTATCGCCCCAACCCGTCTGCAGGATATGCCCCAAGAAACAATAGACCCCCTATGTCCCGTCCAAGCTACCCCAATCATAGCGGAGTAAACTTGAAGACTGGAGGAAACCACAACAACAACAACAACCCTGGCAACTACAACAATTTCAACCATGCACGGCCCAAGTCCAACAACAACAACAACAACAACAATACTGCACCAAGGACTAGAAGCAATGTTGTGCCTATTGCAGCCAAAGACAAGTCCCAGATTACTTGCTTTGAATGTGGAGTCAAGGGTCACTACTCCAATGAGAGCCCCAAGAAGCTTGCACCAGCCACCAATGCGAATGCACCCACTCAGCAGCAACGCCGTGTTCAGCCTAGAAGGAGATTTGCCCCAGGGAACTCGCTCAACCGCAACGGCCGTCTGTTCCACATGAATGCTGAAGAAGCCCAGGAAGCGCCACATGTTGTAGCATCCCATCTGTCTAACATATGTAATGCTACATGGTTTAGTAATATAATGGCCACTTCCTACATATAATTGTTGCGTCATAATTATATCATGCTCATGTCATCATGCCACCTTGCATTTGAGCATCATATAAAACCCTTTTCATTTGGTTCTTCTCTCATATGCATTATTAATTGTATTTGGCTCTTGATATATTGTATTTGAATCTTGATAAATGCTTGATGCCCAAGTTGAGTTGGGGGCATATCTTTTATTCAACTCCATCACCTTTCTTTGTCACCACCTTATAATTCCACCATCCTAATTACCCATGGGCTTTTATTTTCTTTTTGCATTTAATCTAGCTCATGTGGGTTGGGATGGATCCAATTCTATTTTCTTTTGCTTTGCCTTTACTCCACATTTTGGTAATGCATGGGAATCATGCCATGTTATATTGTTATTTTTTTCACAAGAATAAAACATGGCATTTAATGATCATGCATGGGCCATGCAAATCACCACCATTCTATTTTGTTTGGGTTATACTTGGAATTTGTGAGTGGAGCTTGGTACCTTGAGAATTAATTCATGTTAGATCTATTCTCTTGCTTATCATCAAACCATTCCCCTATCTCTTTATCCATCACCCATCTAGGCATGATCATGTGGGATCATTATCACATAAGCCCACCATCTCCTCCATCTCATGCCTTATTTTTGTTGGCTCATCACAAAAACCCTCTCACCACTTCTTCTCTCTTCTCACTCTCCATGCCATCACCACATACTTGTGGGATCTTGAGGAGCATCCTATAGTAAAACCCTAACCCCTCTCTAACCTCCTCTCTCTAACCCTAGTTCTAGTCTAAACCCTAACTCCTTACCCTAACCCTCACCTCACCTCCCTCCTCTCACCATGCCGAGGTACACCCCTCTCTCTCTCTGCCAAGCTACCCTACCTAGTCCCTCTCTACCATGCGAGCTACCCACCCCTCTAACCTAACCTAGCCGAGGCTAACCCTAGCTACACCCGAGTCTTCCCTCTCCTTTCTCTCTCTCTCTCTCTCGCTGCTCAGCAGGTCCCACACCCAAGCCAGCCCCTCAGCCCCGCCATCCCCACCTGGCAGCCCCTGCCCGTGCCCTGCCCAGGCCGAGCCCCAGCTCGAGCACGTGAAGGAGAGGAGGAAAAGGTGACCGAGGCCACCTTTTTCCCTACCCCGCTCCACACGGCGCCTCCCCCTCCTCTTCTACTTTTCCTCTTTCCCCACGCTTCCTCCGCCTCGCCCAGATCCCCCAGGCCTCTGCGCCAACCCTCTTCTCCCCTACCACCGGACTTCTCCACCACCGCTGAACCGTCGGCCTCCTCCAACCCCTCGTCGTTACAGCCGGTGGCGTGGTGGTTTTGGGTGTCGAGGAGCACCAGCGTGAACCCCTGCGTCGCCCCGTACACGCCAGCGAAGAGGAGACGCCCTGCAGCCACAGAACCACTGCCGCTCTGCCACAAAACCCTAGCTCCGGGTGCGCCTGCAACGTCGTCGCCCTGCTGCTCCCCGTCCCGATCCAAGCCCTCCAACGAGCCCGCGGTAAGTGCCCGACCCTCGCAGACATCCTCGTCGTCCCAGTCATGTCCTGGTCGCGCCGGTCGTTCCATCGAACGCTCTCTGCACGCCGGCGTCCGTGCTCGTTTTCCAGACAGTGGCGTCGCAGAGGTAGATCTAGCCGCCTAGCTACTCCCTATCAACGACCCCGTCCTACCACGCTGGTACCGCCCCTCTGCGCGCGCGCCCTGCGTCACGGGTTCGAATCCCCGCCTCGACGCGCCGTGCGCCGCGCGTCCGTCAGTTTTGACAGACAACGCGCAGAGAAGATCCACAGTGGCTGTGGCAGTTTTGCACATGCCCCCCCCCCCACAATTTTTTGCCGTAACCCGCGGTCCAGACCAGGCCCACCTGTCCGTGTCTGTGGACATTTTACAAAAAGAGACCCCGGTTTTCGTAAACCTCAACCCACGGTACACCGAGTCCCACCGGTCAGCCTCCCTGTCCTTTTTACAAAAAGGCCCCCGCATTTTGCATACCTCAACCCGCGCTCTAGCCCATACCCACCTGTCTGTGGCTGGGGCTAGATTTGCCTGGGTGTAAAAAGTCCATCTGTTTATCTGTTTTAAAAACAATTTCAGAAAATGTTTAAATGCAAATTCAAATCTGTTTTTAAATAACTTTTAAATTATAAATCCAAATAATACAAATGATATATCTTTTTGAATCAGAAAAATGTGAGGAACTCAAAAATGCCATTCAAATTAATGTTTGAGAACTTTAAATTTTCGAGATGATTAAAATTACAAATAAAATGCCCTTTTCTTAATAAATTAATAACTTTAATTCTATAACTCCAATTTGACAAATAATATGTCTAAATCGATCAGCGCGACGAGCCCGTTCTATCTATGCATTCCTTGTTCTGAATTGAAGCATGCATCATGTCATTATTAAAAAAATCAGAACTACTTATGGCAATAAAACTTGACCAAATAAATAATAAAATGTTTTACTCTTGTACCCCACCCCTCACCATGCCATGCTACATTAATGCCATGCAAATTGTGCATCATTCATCATGGCATGCTTGTTGCTGTCGCATTTTAATCATATGGTTGTGCACTTTATTTATGTTGGCCCTTGTTTGTTTGGTTCTTCTTCGAATAGACGCCCAGTAGGAGAATTATTCGGAACCACAGGAGTACTACCCAGATCCGTCTCTCACTTCAACTGAGCTGCCAGGCAAGCACTACCACATGCTTGCATACATATAGTACCTATTGCCTCTATCTTATTCTTGCATCATTGAGTCGCGATTGCATTAAATTGAATCCCAAGTACTGCATAGCCTTTACTTTTAAACCCCACCGCAGCTTGTTCCTCCATCCCATGATCCATTACTACAGGAGTTGTTTGAGCCATGCGAGTCGTAGCAAAGCATGTGTAGGGTATGTGAGTGTCTGATGGATAACGAGGTACCTAAACAACTTAACATGAGTAGTAATGGGATAACTAATGAAAGAGGCACCGGTGAGCAATATCTGCTATTTGGTTTTTCATGCTCACTTGTGTCCCGTAGGACCCCGAGTACTTGATTCATGTTCCTTGACTATTCGCACTATCCACATCCGGGAGGCCTTATGGACCCCTCCTGAGCCAGAGCTTGATTCATTCCTATTTCTTGGGGCCACAATTAGTTTGGGGCTTTATTACTATCCTTTACTTATGCCATGTTCCCTGCTTTATTTAAGATTGTGCGAGGCGCACCTGTACTGTTTAAGAATGCGGAATGTTTTCGAGGTATCGACAAGCCTAGTCACATTTTCGGGTTCTCAGTCGTTTACAGCCATTGTCGCAAACCCAGGGTCCGTCTCGGAGCCGGCCACCTTCGTTGTGGGTAGCTTATTGGGGTGGCCCCCTGAAATATTTCTGAATCCTGTGATCGCTTTGTCATGAATGCCTCGTTGGTTTTGAGTTGGTTTTTCTGAGGTTGATCGAGTGTGTGTTGCTATTCGTGCACCCCTGCAGGGTAAATCTTTCTGAAAGCCGTGTCCGTGGTTATGGACGACTTGGAGCACAGTTTCTCGATCATAGACAAGTCTAACTAAAGTACCGCTTTGACTAAGTACCTGACTAGTAAATAGTGCAATACTCATGGAATGGTTAATAAAACTGCCAACGGATGGGGGTTGTTCGTCCGCTTCCTCGTTGGTAAGCGAGGAGGAGGATGGATCTGTTAATTATACTGTTATAACTGTTGTTCTTAATTCACGGACATCCGTCTATCATTGGTTAGGCGGATGGTTAGCGAGTATCTATAGACTTGTTAGTTATTATCTTTTGCTGCAATTGCGTCACCCCAGGTTGTGTTCCCTTTAGAGGCATAAATACTTGCTGAGTACCCCTAGGGTCTCACACGATAAATTGTTTGATTCAGATGAACAGGTGTACTCGCAAGATGGATACTGGGTGGAGGAGACGGATGATGTTGGCAACGATCACTTGGTGTAGAGATTCCGGGAACGGGGATCTGTGAGATCTGTGGGCGGGATGTGTTTATTTATGGGCATCTTATGCCGATTCGCTTCTTATCCGTACTCGGATCTTGTTTTTCCGCTTCCGCCTGATACTCTGATGTTTGATGTATGAAGAGCTATCCGAAACTATTATATCTATCTAGGATATTTGGAGCTTGTCGTATGGCGTTGCAATATTTCTATTTCTTTTAGATGGAATGGCTCTGAGGACTGTTGTATGTGGCTTGCATACATACTCACTTGTGTATGTAGTTGATCCCTTCGCCTCCCGATTACGCCGCTCGTTCTTGTCCCGATGTTCTGAAAGTGGTTAGGACGGCCGAAAGGTCTACCGTGAGTGGCCCCGGGCCCCACCGTACTATTTTAACCACTTTCGCTCATCCAGGCATGTAACTAAGAGCGTAATTCACCGAGGTAGTTACAATTGGTATTAGAGCCATCCCGCCCTTCAGGGTCTCAGCCAAAATGGTCGTTGTCAGTCTAGCAACTATTTTTGGTAGTTATGTATACTAGGGAAAAACAAAACGTGAGAGTAGGACTGCTTCCATTTTGCTTCTTACCCACCCGCCCACCCTTTTTCTGGTAAGGAAGTGTAACGTTTTCAATCCTCTTCTAAAATTCAAACTAGGATTCACGTGTTCTGGGTTCCGTAGTACCATAGGTTGTGTGTGTGTGTGTGTGAATTCTTTGTCTATCTGTTGCATCCAAATGTTATCGCTATCTGCCTTTTGGTTATCAACTGTTGGTACATTCCATACCGACAGGCCTTTGTAAACCGACGCGATCTATCTGATTCGTTGTATACCGGTGCGATCTGTCTTACTCTTTGTTATCCGACATTATCCTGTTTGGGGTGTTCGTTTCCGTAGTTACTAATCTTTAGGTTCATCTTAAGAAGAAGGTGTTGGGATATGTGTTTTACTGATTCATGTGCGGAGTAATGATTTGAGTGCGGGATGGAGTCGCGACCATACCACTACTTTTATCATTCGCTCTTGTATATTGAATTAGTAGAGTTACTAATCTTGATTCGTTAAGTGGTTTTGCGCATATAGTGGTATTTTAATGCCGAAATTTGCGGAAATTTTTTCTTTGTTAGTTTGTGTACCACACTCCTTGTTCAGTCGTGTGCGATATGCTTAATATCTTCTTGGTGCTTTGAACTTTGTTGATATTTTAATATCATCTCAGTGAATTGTATCCTTTAATCTCGGTTAATTCCATTTTGGTACTATTTTGGATTATTATTATTCTCCATTATAGTACTGACTTGTGTTTTATATCAATCACAGGATGGCACCACCACGCCGTTCTGAGGAGGACAAACCACCTGAACTGGGGGCTGCTTTGGCAAGTATTGCAAATGCCTTGGGCACTATGCAGCAGAACCAGCAGAGCTTCGAAGAAAGCGTGAAGAGGAATGAGTTTGTTCCGCTACCTCCACCTCCCAAGCGAGGAGACATCAAGAGTTTTCTGAAGTTCAACCCACGCCAATTTGAGGTGTCTGATCAGCCACTTGATGCGGATGATTGGCTGCGTGAAATATCAAGGTTGCTGATGACTGCGGATGTTCCTGAGCAAGAATGGGTCAAATGTGCCACGCACCTTCTGAAGGGAGATGCAGCTCTGTGGTGGAAAATTACCTCAAGGCAGACCTCTCTGGTTTTCAGCCTACTTGGGAGCAATTCACTGCGGCGTTCAAAGAGCAATATCTGTCAGAAATTGTCATGGAAAGGATGAAGGAAGTGTTTCTCAACCTCAAGCAAGGCAATGACAATGTCAATACCTACATCAGAAACTTCATGAACCTTTCTCGGTATGGTGGCGATGAGATCTCTAATGACAAGAAGAAGCTAAAGAGGTTCAGACAAGGACTCAATGCATCCATCAAATATGCAATCACTCATGCAAGGCCTGGGTCTTTTCTAGGACTCCAACATACAGCTCTGCAGGAAGAAGCAAGTAGGCAAGTGTTTGAGGAGTCAAAGAAACACAGCCACGATGCAGCAAGGTCTTCAGCTATGACAGCTCCTTCTAAGCATCGTGTCTGGGTTCCTAACACCCCACCGTCGCTCCCGGCTCCACCAAGACCGTCAAGCTACGCGGCAAGGCCACCAAACTCCTTCACTGCGGCTCCCAGGGGCTACAACCACAACTACCCTGGAGCGCCTCGCAGAGTCCCTGGCTACGTTGCTCCACGTCCACCTGGTGCTTGCTACACTTGTGGAAACACTGGGCATCAGCACTGGAATTTTCCAATGAACAACAAAACTCTTCCTCCACCACCTCCAAGACCTGCAGCAAGTTCTTCTATGGTTCGTGCACCTCCACCTCGGGCTCTCAACATCAACACCAAGCCTGGGTCTACGGTTGCTCGTGCCAACTGTGTCAACGTCGCTCAAGCTGAGCATGCACCTGGAGTTGTGTTGGGTACGCTTCCTGTTAACTCAGTACCTACACGAGTTTTATTTGATTCTGGAGCATCGCATTCATTTGTGTCCTTTAAGTTTGCTCAAGAGAACGGGTTGCCTTCTGATTCGTTACCTAAAAAGTTGATGGTCCTTTCTCCTGGGGCAAGGATGTTAACTTCCAAGATCAGTTATGATAATCAGGTTCAAATTGGGGATTCTTTCTTTCCGGCCTCTTTGATTATTCTGGGCAGCTCAGATATTGATGTCATTTTAGGCATGGATTGGCTAGCTGCAAATAAAGTTGTGATTGATTGTGCTGAACGTTCGGTTCCTCTGAAAATTCCTGAAGGCCATATAGTCTATTCTCCAAGTCTGACTCCTGCAATTCAGCTGTTCTCTTTGGCGGCTCTGAATGATGATGTTATGGAAGGTATTCAGAGTGTTCCGGTGGTCTGTGAGTTCCCCGATGTCTTTCCTGAAGAGTTGCCAGGTATGCCTCCGGATCGTGAGGTTGAGTTTGTGATTGAACTTGAACCTGGTACCGCTCCTATCTCCAAGCGGCCTTATAAAATGGGTCCTGCTGAATTGGCTGAACTCAAAACTCAGCTTGATGAACAAGAGAAGTTGGGTTTCATTCAGCACAGTACTTCTTCTTGGGGTATCCCAACCATGTTTGTGAAGAAGCGAGACAAGACGGATAGACTTTGTGTTGACTATCGGGCTCTCAATGCTAAAACAATCAAGAATAAATATCCCCTTCCGCAGATTAATGATCTCTTCGATCAGCTAGCCGGAGCTGTGGTATTCTCTAAGCTTGATTTGAGAAGTGGATATCATCAAATCAAGATTCGCAAGGAAGATGTTCCCAAAACAGCTTTCACCACCCGCTATGGTCTGTATGAGTACACGGTCATGTCTTTCGGTCTCACCAACGTACCTGCCACCTTCTCGAGGCTTATGAACTCGGTTTTCATGGAGTATCTTGATAAGTTCGTTGTGGTCTATCTGGATGACATTCTAGTCTATTCTAAGTCAAAGGAAGAACATGAAGAACACCTTCGGTGTGTCCTAAACAAGCTTCGTGAGAACCGCCTGTATGCAAAGTTCTCCAAGTGTGAGTTTTGGCTGCCTCAAGTCACCTACCTTGGTCACGTCATCTCTGCCAAGGGCATTGCCGTCAACCCAGAAACTATTAAGACAATTGTTGATTGGCTTCCACCCATAAATGTCAAAGAAGTCCGGAGTTTCCTTGGTCTGGCTAGTTACTACCGTCGCTTCGTTAAAACTTCTCGAAGATTGTGAAGCCTCTTACCGATCTCCTCAAGAAAGGCAAGAAATACCTTTGGACTCCTGCATGTCAAGCAAGCTTTGAAACACTCAAAGAGAAGCTCACTTCCACACCAGTCTTGGTTCCTCTAGATACATCAAAGCCTTTCCAGATATTCTGTGACGCCTCCTTGCAAGGATTGGGTGCGGTCCTTATGCAAGAAAAACAAGTTGTTGATTATGCTTCTCGACAGTTGAAGACGCATGAGATCAACTATCCTACACATGACCTCGAGCTCGCAGCAGTTGTCTTTTCTTTGAAAGTATGGAGGCATTACTTGCTTGGCAACCGTTGTGAGATCTTTTCTGATCACAAGAGTCTGAAGTATATCTTCACACAGCCTGATCTCAACCAGCGTTAGAGGAGGTGGATTGAAGCAATTAATGATTTCGATTTGACCATCAACTACACTCCGGGCAAAGCTAATGTCATGGCCGATGCTCTCAGCCGAAAAGCTTATGTCAACAACCTCATGGTGGAAGAACAACAGCCTCTCTTGTGTGAGGAGTTCCGCAAGCTCAACCTTGAAATTGTGGATCAAGGGTATCTTCTGAACCTTCTGGCAACCCCTCTCTTGGAAGAAAAAGTTCGTTCCATTCAACTTGGTGATCCTTACACTAAAAAGATCATCTCTAATATACAGCTTCCGAAGTATGAGTCCTTCCACGTCGACGACCAAGGCACTCTTTTCTTTGAACACCGGATGTTTGTTCCGAACTACCCGGGTTTAAGAGAGAAAGTTCTTAAGGAGGCGCATGATTTTGTTCTTTCTATCCACCCTGGCAGCACTAAGATGTACATGGACTTGAAAACACAATATTTATGGCCTGGGTTGAAACGATATTGTGCCAAGTATGTCTCGGAGTGCGATGTCTGTCGCAGAGTTAAAGCTGTCCATCAGAAACCTTCCAGTCTTCTACAGCCATTGAAGTCTCCGGAATGGAAATGGGAGAAAGTAGAGATGGACTTCATCACTGGTTTTCCAAGGTCGTAGAAGGGCAACAATGTAATCTTTGTTGTCATAGACAGGCCGTCTAAAGTGGCTCACTTCTTTCCCGTCAAGGAAACAATTTCTGCAATTCAGTTGGCTGAGCTCTATATCAATAGAATTGTCTCTCTGTATGGAGTTCCTCTTGAGATCAGCTCAGACCGTGGAAGCATCTTCACTTCCAAGTTCTGGGGAAGTTTCCAAAATGCTTTGGGAACAAAATTGAACTTCAGCACAGCTTACCACCCTTAGTCGCAAGGACAAGTTGAAAGGATCAATCAGATTCTGGAAGATATGCTCCGTGCTTGCGTTATCTCTTTCGGCATGAAATGGGAAGAATGTCTTCCTTAGGCTGAATTCTCTTACAACAACAGCTTCCAGAAAAGTCTAAAGATGGCACCATTTGAGGCTCTCTATGGTCGCAAATGCAGAACTTCTATTGGTTGGTCGGGCGCAGGTGAAAGAATATTGTTTGGCCCCGACATTGTAACTCAGGCGGAGGAGAAGGTTCACATCATTCTCGAATACCTGAAGGTTGCTCAAAGTCGCCAGAAGAGCAACTATGATAGAAAGCACACGGACATGGAGTATGTCCCGTGTGATCTCGTTTACCTTCGTGTCACTCCCATGAGAGGCACGCACCGCTTTGGTATCAAAGGAAAGCTGGCTCCTAGATACATTGGTCCTTTCAAAATTCGTGGAAGAAGAGGAGAAGTTGCTTATGCTCTTGAGCTCCCTGAAAAACTCAAGGTTCATGATGTCTTTCATATCTCTCAGCTCAAGAAGTGCTTCAAGGATCCCGGCAGGACCGTGGACCATGAACTCATCAATCTCCAAGAAGATCTGTCTTATCAAGAACACCCCATAAAAATTCTAGAAGTCGTAGAAAGAAGGACTCGCAACAAGTCCATCAAGTTGTGCAAGGTGCAGTGGTCGCACCATTCCGTTGATGAAGCCACTTGGGAATGCGAGGATGAGCTCCGTGCCAAGTATCCTACCGTCTTCGTGTCTTCTTCTTCTTCCTAGAATCTCGGGGCGAGATTCCTGTTTAGTGGGGGAGAGTTGTAGCATCCCATCTGTCTAACATATGTAATGCTACATGGTTTAGTAATATAATGGCCACTTCCTACATATAATTGTTGCATCATAATTATATCATGCTCTTGTCATCATGCCACCTTGCATTTGAGCATCATATAAAACCCTTTTCATTTGGTTCTTCTCTCATATGCATTATTAATTGTATTTGGCTCTTGATATAATGTATTTGAATCTTGATAAATGCTTGATGCCCAAGTTGAGTTGGGGGCATATCTTTTATTCAACTCCATCACCTTTCTTTGTCACCACCTTATAATTCCACCATCCTAATTACCCATGGGCTTTTATTTTCTTTTGGCATTTAATCTAGCTCATGTGGGTTGGGATGGATCCAATTCTATTTTCTTTTGCTTGGCCTTTACTCCACATTTTGGTAATGCATGGGAATCATGCCATGTTATATTGTTATTGTTTTCACAAGAATAAAACATGGCATTTAATGATCATGCATGGGCCATGAAAATCACCACCATTCTATTTTGTTTGGGTTATACTTGGAATTTGTGAGTGGAGCTTGGTACCTTGAGAATTAATTCATGTTAGATCTATTCTTTTGCTTATCATCAAACCTTTCCCCTATCTCTTTATCCATCACCCATCTAGGCATGATCATGTGGGATCATTATCACATAAGCCCACCATCTCCTCCATCTCATGCCTTATTTTTGTTGGCTCATCACAAAAACCCTCTCACCACTTCTTCTCTCTTCTCACTCTCCATGCCATCACCACATACTTGTGGGATCTTGAGGAGCATCCTATAGTAAAACCCTAACCCCTCTGTAACCTCCTCTCTCTAACCCTAGTTCTAGTCTAAACCCTAACTCCTTACCCTAACCCTCACCTCACCTCCCTCCTCTCACCATGCCGACGTACATCCCTCTCTCCCTGCCAAGCTACCCCACCTAGTCCCTCTCTACCATGCGAGCTACCCACCCCTCTAACCTAACCTAGCCGAGGCTAACCCTAGCTACACCCGAGTCTTCCCTCTCCTTTCTCTCTCTCTCGCTGCTCAGCAGGTCCCACACCCGAGCCAGCCCCTCAGCCCCGCCGTCCCCACCTGGCAGCCCCTGCCCGTGCCCTACCCAGGCCGAGCCCCAGCTCGAGCACGTGAAGGAGAGGAGGAAAAGGTGACCGAAGGCACCTTTTTCCCTACCCCGCTCCCCACGGTGCCTCCCTCTCCTCTTCTACTTTTCCTCTTTCCCCACGCTTCCTCCGCCTCGCCTAGATCCCACAGGCCTCTGCGCCAACCCTCTTCTCCCCTACCGCCGGACTTCTCCACCACCGCCGAACCGTCGGCCTCCTCCAACCCCTCGTCATTACAGCCGGTGGCATGGTGGTTTTGGGTGTCGAGGAGCACCAGCGTGAACCCCTGCGTCGCCCCGTACACGCCAGCGAGGAGGAGACGCCCTGCAGCCACAGAACCACCGCCGCTCCGCCGTAAAACCCTAGCTCCGGGTGCGCCTGCAACGCCGTCGCCCTGCTGCTCCCCGTCCCGATCCAAGCCCTCCAACGAGCCCGTGGTAAGCGCCCGACCCTCCCAGACATCCTCGCCGTCCCAGTCGTGTCCTGGTCACGCCGGTCGTTCCATCAAACGCTCTCTGCACGCCGGCGTCCGTGCTCGTTTTCCAGACAGTGGCGTCGCAGAGGTAGATCTAGCCGCCTAGCTACTCCCTATCAACGACCCCGTCCTACCACGCTGATACCGCCCCTCTGCGCGCGCGCCCCGCGTCACGGGTTCGAATCCCCGCCTCGCCGCGCCGTGCGTCGCGCGTCCGTCAGTTTTGACAGACAACGCGCAGAGAAGATCCACATTGGCCGTGGCAGTTTTGCACATACCCCCCCCACACACACAATTTTTGCCATAACCCACGGTCCAGACCAGGCCCACATGTCTGTGTCTGTGGACATTTTACAAAAAGAGACCCCGGTTTTCGTAAACCTCAACCCGCGGTACACCGAGTCCCACCGGTCGGCCTCCCTGTCCTTTTTACAAAAAGGCACCCGCATTTTGCATACCTCAACCCGTGCTCCAGCCCGTACCCACCTGTCTGTGGCTGGGGCTAGATTTGCCTGGGTGTAAAAAGTCCATCTTTTTATCTGTTTTAAAAACAATTTCAGAAAATTTTTAAATGCAAATTCAAATCTGTTTTTAAATAACTTTTAAATTATAAATCCAAATAATACAAATGATATATGTTTTTGAATCAAAAAAATGTTAGGAACTCAAAAATGCCATTCAAATTAATGTTTGAGAACTTTAAATTTTCGAGATGATTAAAATTACAAATAAAATGCCCTTTTCTTAATAAATTAATAACTTTAATTCTATAACTCCAATTTGACAAATAATATGTCTAAATCGATCAGCACGACGAGCCCGTTCTATCTATGCATTCCTTGTTCTGAATTGAAGCATGCATCATGTTATTATTAAAAAAATCAGAACTACTTATGGCAATAAAACTTGACCAAATAAATAATAAAATGTTTTACTCTTGTACCCCAGCCCTCACCATGCCATGCTACATTAATGCCATGCAAATTGTGCATCATTCATCATAGCATGCTTGTTGTTGTCGCATTTTAATCATATGGTTGTGCACTTTATTTATGTTGGCCCTTGTTTGTTTGGTTCTTCTTCGAATAGACGCCCAGCAGGTGAATTATCCGGAACCACAAGAGTACTACTCAGATCCGTCTCTCGCTTCAACTGAGCTGCCAGGTAAGCACTACCACATGCTTGCATACATATAGTACCTATTGCCTCTATCTTATTCTTGCATCATTGAGTCGCGATTGCATTAAATTGAATCCCAAGTACTGCATAGCCTTTACTTTTAAACCCCACCGCAGCTTGTTCCTCCATCCCATGAGCCATTACTACAGGAGTTGTTTGAGCCATGCGAGTCGTAGCAAAGCATGTGTAGGGTATGTGAGTGTCTGATGGATAACAAGGTACCTAAACAACTTAACATGAGTAGTAATGGGATAACTAATGAAAGAGGCACCGGTGAGCAATATCTGCTATTTGGTTTTTCATGCTCACTTGTGTCCCGTAGGACCCCGAGTACTTGATTCCTGTTCCTTGACTATTCGCACTATCCACCTCTGGGAGGCCTTATGGACCCCCCTGAGCCAGAGCTTGATTCATTCATATTTCTTGGGGCCACAATTAGTTTGGGGCTTTATTACTATCCTGTACTTATGCCATGTTTCCTGCTTTATTTAAGATTGTGCGAGGCGCACCTGTACTGTTTAAGAATGCGGAATGTTTTCGCGGTATCGACAAGCCCAGTCACATTTTTGGGTTCCCAGTCATTTACAGCCATTGTCGCAAACCCTGGGTCCGTCTCGGAGCCGGCCAACTTCGTTGCGGGTAGCTTATTGGGGTGGCCCCCTGAAATATTTCTGAATCCTGTGATCGCTTTGTCGTGAATGCCTCGTTGGGTTTTGAGTTGGTTTTTCCGAGGTTGATCGAGTGTGTGTTGCTATTCGTGCACCCCTGCAGGGTAAATCTTTCTGAAAGCCATGTCCGCGGTTATGGACGACTTGGAGCACAGTTTCTCGATCATAGACAAGTCTAACTAAAGTACCGCTTTTAAATTGACTAAGCACCTTACTAGTAAATAGTGCAATACTCATGGAATGGTTAATAAAACTACCAACGGATGGGGGTTGTTCGTCCGATTCCTCGTTGGTAAGCGAGGAGGAGGATGGATCTGTTAATTATACTGTTATAACTGTTGTTCTTAATTCACGGACATCCGTCTATTATTGGTTACGCGGATGGTTAGCGAGTATCTATAGACTTGTTAGTTATTATCTGTTGCTGCAATTGCGTCACCCCAGGTTGTGTTCCCTTTAGAGGCATAAACACTTGCTGAGTACCCCTAGGGTCTCACACGATAAATTGTTTGATTCAGATGAATAGGTGTACTCGCAAGATGGATACTGGGTGGAGGAGATGGATGATGTTGGCAATGATCACTCGGTGTAGAGATTCCGGGAACAGGGATCTGTGAGATCTATGGGCGAGATGTGTTTATTTATGGGCATCTTATGCCGATTCGCTTCTTATCCGTACTCGGATCTTGTTTTTCCGCTTCTGCCTGATACTCTGATGTTTGATGTATGAGGAGCTATCCGAAACTATTATATCTATCTAGGATATTTGGATCTTGCTGTATGGCGTTGCAATATTTCTATTTCTTTTAGATGGAATGGCTTTGAGGACTGTTGTATGTGGCTTGCATAGATACTCACTTGTGTATGTAGTTGATCCCTTCGCCTGCCGACTACGCCGCTCGTTCTTGTCCCGATGTTCTGAAAGTGGTTAGGACGGCCGAAAGGTCTACCGTGAGTGGCCCCGGGCCCCACCGTACTATTTTAACCACTTTCGCTCATCCAAGCATGTAACTAAGAGCGTAATTCACCGAGGTAGTTACAGATGTTGTGCGGGTATGTTTTCTGTCAACTCAGTTTTAGCAAGAGTATTGTTTGATCCTGGAGCATCACACTCGTTTGTTACCGAAGAATTTGCATGCACTAGTAAGATTCAACCAACCGAATTGAAGCATGTTATGATAGTTCAAATACCTGGTTCAACCACCAAAGCTAGAAAAATTTGCAAGGTTGTACCTATTAGAATCCATGGGATAGATTTTTATGCCAATCTAATAGTACTTGGAACCAAAGGTTTGGAAGTAGTACTAGGGATGGATTGGATGTCAAAACATAAAGGATTGATCAACTGTGCCAAAAAAGCCATAACCATGACCAGTAGCTCTGGAGTATCAGTAGAGCATGTATCTAAAACCTTGCCCCGTCAATTCAAGTGCAACAAGAGTCTAGCCCAACCAACCCTCGACCAAGTCAGAGTAGTCTGCGAATACCCCGACGTACTCCCAGATGAATTTCCCGGTATGCCCCTAGATCGGGATATTGAGTTCATCATTGAACTAATTCCTAGAACTGAACCCATAGATCAGAGACCTTATAGCATGAACCCCTCTGAACTAGTGGAGCTGAAGAATCAACTTGATGCTATGCTGGCGAAAGGTTTGATTCAACCAAGCGCATCGCCATGGAGATCACCTGTTTTGTTTGTGGATAAGAAAGATGGAGGTAACCGTTTGTGCACAGATTATCGGAAGCTGAATGACGTCACCATCAAGAACAAGTACCCATTGCCCAAGATCTGTTTGATCAGTTTACTGGTGCCAGAGTGTTTTCTAAGATTGATCTTAGAACTGGTTATCACCAACTCAAGATTCATGCAATGGATATTCCAAAGACCGCCTTTACCACCAGATATGGATTGTATGAGTATACGGTTATGTCTTTGTGATTAACTAATGCCCCCGCTTATTTCATGAATCTCCTGAGTAAGATCTTTATGAACTTCCTGGATAAGTTTGTCGTTCTTTTTATCGACGACATTCTTATCTATTCCAAGTCAGAAGAAGACCATGAGCAACACCTGAGAATCATCCTTGAAACCCTTAGAGAACATCAGTTGTATGCCAAGTTTAGCAAATGTGACTTTTGGTTGAAGGAAGTAGGATTCCTAGGACATATTTTGTCGGCGGGAGGAGTCGCTGTTGATCCCGCCAAGATCAGAAATGTTGAAGCATGGAAAGCCCCAACCACGCAAACCCAAGTTCGTGCATTTCTCGGATTAGCGGGATATTACCGCAAGTTTGTTGAAGGATTTTCGAGCATCGCAAGACCGATGACCCAGTTGTTGAAGAAAGATAAGAAGTTTGAATGGACTGACAAATGTCAAGCAAGTTTCCAAGAGCTCAAGAAGAGATTGATTTCAGCCCCAATTTTGATTATGCCGGATATCAAGAAGCCTTTTGATGTGTATTGTGATGCATCCAAGATTGGTCTCGGATGTTTGCTGATGCAAGAAGGCAAGGTCATAGCATATTTGTCCAGACAAGTGAAGCAGCATGAGCAAAACTACCCTACCCATGATCTTGAACTAGCAGTTGTAGTTTGAGCATTGAAGACATGGCGTCATTACCTTATGGGTAACCGCTGTGAGATTTATTCAGATCACAAGAGTTTGAAGTATATTTTCACCCAGAAGGAGCTGAACATGAGGCAAAGGAGATGGATAGAGTTAATCAAGGATTATGACCTTGACATTCACTATCACCCTGGCAAAGCCAACATGGTAGCGGATGCTCTTAGCAGATTACCGTGCAGATTAAACACCATGATCAAAGAAGCTCAGCCAAGTTTGCATGAAGAGTTGGAGCATTTTAGAATAGAGCTAGTTAGCATAGGATTTTTAGCTAGCATAGAACTTCAACCCACTTTGATTAGCCAGATCAAGGAATCCCGGAAGGGAAATGCAAGTATCGACGGAATCAAACATCATATCGGTACAGGAAAGGTACTTGGATTCACCGAAGATGAAGAAGGAGTTTTGTGGTACAAAGGACGTATCTGTGTGCCAGCAGATTTGGAGCTGAAGCAAGTTATCATGCAGGAAGCTCATGATACTCTTTATTCTATCCACCCCGGAGGAACAAAGATGTATCAGGATTTGAAAGAGCAATTTTGGTGGCACAAGATGAAGAGAGAAATCGGAAGCTACATAGCCAAGTGTGGTATTTGTCAGAGAGTCAAAGAGGAACATTAGAGACCCGCAGGACTATTGCAACCATTGCAGATTCCGGAATGGAAATGGGATTCTGTCGGAATGGACTTTATCACCGGTTTGCCTACTTCTAGTAGGGGAAATGACTCTATTTGGGTCATAGTTGATAGATTGTCCAAGGTAGCCCATTTTATACCTGTCAAGACAACCTACCAGAGTTCGAAGCTAGTAGAGTTGTACACTGCAAGAATCGTCAGTTTGCACGGAACCCGCAAGACCATCGTATCGGATCGAGGAACCCAATTTACCTCAAGATTTTGGTAGAAAGTCCAAGAAGGATTAGGAACCAAATTGAATTTCAGCACAACTTATCACCCGCAGACCGATGGACAGACTGAAAGAGTCAACCAAATATTAGAAGATATGTTGAGAGCTTGTGTGTTAGAGTATGAATCAAAATGGGAAGATTGTCTGCCTTTCGCAGAATTATGATACAACAACAGTTATCAAGCCAGTTTGCAAATGGCCCCATTTGAGTTTCTATATGGAAGAAAATGCCGTACCCCCTTGAATTGGTTGCAAGTAGGAGAGAGTCAGATTTTTGGACCTGACATCCTACGAGAAGCCGAAGAGAAGGTTCACAAAGTTCCTGAGCACCTCAAGACCGCCCAATCCAGACAGAAGAGTTATGCTGACAAGAGACGTAGAGACCTGACCTTCAATGTCGGAGATTTTGTGTATCTCAAAGTGTCGCCTTTGAAGGGAATGCAACGTTTTCAACTGAAAGGAAAGTTAGCCCCAGATATATTGGACCCTTCAAGATTCTGAATCACCAAGGAGAAGTATCATATCAACTAGAACTGCCAGAGGAGATGTCAGCCATCCATAATGTGTTCCAGATCTCGTTACTTTGCAAAAGCCTAGAAGTTCCGGAGAAGACCGAAGTTTTCAAGAACATCGATCATCGAGCCATTGATATCAACAAGGATCTGACGTATCGTGAAGTACCCATCCGTATTCTGGAAGAAGCCTTCAGAACCACCAGAACCCGGAGTATCAAGTTTCTCAAGATTCAATGGAGCAACCATACGGAAGAAGAAGCTACATGGGAGCGGGAAGATTGCATTAGGACTGAGTTTCCAGGTCTCTTCAGTTCCTCGTTTTTCTTAAATCTCGGGACGAGATTTTGTTTAAGGAGGGAAGGTTTGTAACATCCCAAAACTTTAATCAAGGTTATCAAGGTCTAATCACCCAATTTAGGGTTAACAAAAACGTTTATTAAGAAAAAGCATATGAATGTATGTGTGTTTGCATTAATGTAGAACTGAGTGTATATGCCATGCTTGATTTTTCTAAATGTTATGAAATGGATTAAAGGTGAATGCCACATCATCTAGACCATTTACAAACAAAATCCAAAGAAAAAGAAATAAAAAATGATTAAATAAACCAAATGGTCATTTTGACCATTTTAAACCACTAGGTCACTTTAGGTGTTCCTAGAAGACAATTCTTAATAGAAACAATTCTATTTCTTTTCACCCCTTGCTAGACCAAGTAAAAGGGTATCAAGCCCACTTTACAAACTTACAAAAACATCTAGCAAATCAATTTAAAGGACATTTTAAAATTGAATCAAGTGTATGTGTTAATATCACACTTTTTCAAAAACACATCAAATGAGTTCACCTTGACTTATCCCCCTTCGCCGCTGGCACAGTGGAGCGCCGCCCGAAAGTGGTCATCGCCGGCCGACCACGGCCAACTCGCACCAGACAGCCCCACGCCCAACCAGCATGTCCACTAGCGTTGCCGCAGCCTACCGCCACCCCCTATCCACCCCACGGTTGAAGCCCAGCCCTGGACCACACTAATACCGCTGCGCACCGCCTCTCTGCGCCGTGTCCAGAGCGCGCCAGTGCGCCGTGCCTTGACCTCCCCTCGCGTGCATAGACCCGCCATGATCACAGCACCCCGGCAGACACCCCCGTTCGATGCCGCGCAACCAATAGCTCCCGTGCACCGTCTCGAACACCGCCGCTCCCGCGTAGATCATCGCACGCGCCAGACCAAACCAAGCCACCCCACGCCACGCCATTAAGTCCGTGAGAACCGCCAGGGAGCACCGCACCATCCTATTCCCTTGCCCATGCCAATAGATGCATGTAGCCACGCCACCATCGAGCTTACCACCGCACCGCTCGGTCCCCTCGCCGAGCTATAAAAGAAGGCCACCCCAGCCTCCATTCCTCACACCACTCCACTCCCCACTCCTCACTGACCTTCCCCACCTCTCCCCAGAGCAAGGCGAGCACCACCGCGCCGGAATTTCACCGGAGTTCGCCGCTGCTGGAGGAGAAGGACGCCGTTGATTCCGACCACCCCGAGCCTCGCCGTGACCACGCCTCGCCTCGTCGCCGTCTACCACATCGATCACCCTGTCGTCGAGCCTAGCTGGATCCGATGTGAGCCCCACGAGACCCCCACCACCGTGCTAGGGTAAATTCCTCGCCGGAGCAGTTCGTCGTTGATGACGACCCTCCGCCGTTGGATTAGAGTTAGATCGTAGGGCTCAGATCAGTGGATACTGTTTCGCATTAGATGTGTCGCTGACTAGTGGAACCCCTCTGTCAGCCGCGCGCTACGCTGTGCTGTGCAGCTGGGCCGGCCCATTAGTTTTTCCGTGCTGGCCAAAAAAATCAAATAAGTGATTTTCCAATTTAGTTGAAATCATATTCTGTTCACTTATTCAAAAATCAATTCAGAGAGTTTCACTTAACAAAATTGCATGATTCAAATTTTGCTAGAAAGGAAATTAAAATATCTATCCGAGCCCATTGGATTTAAATCATTTGGAGTTAGAGATCACATATAGTAAAAATACTAAGACATATACTTTTGCTGATTGAATGAGCATTCTCCATATTATGCCTTGAAGAGGACTCGAACCTCCACGCTCTTCAGCACGATATTTTGAGTCTCGCGTGTCTACCATTTCACCATCAAGGCATCTTGAAAGTGAAACTTCAAACATTTTTCATAAATCAACCATAATAGCTTTTGAGTTGATTCCAACTCTCAAAAATCACATTTGATAATATCTATCAGAATATGTAAAAATATATAGGATTGCAGGCAGTGACATTGGACAAGTACCAAATAATGCTATTAGGGCATTTCTAGTCACTTTAAATCTATTAAATAATAGTCTTAAACTTTATAAAATGTGACCAACACTTTAAATCACATTCCCATGTATTAGAATATGTGGTGATGACATGTGTCAACATGATCCCATATTTTAATTGTTGAATATTAAATCTTAATTAATTTCAAGGAGTAGAAATTACTTTTCTAAAATAAAACGAATAAAACTAGTTCTTTATTGCATGTGATGTTTGTGATGATGCTAAATCATCAAGTGTGTGCCTTAGTGTTCGAAATAGCATAGATAAGTATTATTTGGTGATTGTGTACCCCGTATTTATTCATAGACGATAGTACCGACCAAGTCTACAAGGAGGAGGAGTTCTACCCCGAAGAAGACGAGGAGAATTTCAATCACTTCACCAACCAAGACAAGCCACCACTAGATGCAAGTTAACTTAAGCAGGTGGCCTTAGGCATGCTTGGGTTATATATTTTGAGTTATACCATCCCAAGTTTTACTTATAAGCTTTACTCTCTTACTTTACCAAAGTTATTTACTTTTAGTATAGGTAGCATAAAGAGTATAAAACTTGGCCTATCTAGTTACACTTAGATGTCATTCTATGGCATGAGATTGAAGATTAGCACCCCTCTTTAGTGAACACTCTTAACCTAAGTGGCCAGTGCTAAGCATAAAACTTGATCACTTTAGATGGGAATGCTTGGTGAAAATAATTATGAAAACCTTGGAATGATGAGTCATTCTATTGAGATGTTTTGACATGTGTTGAGAAACATAAATGGTTTGATGATGACAATGTTGAGGCATGAGCCTTAGCCCTTTTACCAAAACTGATGGTTGGGTTCGGATGCGATACCATTCCAATTTTACTGTACAACCACAATACCTGAATTGGGTAAGGCTTAGCCGGAAGTTTATATGCATTAGTATGGGTTCCCTCGCGGGAGAGGTTTGAGCTGAGGTTACTTCTTTATGTGTGTCCACCTATGAAGTGCCCAGGATGGCAAATGTCCATGGCTGGGAGGCCAAGCTCATAGGGGAGGTGCCTATACTAGAGTGTGTAATGAAAGGTTATGATTGATTATCCGCATACTAAGTATGATTGATTTAGGGTTATCCCTGGTGGATTTATTGAATTTTGTGGTGAAAGTATACCACCTTTGCAGAGTGTCAAACTATTCGAATAGCCGCGTCCACGGTCATGGACAGTTGGACTGGCCATACTGTCCCGTCGTTAGATGTTTTCAAAATGACTTGTGAAATGAATTATGACTTTGACTTGACCACAACAGGGTTGTGACTAGAAATACTAAGTTCCCACTTAGGTGATTTTAGAACATTAAGTTAGCTTTCTTTACTTCTGAACTCAGCTTAAGATAAATATAGCTTTTGCAAATAAACCTAGAGCGTAGTATTCCTACTAGCACTACCTTACTTGTTACTGATAGTTTGTGAGTACTTAAAGAGTACTCATGCCTTTGTCCCTAGCTATTCCCGTGGCTAGACTATGAGGAGGACTATCAGGAAGATGGACAGCAGGACAGCTACGACAACGATCATCTCCCATCGTCAGCATTTCCTGTGACACTGAAGATGGAGCCCACTACTATGCTTTATTATTCTGCTGCTTATTTGTATTAAGACTAGATCATGAGATCCTTTATTTGTGTAAAACCTTATTATGGTTTGTAATGGATGATGTACTATGATATCCAATCTGTTATGTCTCGCAAAAATGGTAATCCTGGGAATGCGAGGTATGGCATAATAGGCATCTGGGATTAAAAATCTGTGTGTCGACAATAAGACTATAATTCATTGCCATCTCTTGTCTCCTGCCTATATTACCCCTTCTTTGGCAAGCATCACAGTGTTCTACATACCTGTGTGCGTCCTTCAGCAAGGTGGGCCAATAGAATCCGAATTGAAGTACCTTTGATGCAGTTCGCTTGCCTGCATGATGTCCTCCATATGGGTTGCCATGACAAGCTTGCAAAATTGCATTCATTTCATGGTTTGGAACACACTTCCAAATCATTCTGTTAGGTCCATGACGATATAGATACGGATCATCCCAAAAGTAATATTTAAGATCATTAAAGAATTTCATTCTCTAATTTCTTGTCATACCAGGAGGTATAAATTTTGCTGCGAGATAGTTAGCATAATATTCAAACCAAGGATCAGCAATTTCAACATTTGCTAAATGTTCTCCTAGAAACGACTCATTTATAGGTACGGGGTTAGTAATTATTCCCTCCATCCTAGAGAGATGATATGCTACCGGATTATCCTTACCCCTCCTATCTACTATTTGCAAATCATATTCTTGTCGTAATAAAACCCACCTAATTAACCTGGGATTCGCATCATTTTTCACAAGGAGGTGACACAAAGGTTGGTGATCTGTATGAACTATTACCTTAGAATTAATTATGTAAGATCTAAATTTGTCACAAGCAAAAATTAAAGCAAGGAACTCATTTTCTGTAGTAGAATAATTTTTCTGAATCTTATTAAGAGGTCTACTAGTGTAATAAATAACATTTAAATTCTTTCCGTCTCGCTGTCCTAACACAGCCCCTAAAGCATAGTCTCTAGCATCACACATGATTTTGAAAAGTTCATCCCATTTTGGAGATTGCATGATGGGTGTTGAAACTAGTTTGTTTATAAGGTTCTCAAAAGCTACAATGTAGTTATGATCTAAGTAGAATGGAGTTTCTTGATACTTTGCAAACTTATCTATAATTTTTGATGTTCCATGCTTGGTTTTTATCTACTTTCTTATGTTTTGTTCCAACTTTGGAGTACTTTTTATATACTTTCTTGGACTAACCTATTAACAAGATGTCATAGTGCCAGCTGCCTGTTTTCTGCTATTTTTGGTTCCAGGAAAGTCCGAAAATGAATATTCTCGGTATTGGACGGGACAACAGCCAAAGTTGATATTTTACCGGAAGACTCATGGAGCCAGAAGACGAGACGGAGAGGGGCCACAGGGCGGCCACACCATGTGGTGGTGCGAGCTAGCCCTGGCCGCGCCACTAGGTGGTGTGGGCCCCCTGGCCGCCCACCGACCTTGCCTCTTCGCCTATAAGATGCCTCCCGATGCAAAAACCCTAAATGGAACAGCCTCCAGCCACGAAAAGTTCCGCAGTGTCGCCGCCACCGAAGGGGAGATTCGGGGGACAGAAAGTCTCTGTTCCGGCAGCCTACCGGGACGGGGAAGTGCCCCCGGAGCCATCTCCATCGATCTCCACCACCATCTCCATTGCCGTTGCTGATTCCCATGATGATGAGGGAGTAGTTCTTCCTCGAGGCTAAGGGTTCTACCGGTAGCTATGTTTTCATCCCTCTCTCTCTCTCTATGCATGATCATATTGTGATCATGAGCTTTGTAATCAAGTAGATCTACCTTGCTACTCAAGTTATTTAATAGATCTCTGCTCTCCCTATGTGTGTGAAAGTGACAGCGTGCACACCATGGTGGCACTTAGTATAGAGTTTATAAATACTTGTTATGAGTTATATTTGGAGTTGGATGTCTTTATGAAATTGTGGTGTTTGTTGGAACCATCTAGTGATCAAGGTGACAGTGTGGAGTTATCTAGATGGGAAAGGCTTACTTTGAGGTGTGTTGTTATAGCCCTACCATGGATTAGAGTGTCCAACCGGACAGTAGTTCAGAGTAGTGTCATGAAGATAATATATTTATATGAGAGTGTTCACTAGTGAAAGTATGATCCCTAGGCCTTGTTTCTAAGCATTGAAACACCGTTTGCTACTAGATCTGTTACATGTTGTAACATCCCAAAACTTCAATCCAAGCTTATCAAGATCAAATCAACCAAAAATGGGGTTAACAAAAACTTTTCCAAATTTAAAATGAAAGCATTCATATATGTGTGCATTTAAAATAGGAGTTGTTTGAATTGCCATGATTGAGTGATCCAATGCTTGTAAAATGTTGCTTAGGTGATTTAAACATCATCTACATCATTCCCAAACTTTTCCTAAAGAAAATCAAATCAAAAAGAATTAAAAAGGAGGAATGGTCATTTTGGCCATTTTAATCCACTACACTACTTAGAGTGTTCCTAGCACTCATTTATCAACAGAAACAATTCTTGATCTTTGTACCCCTTGCTAGTACACATAATGAGGTACCAAGGCCCACCTTTTGATCTGCTAAAAACATGCTTTAACTTATTTTAAATGACATTTGAAAATTGAATCTAATGCATATGCATAGATCACCCCTATTTCAAAACCCATCTTTTTGGGCTCCACTTTCAAAACCCTTTTAACCAGAGACTACCTAGCACTAGTGGAGATCACTCACAAAATTTGAAACCAAAATTCAAAACTTTTTCTCTTTCGGCCATTTTGTCAAACACCTTGCTGGCAGGATCATATTGGCCTAACTAATACTGTTTTGGGCTGATTTTGTCTAGCAATTTGGAAGTGCTTTGATAATCTTGTCCCCCCCTCTAGCCCAACCAGACCCACACCAGCATCTCCCCTACCCCCTAGCTGCACTGCCATGCCATGCCGAGCACCCTCTCGCCGGCCGACCGTGCACTCGCCGCAGCAGCCCTCTCCCGCCTCTCTCTCCATGTCTAGGAGGTAGCCCACACCTCACCGCCCCTCTTTGTCCCCTGCCCGAGCCAAGCCCTGTCGTGGACCACCGAGGAAACCACGCGCCCAGTGCCACCGCACCATGTCGGTGCCGCCCCCAGAACATGTTATGTCCCCGCTCGCACAGACCGCCCCTTGGCCGCAGCCTGCGCCCGCCGCTCTGCCACGACCTAGAGAACACCCCAGACACCCCCGCTGGCCGCCCAACGCCTCACAGCCACCGCTCGCCGTGGACACCGCCGCCTCTGCCGCTTAGAGTGTCAGCTCACCCAGACCGCATGCCACCGCCCCTACGGCCGCATTCAATGCCTAGAGCACCGCCAGGGAACCGCACGTCGATCGCCACCCGTAGCCATGCCTCTACCCCGCCGTAGCCATGTCGCCACCGTCGCCTACCCATCCCGCTCGGTCTCATCATCGGGCCTATAAAAGGAGCCCTCCCCAGCCTCTTCTCTCCACACCACTCCACTCCCCTCACCTCTCTGAGCCTCACCCACCTCTAGCTGGAGCAAGGCGAGCTCTGCCTCGCTGGAATTGGAGCCGGAGCCGCCGCCTCTGGAGGAGAAGGGCGTCGCTGATTGCGACCACCCCAAGCTCCGCCACAACCGCGCCTCGCCTCGCCGTCATATTCCACTTCGTTTGCCCGCCTCGCCGACCCCGCTGGAGCCCTGGTACGTCCCCAGCAGACCCCCACCGAGCCGCTAGGGTTCGAGCTCGCCGGCGACCTGTTCGTCGTCGACGACGACCCTCAGCCGTAGATCTGCCTTCTAATCATACGGCCCACAACGCCCGTACCGTTTCGCGTGTTAAGTGCCGCTGACAAGCGGGACCCCCTGTCAGCTGAGTCCCGCGCCGCGGAGCGCCACTGGGCCGGCCTAAGTCTTTTCCCGCGCTAGCCCAACCGTTCAAATCTCGATTTTTCTTTTTAGTTAAATCTAGTTTCTGCCCACTATTTTAAAATTTAATTCTGGGAGTTTGACAAATCCAAATTGCATGAAACAAAATTTTCTTGAAAGGTATTAAGATGATCAATCCAAGCCCGTTGGATTTAATTCAATTAGATTTATAGATCTCTCCTAATAAAAATCAGAAGAAAGAAGCATTCGCAACTTGCAACATTTTTATAAAATCAACCAAGTTAGCTTTTGAGTTGATTCCAACTCTCAAAAATCACATTTCATCATATATATCTAAATATGTAATAATATTAAGGTTTACATGCAGTGACTTTGGACTAGTACCCAAATAATGCTATATGGGCATTTCTAGTCACTTTAAATCATTAAATAATGAACTTAAACCAAAGTAATATTGATCCAACCCTTAATTCTCATTCCCACATGTTAGGATATGTGGTGATGAAATGTGTCAACATGATCCCATATTTTCAGTGGTGAATATTAAATCTTAGTTAATTTTTCAATGAGTAGAAATTACTTTTCTAAAATAAAAAGGAGGAAAATATTGAATTAAACTTGTGATGTTTGTGATGATAATAGATCATCAAATGTGTGTCTTAGAATGCTATTTAGCCTAGTTAAGTATTGTTTGGTGATTGTGCACTCCCTATGTATTTATAGACGATAGTACCGACCAAGCTTTCGAGGAGGAGGAGTTCTACCAAGAAGAAGAAGAAGAAGAAAACTTCAACCACTGCACCAACCAAGGCAAGCTACTATTAGCAAGCTAGCACTATCTAAGTGCAAGCCACCATTAACAGTGCAAGCTAACACTTGCAAGTTTAGTGCTTAGCACACTAGAATCAAACTAGATGGTTTAGCAAAGATGCCTTAAGCATGCTTTCATCACACCCCCCCTTTTGACTATTAGTACCCCAAGTCTTAGTTACAAGATTTACTCCCTTAGTTTACACCAAGTTCTTTACTTAGTTTGAAGGTAGCATAAAAAGTATAAAACTTGACCTATTTAGAACCCTTTAGATGTCATTCTATGGCATGAGATTGAACCCATCTTTTCCACCTTAGTGAACACTCTTAACTTAGTAGTTAGAGTAGATCAAAAACTTGAGTCACTTTAGATGGGAACACTTGGTGAAAATGAATTATGAAAACCTTGGAATGATGAGTCATTCTATTGAGATGTTTTGACATGTGTTGAGAAAACATAAATGGTTGATGATGATGAAAATGTTGAGGCATGAGCCTTAACCCTTTTATAAAACTGATGGTTGGATTCGGATGCGATACCATTCCAAATTTACCGTACAACCACACTACCTGAATTGGGTAAGGCTTAGCTGGAAATTTATATGCATTAGTATTAGTTCCCTCACGGGAGAGGTGTGAGCTGAGGATCCTTATTTGTGTAAGACCTTATGTATGGTTTGTAATGGATGATGTACTGTGATATCCAATCCATTATGTCTCGCAAAAAAGTTAATCCTGGGATTGCGAGGTATGGCATAACGGGCATCTGGGATTAAAAATCCGGGTGTTGACACATGTTTGCTTGCTTCCATCTTTATTTTAGTTTGCCTTTAGTCTCTTCCACGCCATCAAGCTATTATCTAGCACCATTGTCTTATATCCATACCACTTGTATTTCACTGTCTCTTCACCGAACTAGTGCACCTATACACCATACAAGTGTATTGGGTGTGTTGGGGACACAAGAGACTTCTTGTATCTTGATTGCAGGGTTGCTTGAGAGGGGATACCTTTGACCATTTCCTCCCTGAGTTCGATAAACCTTGGGTGATCCACTTAAGGGAAAACATGCTCCTGTTCTACAAACCTCTACACTTGGAGGCCCAACAACTGTCTACAAGAATAGAAGTGCGTAGACATAATTTCTTTCTCAAGAAGGTTGGTGAGAGGCATAGCTATTTTACCAAAATCTTTTATAAAACGCTTATAAAAACCTACATGTCCCAGATTTTTTTAAGTGTTTTATGTCCTGGGGTATTGGAATATTTTCTATAACATTTATATTAGTTTTATCTATTTCCATACCCTTCTCCAAAACCTTATGCCGCAAAACTTTACCTTCTCTTTCCATGAAACAACATTGTTCCCAATTCAAAACCAAGTTTGATTGCCAGCATCTCTACAAAACTTTGGTTAGATTGTAGAGGCAATTATCAAAGCTTGTTCCACAAACAACAAAATCATTTGTTAGAACTTCCATAGTCTTCTCATCAAAAACATCAAAGATTTTTAAAACACATTCTTGAAAAGTCGTTGCTGCATTACATAAGCCAAACGGAATTAATCTATAAGCATATGTGCCATAAGGGAAAGTGAAAGTTGTTTTATCTTGATCTTCCGGTTGTATAGCAATTTGAGAATATCTAGAATAACCATCAAGAAAACAGAAATAAGAATTATTACTAAGTCTTTCTAAAATTTTATCTATAAATGGTATAGGTTTATGATTTTTCTGTGTCTCATGGTTTAGTTTTCTAAAATCAATGGACATGCGATATCCACCAATAGGTTTTATAGGAACTAGCTCACCATCCTCGGTCATAGCAGCATCAAGACCCCCTGGTCTTGCTATGAAATCAGCTGGGCTAACCCACTTACTGTCAGAAATAGGATATATTATGCCAGCATCTAATAAGCATATAACCTCTTTTCTTACTACTTCCTTCATTTTCAGATTAAGCCTTCTTTGTGTATCAACTATAGGTTCAGCATCATCAAGCATGGTAATCTTATGTGTTACAATTGATGGATCTATTCCTTTAATATCACTTAGAGTATATCCAAAGGCTTCACGATGCTTAACCAAGACCAAAATGAGTTTATTTGTTTCATTTTCTGATAGATTTTTGCTAAGAATAACAGGAAATTTATTTTCATTATCTAAAAAATCATACCTCATATCGTCTAGAAGTTGTTTTAATTCAATTGGCAGAGGTTATTCATCTCCTTTTCTTACCAGTTCTTCATAGTCATGTGGATTGTGTGCTTTCGGATATGAATCAAGGTAATCATCCATGTCTTCTCTCTCCTCATGATCCGATGCTTCCTCCCAATGAATTAGGATCCTCTCTAATTCATCTTATGGAGTACTAAAATGAATTGTGACCAGCTCGGTAATCGTTTTCTCTTCCTTGATATCTTCCATTTCATATGGCCTCTTCTTTAGTTTAGCAAAGTGGAATATCATTTCCTCTTCTCCAAACATCAGTGAAATAGTCTCCTTATTATCAACTCAAGCTTTGGTTATGGAAACAAAAGGCCTGCCTAAAAGAATAGGACAAAAAGAATCTCGAGGCATGTCAACAATATTAAAATCAAGGGGGTACATGAGTGATCCAATAAAGACATAGATGTTTCTGATAACCCCTTCTAGTTTTATATTAGTTCTATTAGACAATTTAATAGTAGTGTCTACCAGTTCCACATCTGTATTATTTAAATTGTAGAGAAGTTCCTCATAAAGTGATGAAGGCATAATATTTATAGTGGAAATCGGCTCACAAATTCCGTATAAGAAAGTTTCTCCACAATATATAGGAGTCACAGGTTTAGAAGTTTCTTTACCTCATACCTTAACTTTGATGAATTCTGAGGTTTCAAAGTCTAGCATAACCACTTCATTATCCAATGTTCGTGCTTCCATAAGATCCTTCAATATAACATTATTTATATTAGTAGCTTCGGGGTTCTTTTCTGGTTTCTTTAATCTTCTCTTTATTTGTTCTTCCTCTTTTTGCTTTTTCTTGATATTCTCTTGAATAGGTGCAGAGGAGAACTCTTCCATTAGCGCTCTTGCACGCTTCTTTTCTTTGAGGGGTTTATGGGGTTCCCATTCAGTAGGTACCTATAAATGCCCTGCATAATTCTCAATAATTTTCTTTACTGAGTAAGAATCAATACCAAGGGTTTTAATCATCGCACAAGTCCTTTCATCTGGAAGGAAATCGTTAAGACAAGCATATTTAGAAAAACTATTTGTAATGTTCTCCTTGTTTTTAAGATTTTTTGTTGCCTCCCTCATTTTCATTATTAATTTCCAAGCTTCATCATAGGTATAGGATAGAAAACTACCATTAGAAGCGGTGTCTAGATTCATTCTATTTTCATTATTAACCCTCCATAAAAAGTGTGAGTGATTAACTAATCAGGAAAATGATGATGGGGCAATTATCTAGATAGCTCTTGTACCTTAGATACCCTTCATATAGACCCTCATCAGGACTATTTTTGAAACTGATAATAATACATCTCATCCTGTGAGCTTTGCTTTCTGAGTAATATTTTGATAGGAAAGTGGTTTTCAATTCCGTCCAAGTCCTTGATGCTTCTACACAAAAAGATATATACCAGTCGCAAACATTATTAGAGAGAGTTTGTCTAAACAACTTGGTTTTAACCATATCAAGATTACAGTCGTCAAATATAAAGGAACTGAGAACGTCTTCAATGAATTGTAAGTGTCCATATGGACTCTCTTCATTGGTTCCTGCAAATTTCTTAGAGTGCAGTAGTTCAAATAATAAAGGGTGGATCTCAATTCCATCTGATTTATGCTTTTATTAACAGTTATAAAAGTGTCCATGTGTGAACCCATTTTCCTTACTGGCTCAAGCTGGATTAAATGTTGAGTGTTGTCCATTGTTGCGGTCCTGCAACTTAAATTAAAAATTAGTACAATGAAAGTAAATAACTAAAAGTAAAGTGACTTATAGCGCTAAGCTCCCCAGCAACGGCGCTAGAAAATAGCTTGATGACTGCAAGTGCAAATATTGTTTGTAGCTAGTTTCGAAATAAAGATATCGATCCCATAGGGAGCAGTAGGCGAAAGACTAAAATGCTTTTAACTAAAATTAAATGTAGTACCTAAGTAATAACTTTGAGATCCAAGAAAAGTAGAATTGTTTTGGGGTTTTTGATTGAATGAAGCAATTAAAATAAAGTAAAACTTAATGCATAAAGTAAGAATCGAGTATGTAAAGAACTTGAAACTGCAATAGGGAAAAATGCGTTCTCAGGGAGTGGTGGATACACCACTAGCAATTTAGACTAAACAATCAAGATTATTATAACAAATATTCTCATGATATGTATGTATGTTGGAGGAGCTCCATATATGGACAAATAGGCAGCAACCACTACTCACATCATCCTTCATAACCACAGCTGATAGATAAACGACATCAATCGTATTATCCCGCAATTAAGGGATTTCTCCGGTGGCATGGACATGGCTTTATGAGTTCTCCTTGCTTCCCCAAGTTAGTACGTAAAAAATGACAACAACTTTATAGTCACATTAAGTGATATCATCCTTCCGTCTACCAAAAAGTAATCCCCTTCATCGTGTCCCCATAAGAGGCAAATATTAAGGAGGTGCACAACTTTCAACATCAAGATGAAGACAATTAACACATACACATAATGATATATAACATAATAATCTCTATCTCATCTCAATCATATACTAGGGTTTCTCCATCTCCCCAAGAACTAAAGATCTACTTAGACATGGAGGCAATCAACATCATGGCAATGGTAATGGAAACAATTGTAAATGAATAGTTCTTGTATAAATCCTCAACGAGTATGGAAATTACAACAAGATCAAGATGGGGTGAATATGGGATGGATGGAGATGATGGTGGTGCAGCGGTTGATGAAGATGAAGATCGATACCTTGGCCTCCTAGATCTGTGTAGGGCGAAGATGGATCCCTTGGGAAAATTACCCCTCCAAATGCCTTTCGGAGGTGAGGTTTCGGTGATTTATGGGTGTTTTGTATGTCGTCTCTTCGATCCAGTTGCAAGGGGTGAAACTATTTGAGGAGGCGGTGGCGACTCCAACTATACGGCCAGAACTATATGGCCGGAAAAAGTATTTCGGTCGTATAGTTGGTCGTTAAACCCTCAGGATGCCTCAATTGCTTCGAGTTTTCTTCTGGTGTTATTGATATTTCCTAAATAAGCGATTTACATTGTTTTTTACTCCTTTTCTCCCTAGTACAACTGCTCCAACAATTGTGTCCATTGTATCCATCATATGTCCTGATCCTAGTGAAAATAGACATAAAATGTGCGCGCGAACGTCGTAAAATACCAAGATCCTACCACTACAATGAAAAATAATAATATAAAACATGATGCAAATATGCACTCATCAATCCGTTTTGAGGAATGTTCAGAGGATCGCTGCCAAGAGAAACAACAAGAAAATATAAATCAAATTAGGTAGAAAGAAACAAGAAATACAAAAAGAGAGAAACAACAAATACAGAGATAACTCGGCAAAGAAAACTTACGAGGAAACAGATGGAGGCACCTTTTGATGGGGAGCCCTCTTGGCGGATTTCTTAAACCTCTTCCCAACCATGGAAGGCTCGTCTGATGGAGCCAAGGTTGCACTGCGCTTCTTCGCCGTACCTTGGCCTCCCATGGCGAGGGGAGGTACACCATGCACCTAGCCAGTCGGGTTAGCTGGAGAGAAGTCAGGCGGAAAGGCATATGAGAGTGGCTTCAGGTCATATACCTCAAGAATCTCAACATCATCATCTAGCCAGTCCCGTAAGATAGAAGCCTTACTAGAGGGTTGGCTAGAGCTAGGGTCTAGGATAGGCATGAACTCCTTAGAGTCCGGCTCCTCTAGATCTGAGGTCTCGCGATCCTGGCCCCAAGTAAGGGCGGGATTTTGAGTATCCTCGATGGTTTGCTGAAGAAATTTTTGTACAAAGGAACGTAAAGGAATCAAATAAGAAGAAGTGTTGACATAAGGCATAACTCAGCAAGGGTGACCTGAAGAACCTACCTTGGGTACAGGCCTATCTCGGCTGAAGGGCTACATGCCCCACTCCCATTCGTTGGTTAGATCTGTCTTGAATGTGGACTTGACTCGCTTGAAGACCTGGGCCTTGGATAGCTCGACCATAGAAACACGGTTTGGATCGAGGGAGCCGCTCATATAGCGGATCTTGTGGTTGCATTGCTACAGGGGACAAACTTGGCTGCTGACAGAAGTAGCCATCAGGTCATCACCGGTTAACCCGGCATCCTTCAGTTCGAGGATACGCTTCACCACAAGGTTGACTAGAGGGTTGTCCTTCTTTGGGTCGAGGTCCCAATTGATCTTGTGGGGACACCGACTGATAAAGCAGGGAGCCGAATCATATTGTTCGGGGTATTGTTCTTCACATAGAAGAACATCCTCGCCCATTTCTTGCATGACTCAAGGCCTGTGATCCGGTGGAAGATGGAGAATTTCCGAGGTGTAATACTAGCGGCCCTGCACTAGGTCAGGGATTTCTTGTCGGGGAAAAGATCCTTATTGGGGACAACATTGGCTCGAATCTGGAAGAACTTGGCCCAATCTGGACGCTGGGCCAGAGGCCTAGGTATCCCTTGGTACCAGATACAAAAGCAGAGAGGGAGGCTATGGTGTTTGCCGGTAGATGGTGAGGCTATAGGCCAAAAGTCTCGAAGAAGTCTTTGGCAAAATTGCTGATAGGAAGGCCAAAGCCACGAGAGAAGTGGGCCACAAAGACGATGAACTCACCCTCTTCAACAATGGGGATTTTCTCATTACCGGGAAGGCGGCAGGTGACCCCTGTGGGAATCTGGCATGTGCGTAGCAGCCAATCGATCTCCCTCTGGGTGATATTGGAGCTATCCAAGGCTCCGCGCTCGAGGAAGGTGTCGCCCTCCTCGTGTTCATTGACGGTGACCATGTCTCATGGAGCCATCTCTAAATCGCTCCCCTCAGATGCGCAATTTGCATCAGGGGAGAGAGGTGCAGACTGGCGCGGGCCCATAGCAGAGAGAGCAAAGGGATGGCATGGTCGCTAGAGCAGCGATGGCGGTGTAACAAGGAGGGAGGAAAAGAGGCGAGAGCGGGGGAAGTAACTGAGGGTTTCCCCCGCTCCCATATTTAACCATGCTAAGGATCGTGGGTAGTGGGATCAGTTACCCCTACCAGCCACACGATGCGGGCATGTATTTCGTTAACTGGCGCATAAGATGGTGCCACACGCACGGTCACATGGCGCGGAGGCGTAACGATGCGTCGTGACCCCTGCAGTTATCGAGGGGGCATGCCATGATGGGACACGCCACAGTAAAAACTGACAGCGCGTGGCAGTGAATGCTGCCACGGCCCTTAAAATGAGGCAAAGGGGCTATGATTACTTTACACGTAAGATTTGGTGAGGAGCACAAGAGAAGATAAGCATCTAAGAGGAATAACCTGGATGCGACGTTGTGACTCGGCCAACAAGATATATCTCGGATAGAGCCAAGGAATATTAAAATGAATACCAGTTCACAAAGTGGTGCATCCGAGTTGAATTTAGTATTGACCTACATAAATGTATGTTGGCAAGATGGACAAAGATCCAGATAGTTTGAACCTGCTGTGGCCTTTCCAGCTAGAGCTGCTAAGACCGCACCAGCTTCGGGGACTAATGTTGGGGGATGACCCAGGTAGGGTCAAGCTGAGGTATAAGGACAAGGTCCACCGATGCATAAATAGGCCAAAGCATGAGCTGGCCGAGGTATATAAGGGCCGGCCGAGTTACTGCCAGGTTACCCTAAGCCAAACAACGCTGGTGAGACTCGACCGACATATATGGTATGTCAGCACGAGGTCTAGGTTATTTTATCTTTGTAGGTACTGATTTGGCCAAGTTATCTGGACTAGGGCCGAGTCATGAGTTGGCTTGCTCAGGAAGGAGAGAGCCAGCCCAAGGTCGGCGCTTTTCTCTCTCTCAAGGGAATCTAGGGAGAGACAAGTGCTAGCGACAAGGGACAGGAGCAGAGACAGAATAGAGGGTCACGAACATGACAGTGTCTGACCTCAAAACAGAGGAGCACTTGTATTCATCTAGAGATCAAAGTATAAGGTCTAGTGCAGGAGTAGAAGTTTCATATCCTGAGGAGAGCCTCGAACCTAGGTATACCATGTGTGATATTATGTTCTTCGTGTGTGGATTCACCGCACTATCCTTCCTAGGAAACCACTAGTGTCCATTGGCCCCATCTTTAGCCTACCCATGGCATCTGCCGTGACACCACCACGATAATGACTTGGATGCCTAGTGGCGAGAGCCTCGGCTCTCTAGCTGAGTATGTCGAGAACTGGAACAACGCTGATTACAGCGAGGTTAGCTCTACCAATCCTCAAATACCTCAGAAGTTCAGCCCGACGCAGATTGGTGACCAGATGTTTATTGCCAGCCAAGCTATTGCCGAGGCTGGGAAGATGATGGAGGTAAATATCTAGGTTGCACGTTTTATGCTTGCACTAATTAGTACCCGAGCCACCGGGGGAGTAATCTATTACTCGGTTGGATGCTCCTTTAGGATAGCACTTAGTAAGTTAACTTTTGCTCTTAGCATATCAGAGGTATTCAGCCGAGTCATTTTAACTTATTGAACATTCCCTTAGAATCAGATATCTAGCCACCTATATTCGGATCGAGTTTACTCAGTTGCAATCTTGAGTAAATATCCGACGACCTAGATTCAGATTGAGTTTACTCGGTTTGAATCTTGAGTAGCATAAAATATCCAGCCACCTAGATTCATATCGAGTTTACTCACTTCGAATCTTGAGTAGCATCAAATATCTAGCCACCTAGATTTGGATTGAGTTTACTCGGTTCGAATCTTGAGTAGCATCAAATATCCAGCCACCTAGATTTGGATCGAGTTTACTCAGTTCGAACCTTGAGTAGAGTCAAATATTGATTTTTCTCAGTTATTAATACTTATTTCTTGCAGATCTCGAACAACAGGCGCATTGCTGATTTTCAGAGACTCCTCTTCTCGCACAGGGCCCTCTCCACTAAGCACAAGAGATTGTTGCTTGAGCTGAAGAAGAAAAGTAAGTTTCTACTTCATTATCCTTAGTGATTTTTGTCCTTGATTATCCGAGTTAACTTATGACTCGGATCTTGTCAGACGAGGAGGAGGCCTAGAACAAGGAGCTGCAGAAGTGCGTGGCCGATCTAGAAGGTATTTTCCTCTTGCCCCAGATCCTTGGCACCTCTCCCTTCTGGCTCGACTCGTAATTATACCTTGGCTCGGTCGGGTTAAAAAATCTGTGTAGTGTCTCTTAAATATAGCATATCCATGCCTAAATTGACGCTTCATTTTCTCGAACAAGTAGGAAAACATCAGGCTCAATTGAAGCAAAAAGACAACTAGATCTCTCGGCTCAGTTCCAAGAATGAAAATCTAAAATAGCTCCAGAAGACTGAGCTTTAGAAGCTGGATCAGGAGTTCACCGAGGAGAAGAGACTACTCATCTGCCAACTTTGTTAAGGACAAAGAACTTCTCCAGGAGGCCGAGGTCAAGTTTGAGTCGGTGAACACCGTGCTCGAGGAGCTCCGGAAGAAACAGGCTGCTTGGTTGGCTGAGCTTACCCGGATCAATGGCATCATAGCTCGTGAGTTTCCTTTTGTGAACTTTTTCTTTTCCTGCCAAGGTCTCCCCTTTGCTCTGATTGTTCTCTATGACTTGTTCTTTCTGCTTATCCTCTTAGGTGATTTCCCCCAATCTAAAGCCAATACTGACACTGCCATCCACAGCTTCTAGGAAAAGAGGGCTGAGGCTGGTCCCCTCCACGAAGAATATGACATTGATGACTCCTTGGTTGGCCTCTTGGCCAGCCTTGGACACATGAAAGTCTTAGGGGTTGGGATTTTGGACGCTGCCATCCAAGCATTCCATGTTCTCTTGCTGGAAAAGACTGCTCCCAAGAAAGTTGCACTACTGTCCGAGAAACAAATGGACTACGAGACGCAGCTCAACTTGTTGAGGGAATCTGCTACCCGCGCTGGTGTCGACACAACCCTATCCTTCGTGTTATCCTAGTATGAAGGCATCAATTTAGATTTTATTCAGAACTTGTGCACTGGCTCACGGTGGACAATTGATCCGAACCACATCCAACGCTGCCAAGCTTGAGCCTATCAACTGATCCAATATGCCAATACGCATGCGTGGAATGAAGGGTCAAGCTTGCTCGATGAGGTCAACAATGAATATGTCGAAGAGGGCATTGGCGAAGATGAAGAGAACCCGGATGACCTCGAGGTTAACACGGATGATGAAGCAGAAGCCGAGGTTCCCGACCTCGAAGTTGTCGTTCCTCCTCCAGTTGCTGATTATCTAGCCGCTGGTGCTCCTTAGGCACATAAACTTTGCATTTGGTTAATTCCCCGGTATATCGGGCGCATATGTATAAAATGGTTGAAGTTATTTTGTTAGTACTATGCTTTTATGTCGAATCCTTTTGGGCAAAGTCCCTGAGTTTCATTTTCTTGTTTGCTTAATCTTGTGATTCGGCTCACGTCTACTATTTTTTGGCGTTCACTTATGAGTCTGAGATCAGAAAATCAAATTAACAATACTTAAAACCATGAGAACTATTAGATCAAAGTGATTCAGCATAATAATAAAGGGAGTAAATACAGGGTTTAGTCCAAAAAACAAATGGCGGCTCGACTATTTTCCCTTCCTTAGTCGTTTTTCATGTGTCTAGCATTTGCGAGATTTTTCTCTTGCTTGCCATGAAGCCAATCTTTTGTACAACAGCAAGTCGAAGAGTTAGCCTTTGGTGCCAACACATTACTAACTCGGCCTAAGGGGTAAGAAACTGAAGCCAGCCGAATATAAAATGTAAGTACAAAAAGACTCTAAGGCAGTCCTCGAGTCACTGCTCGAGGTGCTGAGGTTTCATCAATTAGCTCATTTACGACATACAATCTGACATATGAGAGTTCGAGATACATACACTTCAGCTAAGTGTAAAATGGATGAAGAAGTGCTACATTCCATGGCCTTTTCGATTCTTCTCGTGACTTGTTCGCCATATTCCTCTTCTGCAGTTGAGCATCTATGAGATAGTATGCATCATTGTGTAGTGCCTTGCTCACAATAAATGGTCCTTCCCATGGAGGTGGTAGTTTATGCATGAGTGTGTTGCACTAGCCGAAGCACCAAATCCCCTTCCCGAAAGACTCGGGGGTTTACTTTCCGGCTATGATAGTGTTGGAGATTCTACTGATATATGGCAGATCTAGACAATACCAACTCTCTTGCCTCTTCTAGCAAATCAACATTATTTTGTCGGGCTTCTAGCACTTCGCCCTCTGTGTATTGATTGACCCTAGGCGAATCATGTACTATGTCGGCTGGTAATACGGCTCCTGCCCCATATACCAGAAAGAATGGCATATAGCCAGTTGATCGATTCAAAGTTGTCTTAAGGCTCCATAGTATTGCCGGGAGTTCGTCAATATAACACCCCGCTGATCTTTGCAGCGGCTCAATGAGTCGGGGATTTTCCTAGACAATACTAGCCCATTGGATCTCTCCACTTTCTCGTTTGATGCGAGGTGTGCGACTGATGCATCATCTAGTCTTATTCTTTCATCTTGGGAGAATCGAGCAAATGCTCACTCGGCAATTTTTTTGCCATTGTCTATTATAATACTATGTGGATACCGATATCTCAAGATGATGTCCTTGAGGAATGATACGGCAATGGGTCCATCACATTTTCTTATTGGTTTCGTTTCAATCCACTTTGTGAATTTGTCCACCATGACTAAGATATGAGTCATGTTGTCACGAGCCGGCCTAAACGGTCCAACCATGTCCAAGACCATACCGCAAATGGCCAAGCGATAGGTATGGTTTTGAGTTCAGAGGGTGGCATATGTATGTTGCTCAAATACCTCTGCTGCCGATTGCATTTTCTCACAAGGTACTCAGCTTCTTGTAAAGCACTGGGCCAGTAAAATCCATGTCGAAATGCCTTGGCGACTAAAGCTCTAGACGAGGCATGATGCCCACATTCGCCCTGATGTATATCTAGGAGGATTTCCTGCCCTTCTGCCGAATCAACGCATCACTGAATAACACTTGTGACACTTCTTTTATATAATTCACCATTGATTATGGTAGAGGCTTTTGCCCTTCTCTAGATTTTTTTGGAGAGGACCTCATCACTTGGTAAACTCCCATCTTTCAAAAAATCTAGAATTGGTTGTGCCCAAGCCGGTATAGCACGGCCCAGAAAATCACTTCATCAATCTCCATTGGGTCAGCCAACATAACTTCTGTCGAGTTAAGCGGAACAATCCCTGGGTTTTCCGAGGTAGTCCTCGGGTGTGCCGAGGCAGTCCCCGGGTTACTCGAGATACTCCCCCAATCAATGTCCATTGGGACAACCTCGGCTCTTGGATTGGCCGGGATATATATTGACTCGGATTATGGTGATGGGTTGATAGATGGTTTTCTGAGGTGCTCGAGAGATATGCCTAGCGGGATAGCCTGTCGAGATGAACCAAGTTTTGATAACACATCGGTTGCATCATTTTCTGCCCAGGTACATGATGGAACTCACATCCTTCGAAGTACCCATAGATTTTTTGAACGTAAAATCTATACAAGGCCATATTTGCATCCAAAGCAACCCAATGACCCGAAACTTGCTGTATCACCAAATCCGAATCACCAAAATTGGATCCGACGTATTCCAATCTCCTTTGCTACTTTCAAGCCATGCATAAGCACCTCCTATTCGGCCACATTGTTTGATGCTCTAAAGTGGATCTGCAGCACATCTCTCAACTAGTCCTTTTTGGGCGAGGTAAGGACTACCCCGGCACCTAACCCATCTTTCAGTTTTGACCCATCAAAGTGCATTCTCCAGTAATTCAAAGAAGGCAAGGGCAGCTCATACTGCATCTCAGCTCAATCAACAAAAAAGTCGGCCACGGCCTGAGATTTAATTGCATCTCTCCTATCATATTGTGGAGCATATGGGTCTAACTCAATTGCCCACTTGGCGATTCGACCACTTGCATCTATGTTACCCATTATATCGGATATTGGTGCTTACATGTCACCTTTATGGGGTATTCTTCAAATTAATGCTTAAGCTTTTAGGCCGCCATATAGACGCCATATGCCATCTTTTGATAGTGGTATAGATTTGATTCGAAGAAGAAAGTACTTCACTTAGGTAATAAACTGGCCTCTGTACCAATTTACCTTCCTCGTCACGCTCCAGCACTACCACGGCACTTATGACTCGGTTGGTCGCTACAATGTAGAGCATCATCGGCTCTTTGGATAGTGGTAAGGCTAACATTGGTGTAGAAGCTAGCATCTTTTTTAACTCATGAAATGCATCATTTTCCTATGGTGTCCAGATGAACTTATTCAACTTTTTAATTAGTTGGTATAGAGGCAATGCCTTTATGCCTGTCATCAAACGAAACGACTCAATGATGTGAGGAAACCAGTAAACTTTTGAACATCATTGAGACACTTCGGCAGTTCCATGCGCTCAATAGCTCAGATCTTAGTTAGATTAGCTTCTATACCTTGGCTCGATACGAGGAATCCGATTAATTTTCTAGCTAGGACACCAAAGGTGCAATTTTCCAGGTTAAGCTTCATTCGGAACCTTCTTAGGTTCGTAAATGTTTGCCGGATATCATCTAGGAGAGTATGACTCTCTTTGGTTTATATCACCACATCATCAACATATACTTGGACATTTTTACCAATTTGATCCTGCAAGCACTTTTGCATGCACCTGTAATACGTTTCCCCTACATTACGTAAGCTGAATGGCATAGTGCGATAGCAATAAGCCCCGTACGGGGTAATAAAGGCAGTTTTTATTTGATCAGTCGGGTTTAATGGTATCTGGTGGAAGCTAGAATATGCATCTACAAATGATAAGAGCTCACAACCAGCTGTCGAGTCAATGACTTGATCTATCCTCGGCAAAGGAAAAGGATCCTTAGGACATGCTTTGTTCAAGTTGGTATAGTCAATGCACATGCGCCATACTACTACCATGTTCGGGTCATCTTTTTTCTTTTCTACCAGCACCGGATTAGATAGCCAATCCGGATGAAGTACCTCCATGATAAACCCAACTACAAGGAGCTGAGCTATCTTATCCCCTATGATCTTTCTCCTATCTCGGCGAAGCGGTGGAGAGGTTGCTTCACCGGCCTTGCATTAGGCCTGACATGCAAAGAATGCTCTACCATCTCCCTTGGCACACCTTGCAGGTCCTATCTGGACCAAGCAAAAATGTCTCTCACGGAGGAAACTGATGAGCTCGCTTTCCTATTTGTCATTCAGACACGCACCAATAGTTACGGTGCGCTCTGGGTACTGGTCATCAATTTGAACTTTCTTGGTGTCCTTTGTTGGCTAGAGTAATACACTCCCATGTGGGTTACTCAGGGCCGGCATAATCAGCTGAGCCGGTTGAGCTAATGCCATAGCCTCCTGGATCCTGTTCTTTACTTGCGCAATAACTAATGACTCGGCCAGGTTTGACCCTGCCGAGGCACACTCCATGGAATGCCTAAAGTCCCCAGTAATGGTAATGACCCCGTTGGGTCCTGGCATCTTCATCTTCAGATAGCTGATATGGTTACTGGCCATAAACTTCGAAAGTGCTGGCCTGCCAAGCAGTGCATGGTAACAACTATCCAGATCTAAAACCTTGAACAACAAGTTTTCCGTTATGTAGTTATCTCTTGTGTCGAATAATACATCACTCCGAACTTTGCCAATTGGCTCATAGGACAACCCCGACACAATGTTGTGAAAGGTAGTCTTAGTCGACTGGAGCATGTTATCTGAGATACCCAACTTATGCATCATGTCCTTGTACAGTAGGTTGATGTTGCTGCCATTGTCAATGAGTACCTTTTAGAACTTCACATTTATGTTCGGCCCAATAAATGTCGGATCAAGCACTAGAGCATATGATCTAGGACTCGACATGAGCTTGGGATGATCCTTTATGCTCCAGGTAATCTCTTGGTCCGACCAATACATATACTTTGGCATAGCGGGCATAACTGCATTGACCTCCATGTGTCGCCTCTACACACTTTGCCTGTCATTTTCCTTGGTGGTAAACACGCAATAGCTCTAGTGGTGCTCCATGTACTCACTTCTGCCATCATTGCCGGGGTTTCTATACTCTCCTTGGTTCTGGTTGTTCACTTGATGCACTGCATCCTTCTCTCTTGGTTCTCATACCTCGGCGGCGGGGAAGGTAGGACTAACTGCTGTGCATTTCCTCCTTTGAGCTGTGGCCAAGGTGGCGCCTGAGGCGGACCCATGTACCCCAAAGTACGTTGCATCCACGCGCACTGCTGAGTTGTGTTATTTACTAGCTTACTCGGATTGGGAGTATGGAACTTGCACGGCTGATCCAGCATAGACTCATACGTATACTTCGGCCTATCCTGCCATTGTTTCTTCTGCTCATTGGTCCATTTTTCTTGCCATCACTTTTCTGTGTCCACTGTTGGCCACTTTTCTTCTGTCGATGGCTACTCCTAGCTCTTGGCTGATCTTGGTTCACCGTAATAACATGATTCGGACTATATCGATAGTCTGGCCTTTCATCTCTTCTTTTGCCCCGAAAATCATTCTGCCGTGATGACCCTTCCCTGTCCCTAGAGTAGTACTCCTCATTCGGCTCAGCCGACATAAGAAAGGGTTGGGTCGGATCTCCCAATGCATATGAATCTGCAATCTTGATTGTCTAAGCCAACATAGTTGTCATATCTCTCTATAGCCTTTGCCATAGTATGCTTGCATGTCTACACCCTTGTGCAAACCAAGCTATTGCCTGTGACTGATCACTCCTTCGCATGAGTTGTGCAATGTACACCATCGAGTCAAAAACTCTCTGTCAGTCTCATTTGGCCTTTGCTTACACATCACCAAGTGTTGTGGCCTATTAGCCTGTTATACATGCTAGTGAAGTTATCGATGAACATTTCCTCAAAGTCCAACCAACAATTAATACTTCCTGCTAGAACATTATTCAGCCAGACCCTTGCTGGTCCCTCTAGCATCTGTGGTACATACCTCACCACCCATATAACATTGCCCTGTGCAATGTGCACAGCTGTGGAATAATCAATCAACCAATGTTGTGGCTTGGTGCTCCCATCATATGTATTTGTTCCCCTGGCTAACTGAAAGTTTGGCACAGGTGATTCTCTCATGATCCGGGTTCCAAAACATGCAGGACCCGGAGGACCTTGTCCCTCCAATAGCTCCGACCTATAAATTCTATCCAGCTTCAACCTTGCATCATCTGGCTGTAAATTCCTGTTTCCCAGCCTTGCATTGCACTTCCCATCATATGATGATCCGGCCTAGGGAACCCGACATTGGCCATAGCCGAGTAACCATCATTATACTTGTTTTGCCCCAGATGAGCATACTGTTGCTGCATAGCTGGCCCCTCACTTTGCTCTTGCCGAGGTATATATTGTTGTTGTTGTTGTTCTTGTTCTTGTTATTATTGTGGGGGATACTGTCTCGCTCCTGTCAAGTAACGCTGACTGGCATTGCCACGCCCAACATTTCCTTGACTCTCATTTCCTTGGTCGGGGTTCCCTTGACCATCGTTACCTCGACTGACACTTCCTTAGTTAGCATTACCATATGATGCTTTGCCTTTCCCGGCCACTGCCGGGTCATACAGCACGCATCCGTCTACCAATAAGTAGTTTCCTCCATCAAGTCCCCATAAGAGGTAAATATTGAGAGGTCGACTTCTCTCAACATCAAGATGTAGAAAATCTAACACATGGTCACAGCGATGAATATAATAATAGACTTTATCTTATTTCAATCTCATACTAGGGTTTCTCCATCTCCCTAAGAACTAATGATCTACTCAGACATGGAGGCAATTAACATCATGGCAATGGTAATGGAAACAATCATAGATGAATAATACTTGTATAAATCCACAACGACTATAGGAATTACAATAAGATCTAGACAAGATGTAGATAGGATGGATGGAGATGGTGGTGATGCAGTGGAGGACGCTGAAGATTGATGCCTTAGCCTCCTGGATCTGCGTAGGGCGAAGATGGATCCCTTATGGATGAGTTCCCCCTCCAGATGCCTTCCGGAGGTGAGGTTTCTGTGATTAGGTGTTTTGTATGTCGTCTCCTCGAACCAATTGCATGGGGTGAAACTATTTGACGAGGCGGAGGTGGCGCCAACTATACGGCCGGAGCTATACGGCCGGAAAAATTGCTCCGAACGTATAGTTGGTCGTTGGACTCTCTGGCTCCCTAGTTCGCTTCTGGTTTTCTTCTGGTATTATTAATATTTCCCAAATAAGCGATTTACGTTATTTTTTACTCCTTTTCTCCACATTACAACTGCTCCAAGAATTGTATCCATTAGATCCATCATATGTCCTGATCCTGGTGAAAACAGACATAAAATGTGCGCATGAGCGCCGTAAAATACCAAGATCCTACATCTACAATGCAAAATAATAATGTAAAACATGATGCAAATATGCACTCATCAATTTCCCCAAGCTTAGACTCTTGCTCGTCCTGAGCAAGTTTTAGCTTAATGGATGTGATCCTCATATTCATGAAGCTGAGTCAATTAAAATAAATGAGGCAGTTGCAGCATGTGTTTATCATATACTATACGTAGGAATAAGTTCATGAATAGTACCTTACTCGAACCATCTGAATAGTATTAGCAGGCTTCCACACCTTAGTTATCAACAGTTCACAAAAGATAAATCTTAACATAATGTAAAAGCATCTGATTCAACCGAATGAGTTAACGAGGTGTCCCAAGTGTTTTAGGATCAACGTATTCACTTGGGATTCCAAATCTCAAAAGTGTCTCTTTGTCATACTACAATACAGTGGTATGCCTACTTGCTCTTTGCACATTCGCTCTTTTTCTTATTTCTTTTCTTTTTCTTTTGCATATATGCTCACACTTTTGTTTTAAGTGTTGTGCAAAGGAGCTAGCCATATATTCCACCTTATGTAGGAATTCAAAGTTCGACGATATCAATTATCAAATTCCAACTTTATATGAAGCATTCTTATGACTTGGAGATTCTACCTCGACTTGTTCTCACTCTATTTTGGTAGCACTTTCATTTTCCTTTGTTCACGGTTTCCTTTTCAACTTAATTGTATAGATAATTTCTCTTTGTAAATCAAACCCTATACTTACAGCATATTGACCAAATTATCTTTATGTGTTCCATTAATACCAATGGTGTGGAAGTCTCCTATTGCTACCATCAAGTGCAAGTAAAATCATACTCAAGCCATTCATATATCATTAAAGAAAACACAAACTCAATATTGCTCCATATATAATAATAAACTCGGAATTTCATTAACAGGATCGACTATTCCTGAAGGGAATTCTAATGATGCAAACTTTATTTCTACTGTGAACTAATGCAAAAATAATAATAATACCTTATAAGATAGTTTACAAGGTTTTAAAGATCTCCCCAAGCTTGGAATCAAGCTAGGCGGGATCAAATAATCCCTTGCGATTATTTGATACCGTGATTGTTGTAGATCACTGTGGCGCCATGGCACATTGTATCTTCTCCTCACAGGCTAGCTTGAGGCAGAGGGATCGATTGATAACTTCTAATTCTTTAACATGCAGCTTGTAGAAACAATTGTTCCTCTCCAGCACTTTCACTTGTTCTTTAATGAACTCATTGTTATCCTGAAGTGTTTGTAGTGCCTTAAGACTCATAGAAAAACCTGCTTCAGTTGTCCGCTTGATATCCTCATCAAGTTTATCAAGATAAAGCGCAGCAATCGAAGGTGTTTGGGCGTCCCTGGCTTCTCCTTGTCTAACTCTTCAATATTCAGCTCCAGGGCCTTCAAATCCCTCTTTCGACACCCATGGTCAGCGTCGAGGAACTCTATAGGGATGGTCTTGATCTCCTTGCCTTGCTCATTGTTGCTCCCGATCTCCATGGGAGCTTTTCTTCTTGACTTCTATCCCTTGGTTGAGAGCCCTCACGTGTAAATAAGAGGTGGATTGGTTTATGTAGATTGCGATTAGAGAGAGAGACAATGGAAGTATATAAGGGGGTCAAAAGTCGGTAAAACTCGCGAGAAACACCAAATTGTCGCCCAAAAAAAGAATCCAAACGAAATAGGGAAAGAAATCACGGATTTGAAAGTGTCCTGCTGCGTAACGACCAACTATACGAGCACAGCCCGTATAGGTCCAGCCGTATAGTTGGTTCCGGGTAGATATTTCCAAATATCTCGAGTCCAGGTCAATTAAATCACAACTCGGAACCGACAATAACGTTTTTTGTTTTGTTTTCTTTAGATGAATAACAAACGAAAAGTGTGTGAGAGTTTAACGACCAACTATACGGTCGGAATTTTGGCTCCGGTCATATAGTTGCGACCGTATAGATACAAACACCGAAAATCAAAAGTGTTTGAGAGTTTAACGACCAACTATACGGCCGGAATTTTGGCTCTGGACGTATAGTTGCAACCGTATAGATACAGACACCAAAAATCAAAACTATCTAAGAGTTCAACGACCAACTATACGGCAGGAATTTTTGTTCCGGTCGTATATTTGTGACAGTATAGGCTCAGATATCAAAAACAATTTTACAAAGATGATACAGAGAGTTTAATGACCAACTATACAACGGGAGCTTCCTCTCCTGTTGTATAGCTCCGTCCATATAGTTGGTAAAACCCCTCTAGAACTTCAGAAAAACACAAGGAATTCGAAGGCGGAATTTTCAAAAGTAAAAATTGTGAAAAGAAATCACTTATTTGGGTAAGAACACTTACCTTGCACTTACTATTTGCTTATTCGGGGATGAAAACTTCCTCCCAAAACAAGGACTCCTTCTCTTTTGGAGGAATTGACTTTAGTTCATTAAATAATTCCCGTAAACGAAAACCACCAGGACTAAAGTTCCTCTCAATAAGATTGGTGTCTTCCTAGGCAAACAGGGATACTGCATCTAATAGTTTTTATTTCTTGCCTCTACACAATCTGCAACTCAAATTCTTGAAGTGAAAGAATCCAATGTATCAGCCTTGGCTTATGGTCTTTCCTTTCAAGGAGTTCTTTTAAGCCATCACGATTCGTGTGAACTCTCACCTTTGCATCAACTATATAAGAACAAAATTTATCACAAGAGAAAAATACAGCAAAAAATCCCTTTTCTTCCTTAGGGTAATTCTTTTGAGCACCATTGAAAGGTCTGCTAGCATGATGTATAATATTAAATCTATGACCAATATGTTGTCCAAGATTTACTCCTACAACATCATTGCTACCTTCACATATTAAGTCAAAGGTTGTATCCTAGATAGGTGGTTTAATGGTGGGAGCACGAGTTAAAGTATTTTTAAGTTTATCAAAGGCTTCAAGACACTTATCATCAAAATTAAATCTCATTCCCTTTTGCAAGAGGTTAGTCAAAGGTTTAGATATCCCAAATAAATTTCTAATGAACCTTCTGTAAAAACCCACATGACCAAGAAAACTTCTTATACCTTTGATATCCCTAGGTTGCGGCATTCTCTCTATTGCTTCAACCTTAGCTCTATCAACTTCAATTCCCTTACCTGATACCTTGTGTCCAAGGACTATACCTTCTCTGACCATAAAGTGGCACTTCTCCCAGTTTAGAACAAGATTAGTTTCTTCACAACACTGCAAAACTCTTTTGAGATTATCCAAGCAACTAGTAAATGAAGTTCCATAGATAGAAAAGTCATCCATAAATACTTCCATTATAAGTTCTATAAAATTCGCAAAAATAGCAATCATACATCGTTGAAAAGTAGCTAGAGAATTAAATAGACCAAAAGGCATACGTCGGTAAGCATGTAAACCGTAAGGACTTATGAATGTTGTTTTAAGTTGGTCATCCGGATGAATAGCTATTTGAGAGAAACCATAGTATCCGTCCAAGTAACAAAAATGAGTATGGTTTGCTAATCTTTCTAAAGTTTGATCTATGAACGGTAATGGATAGTGATCTTTCCTAGTCTCTTTATTTAATTTCCTGAAGTCCATGCACATCATGTGCCCAACAATAGTTCTAGTAGGTATCAATTCATTGTATTCATTAGGAACAACAGTAAAACCGCCCTTCTTAGGGACACAATGAACAGGACTTACCCAATCACTCTCTTTAACAGGATAAATTATACCAGTAGGCGTACAATTTCTTTTCTTACCACTTCTTTCATTTCAGGCTTTAATCTTCTATTAAATTCTGCAACTGGTTTAGCACCTTCTTCCATGAATATTCGATGGATGGCTATCATGGGACTAATTCCCTTCAAGTCATCCATTGAGTACCCAAAGGCTTGGCGATGCTCCTTAAGTATCTCCATAAGTTCTTCTTCTTCTTTTCCTGAAAGTTTGGCACTAATAATAATAGGAAATTTATTTGTATCATCTAGAAACCTGTATTTGAGATTATCCGGTAGAGTCTTCAACTCTGGGGGTGGTAATTCCTCGTCCCCTCTCTTTCCTGGCTCTTCAAAAGCCTCATCGGTTGGAGGTCCCAAAATGAGAAGTGAATCGAATTCATTTTCTAGTTCTCCCAGGGACTTGTCCTCCATAACTATTTCTTCATAATTTGGATCTTCATTTATTTCTTCTTCTTGGTTGCCAAAGAAAAGAGCCGCCATTTCTTCAATAGTTCTCTCTTCCTCTTCTTCTTGTATTTGTGGAGGCCTGTCTTTAAATTTGGAAAAATGGAATTTATTTTCCGTTCCCCCAAGCCTAAGAGACACAATCTCCTTCTTGAAGTTAACATAGGCACCTATATCACCCAAAAAGTTCCTTCCAAATATAATTGGGCAAAGAGTGCCAGCTGGCATATCAACAACTACAAAATCGATAGGAAAGTTTTTGTTGCCAATTATGATAGTTGCATTGTTAACTACTCCCATTGGAATTCTAAGGTTTTTATTGGCTAACATAATTGTTATATCAGTATTTTCAATTGTAGCCGGTTCTATTTCTTCTTTTATTTCTAAGTAGAAAACATAAGATATAACATTAACTTCGATGCCAAGATCACATAAACCATAATGAGAGGTTTCTTTAAATATGCAGGGAAGAATAGGCTTACCCATATCTTTTACCTTTATTTTACCTTCAACCAATACGGAAGTTTCTTCATCAAGTTCAATTATGTTACAGTGTGAGTACATAACCATAATTGCTTCCTTGGTTACCTTTTCATCTTTGGTTTCTTCTAGGTGTTTTGTGACTCCTGGCATGCTTTCGTCTTCCTTTCTTTTATTGTACTGCTTTGACATGTTCATATTCAAAAATATGCTTTTGTGTAGTGTTAGGGAAAGGCACTTCATATATTGGTTCTATGGAGGCAAGTGTTGCTTTATCTTCTCTTTTCTTTTCTGGTTCGGGTGGTGGATCATACTTGACTGGACCCTCCTTTGGAGCTTTAATATGTTCTGTAAAAGCTTTAACAACTTGCAACACAAGATCTGAATCCAAATAAAGTTCTTTAGATAATTCTTTAACATGGCCTTTTTTATTATAGTCATGAATACAATCATGCTCTATTTCTACGCCTCCTTCACTTCCTAGGCCAAAATTCCATGAAACTCTATGATCATGAATTCTATTAAGTAAAGCCAAGCTTTAGATATAGGAAGATTCACAAATGTTCCTTCCGCGAAAGAGTCTAGTTCAATTTTATTAGGTTCCATTAAACCGCCATAAAAGATATGTAGTAAATACCATTCAGGCAAATCATGATGAGGACAAAGTGATAGTAAATCTTTAAATCTAATATAAGCTCTTACTAGTCCTTAATTAGAACGATTCTTACAGGTCATTATAAGATGTCTGATTCCAAAAGATTTTGATAATGGATAATATTTTGATAGAAATTCACAGGCTAGATTATCCCAAGTAGTAGTGGCTTCACGGGGTAGACATCTATACCATGAGAGAGTTGTACTTGTCAAATTTTGACAAAAAAAAATAACCCCTACCTCATCAGCGGTATATCCCATCAATAGAAAAGTGCCACATATATATTTAAAACATGCAATATGCTCATATGGATTAGGATCTTCTTCATCTCCAGTAAATTGCTTCTTATGTAGAATACTAAGTAGTAGAGGATTTATTTCAAACCCCCTTGTCTTCTTATTGGAGTTGTCTCTTTTATAAATATCATAGTGCTTCCCTAAGTGGTTGAGTGGGTTAGCACTAGTCATATGATCAAACTCCATCATGTTGGTGGAAACCTATAACTCGAAATAAAATTTAGCAAGACAAAAATAAATAAGAAAAAACCAAAAGACCTACATCACTTAGCTTCTCGGCAATGGTGCTAGAAAATAGCTTGATGACTGCAAGTGCACAGATCGTTTGTAGCTAGTTTCGAAATAAAGATATCGATCCCACAGGGAGCAGGAGTCTGAAGTCTAATAACTCTTGAAATAAATATTATGATAGAAATGCTAGATAAAGTTCTAAGTGACAAGGTAAAATGCGAGTATTGTGTAAACAGGTGTTTTGGGGTTTTGGTATAAGAGCAATAATAAAGTAAAGCAAAATAACTTAATACAGAAAGTAAGTATTGTATATGTAAGAAAGACTGGAACTGCAGTAGGGAAAAGGCGTTCTCAGGGAGTAGCGGATACACCACTAGTATTGTAAAGATTTAAGATAAAAATTATCATCATGAACATTCTCAACTATGTATGTGTGGAAGGAACTCTGTATTTGGATGAATAGGAAGCAACCGTTGCTCATATCATCCTCATAATCACAACAGTCAGCAATCGACATCAATCGAATTACTGCGCTATTAAGGGACGTAATCCCGTAGGACGTATCCCATGGCATGGATAGTGTTCCGTCAGTTTCCTCGGTTTCCCAAGTTGATACGTAAGTGGTGCCAACAACTTTTAGTCACTATAAGTGCTAGCACGCCTCCGTCTACCAACAAGTAGTTTCCTCCATCAAGTCCCCAGAAGAGGTAAATATTGAGAGGTCGACTTCTCTCAACATCAAGATGTAGAAAATCTAACACATGGTCACAGTGATGAATATCATAATAGACTTTATCTTATTTCAATCTCATACTAGGGTTTCTCCATCTCCCTAAGAACTAATGATCTACTCAGACATGGAGGCAATCAACATCATGGCAATGGTAATGGAAACAATCATAGATGAATAGTACTTGTATAAATCCACAACGAGTATAGGAATTACAAGAAGATCTAGACAAGATGTAAATGGGATGGATGGAGATGGTGGTGATGCAGTGGTGGATGATGCAGATCGATGCCTTAGCCTCTCGGATCTGCGCAGGGCAAAAATGGATCCCTTGTGGATGAGTTCCCCCTCCATATGCCTTCTGGAGGTGAGGTTTCTGCGATTTCTAGGTGTTCTGTATATCGTCTCCTCGAACCAATTGCAAGGGGTGAAACTATTTGATGAGGCGGAGGCAGTGCCAACTATATAGCCAGAGCTATACGGCCGGAAAAATTGTTCCGGTCGTATAGTTGGTCGTTGGACTTTTTGCCTCCTTTGTTCGCTTCTGGTTTTCTTCTGGTATTATTAATATTTCCCAAATAAGCGATTTACGTTGTTTGTACTCCTTTTCTCCATAGTACAACTGCTCCAAGAATTGTATCCATTGGATCCATCATCTGTCCTGATCCTGGTGAAAATAGACATAAAATGTGCACGCGAGCGCCGTAAAATACCAAGATCCTACATCTACAATGCAAAATAATAATGTAAAACATGATGCAAATATGCACTCATCACTCTATGACTCTCTCTTGCTGCCTCTCCCGGGCCTCGCCGGTCAAACCATCTAACTCGGTTGCTGCTGCATCAGCAGCCCTGAGGTTCTTTGCTGGGGTGTTTACCTCAGCAGACCTGCTGACATTGGGTTACCCAAATCCCTTGGCCTAGGCACATATTGTTTATCTATTTCACTGATGAGGTTCTTTTCCCTAGTATTTACACCATCCATAGGAGTGGGACTAGTGCTAATCTTGTTGGCCCTAGCATACTCACGCAGTGTGATGTTCAACGCCTTTTGAGCCACTGCTATTTTTTTGGCTCCCTCTAACACTTTCTGCCGAGTCTCCTCTAGCTTGGCTTGTGCCTAAGCCGGATCTACTATGGGAGCTACTAGGGTAGTCAAACTCTCTATATCTTGCTGCAGTATGTTCTGTGGCCTCTCCAACGGAAGAAACCTCGAGCAAGTTACCTTGGGGGTTGTTTCCCCATCTCCGGCCGGATCTCTGCTCACACCCGCACCTGGCGCGGTCATCATCACCTCGACGCAGCTGGCAGCGTGATCCATACGTGGGCCGTGATCCGCACTGAGAGGAGGTTCTCCCGCCATACTGACTTGTTGTGGGTACACGTAGGAGTCATCAACCCGGATGTAGATCATGTGCGTGCCAAAGCTGGTGAAGAGGTCATGGCGTGGAGGTGGGCGGTTGCCGATGTTGCATGCATTATCGCTGACGAAGTCCAGCAACCTGAATCGCTAAACCAGACTAGAGATGACATGCTCTCCAATGACGATGAAGTTTCCCATCCAAATCTTGACTCCAGCTAGCGCTACTGCTGGCCCCACAGCCATCTAACAGTGGGTGCCATCTGTCATGGTGGTGTCACGACGGATGCCATGGGTAGGCTAAAGATGGGGCCAATGGACACTAGTGGTATACAGGAAGGGATAGTGCGGTGATTCCGCACACGAAGGACACAAGAACACACACGGTATACCCAGGTTCGAGGCTCCCCTAAGGAGATAAAACCTCTACTCCTGCACTAGATCTTATACTTTGATCTCTAGATGAATAGAAGTGCTCCTTGGGGTATATTGAGGAGAGGAAGGAGATGAAGTGCTCCTTCTCTCTTCCTACTCTAGGGTTTTCCCTTAGACAAAACGTACGACCCTCTCCTTGGAGGCCCTGGCTCACCATATAAAAGGGTGACCAGGTTACAGCGAGGACTTACGTGGCCCGGATATTCCTTGAACATGCTTGTCCCGAAATAGTAGTTCGGTGCCCTCTTTCCTCTATCGCCAGCCTCTACACGGCAATGGCTCAGAGTCCATGTTGTCTGACCGTTGGGGTCAGACACTATCATGTCTGTGACCCTATGTTTTGTCTCTGCTCCTTTGTCCCTTGTCGCTAGCACCTGTCTCTCCCAAGATTCCCTTGAGAGAGAAAAGCACTGACCTTGGGCTGGCTGTCTCCTTCCTGAGCAAGCCAACTCATGACTCGAACCCATTCTAGATAACTCGGGCAAATCAGTACCTGAAAGATAACCATATATGTCGGCCGAGACTAATCAGTGTTGTCCGGCTTAGGGTAACCTAGCCGTAACTCGGACAACCCCTATATACCTCGGCCAGCTCATGCTTTGGCCTATTTATGCCTTGGTGGACCTTTTCCTTATACCTCAGCTTGACCCAACCTGGGGTCATCCCCCCAGCAGCTCTATACGAAAACTGCATCCTTTCGGGTCACGTTCATGGCCACTCACATCACTGGTACAGGTGTGTTCACCGGACTATCGCACACAAATGACAAGGGAAGCAAGATAAGAGGAGGCAGAGGAGGAAGAAGAGAGAAACTATCTAGTGCATTGCGTGAAGAGAAAAACACAGAGGGGTCTTATACATAGCCGAGCTGGCCATGGCGCGAAACTGCACGATACCACCACGAGAACCTGCGGATGCCTACGATCTACGCTGACAGCTTGGCAATGAGCAGGCCCCATAGTACGATCTAGCCACAAAAAATCCAGGATGACTATGATGTATGTTGCCAGATCGGCTATGAACGGGACTCATTGTATGATCTCGCCGCGAGAACCCGTGGATATCTAAGGTCTACGCCGCCAGCTGGGCTCTACAACTGCGAGAAGATGCATCATCTATGGTCTACTCTAACAACAAGCATGGGTTTACGATGCCACATCTTCTTGTGGCGGTCTCTACATCCGTGAGAGTCTACGAGAAACCGCGCCCGGCATGGGCTAACGGGGCCATGTCGGCTCTCGATGGGCCCCATGAACACAAGAAACCATGGCTGGCATGGGCTCACGGTGCCACGTCGCCTCTCGGTGCGCCCTGCCACCCAACGAGTGTAGAGGCATGTCGCACTGGGAACACCCCTCGCCGAGCGCGATCCTGCCAGCGTACACTGATGGCGGGCCCATGTAGCATGTGCAGTTCACCGGCCTGCGACACGGGGTACAACAGCGAGCGCGACACCCGTTCGTGGTAGGGAATCTTTCATCCTCGACCGCAGCGGGATCCTCCTCCTAGGATAGCAGGGCTTCATTGCGAAGGTGTCGCGTGTCCTTTTAGGTGTCCATCCCATAGTTGAAAAGAATCGGGACGACGTGGATAGTAGAATTGGCTGAAACACTCTAGCGCTATTGTTTACTATGATAAACAATTTTATTTCAGAATTTCAATATTTGTCAATTCTTTTAATAACAAACATTAACAATTACCTCCCTAGATTATTCCAATATTACCCGAAATAATTCCACGGTATCAGCCGAAACAATTCAGGTATTTCTCGAAACAATATCTTTGCTTCCAAACTTTTCTCCGGTATTTGTATCCATTCAAATGCATCGATGAACCTTAAGTGTGTCACCCTAGAGTTCGTGAATAACGTGGACATGATTGAGATACCTCTCCGATCAATAGTCAATGGCGGGACCTAGAGATCCGTAATGATTACCATACATTCAACGATGAATCTTGTGATCATGTGAACCATAAATTTCGTAACCAATTCCTTTGTCTTGTGATACTTTACTTGTTCGAGACTCAGTCATTGGTATCAACCATACCTAGTTTGATCTTGTTACTGCCAAGTACTCTTTACTCATTCCATGATATGGCATCCTTATGAACTAGTCACGTGCTTGCAAGAAGTGTCGATGTGATATCACCGAGAGGGCCCAGAGTATATCTATTTGTCATCTAGATGGACATATCCCACACTTGATCCATGAGCCCTCAACTAATACTTTCAAAGTACCCAACACCACCTTTATAGTCACCATGTTATGGTGTGACGTTCGATGTCATTAAAGAAATCCTCTGGAGTTAGTGATTGACATGACCTTGTGGTATAATGATTAGGGTTACTTTGTATGTGTTTGATACAACAACGTAAACTTAATGACTTGATCGCATTGCTATAATTAATTTGGATGTGTGTTCATCGTATCATTCTTCTAATGACATGATCCCATTATTAATAATATCCAATGTTCAGGATCAGGAAACCTTGATCATTAGTTAATCAACGAGCTAGTTAAACATGAGGCTTTACTAGAAACTCTTATTTGTTTATTAGACACACATGTATTAACATTTTCGGTAATACAATTCTATCATCAAAAATAAACATCTATCATAAACATCGAATAATATAATAACCACTTTATTATTGCCTCTCTGGCATATTTCTTTCAAGAAGTTCTCCAACCTGATGCATATGTCAGGCTTGGCACTGAAGACGATTCCCCTTACCTGGCCATTCATGGTTTGGGGACTCGATATGGTGAGACCCTTCAAGAAGGCCAAAGTAAGCCTAACACATCTGCTGGTCATGATAGACAAATTCACCAAGTGGATCAAGGTCAAGCCAGTCACCAAGTGCGACGGGGAGACCATAGCCTGATATTCATATACGGCTACCCGCATAGCATAATCACGGACAAGGACACCAACTTTGCCAAGGGTGCCATGGCCAACTTCTGCAAAGAAAAGAGAATCTAGCTCGATCTCGCCTCAGTCGCCCACCCGCAGTCCAACAGATGGGCTGAATGTGCCAATCAAAGCATCCTCCATGACATCAAGCCCTAGCTCCAAGTTCCCCTTGAGCGAACTCCTAGGTGCTAGATTGAAGAACTCCCTTCGGTGTTGTGTGGGATACATACAACCCAATATGGTCAACATGGTTCACCCCTTTATTCATTCTCTATGTCACTGAAGCTGTCATGCCAACCGACATCAAGCACGACTCCCTAAGACTCACTAACTATGTCGAGTCATACAATGAGTCCACTCACCATAATGATTTGGATCTCTGGAAGAGAAGCACAAACTCTCCCTCTCTAGGACTTACATATATCAACAAGGCATGTGCCGCTACCACAGCCGCCGGGTTCAGAGTCGCGCCTTCTAGGAAGGCGACTTGGTCCTACGACTAATTCAACACAAGAAGGGCATGCACAAGCCATTACCTCCATGGGAAGGCCCCTTCATCATTAGTAAAGTCCTGGGCAATGAATCTTACTACCTCATCAGGATGTGAGAGCATGACAAGTGCTCCAAATCGGCAGAAGAAACAAGATACCATGGAATGTGAACTTACTCCAGCCCTTTTACACGTATGACTTTCTATAAAAATATCCTACGATGATCAATAAAATAAAGCCTACACTACTAGCAACACTCGAGTCCCAGTTTTGATCTTTCTTGTTTTCGAGTTTTTGTTTTATGCACAAACGCTTACGTGATCACCAGAGATGCCAAGGAGGGACATTCACCAAGCTACGCGACCCAACACTAGGCGCCTTGCCTCTTAAGCTAAAATCAATCCCTCTATCATCCGACCCACACAAGTGTGACTCAAAAAGTAACCAAGTAGTGTGGATGAGCGTTCTTGACTTGACTGTGGTAGCCGAACACGACCCATGTCAATGTTGAGCCTCGGATCATCCATGAAAATGTATGAAATCGAGATCACTATGTCAGAGTCGCACCAGTGATGGATCTCGAAAAGGTCAGGGCAAAAGGAAATGCATCCAAAAATATACACATAGAGTAAGCTGCACAACTAAAGTGCCTCAAAACACACGATGCCCGCAACTTAGGTATGGTTTTGTTCATTACAAAAACATAAAGTTATTGTTTCAAGATAAAAGAGCCTCTAGTCAGCAGCCTTGGACGAACCACCCTCAACATCATGATGACTTCGGAGGATCCCATGCGACTCTAGGTTGTACTTCTTTGCTAGATCCAAGCCTAGATCATCCCCCTCATCCTTGCTAGAATCATTAATCATCAGCATGGGCATTAGTGACAACCCCTACATTAGCGACCGAATTCCAGGCTCCAACTCCGTGTAGAAGCTCCATGTGTTCGTGAGATAAGTTGTGAGCTTACCTTCATGGGTTGCATGGATGTACATGTTGGTTGTGTAGTCGATACCCTCCGGCGGCGGCTCGTTGGCATCTTCTAGCGCAATCATCATGCCTTGGTGCATGTCTAGATTCATCATGCCAAGGACACACTCGGTGTAGGGTGAGGTCGCCTTCAGGATCTCCTCTAGCTTCTAGATCGATAGCTCCGATTCGCCACCTCCAGGAAAGTCCTTGGTCACCATCGATAGATCAAGATCCAGATGGTGGGTGAGAACAAGACTCAGCACTGTGGTATCACCTCGATGACAGACTGATTGCCATAGCCACTCGGTCACCACTAGAATGGCCTTGCAGTTTTCCCCAACCTTGAAGGTCATGTCCAAGAGCGCCTCGTTAGGGGCCAGGAATTTCAACATGCAGAGGGTTGCCGTGTCGTATTTGGCGATCGAGTTGAAGATCTGGTCCAGCAATTCAAACGGGTCCAGCTTGAAGAATTCATCATTATGACCTGCTAAAAAGCAAACATTAAACAAGTCAAGATGTTGGGGACTCGCCAATGCTGGGGACTCGCCCATGCCGGGGACTCATCCACAACGACAACCCACACATATAACATCAAAATCAGACGCTTACCAGCAACCTTCAGGCCCAACTATCGAATTGCCTATGTCAGCACGACCACCTGGCGCATGGCTTCCCTGAGATCGCCAGCTCTGGACTACATCGATTCAACCATGAGCTTGTTGAGATCATATAGATTCTTCTATTTTTGCTTCACGCTCTTCTTGGCATCCTCCATGTGCATGTTTAGTTTCTTGAGCTCGGCCTGGTGGCGCTCTGTCAGCTGGTCGGTCGCCGGCTTCATCTCCACCTTGTGGCGGTCGAGGATGTCTACCATCTTATCCCCTACAAGTTTGATGTGGATGTAACCATCATGGGTCTGTCTCGCATCTATAGAGGAATAAACGGAGTCGCATTGGCGAGTCCAAGCCAGCGCGAATGAACATGTAAAGTAAAGAGAACAACTAACACATACCTGATGCCTTCCCTAACTTAGTGGTCTTTGCCTGCTCGATCGCAAGTGCCTTCTTCAGGTCATCGATCTCTTTGCGTGCAACGGCCAACTCAGACTACATCGATCGCTAGAATGGAAAGCTCAGAACATCTCTTAGAGACTCAAGCCCCCCTTATCAAAGAGAACCCAACTCGAGCATCGAGGACTACTACTACAAGACATATTTTGAAGGGCAAGCAAAGAGTGTTACCTGATGAATATAAGCAAGCTGTAGATGTGCGGCTTCCAAGATCATTGGCTGACTATGCGCCACAGTAGTCGGTGGTAAAGGATACTCCTGTCGCACATGAGTGGCGTCTTTGTCAACAACGACAGCATGCAAGTTGGAAGCGTCACTAGCGCCAGCGGCCCCTGGCGCAACCCATGTTGTTAAGGATGACGATCCCATCACTTGTTGCCTCTAGCTCCTTAGACTCATCGTCAGCAGTAGTGGCGACAACGCTTTCCATCACCACCTTCGTCACGACTGAGACACCTGGCGCTTTGCCAGGACCCTGAGCATCAGCCTCAGTGGGTTGCGGTCCTATCTCTTTGGGCATGAACATAGGCTCCTCTATCTCCTTCGGTGGCACTATAGCCTGAACAGAGGATGTGGAATCCACCAACAATGACTGGGAGCCTGTGTTCTCCAGGGCCTTCGGAGTCGAACGAACGGGCGACTCTACTTCGGCTGTTGCCTTCTTATGGATGCTGGATGGGCGAGTCCTGATCAAAAGCTATGAGTAACTATCTAGCACTACATAATTAGGTGTTAATTAAGAAAAATTTAGAACAATTACTTGGGGTCAATGACGACACGGTTAAACACCGTCTTATTCGACGGTTTCTCAATCTTTGACTTCAGCGGTCGGGTGAGGGAGAAGCAGATGGACACTCGCACGCGCTTTGGAAGAGCCTGGCCCTCGAGGGGATTCTTCTTGGTTCTTTTGAAGATAGCAGGATATTCCTCACCTTCCTCTATCAGCCTTTTCCTAGGGTCGCTGGCTCCAATTTTGCTAGCAGCAGGAAGGTTCTAGCCACGAGTACGAACGCCCAGTTCCAGGTCAGACTCTGTGGTGGTGTCTTACTCCTCACCCTCTCCTCTGCCATGTGATTCAAAGGTTCTCCCTGATCTTGACGATGACCCAGGAAGCAGCGGCGACATGCCTTCGTGGTGAACCCAAGTATGAGTATGAACAAGCGCGGAATCATAAGAATATGACAAAGGGGTTATAGAAAAAGCAAAGACATAGAACCTTACTAGAGGTGCGGGTGGATTCGCAGTGAAAGGGGTGAGATGCTCGTTCATCCTACAAATTCAGTATCGTCAGTCCCTCGCATTTCATCTCAGAGATGTGACTCCGCATCGCCTTGACGGTCTCAGTATCGCCCGCAAAAATGGTGGCTGCCAAATACCGAGGGTGGCTTCACTCTTTGGTGACATACGTGGGCATTGTGACCTCATCCGCTAGGGTCGCCTCCTTTGTGTAAATCCACTCTATCCTCCATTCAGACTGCGCCTTCTTCAGTAAAGATAACTCAAAGAAGTCCTTGGTGTCACAGACTTTGAAGGTTATCCCGACGGAATCCTACATTTGCCGCATTGGCTCTCCCGCGTAACGCCACCATGGAAGAGAGACAAGCAAAGGGGGAAGTATAGGGGGAACCCCTAGTAACACTCACACAAAGCCACTAAAATGGCAATCTACTAGATCGAGTGTTGCCCTAGATCATGGAGGCCTAGTCTGTAGAAATGGAGGAGCCTATAGAGGAAAAACGAGGAAGGGAATGCGAGACCGCATGTCAAGAAGTAGAGAAAGACAACGAACTCACCAGGTTCGAGAAGCGGCTCCGATCCACCATAAGGAACCCTCCACCGCTTGAGTTTTTTCTCTAGCAAGAATCTAGAGTTGATGAAGGGAAGTAGGTCATTGGCCTTAACCTTGGATTTTTCCATGCTCCCTTGGTGGCCATGGCTCAATTCCATGAAGGAGCATGGCAAAATGGAGATGACCGAGGAGGAAGAAGATGAACAAGGGAAAGACAAATGGTGTAGCAAAGTTTCCCTTTGTTTTTATCTACTCACTTTATATCAAATCACCTCCAGGCTTACCATTTTACCCTTCCGCGGGAAGTGTGACCGTTTGTGTGTGTTTAAACATGCCGATTTTCTTGACCACGACCATGCCACGTCCACACCGCACGGAGATCATGCACTCCATGATTGTCACGTCGGAATCGAGGATCATTCAATGCTACCGCTCCGTCCAAAGGCGGTTTGCTAAGTTGTCGTGTCAAAGCGACCTGCCAAACGGCGTAGTAGGAAAGGCGTTAAAGGCGGTGTGATTGGATTCTATAGGATAGAAGATTCCAATGTTTGCACGCATCCCCATGGGCACTTGCTGGATTGGTTAACACACCAGCAAGACCATACGCGCAGAGAGGTCTAACCTTGCTGACTCTTTCTACTCTTTGTGTTTCAGAAGTTTATCAATGACGCGCAGGAACACCTTGGTGATTCCAACACTAGCGGTGACTCGCTTCGGTGAATCGGCGACTAGGAGCGCATGGAGAATCCCTGACGCACTCAGGGACAAATGGTGAGGGAATACCCAACAGAGTAGACCTAGGTTGTGAGTCAAGGCTGGTGGAGTTTGTAAGCCTAAAGCGAGGAGGGATCCATTTGGAAGGCCTAAGAGTGGAGACTTGGAGCTCAAGTAGTGGGCTGATTCGGACCTTTAGGTGACCCGGATTTGAAACCGCTGATGTCTACGCACTTCTATTCTTGTAGACAGTTGTTGGGCCTCCAAGTGCAGAGGTTTGTAGAACAGCAGCAAGTTTTCCCTTAAGTGGATCACCCAAGGTTTATCGAACTCAGGGAGGAAGTGGTCAAAGGTATCCCCTCTCAAGCAACCCTGCAATCAAGATACAAGAAGTCTCTTGTGTCCCCAACACACCCAATACACTTGTTAGGTGTATAGGTGCACTAGTTCGGCGAAGAGATAGTAAAATACAAGTGGTATGGATAATTATAAGTGGTAACGGTGATAGAAAATAGCTTGATGGCGTGGAAGAGACTAAAGGCAAACTGAAATAAAGATGGAAGCAAGCAAACATGTAATAGATCTAATTGCAAACGGTGTATCAATGCTTAGAAACAAGGCCTAGGGATCATACTTTCGCTAGTGAACACTCTCATATAAATATATTATCTTCATGATACTACTCTAAACTACTCTCCGGTTGGACACTCTAATCCATGGTAGGGCTATAACAGCACTCCTCAAAGTAAGCCTTTCCCATCTAGAAAACCCCACACTGTCACCTTGAGTACTAGATGAGTCCAACAAACACCACAATTTCATAGAACCATCCAACTCCAAATATAACTCATAACAAGTATTTGTAATCTCTAGCCTAAGTGCCACCATGGTGAGCACGCTATCACTTTCACACACATGGGGAGAGCAGAGATTCATTAAAGCACTTGAGTAGCAGAATAGATCTATAGATTACAAGCTCATGATCTCAATAAGATCATGCATAGAGAGAGAGATGAACACATAGCTACCGGTAGAACCCTTAGCCTCAAGAGAGAACTACTCCCTCCTCATCATGGGAATCAGCAATGGTGATGGAGATGGTGGTGGAGATCGATGGACATGGCTCCGGGGGCACTTCCCCGTCCCGGCAGGGTGCCGGAACAGAGACTTTCTGTCCCCCGAATCTCCCCTTCGGTGGCGGCGGCGCTGCGGAACTTTTCGTGGCTAGAGGCTTGATGATTTAGGGTTTTTTGCATCGGGAGGCATCTTATAGGCAAAGAGGCAAGGTCGGTGGGCGGTCAGGGGGCCCACACCACCTGGTGGCGCGGCTAGGGCTAGCCCACGCCACCACATGGTGTGGCCGCCCTGTGGCCCCTCTCCATCTTGTCTTCCATAAACCTGAAATTTTTCCTTCATACAAAACTTCACACAATCTTTATTAGCAACATTAGTGCACTCAAGGTAATAAGTCTTTAGGTTCAGTTCTAACACCAATAAAACTTCCATTAAAACATTAGCTATTGTAGCACTTTCCTCAAAAATCTCAATTCCCCAAAAGAACTCAAAAAGGAACCAACAAGAAGCAAATGCAAATAATGGCAGAAATCTGTCAAAACAGACCAGCAGCTAGAGACGAATTTTTTCGAAGACCTTCTGTTGCTCAAATCGAAAAGTGTTGAACTAACGAAAGTTCGATAACAACCTGGGTCAGAAGCACAAAAATTCACGCCTGAAAAGGCCGTACAGAGATTTTAGATGAATTTTTACGGTGGAACAGCAACTTTCCTAATCATTACTTATCTCTCATTAGAGGTTACTCTTGGCACAAAAAGCAAATAAAAAGGATAAGGAGTGGTTATTACAGACGTAATAACTTTCAAGACTCATCTAAAACTTTTGGGTTATCTCCCAATAAGTAATTTTCTTTAACGCCTTTAAGTTAGGCATGATAGTTTGAGAAGATGCTCACATAAGAAATATGAATTGAAGTAAAAGAGAGCATCAAGAAGCAAATTCAAAGCACATTTAAGTCTAACCCACTTCCTATGCATAGGAATCTTGTAAAGAAACAAGTCATGAAAGCACAAAGCAACAAGCATAGTAAAACAAAACAAGTGCAACTTCAAGACTTTCAGCATAAAGAGGGGAAACTTAATATTATGGAGATGTATACAACCATGCTTCCCTCTCTCATAATAACTTTCAGTAGCATCATGAATAAAAGTAACAATATAACTATCACAAGAAACATTCTTATCATGAGCTACATGCATATAATAATTATTACTCTCCACATAAGAATATTCATTCTTATTAATTGTGGTGGGAGCAAAATCAACAAAATAGCTATCATTATTATTCTCATCCCATAATCATCAAATATAGGAGGCATATTGTAATTAATTTTCTCCTCAAAAGTAGGTGGACTGATAATATCATACTCATCATTGTAATCATCATATATTGGAGGTTTTGTATCATCATAAGCAATAGAATAGCTATCTTCCAAAGCTGGGGAACTAAAAAGATCATTTTCATAAAAACTAGCTTCCCCAAGCTTGGACTTTTCCATAGCATTAGCAATAATGGTGTCCAAAGAATTCATAGTAACAACATTGCTATTAGCATGCAAGTAAAGTTCCATAGGTTTTTTAATTTTCTCTTCAAACACTTCATGTCCTAACTCAAGATAAATACTATAAAGCTCTCTAATTTTTTTGTTGTTTTCCATTAAGCCTAACTAGTGAAAACAAGAAACAAAAAGACAAAATTGCAGAATCTAAAGGAAATAACTTCGAGCATTCACACCAGAAAATAGGCGTTTGTCATGGGAGGTTCTTCTTCTTTAATCCTCCGGTGTGAATACCTTTTACCTTTCCTCCCCGGCAACGGCGCCAGAAAATAGCTTGATGTCTACGCACTTCTATTCTTGTTGACAGTTGTTGGGCCACCAAGTGTAGAGGTTTGTAGAACAGCAGCAAGTTTTCCCTTAAGTGGATCACCCAAGGTTTATCGAACTCAGGGAGCAAATGGTCAAAGGTATCCCCCCTCAAGCAACCCTGCAATCAAGATATAAGAAGTCTCTTGTGTCCCCAACACACCCAATACACTTGTCAGGTGTACAGGTGCACTAGTTCGGCGAAGAGATAGTAAAATACAAGTGGTATGGATAATTATAAGTGGTAACGGTGATAGAAAATAGCTTGATGGCGTGGAAGAGACTAAAGGCAAACTGAAATAAAGATGGAAGCAAGCAAACATGTAATAGATCTAATTGCAAACGGTGTATCAATGCTTAGAAACAAGGCCTAGGGACCATACTTTCACTAGTGAACACTCTCATATAAATATATTATCTTCATGATACTACTCTGAACTACTCTCCGGTTGGACACTCTAATCCATGGTTGGGCTATAACAGCACTCCCCAAAGTAAGCCTTTCCCATCTAGAAAACCCCACACTGTCACCTTGAGTACTAGATGAGTCCAACAAACACCACAATTTCATAGAACCATCCAACTCCAAATATAACTCATAACAAGTATTTGTAATCTCTAGCCTAAGTGCTACCATGGTGAGCACGCTGTCAGTTTCACACACATGGGGAGAGCAGAGATTCATTAAAGCACTTGAGTAGCAGAATAGATCTATAGATTACAAGCTCATGATCTCAATAAGAGCATGCATAGAGAGAGAGATGAACACATAGCTACCGGTAGAACCCTTAGCCTCAAGAGAGAACTACTCCCTCCTCATCATGGGAATCAGCAATGGTGATGGAGATGGTGGTGGAGATCGATGGACATGGCTCCGGGGGCACTTCCCCGTCCCGGTAGGGTGCCGGAATAGAGACTTTCTGTCCCCCGAATCTCCCCTTCGGTGGCGGCAGCGCTGCGGAACTTTTCGTGGCTAGAGGCTTGATGATTTAGGGTTTTTGCATCGGGAGGCATCTTATAGGCAAAGAGGCAAGGTCGGTGGGCGGCCAGGGGGCCCACACCACCTGGTGGCGCGACCAGGGCTAGCCCGCGCCACCACATGGTGTGGCCGCCCTGTGGCCCCTCTCCGTCTTGTCTTCTGGCTCTGTGAGTCTTCCGGTAAAATATCAACTTTGGCTTTTGTCCCGTCCAATTCCGAGAATATTGATTTTCTGACTTTCCTGGAACCAAAAACAACAGAAAACAGGCAACTGGCACTGTGGCATCTTGTTAATAGGTTAGTCTAAGAAATTCTATGAAAAGTACTCCAAAGTTGGAACAAAACATAAGAAAGTAGATAAAACCAAGCATGGAACATCAAAAATTATAGATACATTTGCAATGTATCAACCGCCTCGGATCCTATCTTGTAAAACCCTAGCTGAATTCCTTTATAAACCTCCATAGGGAACCCTAGAAGCACATAACACATCTCACGCCATAGCGCGAGCTCTGTCGCCACTTCCATCCACTTGTCGCCTACGGCGACTCCCTATACTCTCATAATCAATATAATCATAGTAGGAGTAGGTCTTTACCTCCCAAGCGAGGGGCCGAACCTGGGTAAAACCACGCATGTCCATCTCGTACCGAGAATGCCTAAGCTCCCTCACCCGCCCCCTCACAAAAGCTACTCCCTAGTAGCATCTACCGGATATATGCACTGACAGGTCCACATATCTCGTGACATGTGGTGCTTGAAATGACAAATTGGACCCACATTGACAAGTGGTCCCTGGACTGACACAGGGGGCCACTCGGGCATGACGTGACATCTGGTAGACATGTGGAAGCATGCATCCGCATAAAAAATAGTCTCACACCTGACATATGGAGCTCAGGTTAACCGTACTAATAGCACGAAGCCACTTCGACATCTAACATGAGGTCAGAACGGTTAACTCCATATAAAAATCATGTGTCGGGGCCTGACATGCGATCCCGACATAGGCAGGTCCTGCGCATGTGCGCAAAATCGCTATCTTTGGTTTGACATGTGGGTCTGGCTTCAACGGGTCTTAGACTCTTGTGCGAAAATGTGTGGGTCCTAGTCAACGAGGCGTTAAATCGAAAATTAAGTGAACTGTTCTAACAAATCCCACTAGGCATGCGGTTCATCCATCCTAGAACCATATAAAGGTAAGCCTTCGAAAATCTCGATGGTTAGAGGCCATATATCATATTTTTTGGGGCCCCGGCAGGCCAGAGATTGTCTCTGTGATGCAAAATTGCAAAACTATAATGGGTTATCACAATCGCTGACGGATCGCGAAACCGTTAGGAGATACCCGTCATGCTTAGTCAATCGTGTTATAGTGTTGGTGAGGATGGTGATGATCGACGAGCTCGGTAAGGATAGACCAAGCCTAGGCCATCTTGTCTCCGAAGTAAAGAACCTACTCTGGTCATACCCGAGGTGCAATTTTGTTAAGATTCCTCGTTCTCAAGGTGCAGGCAGTGATTCCTTAGAGCATCTCTAGCTGCCTCCCATAGCCCCCACAAATGGGCCATGGGGGCGCCTAACACGAAAACTACCCCATAACCTATTATCATCCGAGGCGGCCCAATACATTGTCCGACAGCCCCATGCCGAACCCAGCCCAAGGGGGCGAGCGTGAAGGGAATATGCCCGAGAGGCAATAATAAAGTGGTTATTATCTTATTCCATGTTTATGATAAATGTTTATTTTGCATGCTATAATTGTATTGATCGGAAACGTCAATACATGTGTGTTTAATAAACAAATAAAAGGTTCCTAGTTATGCCTCTCTTATAGACTAGCTCGTTGATTAACAAGATGATCAAGGTTTCCTGATCATGGACATTGGATGTTGTTAATAACAAGGTCACAACATTGGTGGAATGATGTGATGAACATTCATCCGAAGTATAGCATTACGATCAAATTCATTATGTTTATATTGCTATAACATCATACGAAGTAATCTTTATCCTTAGACCATGAGATCATGTTAATTTCTAACACCGGAAGAGTATCTTGATAACATCAAACGTCACACCGTAACAGGGTGACTATAAAGATGGGTTCAGTGCTACGAAGGTGTTATGTTGAGGCTCATGGATCAAGAGTGGAATTTGTCAATCCCGATGACAGATAGATATACTCTGGGCCCTCTCGGTGATATCACATTGAAATAGCTTGCAAGCAAGTGATGTGATCACTAGAATGTTATATCACGGGAACGAGAAAAGAGTGCATGTCGGTAATGAGATCAAACTAGGTATGGAGATACCGATGATCGAATCTCGGACATGTAATATATCGCGAGACAAAGGGATTTAGTTACTAGCATTAAAGGTTCTCACGATCACAGAAGTCATCGTTGAATGTGTAGGAGTCAGTACGGATCTCTAGGTCCCGCTGCTGATTATTGATCGGAGAGGGGTCTCGATCATGTCTGCGTTATTCGTGAACCATAGGGTGACACACTTAAGAGTTACGGGACACCATTTTGGAGCACATATGTTTCAGATGAAAGAATTGCAAAGCGCAGGAATTGTTTCGATAGAAACCGGAAATTGTTTCGGGTGAAATTGCAGAAAGTGGTTCTACATGTGATATTGAAATATTGCAAGGGGTTTTATGTGAATGTTTGTTAATTAAAGTAATTAACAAAATTCTGAATAAAATTAATAAAAGAGTTTTATTAAATGAGAGAGCATTAAATTTGGAGAAATTTAATGCATTTAAAGTGGAGACTTTAAAAGGGAATGTGAAGAGGCATTTTAATGTGGAGGGGTTACCACCACATGAATGGAGGAGGTGAAGAGACACCTCCTCCATGCGTCGGCCATGAAGGAGGGTCACCCCCTCCTCCTATAAAAGGACCCCCTCTTCCTCCTTCATCCTCACACCTCCTTGTGAAGGATCTCTCTCCCCCTCTAGAATTATTCCCCCATGGTCTCGGATTAGCGAGATACATGTTCCCGGTGGCATTTAGTCTGGAAGGAGTTGCTGCTTCTGCTGGATCGCTAGAGCGAGGAGGTGGAGGTTGTCCGGTAGCTTGAACGTGTGTGCGAGTACGGATACGCTGCTGAGTTGTGGCGCTCGGACTTCCTCACGATCTTGAGATCGGCAAGTGTACGACTACATCAACCACGAGTTCCTACTCGTTAATAAAACTCGTTGTCTTTGAGGGTAAGTTTTCGTTGGATGTATGTCCACCCGTTGCTTTGTACCTAGTAGATAGATCTTGGCATGTAGTTCACATCGTAGGAAAATTTTTGTTTTCTATGCTGCGGACCCAACAGTGGCATCAGAGCCTGATCTATGCGTAGGTGCTTTGCACGGGTAGTACACATATGTTTATATGTGGGCGATGATGATCATGTTATTGCATCTTCTATGTATTTTTGATATTGGTGGCATAGTGGGATGAAGCAGCCCGGACCAACCTTACATGTCATCGTACATGAGACCGGTTCCACGACTGACATGCAACTTGTTTTGCATAAGTGGCTGGCGGGTGTCTGTCTCTCCTACTATAGTCAATATCTGATTTACAACGAGTTGCTAATAACTTGGTTATCCTCGTTGTGGTTCATGTTCGTAGGTAAGAACGGTTCTATCTTTGAAAGCCCTAAGCCACGTAAAACTTGCAATTGATAAATTAGAGGCGTCTAGTTTAGATCGTTGCTGGGCTAGTGCCTTGACATGGTATTATTGCAAGTAGATGTATGATAGATACTCTTACAACACACTCAACGTGTAAGTTCCATAGACCTTGGCCTTACACACAAAGGAATGATAGAGATCATACCATGATGCAAGTGATAGAGATCAAATGCATGGACCATATCATCTCACTTTACACATTAGATGTTAGCATCTTATACTGCTAGTTTGGCGCATTTGGTAGCATTGTAAGATGATCCCTCATTTAGATATCAAGATAAAAATGTGTTCTTCCTTAAGTATGCACCGTTCTGTGGATCGTGTTTCGAGACATCACGTGATGATCGGGTGTACTCGAATCTACGCTTTCATAGGAACGGGTGTAAGACAGTTTTACACACGCGAATACTAAGGTTCTTACTTGGCGAGCCTAGCATGTACAAACATGGCCTTGGAACACGGACCGAAAGGTTAAGCATGAGTCATATAGTTGACATGATGCCCATATAGATGCTCGCCTTTGAAGCTACATCAACTCACGTGATGATCGGACTTGGTGTAGTGGATTTGGTTCATGTAATCACCAAAAAGTCACGAGGGATGTCGTTTTTGAGTGGGAGTTCATTTCTAATTTGGATTAGTCGAACCAAATTTGTCATAAATTAAATCAAAGTGAATTTGCATAGTTTGTTGTAGTCATTGGCATTCATTTTCTACCTTATGCTTAGTTTTTATTTGAGATAATAGAACTATAGAATTCTGGATATTTACTTTACGGACTGGTATCGTTGAATGTCAATTTAAAGTTTATAAGTCCTATTGCAAACTTTCAGCAAACTCTATTTACTCCATGAAGTTTAATAAGTAGTATTAAATCAAGAGTAATAATTCCAATGTTAGTATCTAAAGTAGTATGTTTGCCTCCATGATTATTGATATTCAAAAGTTGTTTTAATATCAAGATTATATTGGAGCTGAAAATTGTTTCAGAAACCATCATGTGTGAAAGGTATTGTGATATCTGAAACAATGTTTTTAGTTGCATAATGATAGAGTATAATTTAGCAAAATACATGTTCTCATATTGTATGAGAATTTGTGAAGGTTGGAGATGCTAGGCATCTGAATCTACCAAAAAGGTTTTGGGAACTAATATTATACTCGCGATTCTTCCTTATAGGCTATAGTAGCTTGATCATTAAATTGTCATGATAATGATGAATAGAAGATGTAAGTAAAATGTTTACTACACTAATAGATTACTAAAGAATGGATTTTTGAAAGAATGCCAAACATTTGATGATGGTGATCCACTTCAAAGTGCAAGTCCAAAGGTATTAGTATTTGACTATATACAAGCTTTGTACCATGTGTCATGTTGATGACACCACTATTGATGTTGATAGATTCTTTTAAAATAAAAGGAATTGCTGAAAGAGAATCTATAAAATATTTGGCAGAAAATAAAAGGTTGGAGATGTCCAACTTGGGTATATAGAAGATATACATGTTATAGTTGTATTCCTTGCTTATTAAACAATGTGATTCTTAGGTATTGGATACCGGTATTGGATACCGAATTGGTTGGTATGAAGTGTCATACAGGACAAAACAATTCATGAACTGCAATGGCCTAAGTAACTAGCAAGAGAATAAGTGATGATGATCATCGAAAACAAATAAAGTGTTATTGTGATTTTTCGTTGTCGTCAAACCTAGCCTTCAAGATTTGTTTTAATAATTGTTATTTTGTTCCGGTATTACGAGAACAATGGTTGTTCAAATAATTACCGTATTCCATAAAGGATGGATAAACTTTTACAAGTCTAGTGGGAGAAATCACATCCATAAACACTATTGCTAAAATGTCGCAAGACAAATGATTGAAAGATCACTTATGATGTGGCATCGCTGTTTAAATTATATTGGAAAGAAAACATGAAGAAACTCCACGTTGATGGATTTTTGGAGTCTTTGATTTTGATCAATTGACGCATGTGAGACTTTCCTCGAGATAATTGAAACTCCATCCATAGGCCAGAGAGGAACGGATGACTAGCTTATTGGAAATTGTGCATGCTGATGTGCATAGTCCATTATGTGTAGCCATATGCGATGGATCTTTTTGCTTCATATGCTTTCTTCGAAAATTTGAGTGAATATATCTGTATATTTACTTAATAAGGAAGAAGTATGAAACATTTGAAAGTTGCTCAAAGACTTTCAAGATGAAGTGGAAAATCATTGTAACAAGAAAATAAAGAGTTTATGATTCGATCATAAAGGAAGATATTTGAGTTACATGTTTAGCAAAACACCTAAGATTTAAGGAATTGTTCCATGAATTTGGATTTCCCGATAAACCACAGGAGTATGGTATGTTTGAGAGATGAAATCAAACCATGTTTGACATGGTAAGATCAAAGGTGTCACTTATAAAACTGTCATTATGTTTTAAGGATTGAAGCTTTAGAGACTACCGCTTTTACACTGAAAAGAGCACCATCGTGATCCATTGAAATGACACCATATGAGTTATAGTTTGGGATAAAACCCGAATTGTCTTTTCTTAAATTTTGGTATGCTATGCATAAGTAAAATGTTTACAACCAAAGTCGGATAAGCACGTCTTTGTAGGTTATCCCAAAGAATTTGTTGGGAATTTCTCCATAACACCGAGTAGAAAAGAGTTTGTTACTTGGAACGTCAAGTTTCTTGAGAAGGAATTTTCGTGAAAAGTTAAGTGGGAGAACAATAGAACTTTGATAAGGTTGTTGAACCTTAGCTATATGTGCTAAGTAGCGCAGCGCCGGAAAATGTCCCGGTGGCGACCACAATGCTCATGGCTCTCGTGATTACAAAAGGTGTGATCTCGGAGATTAGAGTTCCTATAGAACCGTGTGGGTTGGTAAGAATCAAATAGTAAGATTTGATAAGCAAGTCGTTATTGTTTTGACAGTCATGAACCGACTACATGCAAAGAAGCGATGATGGGCCCTGACTCCATAAAATGACTAGACGTCATAGAATCCGTGATAGTATCCATACACGGGAAATCAAGTTTCTGAACTAGGAAGACCCTCCGGAAAGGCGTTGTAGCATCCCAATTGTCTAACAATTGTAATGCTACTTGGTCTAGTAATATAATGGCTACTTTCTACATATAATTGTTGCATCATAATTATATCCTGCTCATGTCATCATGCCACCTTGCATTTGAGCATCACATAAAAACCCTTCTTCATTTGGTTCTTATCTCATATGCATTATTAATTGTATTTGCCTCTTGATATATTGTATTTGTTTCTTGATAAATGCTTGATGCCCAAGTTGAGTTGGGGGCATATCTTTTATTAACTCCACCACCTTTCTTGTCACCACCCCATCATTCCACCATTCCACCATATGAGAGCATTACATTTTATTTGAGTTTATCTCTAGCTCATGTGGGTTGGGATGGATCCATTTCTATTTCTACATGCTCTCACACTAGCATCTTGTTGTTTTCACATTATTGATATGTGGAGCCACCTTGGCATGCTTTGTGAGTAACACCCCTTATTCTAGCTTCTATATGGATTGTTGTGGAATATTTGTTCATGTTGGAATATTTCGAGGATAACATACACATAGTGGAATATACACACCAGCATGTCCCAAAATATTTTTCAAAAATGATCATCTCAATCCACTCCACATGGAACCTTCCTTTTAATTCTTAGCTTGGCCCTTCCTCCATATTATGGGAATGCACATGAATAAATGCCATGATTATTTATTTTGTCTTCACAAGAATTAAACATGGCATTTAATGCTTTTGCATGGGCCATGCAATCATAATCACCATTTCTTTTCTTTTTGGTTTTTCTTTGTTTATGAGTGGAACCTTTCTCTTGTGAGCTCTTTTCTCTTTCTCCCACCATCTCCACCTCATCACCCATGCCATGCAGGATCTTGTAAAATCATCCCCATATCCATCTTTTCCCCCCACACTTGATCAGGACATGATAATGCACCTTTTAATCTCTACACACTACCTCACCCCTCCCATCTCCATATCACCATCAAACCCTACTCCTGCTCCCCCTTCATGCTTGATCTTGCTTGGGGCATGAGTAAACCCTAACCACCATACCTAGTTAAACCCTAACTACAAAACCCTCCCCATGCCGAGCCCCATCTCCCTAGCTGCTCTCTCACCTCTCTCTCGCTGCCAGCAGGTCCCACCTTGCCCCTCTCTAACCCTAACCCGAGCTACCCTCCCTCCTATCCAACCCTAGCCATCTACTCCTAACCTAGCTCCAACCCATCCTTTCCTTTCTCTCTCTCTCCCCGCCATGAGGCCCCAAACCGAGCATGTCCTCACCCCTCTGCTGGCCCCCCTTGCAGCCTCTGCCTGGCCTCCCCACGACGAGCATGTGAGGGTAGAGCAAAAAGGTGGCCGAAGCCACCTTTCCCTTCCTGTCGCCCCCACGGCATCGCCCTCCCTCTTTGCCTCCTTTTATCCTCCCATCCTTCCTCTACAGCGCAAGAAAACCCCCTCTGGCCTCGCGCCGCCGCCACCTCCTCCCCGCCAGTTTTTTTTCCATCGCCGGCGAACCACATCGGCCTACTCCATCTCCCCCCCCCCCCCCCCGCGAAACAGCCGGTGGCGTGACGCTTTTGGTTGTCGGGGAAGCGGCCGGCCTCCACGGCGACGTCCCAGCGAGGAGGAGGCGATCCTCGGCGCTGCTGCACAACGACGACCACCGCAAAACCCTAACTCCTCGGCCTCTGCTTCCTCGCCGCTCCGTCGTCTCCCGCACCGATCCGCCACCGTCAACCTCCCCGCGGTGAGCCCGTGATCCTCCCTGACAACCTCTCGCTATCCGTCGTCGTCAGTCCCCGCCGATCGTTTTACCGAACACTCTCTGTGCGCCGTCGGCCGCTGGCGTCTGTCGTCTCCGTGTCGCGTACCGCTCACCTAGTCGCCGATCTGCTCACTGTCAGCAACCTCCACCTACCGCAGCAGCTTTGCCCTCCGCGCGCACGCCCAGGTCGCGGGTTCGGGTCCCCCGCGCGCCGCGCTCTGCCTGTCGCGCACGGATCTGTCCGCGGTTCAGAGAAAGGAGATCAACAGTGTGCTCTGTGGTCACTTTACAAATAGCCCCCCCTTTTAATTCGCTCTCAACCCGTGCTACATCGGGCCCCACCAGTCAGCCTCTCGGTGAACGTTTTACAAAAAGGCACCCCAGTTTCAGCAGCCCCCAACCCGCCGTCCTCGGCTCGCCCACGTGTCGCCACCCTGGTGGCAGCGCGCGCGAGTGGTCCCGCACCGGGCCGGGCCTGTCTGTCGGTCGCTGCGCGTAAACTCCCCGTGGGTGAGAAAAGCTGGCCCATACCGCGTGCCCCACCGTCAGTGACTTGGGCTAGTTCTGTCTGGGTGTAAAAAGTCCTGACGATTTTCTGTTTAAATAAAATGATTTCCGTAAATGTTTAAATACAAATTCAAATCTATTTTTAAATAACTTTTAAATTATCAATCCAAATAATACTTATGATATATGTTTTTGAATCAGAAAAATGTGAGGAATTCAAATATGTCATTCAAAATGTTGTTTGACCACTTTAAATTTTCGAGATGATTAAAATTACAATAAAATGCCCTTTTCTTAATAAATTAATAACTTTAAATCTATAACTCCAAAATTGACAAATAATATGTCTAAATCGATCAGCGTGACGAGCCTGTTCTATCTATGCATTCCTTGTTCTGAATTGAAGCATGCATCCTGTCATTATTAAAAATCAGAACTGTTTATGACAATAAAACTTGGCTAAATAATTAATAAAATGCTTTATTCTTGTACCACACCTCACCCTTGCCATGCTACTTTAATGCCATGTAATTGTGCATCATTCATCATGGCATGCTTGTTTGCTTGTCGCATTTTAATTCCTATGCTTGTGCACTTTATTTATGTTGACCCTTATTTGTTTGGTTCTTCTTCGAATAGACGCCTAGCAAGAGAATTACCAGGAATCACAGGAGTTCTACCCAGATCCATCTCTCGCTTCAACTGAGCTGCCAGGCAAGCACTACCACATGCTTGCATACATATAATACCTATTGCCTCTATCTTATTCTTGCATCATTGAGTCGCGATTGCATTAAATTGAATCCCAAGTACTGCATAGCCTTTACTTTTAAACCCCACTGAAGCTTGTTCCTCCATCCCATGAGCCATTACTACAGGAGTTGCTTGAGCCATGCGAGTCGTAGAAAAGCATGTGTAGGGTATGTGAGTGTCTGATGGATAACGAGGTACCTAAACAACTTAACCTGAGTAGTAATGGGATAACTAAAGAAAGAGGCACCGGTGAGCAATATCTGCTATTTCGTTTTTCATGCTCACTTGTGTCCTGTAGGACCCCGAGTACTTGATTCCTGTTCCTTGACTATTCGCACTATCCACATCCGGGAGGCCTTATGGACCCCCCTGAGCCAGAGCTTGATTCATTCTTATTTCTTGGGGCCACAAAGTAGTTTGGGGCTTTATTACTATCCTGTACTTATGCCATGTTACTGCTTTATTAAGATTGTGCGAGGAGCACCTGTACTATTTTGGATCGTGGAATGTTTTCGCGGTATCGACAAGCCTAGTCACACTTTCGGGTTCCCAGTCGTTTACAGCCATTGACACAAACCTTGGGTCCGTCTCGGAGCCGGCCAACTTCGTTGCGGGTAGCTTAATGGGGTGGCCCCCTGAAATATTTCTGAATCCTATGATCGCTTTGTCGTGAATGCCTCGTTGGGTTTTGAGTTGGTTTCTTCGAGGTTGATCGAGTGTGTGTTGCTATTTGTGCACCCCTGCAGGGTAAATCTTTCTGAAAGCCGTGACCGCGGTTATGGATGACTTGGAGCACAGTTTCTCGATCATAGACAAATCTAACTAAAGTACCGCTTATAAATTGACTAAGTATCTGACTAGTAAATAGTGCAATACTCATGGAATGGTTAATAAAACTGCCAACGGATGGGGGTTGTTCGTCCGCTTCCTCGTTGGTAAGCGAGGAGGAGGATGGATCTGTTAATTATACTGTTATAACTGTTGTTCTTAATTCACGGACATCCGTCTATCATTGGTTAGGCGGATGGTTAGCGAGTATCTATAGATTTATTAGTTATTATCTTTTGTTGCAATTGTGTCACCCAGGTTGTGTCCCCTTTAGCGACATAAAGACTTGCTGAGTACCCCTAGGGTCTCACACGATAAATTGTTTGATTCAGATGAATAGGTGTACTCGCAAGATGTATACTGGGTGGAAGAGACGGATGATGTTGGCAACGATCACTCGGTGTAGAGATTCTGGGAACGGGGATCCGAGAGATCTGTGGGCGGGATGTGTTTATTTATGTGGCATCTTATGCCGATTTGCTTCTTATCCGTACTCGGATCTTGTTTTCCGCTTCCGCCTGATACTCTGATGTTTGATGTATGAGGAGCTATCCTAAAATATTAACTCTATCTAGGATATTTGAATCTTGCCGTATGGCGTTGCAATATTTCTATTTCTTTTAGATGGAATGGCTCTGAGGACTGTTGTATGTGGCTTGCATACATACTCACTTGTGTATGTAGTTGATCCCTTCGCATGCCGATTACGCCGCTCGTTCTTGTCCCGATGCTCTCAAAGTGGTTAGGACGGCCGAAAGGTCTACCGTGAGTGGCCCCGGGCCCCACCGTACTATTTTAACCACTTTCGCTCATCCAGGCATGTAACTTAGAGCGTAATTCATCGAGGTAGTTACAATTGGTATCAGAGCATCGCGCCCTTCAAGGTCTCAGCCAAAATGGTCGTTGTCAGTCTAGCAAATATTTTGGTAGTTATGTATACTAGGGAAAAACAAACGTGAGAGTAGGATTGCTTCCATTTTTCTTCTTACCCACCCACCCACCCTTTTCTGGTAAGGAAGTGTAACGTTTTCAGTCCTCTTCTAAAATTCAAACTAGGATTCCCGTGTTCGGGGTTCCGTAGTACCATAGGTTGTGTGTGTGTGTGTGTGTGAATTCCTTGTCTATCTGTTGCATCCAAATGTTATCTCTATCTGCCTTTTGGTTATCAACTGTTGGTACATTCCATACCGACGGGCCTTTGTAAACCAACGCGATCTATCTGATTTGTTGTATACCGGTGCGATCTGTCTTACTCTTTGTTATCCGATGTTAGCTTGTTTGGGGTGTTCGTTTTCGTAGTTATTAATCTTTAGGTTCATCTTAAGAAGAAGGTGTTGGGATATGTGTTTTACTGATTCATGTGCGGAGTAATGATTTGAGTGCGGGATGGAGTCGCGACCATACCACTACTTTTATCATTCACTCTTGTATATTGAATTAGTAGAGTTACTAATCTTGATTCGTTAAGTGGTTTTGCGCATATAGTGGTATTTTAATGCCGAAATTTGCGGAAAATTTTTCTTTGTTAGTTTGTGTACCACACTCCTTGTTCAGTCGTGTGCGATATGCTTAATATCTTCTAGGTGCCTTGAACTTTGTGATATTTTAATATCATCTCAGTGAATTGTATCCTTTAATCTTGGTTAATTCCATTTTGGTACTATTTTGGATTATTATTATTCTCCATTATACTACTGACTTGTGTTTTATATCAATCACAGGATGGCACCACCACGCCGTTCTGAGGAGGACATACCACCTGAACTGGGGGCTGCTTTGGCAAGTATTGCAAATGCCTTGGGAACAATGCAGCAGAACCAGCAGCGCTTCGAAGAAAGCGTGAGGAGGAATGAGTTTGTTCCGCTACCTCCACCTCCCAAGCGAGGAGACATCAAGAGTTTTCTCAAGTTCAACCCACGCCAATTTGAGGTGTCTGATCAGCCACTTGATGCGGATGATTGGCTGCGTGAAGTGTCAAGGTTGCTGATGACTGCGGATGTTCCTGGGCAAGAATGGGTCAAATGTGCCACTCACCTTTTGAAGGGAGATGCATCTCTGTGGTGGGAAAATTACCTCAAGGCAGACCTCTCTGGTTTTCAGCCTACTTGGGAGCAATTCACTACGGCTTTCAAAGAGCAATATCTGTCAGAAATTGTCATGGAAAGGATGAAGGAAGTGTTTCTCAACCTCAAGCAGGGCACTGACAATGTCAATACCTGCATCAGAAACTTCATGAACCTTTCTCGGTATGGTGGCGATGAGATCTCTGATGATAAGAAAAAGCAGAAGAGGTTCAGGCAAGGACTCAATGCTTAAATTAAATATGCAATCACTCATGCAAGGCCGACGTCTTTTCTGGAACTCCAACACACAGCTCTGCAGGAAGAAGCAAGTAGGCAAGTGTTTGAGGAGTCAAAGAAACACAGCCGCGATGCAGCAAGCTCTTCAGCTATGACAGCTCCTTCTAAGCATCATGTCTGGGTTCCTAACACCCCACCGTCGCTCCCGGCTCCACCAAGACCGTCAAGCTACACGGCAAGGCCACCAAACTCCTTCACTGCGGCTCCCAGGGGCTACAACCACAACTACCCTGGAGCGTCTGGCGGAGTCCCTGGCTACATTGCTCCACGTCCACCTGGTGCTTGCTATACTTGTGGAAACACTGGGCATCAGCACTGGAATTGTCCAATGAACAACAAAGCTCTTCCTCCACCACCTCCAAGACCTGCGGCAAGCTCTTCTATGGTTCGTGCACCTCCACCTCGGGCTCTCAACATCAACACCAAGCCTGGGTCTACAGTTGCTCGTGCCAACTGTGTCAACGTCGCTCAAGCAGAGCATGCACCTGGAGTTGTGATGGGTATGCTTCCTGTTAACTCAGTTCCTGCACGAGTTTTGTTTGATTCTGGTGCATCGCATTCTTTTGTGTCTCACAAATTTGCAAATGAGCATGAGCTTGTTATAGACTAGCTGGATAAAAAGTTAATGGTTCTTTCTCCCGGGGAGAGATTGTTATCTACCAAGATCAGCCATGGCAATCAAATTGAGATTGGTGGCTCTTCGTTTCCGGCTTCCTTAATTATTCTGGGCAATTCTGATATTGATGTTATCTTGGGCATGGATTGGTTAACAGCAAATGCAGCTGTGATTGATTGTGCTGAACGTTCGGTTTCTCTGAAAATTCCTGAAGGCCATATAGTCTATTCTCCAAGTCTGACTCCTGCAATTCAGCTTTACTCTTTGGCGGCTCTGAATGATGATGCTATGGAAGGTATTCAGAGTGTTTCGGTAGTCTGTGAGTTCCCAGATGTTTTTCCTGAACAGATGCCAGGTATGCCTCCGGATCGTGAGGTCGAGTTCGTGATTGAACTTGAACCTGGTACCGCTCCTATCTCCAAGCGGCCTTATAAAATGGATCCTGCTGAGTTGGCTGAACTCAAACGTCAGCGGGATGAACAAGAGAAGTTGGGTTTCATTCAGCACAGTACTTCTTCTTGGGGTAGCCTAACCATCTTTGTGAAGAAGCGAGACAAGACTGATAGTCTTTGTGTTGACTATCGGGCACTCAATGCTAAAACCATCAAGAATAAATATCCCCTTCCACGGATTAATGATCTCTTCGATCAGCTAGCTAGAGCTGTGGTATTCTCTAAGCTTGATTTGAGAAGTGGTTATCATCAAATCAAAATCCGCAAGGAAGATGTTCCTAAAACAGCTTTCACCACCTGCTATGGCCTGTATGAGTACACGGTCATGTCTTTCGGTCTCACCAATGCACCTGCCACCTTCTCGAGGCTTATGAACTCGGTTTTCATGGAGTATCTTGATAAGTTCGTTGTGGTCTATCTGGATGACATTCTAGTCTATTCTAAGTCAAAAGAAGAACATGAAGAACACCTTCGGTGTGTCCTAAACAAGCTTCGTGAGAACCGCCTGTATGCAAAGTTCTCCAAGTGTGAGTTCTGGCTGCCTCAAGTCACCTATCTTGGTCACGTCATCTTTGCCAAGGGCATTTCCGTCAACCCAGAAACTATTAAGACAATCGTTGATTGGCTTCCACCCATAAATTTCAAAGAAGTCCGGAGTTTTCTTGGTTTGGCCAGTTACTGCCGACGCTTCGTTCAAAACTTCTCGAAGATTGCGAAGCCTCTTACCGATCTCCTCAAGAAAGGCAAGAAATACCTTTGGACTACTACATGTCAAGCAAGCTTTGAAACACTCAAAGAGAAGCTCACTTCCACACCAGTCTTGGTTCCTCCAGATACATCAAAGCCTTTCCAGATATTCTGTGACGCCTCATTGCAAGGATTGGGTGCAGTCCTTATGCAAGAAAAACAAGTTGTTGCTTATGCCTCTCGGCAATTGAAGACGCATGAGATCAACTATCCTACACATGACCTCGAACTCGCAGCAGTTGTCTTTGCTTTGAAAGTATGGAGGCATTACTTGCTTGGCAACCGTTGTGAGATCTTTTCTGATCACAAGAGTCTGAAGTATATCTTCACACAGCCTGATCTCAACCTTCGTCAGAGGAGGTGGATTGAAGCAATCAATGATTTCAATTTGACCATCAACTACACTTCAGGCAAAGCTAATGTCATGGCCGATGCTCTCAGCCGAAAAGCTTATGTCAACAACCTCATGGTGGAAGAACAACAGCCTCTCTTGTGCGAGGAATTCCGCAAGCTCAACCTTGAAATTGTGGATCAAGGGTATTTTCTGAACCTTCTAGCAACACCTCTCTTGGAAGAAAAAGTTCGCTCCATTCAACTTGGTGATCCTTACACTAAAAAGATCATCTCCAACATTCAGCTTCCGAAGTATGAGTCTTTCCACGTTGACGACCAAGGCACTCTTTTCTTTGAACACCGGATGTTTGTTCCGAACTACCCGGGTTTAAGAGAGCAAGTTCTCAAGGAGGCGCATGATTCTGTTCTTTCTATCCACCCTGGCAGCACTAACATGTATATGGACTTGAAAACACAATATTGGTGGCCTGGGTTGAAACGATATTATGCCAAGTATGTCTCGGAGTGTGATGTCTGCCGCAGAGTTAAAGCTGTCCATCAGAAACCTTCCGGTCTTCTACAGCCATTGAAGCCTCCGGAATGGAAATGGGAGAAAGTAGAGATGGACTTCATCACTGGTTTTCCAAAGTCACATAAGGGCAACAATGCAATCTTTGTTGTCATCGACAGGCTTTCTAAAGTAGCTCACTTCTTTCCAGTCAAGGAAACAATTTCTACAATTCAGTTGGCTGAGCTCTATATCAACAGAATTGTCTCTCTGTATGGGGTTCCTCTTGAGATCAGCTCAGACCATGGAAGCATCTTCACTTCCAAGTTCTGGGGAAGTTTCCAAAATGCTTTGGGAACAAAATTGAACTTCAGCACAGCTTACCACCCTCAGTCGCAAGGACAAGTTGAAAGGATCAATCAGATTCTGGAAGATATGCTCCGTGCTTGCGTCATCTCTTTCGGCATGAAGTGGGAAGAATGTCTTCCTTATGCTGAATTCTCTTACAACAACAGCTTCTAGAAAAGACTAAAGATGGCACCATTTGAGGCTCCCTATGGTCGCAAATGCAGAACTCCGATTGGTTGGTCGGGCGCAGGTGAAAGAATATTGTTTGGCCCCGACATTGTAACTCAAGCGGAGGAGAAGGTTCACATCATTCTTGAAAACCTGAAGGTTGCTCAAAGTCGCCAGAAGAGCAACTATGACAGAAAGCACACGGACATGGAGTGTGTCCCTGGTGATCTCGTTTACCTTCGTGTCACTCCCATGGGAGGCACGCACCGCTTTGGTATCAAAGGAAAGCTGGCTCCTAGATACATCGGTCCTTTCAAAATTTGTGGAAGAAGAGGAGAAGTTGCTTGTGCTCTTGAGCTCCCTGAAAAACTCAAGGTCCATGACGTGTTCCATATCTCTCAACTCAAGAAGTGCTTCAAGGATCCCGGTAGGACCGTGGACCATGAACTCATCAATCTCCAAGAAGATCTGTCTTATCAAGAACACCCCATGAAAACTCTAGAAGCCGCAGAAAGAAGGACTCGCAACAAGTCCATCAAGTTCTGCAAGGTGCAGTGGTCACACCATTCCGTTGATGAAGCCACTTGGGAACGCGAGGATGAGCTTTGTGCCAAGTATCCTACCCTCTTCGTGTCTTCTTCTTCTTCTTAGAATCTCGGGGCGAGATTCCTGTTTAGTGGGGGAGAGTTGTAGCATCCCAATTGTCTAACAATTGTAATGCTACTTGGTCTAGTAATATAATGGCTACTTTCTACATATAATTGTTGCATCATAATTATATCCTGCTCATGTCATCATGCCACCTTGCATTTGAGCATCATATAAAAACCCTTCTTCATTTGGTTCTTATCTCATATGCATTATTAATTGTATTTGCCTCTTGATATATTGTCATTGTTTCTTGATAAATGCTTGATGCCCAAGTTGAGTTGGGGGCATATCTTTTATTAACTCCACCACCTTTCTTGTCACCACCCCATCATTCCACCATATGAGAGCATTACATTTTATTTGAGTTTATCTCTAGCTCATGTGGGTTGGGATGGATCCATTTCTATTTCTACATGCTCTCACACTAGCATCTTGTTGTTTTCACATTATTGATATGTGGAGCCACCTTGGCATGCTTTGTGAGTAACACCCCTTATTCTAGCTTCTATATGGATTGTTGTGGAATATTTGTTCATGTTGGAATATTTCGAGGATGATATGCACATAGTGGAATATACACACTAGCATGTCTGATGGATAACGAGGTACCTAAACAACTTAACCTGAGTAGTAATGGGATAACTAAAGAAAGAGGCACCGGTAAGCAATATCTGCTATTTCGTTTTTCATGCTCACTTGTGTCCTGTAGGACCCCGAGTACTTGATTCCTGTTCCTTGACTATTCGCACTATCCACATCCGGGAGGCCTTATGGACCCCCCTGAGCCAGAGCTTGATTCATTCTTATTTCTTGGGGCCACAAAGTAGTTTGGGGCTTTATTACTATCCTGTACTTATGCCATGTTACTGCTTTATTAAGATTGTGCGAGGAGCACCTGTACTGTTTTGGATCGTGGAATGTTTTCGCGGTATCGACAAGCCTAGTCACACTTTTGGGTTCCCAGTCGTTTACAGCCATTGACACAAACCTTGGGTCCGTCTCGGAGCCGGCCAACTTCGTTGCGGGTAGCTTAATGGGGTGGCCCCCTGAAATATTTCTGAATCTTGTGATCGCTTTGTCGTGAATGCCTCATTGGGTTTTGAGTTGGTTTTTCCGAGGTTGATCGAGTGTGTGTTGCTATTTGTGCACCCCTGCAGGGTAAATCTTTCTGAAAGCCGTGTCCGTGGTTATGGACGACTTGGAGCATAGTTTCTCGATCATAGACAAATCTAACTAAAGTACCGCTTATAAATTGACTAAGTATCTGACTAGTAAATAGTGCAATACTCATGGAATGGTTAATAAAACTGCCAACGGATGGGGGTTGTTCGTCCGCTTCCTCGTTGGTAAGCGAGGAGGAGGATGGATCTGTTAATTATACTGTTATAACTGTTGTTCTTAATTCACGGACATCCGTCTATCATTGGTTAGGTGGATGGTTAGCGAGTATCTATAGATTTATTAGTTATTATCTTTTGTTGCAATTGTGTCACCCAGGTTGTGTCCCCTTTAGCGACATAAAGACTTGCTGAGTACCCCTAGGGTCTCACACGATAAATTGTTTGATTCAGATGAATAGGTGTACTCGCAAGATGGATACTGGGTGGAAGAGACGGATGATGTTGGCAACGATCACTCGGTGTAGAGATTCCGGGAACGGGGATCCGAGAGATCTGTGGGCGGGATGTGTTTATTTATGTGGCATCTTATGCCGATTTGCTTCTTATCCGTACTCGGATCTTGTTTTCTGCTTCCGCCTGATACTCTGATGTTTGATGTATGAGGAGCTATCCTAAAATATTAACTCTATCTAGGATATTTGAATCTTGCCGTATGGCGTTGCAATATTTCTATTTCTTTTAGATGGAATGGCTCTGAGGACTGTTGTATGTGGCTTGCATACATACTCACTTGTGTATGTAGTTGATCCCTTCGCCTGCCGATTACGCCGCTCGTTCTTGTCCCGATGCTCTGAAAGTGGTTAGGATGGCCGAAAGGTCTACCGTGAGTGGCCCCGGGCCCCACCGTACTATTTTAACCACTTTCGCTCATCCAGGCATGTAACTAAGAGCGTAATTCACCGAGGTAGTTACTGGCGTGAAGCCTATCGGTTGTGTTTGGATCTATAAAGAAATAAGACATGGATGTTTAACATCTATGAAATAGTCGACAATGTTCAAGGAGTTGACTATGACAAGATTTGATCTTTCATAGCGATATTTAGTCTTGACGGATTAATGTAGCAACCACTACATATAATTTGGTATATGGTAATTGAATAAACAAAACAATGTTCTTCTAATAGAACGGTTACCTAGGACGTGTAGATGACACGGTCCAAAGGGTTTTGTTAATTCAAAGGATGCTAAAAGGGCATGCAAACTTCAACAGTTGAAGTAAGCATAGCGGAGTTGGAATCTTCACCATGATGAAACTGTTAAAAGAGTTTAAATTCATCGGAGATGATGAAGATGCGTGCATTTGCAAGAAATTAAGTGGGAGCGCTGAGACATATTTCTAATACATTATGTAGAGGACATATTGTTGATTGGAAATGATGTATCTTGTATTGACACCAGTTAAGAATTTCATTAAAATAAGATTTCAATGAAAGACTTGGGCAAAACCGGAATTTTAGGCATTAATATCTATATGGATAGATTAAGGCGCTAATATGGTTGTGCCAGACATACATATATGAGATATTGAAAGAGTTCAATATGGAAACGACAAGAAAGGTTCTTGCTGCATGGAAAGGATTGTATCAAAATTCAAGTGTTTCAACACTTGGTGAGTAAAATCACATGAATATTTTGATCGATTATACCATGATATGTATATATCCAGAATGTCCTATGCTCTAAATGTTAAGAGCACATACCAGAATGATTCATGAGATGATCATTGGACGATAGTAAAGATATTCTTATGAGCTTTGGAAGAACTAAGAATATATAGTGTATAAGTGACAAATAGTTAAAGGTAGTTCATTGTAAAGTGTTACATTGATACTAGTTTTGTCACAAGATACAAATTAAATTTATCTCAATTTAGACTATGGGTGGCACAATATAATGGAAAGGATGTTCCATGATGGATTTGGATGAGTTCCAAAGTTCAGACATTGTGACGGATACTACAACAAAAGGCTAAGTATATGACTACTATAGTAGCAGCATAGGAGGGCATTTGTGTTAAGTAGTTCGTTATCAAACTAGGTGTGGTTCAAAGTGGGCTAATACTATGAAGATATATTGTGTGACAATAATATCAACATATTTTAACCGGAATGAACTAAAGGTCTCACCAAAGGACCAAATTTATACAATGCCATCTCATTTGAGAATGAGTGATGCGTAGAGACGCAAAGACATGCAAATACACACGGACCTGAAACTGTCAGATCCGAAGATTATGTTAACCACTAGCAATAGCGTATATGCAACACCATAAAGCCATAGGTGTTAAATACGCAAAGTTTTTCAAACTAGATTATTGACTCTAGCGCAAGTGGGAGACTGAAGGGAATATGCCCGAGAGGCAATAACAAAGTGGTTATTATCTTATTCCATGTTTATGATAAATGTTTATTTTGCATGCTATAATTGTATTGATCGGAAATGTCAATACATGTGTGTTTAATAAACAAATAAAAGGTTCCTAGTTATGCCTCTCTTATCGACTAGCTCGTTGATTAACAAGATGGTCAAGGTTTCCTGATCATGGACATTGGATGTTGTTAATAACGAGGTCACAACATTGGTGGAATGATGTGATGAACATTCATCCGAAGTATAGCATTATGATCAAAGTCATTATGTTTATATTGATATAACATCATACGAAGTAATCTTTATCCTTAGACCATGAGATCATGTTAATTGCTAACACCGGAAGAGTATCTTGATAACATCAAACGTCACACCGTAACAGGGTGACTATAAAGATGGGTTCAGTGCTACGAAGGTGTTATGTTGAGGCTCATGGATCAAGAGTGGAATTTGTCAATCCCGATGACGGATAGATATACTCTGGGCCCTCTCGGTAATATCACATTGAAATAGCTTGCAAGCAAGTGTGTGATCACTAGAATGTTATATCACGGGAAGGAGAAAAGAGTGCATGTCGGTAACGAGATCAAACTAGGTATGGAGATACTGATGATTGAATCTTGGACATGTAATATATCGCGAGCCAAAGGGATTTAGTTACTAGCGTTAAAGGTTCCCACGATCACAAAAGTCATCGTTGAATGTGTAAGAGTTAGTACGGATCTCCAGGTCCCGCTGCTGATTATTGATCGGAGAGGGGTCTCGATCATGTCTGCATTATGCGCGAACCATAGGGTGACACACTTAAGAGTTACCGGACACCATTTTGGAGCACATATGTTTCAGACGAAAGAATTGTAAAGCGCGGGAATTGTTTCGGGTGAAATTGCAGAAAGTGGTTCTACATGTGATATTGAAATATTGCAAGGGGTTTTATGTGAATGTTTGTTAATTAAATTAATTAACAAAATTCTGAATAACATTAATAAAAGAGTTTTATTAAATGAGAGAGCATTAAATTTGGACAAATTTAATGCATTTAAAGTGGAGACTTTAAAAGGGAATGTGAAGAGGCATTTTAATGTGGAGGGGTTACCACCACATGAATGGAGGAGGTGAAGAGACACCTCCTCCATGCGCTTGCCATGAAGGAGGGGCACCCCCTCCTCCTATAAAAGTCCCCTCTCTTCCTCCTTCATCCTCACACCTCCTTGTGAAGGATCTCTCTCCCCCTCTAGAATTATTCCCCCATGGTCTCGGATTAGCGAGATACATGTTCCCGGTGGCATTCCGTCTGGAAGGAGTTGCTGCTTCCGCTGGATCGCTAGAGCAAGGAGGTGGAGGTTGTCCGGTGGCTTGAACGTGTGTGCGAGTACGGATGCGCTGCTGAGTTGCGGCGCTCGGACTTCCTCACGATCTTGAGATCAGCAAGTGTACGACTACATCAACCACGAGTTCCTACTCGTTAACAAAACTTGTTGTCTTCGAGGGTAAGTTCTCGTTGGATGTATGTCCACCCGTTGCTTTGTACCTAGTAGATAGATATTGGCGTGTAGTTCACATCATAGGAATATTTTTGTTTTCTATGCTGCAGACCCAACAGAGCGGGGGTGCCAAATAGAGTCGACAAGGCTAATATCTCCCGTAGGGCTCCACTCATCAACTACCCAGCCACTTGCCCAACCCACCTTGCTTCACCTGTCACTCGTGTTCTCCCCACCTCCATCGATCTGCCACAGCTGCCACCCCGTTTCCACACTGATACAAAGGCCTTGCCTCCGCATCGACTTTCTGAACACCTCCCCACTTCCACTGACCAACTTCACTATTGTTTGGTGACCGTCGATAGTTGCGAGACCACCTTGCACACAGGGTGTTCAATGATTTTCCTAGGTTACAGATTAAGACGATGATATAATGGTCACCACTCTAATGGAGGAGGCCGTTGTTGCTACCAATGAAGGTGATCACTGGAGGGCTCTCTTATATCCTGAGTTTACAAACCCATGATGCACAACCGCGACGTGGAGGATCGAAGCCAAGATGCCAGAAGATCAAGCTGGGGGGAGGCTGGAGGGCTATTGCACATCGTACGCCGACTACTTCACCGATGATCCAACACATGGCCATGTGGCATTTCAGCTATGTCTCAGGATGAACATGAATTGTTCATGAAGCTAGTGGTTGGCGTGAGGGAGTTCGAGGACTACTTCGTGTGCAAGAAAGACTACACTAGAGTGCTAGGTTTTTAATCAATTCAAAAACACATTGTTGCTTCAAGGATGCTTGCATACAAATCTTCTATTGATACACATGACAACTACCTATGCATACTTGTGTCATAATCATTGAGTGCATGTATTCGCGATATACTTTCCAGGTATACCCACTGTGACTCGCTGACCAGGGTGGCCCACTTCGTGTTAGAGCTTTGCTTCACGGGTGGTCCAGTCAGGAAGAGAAGATAGAGGTCCATCCGGCTACGGGAAGGCCTAGAAGACTTACCAACTTAGGCCTGTTTAGTTACTTGTAGACCAAGATGTATTTTATAACCGACTTTTAGTCATAGCCGGATAGGTCTCTCCTGTAACCCTAGGACGGATATCTATAAAAGCCGTCCTAGGGACCAGCCTTTAGGGAACCCATAATTTACAACCTCAACTCACACAAGTGAACCTCTCTTGTAATATGTACTTCTAGTTGTGCCGTATTAATGGATTGCTAGCAGGAGTAGGATCCGTCCAAATCCGACGGATTCGAACCTAGGTAAAGCTTGTGTGCTCACTGTCCCGGAATACCGTCGCCACATACCCTCGTTCTCCATACGCCTCGAGGACCCCCTCTTGGCATACATGTCTTCAATCCGATGACAACATTCATGCACATGCTTTGTAGGGCTGGAGTGACAGGTTTGGACCAACCTACTTGAGATCATCCAATGAAGAAGACACAACTCGGATCCTGGCACAAAACTCAACAAGAGGATTTTTCAGGGATGCTTGGAAGTATCGATTATATGTATTAAACATGGAAGAACTATCCATTTGCTTCACGAGGAATGTACAAAGGTCATAGAGGATCGTGCAATATGGTAGATCAAGATTTTTTGATTTGATTACTAGGTGTAGGCCGAGATTGCCACTTTCCTCATATGTGTTAGGAAATCGAGGATGTAAATATTTAAGGCCAACCACAAGACGCCTAGTTTCATGTTTAATTATCTTGTTGATCTTGTCTTGATGAACTTGTTGAATTTTTATTTATTTGAATTAGCTTGTTGAGTATTCTTACTTTTACTAGAAAACTATATTTATATGTGCTCAATACATGGTTTTATTTTGTGAATAAAAAAAGTTTGGGGCATCGTATTAGGGTACAACTCGGAAAGGCACCCAAAACCATATGGCTTGCACCGCGGCAATGCCCCAAACAGTGCAAAAACAGCTGCCGCGGGATGTCGTAACGAGAAACTATTGAAGATGTGTAACACCCCTAGTTATACTAATTATATTTAGGGTTTGTTTGTGCATCATGAGCATATCATGCATATCATGGTTTGATAAATCTTGCATTAAGAGAAAGAAGAAAACCCTAAAACCCTAGTTTCCTCCCTCTCTCAAAGCAATTCAAAATAGTTTGAATTTTGAAAAGTACAAAAATGTGTGGAGCCCAAATTGACTAAAAGGGTCCCTGTAATTTTTTATATACTTTTATACACCCTCTGGTATTTTGGTAGTATTTGAGAAAGATCTAAATTTGAAAAATACAAATGGAAAAGGAGAAACGGAATTAGAAAAAGGTTTTGCTAAAAAAATGAATCTAGGCCACAGCCCGGCCATCTCTCTCTCCCCTGCAACTTTTCCTTCAGCCCAGCTTCCGGCCCATCTTGGCCCGTAACCGTTCGACCGTCTTTTCCTTTTCTTCCTCCTCTGGACAGAAGGACAGAGAGAAGCTCCTATGTGTCCCACCGCCGGCCATCGATCCTCCTCGTGCCGAGATGCCCGCCATCGCCGTTCGACACAGGGATAAGAATGGCTGCTTCTTCCTCTCTATCCCCATCCCCATTTACCCCTGTTTCGCCCCCTCTGCCGTTATCCCTCTCTCGCTGAAATCCTAGCCGCTCGGGCACCGTCTAGCCCAGCCGTTCCCGACCGCCCCGAGCTCTATGGAGTAGCATAGGATAAGCGTCGTGTCGCCTTCATCGTCCTCATCAAGCCACGCAAGCCATGAAGCCCACAGTCACCCGCAATCAAAGTTGTCGTCCTGGCCTCCGACGAGCTCCGTCGTGACATAGCCGTCGCCATCGACCTCCTCCGCTCGAACTGACCCACCCACGAGAACCACGGTGAGCCACTGATCACGCTAGAACCCTCCCTTGCTTCTCTCGCTTCCTATTTGGGCCTCCCGCCGTACGCCACCGAGCTCTGCTATCAGATGTCGTCGTGCACGTCGCTCCGTCGACCAAAAGTTGGCGGCGCTGCCCTTGTTCGACTCAGCGCGTAATTCCACGTCTAGCGCGCGCCTCCTCGTTGCCCTGCACGTCCCCAATCACCGGATTTGACCACCACCAGCGAGCTCCCCCATTACTGATGTCATGCTGACATCAGCATAAGGCAATAATACCTTTTTATTTTATTAAATGTTTTCTGTTTTTATTTTATGGAATATTATTAATCCCTATGAGCCCTACCTGTAAGATATTTAATCTTTTTCATAAATATTTTCTGAAATGATTAAATATATGACATGTGGGTCTAGGTTGGAAAAATATTTTCAATATTCCAAAAATGTTTAATTTTTTTAAAATATTTAAAATGGATTAAAATTGGGAAAAATCATAACTAATTCATTTCAAGTCACAAAAATACAAATAATATATCAAAATGTTCAGAAAAATGAGATCTACACAATAGACTCATACTCATGCATTTTTAAGCAACTTACATGACAAGTTGATTGTCGTTTCTCTTTCCGGTGTTTCTGCTTCTTCTTGGTAAACCTCGGAGTTGATGTGAGAACGATATCGAGTCCAAGATTGAAGACCAAGATCAACACCATCGAAGGTTATCGACGAACAAGTCCATCTGATGAACCCTGAAGATCTATAGTTCGGTATCAACAGGCAAAGGCAAGCATAGCCCCACACATGATAAAATCCTATCTTCCAAAGTATTTCATTCTTGCCATGTGCATACGATTCCAAAGTCTTTTATCGATAGATAGAGTAATCCTATCTGATGCATTTTACCTTTGTAGCCTATACTCCCTGATCCACTGCTCCTAGCATAACTAGGGTTTGGCGTATGAGCTTTGCTAGAGATTTTATATATGTTGTGCTTAGCCAAGCTTAGCTGTCACCGCTGGTCCATCCGGTTGATGAATCAGAGATGCGAATGAACCTAGTATGACAGGATGACGTGGTATGATCAGAGATGAAAGTTAAACATGCTAAGGCTTGTATGGGAGGCCACGGTGGGTTGTGGTTTTTGCAGTCCCATACTTGCCACCACTAGGACCTGAGTTCTTGCATCTTGAACCAAGACGAGCGTATAGCCACACGGGGGCCTGGAAACCCCCTCGACCAACTAACTTGTCTAGTAGATTCCATGAGTCACATAGTTCGGGCGTTCTATTCGACATATGCATTCTGGTTGTTCTCGAAGGAGGTGGAGGAGGTGCATTCATACAGGTAGGTAAGCATGGCAGGGAATGGGAGAGGTACGGCCTCCATAATCTCAAACCCTGTTCACATATCTAGGGACCGACTTCGGGACTTGACCCGTTACGGCGGCATCTCCTTAGGGCGTGACTCATGGTCTCAGCGAAAGCAAGGTAAAGGTCGTGTCCGATCACCCTCTGCCGGCCTTCCAAGGAAGAGGGCTAATCTTAAGTGGCATTAAGAGTCGGTTGGTACGTGTGGGTAAAGTTGTGCACCCCTGCAGGGTTATTAATCTTTTCGAAAAGTCGTGTCCATGGTTATGGACGACTTAGGAACGAACATGATGATCATAGAGAACTATAACTTAATCGTAAAACTTGGCAAGTTAAGTAATGCGTGCTTAAGGATGCTTCCTCAGGGATCGAGGGGGTGGTCCTAGTTGGTAGGTTGAGCTGACAAGATTTGGTGGATATTAAAAGAAGATCAAAGCTAGTGATATAGTTTTCTTATCCCCTCTTAAAAGGTTCTCTTAGTCGAGCTTCTCCTCTCTCTTTTACAAAAAAAGTTAGCTTTATGCAAAGTAACCCCACCTGCCATAAGTCTTGTGGAGTACACCCTGTACTCAGCCTTGCTTTGGTGATACTTTTGCAGCAGGTAAGTGTTATCATAGAAGATGAGTACATTACGGCAACGACATCGATGAGTAGTTTGGGGTTCCCAGTCGGCATCCTGGAATCTATGGATTGGGACGTCATCGTTATGCTTCAGGCCTCTTAGGCCATCTGTTAAGTTTGCTATATTTAATAGCATAATTTGCCTTCCGTTGTTTGATGTTTGTGGTCAGTGACCTCTGCTTGTAATATTTTCGTTCTTCGCTCAGTTATGAGCTTGCTGTAATAACTTTTGTGTCGTAGGGTCACTGTAATGTTACCGATTCTTTCTCTGTACGCTTCTGAGATTTAGGTTAGGCTTATATCAGATGAAAGTCTAGGATTTGTCTAGCCTTAATCCCGAGGGTGCCACAGGTTTTGGTATCAGAGCAGTACCGGCTGTAGGAAAACCTTTCTACTAGTCGATGTTGAGTCTAGTGCTTGTGAAAACTATTTGAAAGTTGAAAATTATTTGTGAAAACTCTGGTATGCTTCTTTTTCTCCTTATCTAGTTTTCTTCTAACTCTGGGTCATCTTATCTTACTTTAACTTTGAAAAGTTTTGCTATCTCGTCTCACCTTTCAAAGCTTAGGTGCCTTTTTGGCATGTCGTTTCTCAACCAGATGACCTAGTGTTGTGTTTTCTAGAGTCAGTTGTGTGTGTGTTCCTTGTTTCCCTTTGCTCGTCTTCAGCTGAGAGATTCCTTTCCATCATGATATCTCTATCTTATGGGCCCAGAACTTTATGTTGATGGTTCCACAACGTTTTGTTCTAGGTCTCGAGGTTTCCTTTCGCCTTGTGTGCCTCCTTTTTGTTTATTTGGGTGCTTCAGAAGTCGTTTCTTCTCTTGGAAGGTACCTCGTGATTACCATCTTGTAGTACCGTCTATGCTACTAAGATAGTAGTTACTCTTTTCTTGGGTTTTAGCCCTTGGACTTGAACCAAAGATCCCGGATTGTGCTGGATTCTGGTGTTGAGAATCTTGTACATGAAGCTGACCTTTAACCCAAGATCCATTTTGTTGATCCCTGTTGTTAATGTTCAAACATTACCTCAGGATGGCTAGTACCTTCTAGTACATCCTTCATGCTTGTGATTATTGTTGTGATTAAATTATGACAAACAAAGGACTTCCCCTACCACTGACTATGGAAGATGTTCTTGAATGGAACCAAATAGATCATGACAAAAGAGCTCCTCGTGAGTATCACTTCTATAATCGTGACTCTGCCACACCTTCCCTCTTTTGCATCGGTCTTCGGAAGATTGTTGACTTATGCATCCACATCTCGGGATTACATCCTGAGCATGTTCATTTTCCCTTGTTGTTTTCTAGCCTTTGTCTATCAATTGGTAGCCAAGTAGTAAAAGTGTATCGACGTCTTTCGATGTAAGATACTCTTGTGGTCTATCTAGACAAACCATTTCAGGATGTCTAGGATAAACAAACTCCAGTACCTCGTCATTTCTAGGACCAGGTCAAAGTGTTGTAATCCGCATATCAAGAGGCATTGATTAGCTTTTGTTTTGTTCCACCTTAAAGTATCACACTCCTTTATACTAAGAGGTCGTGTTGAGTTTCATGATTCCCTTAATGAAGTGATGCTCTTACACATATTTACCCACCTTTCCTCCGAGCTTTCGCGCTCGAGAATGATGTGTGTGCGTAATAATGTGGCCATCTGAGATTCTTAGCAATCATTATTGCTTTAGACCTCCACAAGGACATTTGTGTCATTCTTAGCGTGATGGTTAACCTATCACTAAGCAAAGGATGACTATGCCGTCAAGTCCGTTATTCTGGTGCACTCTCCTCGGTCGAAGAGTTAGGCTCGTGCTGAAACTCTGAGACTATGTCTACTTACCTTACCAAGCAAGGTTTCTCTTGAACTATGTGACATATCGGTGGTTCGTAATATTCTATATGTCTACTAGAACTATTGCCATGTTGCCACGTGACCGTGTTTGTCACGTTCTTGAGCAAGCCAGTTCTCTGAACTGCTCCCTTCTCCAAGGATCTGTACTGGATACCCTGAACTAGTTGGTTGAGTTTAAACAACAACTTGGAGAGTTATAAGACAAAAGCTCCATTTGACTTTGTTCCTTCTAATGGGATGTTTAGTTTTGTTCGTGTTGAAGAAAGATAGTGTTTCCTTCATGGAAATGGTATCGTCCCCACCTTTGATTTGATACGGGCTATCGTCAAATCAAACTCGGTCCCAAGGACTATCCTGATGGTGTATCTATTTGTGATGTTTCACCTGGGTACATCTTCATGTTCTTTGGTCTGACCAATATCTATGTCATGTTCGTATAGTATATGAGTCCGTCTTCTTGGAGTGTTTTGATAAGTTTGTCGTTGAGCCCATCGATGATATCCTTATCTTCCCCATGCTAGATTGGATTCATGTGGAACAATTGACATTAATGTTGGAAACTTTTGAGAACTGTCTTCGTGTTATCTCGATGTATGTGTTCTGGATGTTAGAAGTAACCTTCTTTGATTCACGTGCAAAAGTTGAAAGTTGTCGTAGTGGATTCGAGAAGAGTTATCTTTGTTCCTCAGGAATTGTTTCAAGTCACTCAAGCATGTGCGAAGTATTCTAGATATGGTAGGTTGATCCCCACTGATCTCGAGAATATTCTTTAAGCACTCTAAGCCACTAACTGATTTGTCATGGAAGAGAAGAAGTTCTAAAAACTTCAATATTCTCCTAAATGTTTTCCCAACAATAAGGATGCATATGTGTTTCATTGCAATCAAATCATGTAGGGCCAATTATCTTTTGATAACTTGCTAATACATGGGTTTCGCAACCTAGATCATTCTTTTGGAGCTTTACAATGTAGTCCATGTCTTGAGAATCTAGTGACTTCACCTTTGTGGTAAACGTTGCAAACTTTCTATTCAGAGATGCTGAGCCTGAAGTATCTCTTAACTTAACCAAAGTTGAATCTCAAGTAGCAATGATGGTTAATGTTGGGGATATACTTTCTAGGTATCCTCACAGTTCCTCACTGACCAGGGTGGCCCACTTCAGGTTAGAGCTATGCTTCACGGGCGGCCCGGTCAGGGAGAAAGACGGAGTCCAACCTGGCTACAGGAAGGCCCAGAAGACTTACCGACTTAGGCCCATAATGTTACTTGTAGTTCAAGATGTACTATGTAACCGACTCTTAGTCGTAGCCGGATAGATCTCTCCTATAAACCCTAGGCCGGATATCTATATAAGCCGTCCTAGGGAGAGCCTTTAGGGCAACACTCTAAACACCTCAATAGTCTACAATCTCAACTCGCACAGGAGAAACCCTTGTAACCCATATTCCGGCTCTGCCGTATTACTAGATTGCTAGCAGGAGTAGGATCCGTCCAAAGCCGGCGGATTCGAACCTGGGTAAACTTGTGTGCTCACCGTCCTGGAACATCGTACGTATCACACCCCTCTCTTCCGCACGCCTCGAGGACCCCTTCATGGCGTACTTCTCCTCAATCCGACTATAGTTGGTGCCCAATGTGGGGCAAGTGAGCTTTGGATCTGCATTCCGAGCGGAATCTGCAAGAATCGGAATCGGCGAGACTATCATCGTCGGTCGCATCCTCTACGCCAGCGACGTCCCTCTCATCGTTCTCGACGAGACCTGGATTCCGGCTAGGGAGGCTGTGACTGCCTACACAATCATGTCCTTTGGCGAGATCGATGTTTACATCAGTTTCGCTGAACCTGCCCAACCTACCCTATCGGTGATGATAGAGGCAGAAGAATCTTCTGGGTCCCCTTTGTCCGTGGAGGCGGCAGAGTTCTGGATCTCAGAAAACCCTAATCCCACCCAGCCTGCACCAGTTGCGGAGATAGTGGAGAAATCCGAGCCTGAAAATGACCTAGCGGTTCAAGTCGAATCTGGAGTGGATCTCCCTCGAGAGGCCGGATCCCAGATCGACCCACCCGTGGAAGTCGAAATTCAGGAGGAGCATAACAACGACACTGATTCCGGCTCCGATGACGCCGGGACAGACAGGCCTTTCCTAAGGTATACACTCAGACGCATGATACTGCAAGGCGAAAGCACGGACGCAATCCTCGAGACCATTAAGAGTTTCGACATGGCTGATCGCGAAGGCCGCAGGTACCTCAGGAAGCACGCGTCGCACTTCGTCAGATACGTGGGATCCGGATCCGGCTCTGCCGATGCTGGAGAAAACACCGACTCTGTGCTAGAGGCAATTGGAATAAACGCCGACGTACCCGCATCCTCGGATGAATCTATGACGTCAGCAGATTTCCAAAAGTTCTCCGTAGAATATGAAGAGGAGTACAACTCCAAAGCTGCAGAGGAAGGAGAAGCCATGGATGAAGGATCCGGGGAACACTCTCCCAAAGCGCAGGATGACATGGACGTCGGAGATAATCCAGAGGTCCAGATGTCCGAAAGTACCGATCAGAGCTTGACTCCGGGTAATAGACCCAAAGCCATCTTTGCTACTGGCGCTACCAAGAAGGCAAAGAAGAGGAACAAGAAGAACAAGACCCCGGCAAAAGATCCTCGGACATAGGAGGTGATTGCCGAGGAATACGAGGAAGACTCGGATGGAGAACTTGTCCCAGAAGAGCTGAAAAAAGAAGAATCGGTGGATGGACACGTGATTACCGAAGGTGTGCGTAAACTCATCGATGTTGCATTAACCACACCTATCCCTACAGCCGCAGAACATACTGTTGAAGAGCTAGACAAAAGGGCCCAAGCCCTAGAAGCGTGTCATCAACAACTCCTCGATGTAGCCAAAAACATCGAGGTGGAGAAGAAACGCATGGCAACTAAGGACTACATGTCTCGGTTGCATCAAAAGACACGGAAGCGTCACACGATGACCAATTCCCACATGTCTGTGCCGTCCTTTTTGGAGATGAGATGGGGAAGCCACAGAAAGATAGCGAAGGAGATTGGGTATACCCAACCCCAGTACAGGATACCGTGGCGGCCCGAGAAATTCTATCGGCTAATCCAGGACCGGAGGAGATCCGTTTGGGTATCAAACTACTCAACAAGGGCCTGGAGCAGCAAAAGGTCGCCCTGTCCAGAAGTCAAAAACTGGTCTCGGATTCCGACCAATGTCGCACAGATCCGGCATGGGCTGACGTAAGACGCCATTACGTCCGGGAGCAGTATCATCGCCCCGAACGCCGAGAAGACAATTATTCAAGAATCGGATCGTCAGGACAGCATTACAGAACTACGCGTAACTGGAGCAACGTCGCTCCAGCGGCCGAGAAAGATGCCATTGCTGCACTAAATCCGAGGAACCCTCCCCGACGAGAGTCTAACGATCGAAGGGAGAAGATAAAGAGAAACGTCGGGAGGAGGATCATCAAAAAATGCCACCTCCTAAACATGCAAGCCGTCTGGCTGAGCCTCACCGTGGTGAGATAGACGGACAAAGGAACGACGGAAACCATGATGGGACAAGCCGGCAGAGGGCTCGTCATAGTCAAGATCCTCCCCGGAACCGGAATAATGACACTCCGGACGGAGGCCAGCGATCAGCCGGAAACAATTCAGCTGCCCCACCCTCTTCACCAAGCAGTCATCACAACGGCTCCCAAGGAGGGAAAGGAGGACGACGTCGCGGAGGAGGTGGTGGCAGAAGCCGAAGTCCGGCTCCAAGGCACCGCAGTCACAGCCGGCATTCGGGACGATCTCTATCCCCGAACGATGCAAGGCACAGGATCAATTCCAACATAGAGGTGCAGCGCTATGAAAACGATGATATCTACGTGGGCCCGAAGTGCTTCGGACCACGCATCAGAGCTACAAGATTCCCGGAAGGATTTGCTATCTCAAGGCATATCCAAGCCTACGACAGCATTGCTCGGCCAGATACTTGGCTACAGGATTTTTTCCAAGCTTGCTGCATCGCCAAAGGCGGAAACAGCCTGGTCGCAACCCGATATCTCCCACTTATGTTGCATCATGGCTCAATGAACTTCCGGAGAACACCATCCATAACTGGTATGTCATGCAAAGTGCGTTCTTTCGGAATTTCGAAGGCACATATCGAAGGCCGTGTTCGGTCGAGACCTACAACGTTGCACCCAGAAAGTCGGAGAAACTTGCCGGGATTACCTCAGATGATGGATCGACACCAAGAACTCCTGTGAAGGAGTAAGCGATCAAACCGCAATTGAAGCTTTCATCGCAGGGCTCCCAATTGGTCTACTACGTCACCGCTTGAAGTGTGACAAGGTCACTGATTTGGGAGAGATGATAGAAACAACGAGCAAGTATGCAGATGTTGACAACGATGCACAGGGATTACTCAATGTTCTAGTTGTGCCTCAGTCGGCAAGACAACCAAAGCAACAAGCTCATAAGCGCAAAAATACCTCGGAAGAAAAACCCAACGCGGAAACAGCGGTGGTTACTACTCTTTTCGGGTCTAGAGGACGAGGAGGACGTGGCGGAGGCCGCCGGCGTGGCCGTGGGACTTCAAGGGTCCAAGGTAGAGGAGAACAGCAACCAGGCAAAACCTACTCTTGGGCCGACATTGCCAATAACCCATGTGTGCATCACCTAGACGCCAATGGGGGCTCGTCCCACACCAACGCTGAATGTCGTTTCAATGACGACATCAAAAGAGATGATACCGCAGGCTACAAGGCTAAGCGGAAGAAGGGAAAGAAAAATCCCGAAAAGGACAAAGAGACCAAGGAAGATTCCGACATGGAGGAGGCTGATGCTTCAAATCCCAAGCCGGAAGGGAAGAAGACTTTTCCCACCAAGAAGGACATGTACGTCACTTTCCTCGGATCTCAACCAGCGAAGGTCAAGAAAGCAGTTCTCCACGAGCTCAATGCAACAGTTCCGGCTGTCCCTCAATATCTGGACTGGTCGGAAGTGGCAATCACATTTGACCGCGCTGATCATCCGCCTAAGTTGCACAGGCGAGGAAAATACGCCTTAATCGTCAACTCACTTATCGATGGTTATGGTTTCTCCAAGACCCTCATGGACGGTGGTAGCAACATCAATATTCTCTATGTCGAAACGCTACGCCGGATGAAGATCTCGGAAACCTAGCTCAACCATAGCTCTGTGATCTTTCACGGAGTTGTCCCAGGAAGACAAACTAATTCCCTGGGAGAGATTACTTTGGATGTCACCTTTAGAACTCCAAAGAATTATCGGACGGAGGCACTTTCCTTCAAAGTGGTCCCGTTCAAGAGCGCATACCACGCTATATTCGGACGTCCGGCTCGTCCGTGTTACATTTACAATATGATGAAAATTCCAGGTCCCAACGGCGTGATCACCATCAGGGGAGACCAGAAGAAAGCGCGAGAGTGCGAGGATGGAAATGCCGCCTTTGCCGAAGCCGTGCTGCACGCCCAGGAGTACCAGGAGATCAACAAGAGCATAGATCCGTCCAAGATGCCTGCAACGAAGAAGGAGGTGACAAAGCCAAATCTGGAGTTCAAGGCATCAGAAGAGACGAAGAAAGCACCGTTGAAGGATGATGACCCCTCCAAGGTGACCAGATAGGCGTAGGCCTAGGTAGTGCATAGGAAAGCGCGCTCATCAAGTTCCTCCAAGCAAATCAAGATATCTTCGCATGGCAGCCATCTGACATGACCAGAGTACCTAGGGAACTTGCCGAGCACTCTCTAAATGTAAACCCGAATGCTAAACCCATCAAACAGTCCTTACGATGGTTTAGCGACGAAAAGCGTAAGGCAATAGATAAGGAACTAGCACGGCTCGAGTTAGCCGAATTCATAGAAGAGGTCATCCACACTGAGTGGTCGGCCAATCCTGTAATGGTCCCTAAAAAGGACACCACTGATTTAAGGATGTGTGTTGATTATACTGCCTTGAACAAGGCTTGTCCCAAAGATTCATTCGCTCTACCTAGAATTGATCAAGTCATCGATTCTACGGCAGGCTCGGAACTCCTCTATTTTCTCGACGCATATTCCGGCTATCACCAAATCCGGATAAAGGAATCTGACAAAGTCAAAACTTCATTCATAACCCCTTTCGGAACCTTTTGTTTTGTTACAATGCCCTTTGGGCTGAAGAACGCATGAGCTACGTACCAGCGCACGATGCAGCGTTGCCTTTACGACTAACTCAGACGCAATGTACATGCATACGTGGATGATATCGCGGTGATGTCCAAAAAGAAGGACACACTAATTTCTGACTTGGAGGAGACGTTCACCAATCTACGAAAATACAACATCATGCTTAACCCAAAGAAATGCTTCTTTGGAATACCAGCCGGAAAATTGTTAGGTTTTATCGTGTCTCAAAGAGGCATAGAGGTGAACCGAGACAAAATCAAGGCTATACTCAGTATTTCCAGGCCAACTCGCCTGAAGGACGTACAAAGATTAACTGGTTGCATCGCTGCAGTCAGTCGATTTGTAAGCCGGCTTGGTAAAAGAGTCGCACCATTATACAAACTCCCTTGGACTGACGAAGATGAAGCTGCACTACAAGATCTGAAGAGAGTACTCTCATCTGCTCTTATCCTTGCAGCGCTGGAACCTAAGGAACCGACGCTGCTCTACCTTGCTACGACAAATAAGGTCGTTAGTATCGTCATGGTGGTGGAGAGACCAGAGGAAAATCAGGAACACCTGGTGCAGCGTCCGACTTACTTTGTCAGCGAGGTCCTGACAGAATCAAAACAACGGTATCCGCACTATCAAAAGTTGGCTTACGGTGTTTTTCTAGCATCTCGTAAGTCACGACACTACTTTCAGGAGCATCCAATTACAGTGGTGAGCATATCTCCCATGAGAGATATAATCAACAACAGTGACGCCACAGGACGCGTCGCAAAATGGGACATAGAGCTTTCAGCTTTCGATATTGAGTATAAACCTCGGACAGCAATCAAATCCTAGATCCTTGCTGACTTTGTCGCTGATTGGACAGAGACGAAGGAGAACATGATCCTCCCTGAGTCGGAATATTGGACCCACTTTTTCGATGGGTCTAAGGCTCGGGGGGCTCGGGGGCTGGCGTGGTGCTCAAATCACCCCAAGGAGATAAACTTCTATACGTGTTGCAGATCCACTTCACAATGACAAACAATATTGCCGAGTATGAAGCACTGCTGCATGGAATCCGGATTAATAAGGATATTGGCATCCGACGTTTGATGTGTTACGGAGATTCGGATCTTGTTGCTCAACAAGTGTCGGATATTTGTAATGTAAATAAACACATGGCGGCATATAAAGCTGTCATGGATGATCTATCCAAATCGTTCGAAGGGTTTGAAGTTCAACACATCCCTCGAGCAGAAAATGAGGAAGCAGACGCACCATCTCGGATAGGTTCTGAGCGGAAAGAGGTCCTGGATGGCGCTTTTTTAGAGCACCTCAAAGTTCCCTCAATAAAAGGAGTAGATGAGGAATATCCGACCAAATCCGACTCACCTTTGATAGCAGTTCTGGCTGTAATTCCCAGCTGGACTCAACCCTACCTCGATTATTTGGTAGATGGCAAATTACCTGAAGACGAGGTGCTGAGCCGGCAGATTATCTAACGAGCAAAAGCATATACTATTGTTAAAGGTGAGCTCCATAAACGGAGTGTTTCTGGGGTTTTTCAGCGCTGTGTATCTCCGGAAGAAGGAGTGGAAATTTTAAGAGAAATCCACGAAGGCGAGTGTGGTCACCACGCTGCAGCCAAATCTTTAGTGGCAAAAGCTTTTAGACGCGGATTTTTCTGGCTTACAGCTTAGGCAGAGGCCGAACGATTAGTCAAGACGTGCAAAGGCCGCCAAAAGTACGCCAAGCAAGCTCATGTTCCGGCTGATCAGCTGCGAACAATACCTATAACATGGCCCTTTGCGGTCTGGGGGCTTGATATGGTAGGACCATTTAAACGAGCTCCAAGTGGATTTACTCACCTCTTAGTGATGGTGGATAAATTCACCAAATGGATTGCGGCTAAACCTGTCACTAGTTGTGATGGAGCAACATCCAAAAGATTTGTCGAGGATGTTATAATCCGGTATGGTTATCCGCATAGCATTATCACGGACAACCGGAGTAACTTTTCTATGGGAGAATTGGCTGAATTCTGCAACGAGCAAAATGTCCGGCTTGACATTGCGTCAGTCGCACATCCACAGGCTAACGGACAAGTCGAAAGAGCAAATGGTTTAATCCTACAAGGCCTAAAACCGAGACTCGAAGCACCACTACGACGTGCTGCGGGGGCTTGGGAAGAGGAACTACCCTCTGTAATTTGGAGTTTACGAACAACTCCAAACAGGTCAACAGGATACACGCCTTTCTTCTTGGTCTATGGCGCAGAAGCAGTTCTTCCTAGTGATTTGATTCATACCTCTCCTAGAGTGGCCGCGTATATTGAAGAGGATGCCGAGGTTTCTCGACAAAACAATCTCGACCTGGTCAAAGAAGTTCGCGTCGTTGCTGAAATGAGATCTACAGCCTATAAGCAGAAGTTACGCAAGTATCATAGCCAGAGAGTCCGAAATAGATCTTTCAATAAAGGTGATTTGGTTCTCCGGCTTGTGCAACAAAGAAAGCACAAACTTTCCCCGGTATGGGAAGGGCCCTTTTTAGTTAGTCGAGTATTGCACAATGGATCGTACTACTTAACTGACATGAGGCCAGTCAAAGAAAGACATGCTACTAAGAAGAGAAAGAGAGCTGGAGGCAGTACAAATCCGGATGAGTTAGACAAACCGTGGAATATTGCTCAGCTACGTCCCTTTTGTTCTTAGTTTATCCTTCTTTGTAATCATATATATGTACATGTTCGGTGAGAAATAAAAGTTTTGGTTGCCTCAAGATTTTTCTAAGAAGTTTTTACCATCTTATTTCCAAATGATCATGTCATAGTCGAAAATCCCAGAATGCTTGAAAGTACTTTATGCTCATGTTCGTTCTGGTTTAGATTTCCAATTCTAAAATTGCTACCTTCGGGTATAACTCTAAAATTTCTAATCTTTACTTTGGTTATTTGTCTGATTGCTAGATGCGGGCATTTTCCGAGTAGTGAATTGTTGGTACTGGAAGTCGGCTTTGTTTCCGAGTTTAAACTGGTTTAGCAATTGAGCTCCGTTGCTCGGCAAAGTTTCCGGTGGAAAGTTTAGTCGGCTCACGAAAGAGACGAGGCGGAAAGCCAGATAAACAATAAGTATAGATGAAAAAATACAAGTGCTTGTGTAAACATTTTAGGCACACAAAAAAAAACTCAAAGCCAAAAAGTGCTGAATAGATCAAAAGCTTAGCACTGGCAAAGTTAAAATACTGCATATTTACAAACGCATCATGTTTTTCCGGAATAGTACAAAAATTTCGGATCTATGATGCAGGAGGAGATGCAGGAGCTGCCGGCTCGCTGGATACGTCGCCTTGATATCGTTCCGAGATGTCCGCATCCGAGGTGGTGCGTTCATCGTCGGAAATTTCTGTTGTTTCTTCTGGAGGCGGAGGCGGAGTGTCCACGCGGTTGAAGAATGGAGTATCGTAGCTTGTCAAGTCAGCTACATGACACCCATATCCGGCACAGGAGTCCATAATGGCCTTGATGTCCTGCTCCTGGCCATCTTCATCCACTGTAGAGTACCCTCTGGTCACTTGCCATATCTCCATGTTTCCATGGTGGCTCATGACCATGGTGAGAGCGTTATGCGCTGCTGATCACGCGTAGGACATGTTCCAATCCTGGACGAGCTGCGGCATCTCCTTTGCCTTGTCCTGCACCTGAAAATCCGACATGCTGTGCATGTCCGGAATCTTGAGAGCTCCATCGATGTCCTCAAGGGATTGGCAGAAGTCATGAAGCAGGTCACCAACTTGGGTAAGCCGGTGGGTGCGGGGCTCGGTGGAAGAAGAGTCCGTCAAGTTCAGAGGACCTATATACAAAACAAGTTAAGAAATATCCAACATTCAAGAAAGTCGAAGAAAAAGATAAGTCAGACAGATGGAACATACCGAAAATGACATCGTCAATTTTGGTCTTCTCCTCCCGAAGACTCTGGAGTTCAGCCCGAAGTGCCTGGGAAAGGTCCCTCTCTCTGTTAAGCTCGAGGTCCGAGATTGTTTTATCTTGAGCAGCGATCTTGCGATCACGCTCATCAGTGGCCATGGAGGAGGATTCAAGGATTTGAGCAATGCTCTTTTCATGATCCGCCTTGAGCTTATCCAGCCCTTGACGAAGGTCCTTGTTCTCCACCACCAGGGTTTTGAGGTTCTCAACCTCTTTGATCATGGCGCAGGATTGTTTCACCAGCGCTATAAGTCAAAAAGAACAACAGTTCAGAAAAATCGACATTGAAAATAACAAAGACAAGGTTTGAGTCTCGGAATGTTTACCTTCGCCTTCATCCTTGGCAACTTTAAGTTCAACATTTTTAAGCCGGAGAGCTTTGATCTCTCTCCGCTTATCGCAGACATTTCTCAGAAAATCCTGGTTATAGGAACATACTTTCTGTAAGTCAGAATACCCAAAGTCAGAAAGCTACTTAAGACTCGGGCTAATATTTTTGCTAATATTAGCACGAGCCTTGGGGGCTACACTAGTTCATTCTTTCGCATCCTAATGAAGCATAAACCCGGATTATATATCCTACTTCATGCTTGGGGCTAGAGGATATGATATAAAAGAATGGAAAAAACAGGAGTTGGAATTCCGACTTACATATTGTTCGCGGGTGAGTTTATCCAAACCCGCGTTCACTTCAGCGGCCACCTTTTCAGCGAGAGTCAGAGGAATCACTAGGGCTGTTGGAAGCTCACCAGTACTAATCCTCTCGTCGCGAAGACGCACCTGGGCGAGAAGGTCAGAGAACTTGACGTCCTCTGCTTCTTGCGCTTCTTCTTTGGCGGATAAAGTACTTTTCTCCATGCATTGCCTGGCGAGCCGCTGGATTTCTTCAGCAGATTTCTGAGACAGGCCAAACTTGGCAAGTCCCGGATTGCTGATAAGGTTTTCGGTGAAGGTTTCTGCCGAGGGATCATTACCCAAAGAGGGTTCACCCTTATCTAGATCTGACTCACCCATGATGATGTTAGTGTGCGATTCAAGAATCGCGGGCTCTGTTGAAGGAGCCGGATCTTCTGCGACGACCGGGGAAGGAATGGTCGCCGGCGGTGCAGAAGGTTGAGGGGCAGGAGTCGGAGGAGCTACGGCAGGGGAAGCTATGGTGAGCTTCGTCTGTCTTAGGGGCTTCGAAGAAATTCCCTTCCCCTTGCCCTTGATGAGCGGTTTTGCTCTGAGAATGTAGTAAAGTCAGAAACATTACATCTCGGAAAGAAATTTGAGTAAAGTACAAAGGCGGAAGTTGTGACTGAAAGTTACCTCTTCACGACAGGCACCTCCTTTGTGCCAACAACCACTGTCGGAGCTTTGCGCTTCTTGAGCGCAAGGTCCGGCAATGGGACCACCTCTGTCTCCTGAGAAAACTCAGGAGGATATCCTTCGAGCGGAGCAAGTTCTGACTCGGGGAGGTTGGCAAGCTGAAAATAAGAAAACATATCAGTATTGCAGTATAACTCGAAGATTGATGCACATAAAAAGTATACCGATGGAAGCTTACCAGCACAACGGGGTTTTCCGCCATATGCATATCCAGAGAAACCTCCGGGATTCTCCTCTCGATCCGCTCCCAGATTAGCCACTTGATCTGGCTTATGTAGCCTTGAGTGGTATAGGATTTGGGGCTGGTGCGGAGGGAGTCTTTCTTGGATGACGTGATGGAATGCATCAGTCGATCCCCATGGTACTGAAGGGGCTGGATCCGGCGTGAGACCCAGCATTGGACCAAGTCGGATCCCTTCAGTCCCTTGTGTTTGATCAAGTATTAGATCCGCCTCTTAGCGAGGATCAGATCGTCGGTGAGAGCTGGAGTAGCCTCGTCCCAAGAAGGTTGGGCCGTGGCAGCTCCATCAACAAAAGCCGACAAAGCAGTGGCTTTGCCGGGAGCCGGAATATCCCTATGATAGAAAAACGTGGCTGGCCATTGTTTGACCGAGTCACTAGCTAGAATTTTGGGATACGCGTGCTCGCGTCTAAGCGAAAAACTAATAGTGTCGGTGATGTAAGGAACACCGGCGGTAATGGAGTTTCTCCGGACATGAAAATAGTACCGGAAAAGAGTCAAACTCAGCCTAATGCCGAGAAAGCCCTCACACAACGAAGCGTACACGCTCATCTCTAAGAGAGAGTTGGAAGGAAGATGATGGAGTTGAACTCCGTAATGATCAATCACCTCGAAGAAGAACTCCGAGGGAGGAAACGACAAACCTCTGTCGAGGTGGGTGCCGAAGTGGACCCGCTCGCCGTCGTGCGGGTTGGGGACGGTTTTCTCGAAGCTGCTCCGCCAGTCGCTGGCGGGAAGGAGCCCTTCCTTCTCCACATTCTTGAGACCCTCCTTGTTGAGCGCGCAGGGAATCCAGAGCCCGCGAAAGCTCTCTTTCTCCGCCACCGCTTCCGCCGTCGCCGCCGCTGCCGCCAAGCCGGAGGAAGAAGATGAAGCCATTTCTCCGGCGAGCAGTTGACCTAAAAGGGGCAGCGCTGGGAGTTCTGTGGGGGAGGAACGGGGGAGCTTTGTGCGCGCAGGGAGATTGGGAGGAGAGGAAAAGGCAAAGGACTGGTGGAAGGAGAAGGAGAAAATCCTAACCCCTTATATCCACCTAACTGCGCCAAGATTCATGCAAATGCTACAGTGTAACCGCCACGCGTCGTGGAAGGAACTGGGAAGGACCCACACGATGTTTGCGTCGCCTCGATCTCCACGCACGCATTGAAACGGCGCCTCGGTTCCGCGAACCGTGGACCCACCAACGGTCGTGCTGACGGAATGCCTGTTAGATGACGTGACTTGACCATGACTTGTGTCAGGTGGCGTTAGAAATCAAGTTCCGGCTTAGTTTGAAATCAAGTTGGAAAATCCGAGTAACCTGTTGATAGGTCCGACTTATTTTTTAAGACCCGGATCGTATTGTTTGTTGTGAAGTTTCAGGAACCCTTCAAGTTTCTACAAGCCGAAGGTCAAGCTAGACGATGATGAATCCGACTTTGGATCTTGGAGGCCTCCGGGGGCTGTTGTTGGGGATATACTTTCCGAGTATCCTCACAGTTCCTCACTAACCAGGGTGGCCCACTTCGGGTTAGAGCTTTGCTTCACGGGCGGCCCAGTCAGGGAGAAAGACGGAGTCCAATCCAGCTACAGGAAGGCACAGAAGACTTACCGACTTAGGCCCATAATTTTACTTGTAGTTCAAGATGTACTCTATAACCGACTCTTAGTCGTAGCCGGATAGATCTCTCTTGTAAACCCTAGGCTGGATATCTATATAAGCCATCCTAGGGAGAGCCTTTAGGGCAACACTCTAAACACCTCAATAGTCTACAATCTCAACTCGCACAGGCGAAACCCTTGTAACCCATATTCTGGCTCTGCCGTATTACTAGATTGCTAGCAGGAGTAGGATCCGTCCAAAGTCGGCGGATTCGAACCTGGGTAAACTTGTGTGCTCACCCTCCCGGAACACCGTACGTCTCACACCCCTCTCTTCCGCACGCCTCGAGGACCCCCTCATGGCGTACTTGTCCTCAATCCGACGACAGTTAGTGTTCATCAAGGTTTTAGGCATAGGTCTCTTCGAAAATCCGGCAAGATTGATGTCGTGGTTGACAATATCAGTCAGAAAGCCTATTGTAATATACTCTTGAATCAGTAATAACAACCACTCCTCATGAGGCATCTTCTATGACTTGTTATAGGATCTATTCTTATGATTTCCTTTATACCGAATTCTGACCTTTACTTGGTGTCTGCTTTCTCAAACATCAAGGAGAACATTTAAAGTGGAGTTACTAAATGTCTCTCGGTCGATCCTCTAGACCCTTTTAGGTTGGCAAGCGTATTGTTGTGCCAAGTAATTAAAGTTTGAGAATGAAGTTTCTTTTTCCTTGTGTCATCAGGAATCTCCATATATATTCATTCTAGTGGTGTAAAGAGATATCACGATCTGTGGCAAGATTTTGATAGACCTGGATGAATAAAGAGTTTCCTTCGGTTTCTCTAACATGTTCGAAGAGAGACTATGGTTTTGATAATCAGAAGTTTCTCTTGTTACATGTTCCTTGTGACTCTTATGAGTCCTCTCCACTAAAACACTTTTCTGTCTTAACCTCTTGTTGAACGAAGAGTGATCCTTCTGTATCAAGAGTAATTCAACAACTTGGTTATCCGTATCTCTGTATCCTTAGAAGCTCTACTTAAGCCATCTAGTAGAGTTTCATCTCTCGAAGTCTGTGGTCGTGTTCTCTCCATTGTACGCTCTCCATTTAAGAAGCTTAAACTCTTCTGAAGTTCCATGGTCTCAATCCTTATGAAGACCATCTATCCAACACCTTGAAACCTTCTCCTTTTGTTTCCTCTTTTACCTTGACGTGTTTCATGCTCGTTGACTCCAGAGATGTTATGAAACATCTATCCACGAGTTGACCATGAGATACTCAGTTGTGGTTTTTGTCTTTTCCTCTCTTCCTTAGTGTGTGCAGCTACCCTGAAGAAATGAAGCGCTTCATTCATTTAATAATGGTGGCATGGATCAACCTCTTCGAGAAGATCGTAGAAGTCTAGTGTAACCCTGTTCCTTCTATCTTCCTACCTAGGAATCTCGGGACGAGATTCTATTAAGGGGGATAGAATTGTAACACACCTAGTTATACTAATTGTATTTAGGGTTTGTTTGTGCATCATGAGCATATCATGCATATCATGGTTTGATAAATCTTGCATTAAGAGAAAGAAGAAAACCCTAAAACCCTAGTTTCCTCCCTCTCTCAAAGCAATTCAAAATAGTTTGAATTTTGAAAAGTACAAAAATGTGTGGAGCCCAAATTGACTAAAAGAGCCCTGCAATATTTTATATACTTTTATACACCCTCTGGTATTTTGGTAATATTTGAGAAAGATCTGAATTTGAAAAATACAAATGGAAAAGAAGAAACAAAATTAGAAAAAGGTTTTGCTAAAAAAATGAATCCAGGCCGCAGCCCGACCATCTCTCTCCCCTGCAACTTTTCCTTCAGCCCAGCCAGCCCAGCTTCCGGCCCATCTTGGCCCGTAACCGTTCGGCCGTCTTTTTCTTTTCTTCCTCCTCTGGACAGAAGGACGGAGCAAAGCTCCTGCGTGTCCCACCGCCAGCCATCGATCCTCCTCGCGCCGAGATGCCCGCCGCCGCTGTTCGACGCAGCGATAAGAATGGCCGCTTCTTCCTTTCTATCCCCATACCCATTTATCCCCGTTTCACCCCCTCTGTCGTTATCCCTCTCTCGCTGAAATCCTAGCCGCTCGGGCACCGTCCTGCCCTGCCGTTCCCGACCGCCCCGAGCTCCGTGGAGTAGCATAGGAGAAGTGTCGTGTCGCCTTCATCGTCCTCATCAAGCCACGCAAGCCATGAATCCCACAATCACCCGCAATCAAAGTTGTCGTCCTGGCCTCTGACGACCTCCGTCGTGACATAGCCGTCGCCACCGACCTCCTCCGCTCGAATTGACCCGCCCACGAGAACCACTATGAGCCACTGATCACGCCAGAACCCTCCCCTGCTTCTCCCGCTTCCTATTTGGGCCACCCGTCATACGCCACCGAGCTCCACTGTCAGATGCCGTCGTGCACGCCGCTCCGTCGACCAAAAGTTGGCGGCGCTGCCCTTGTTCGACTCAGCACGCAATTCCATGTCTAGCGCGCGCCTCCTCGCTGCCTTGTGCGTCCCCAATCGCCGGATTTGACCACCACCAGCGAGCTCCCCCATTGCTGATGTCATGCTGACATCAGCCTGAGGCAATAATACCTTTTTATTTTATTAAATGTTTTCTGTTTTTATTTTTTGGAATATTATTAATCCCTGTGGGCCCTACCTGTAAGATATTTAATCTTTTTCATAAATATTTTCTGAAATGATTAAATATATGACATGTGGGTCTAGGTTGGAAAAATATTTTAAATATTTCAAAAATGTTTAATTGTTTTAAAAATGATTTAAAATGGATTAAAATTGGGAAAAATCATAACTAATTCATTTCAAGTCAGAAAAATACAAATAATATATCAAAATGTTCAAAAAAATGAGATCTAAACAATAGACTCATACACATGCATTTTTAAGCAACTTACATGACAAGTTTAATTAGAAGAACAAAATAACCCCTCTCATATACATCTGAGGTTTCTCCGAATTAGGGTTGGTACCCCTCGGACCCCGCTTAAATTGCCACACATGCCTTAGGGTTACATTTCCACTCTATTTAACTTGTCATATCACCATCCTTGTTTGAGCATTGCATCGATGCCATGTGTTGATTGTCGTTTCTGTTTCCGGTGTTTATGCTTCTTCTCGGTAGACCTCGGAGTTGACGTGAGCAACGATATCGAGTCCAAGATTGAAGACTAAGATCAACACCATCGAAGGTTATCGACGAACAAGTCCATCTGATGAACCCTGAAGATCTATAGTTTGGTATCAACAGGCAAAGGCAAGCATAGCCCCACACATGATAAAATCCTATCTTCCAAAGTATTTCATTCTTGCCATGTGCATACGATTCCAAAGTCTTTTATCGATAGATAGAGTAATCCTATCTGATGCATATTACCTTTGTAGCCTATACTCCCTGATCCACTGCTCCTAGCATAACTAGGGTTTGGCGTATGAGCTTCGCTAGAGCTTTTATATATATGTTGTGCTTAGCCAAGCTTAGCTGTCACCGCTGGTCCATCCGGTTGATGAATTAGAGCTGCGAATAAACCTAGTGTGACAGGATGACGTGGTATGATCAGAGATGAAAGTTAAACATGCTAAGGCTTGTATGGGAGACCATAGTGGGTTGTGGTTTTTGTAGTCCCATACTTGCCACTACTAGGACCTGAGTTCTTTCCTCTTGAACCAAGACGAGCGTACAGCCACACCGGGGCCTGGAAACCCCCTCGACCAACTAACTTGTCTAGTAGATTCCATGAGTCACATAGTTCGGGCGTTCCAGTCGACATATGCATTCTGGTTGTTCTCGAAGGAGGTGGAGGAGGTGCATTCATACAGGTAGGTAAGCGTGGCAGGGAATGGGAGAGGCACAGCCTCCGTAATCTCAAACCCTGTTCACATCTCTAGGGACCGACTTCGGGACTTGACCCATTACGACGGCATCTCCTTAGGGCGTGACTCATGGTCTCGGCGAAAGCAAGGTAAAGGTCTTGTCCAATCACCCTCTGCCGGCCTTCCAAGGAAGAGGGCTAATCTTAAGTGGCATTAAGAGTCGGTTGGTACGTGTGGGTAAAGTTATGCACCCCTGCAGGGTTATTAATCTTTTCGAAAAGCCGTGTCCACGGTTATGGACGACTTGGGAACGGACATGATGATCATAGAGAACTATAACTTAATCGTAAAACTTGGCAAGTTAAGTAATGTGTGCTTAAGGATGCTTCCTCAGGGATCGAGGGGGTGATTGTTGGGAATATGCCCTAGAGGCAATCATGTATGATGTTATTTCCAATGTATTCATAAAGTTATTGTCCATGTATGAACTACTGATATATATCATTGAATATGTGATTCGATTGTGGAACTATATATTCATGTTGTTTATACTGGTTGTCCTTGGTCGTTGAGGTTGTGCTGGACACACAACTTAGACTAATGTGAAAGTCGACTGATGACTCGGTTCCACTTATCATGGGCATAGAGATGCTATTTCGACTTACACGGATACGGCTAAAGAGTTTAGCAAGTTGGACTGGCCCATATTGAGATACAACGAATAAGTTGTCATTTGTATATCTCAATCAATGTAATCCTTAGACCTAAGGTTATTGCACAATCCGAGTTGAGGATCACCGACTTAGGTTCTATCAAACGATGTTCCGTCACTAGGCAGTTATAAAGGCGGAGTTCGGGTCGACTGAGAATCAAGTTGTGTGATGTGAATAACCGAGATGGGATTTTGCCCCTTCGTCTGGAGAGATATTCTCTGGGCCCTCTCGGAAGATATGATTCGGAAAGCATGGCCATGCGCAACTCGGTTAAGTGTTTACCGAGGCGACCGACTAAGAGTTAGTCGGATGAATCACTTATCTCGGATCGAGAAAGAGAGTCAAACTATTTAAGAGATGATGATTATTCGCCTATAGTTTGACAAGGTATATCGTGAGGCAAAAGGGACTCAGACGAAAGTCGCATTGGAAGGTATGTCGTCATGACTCTTTGGTACTTGGGAGTTGGCATGTTCTGCTAGGAGCCGCTACCAACTGATCGGTCACGAGTGAGACTCGGATCGTATCCGGGTCACCATGAGCCTGTCGGGTCACAGAGTGGGAGCATATTTGGGTTGGACCCAAAAAGGAAACGGACAGAGTCAGTGAGTTGGACTCACAGTGACTAACATAGGCCTTTTAGTGAATGGGCCACAAGTGAGTGGAGCCCACTATCACTCCCTATATAAGTTGGGGCGCATGTGCTTAGAGCACAAGGTTAGGTCACTCCATGTGTTGGAAACCCTAGCTCTAGTCCAGTCCTGTCGCCGCCGTACCGGACCTAGCAGTCCATCGCCGGCGCTCCTCCTCATACGTGTGGATACTGGCGGAGGTGATGTACGTTCAGCACTTCGACGATCGTGGATCGAAACGGATAGTGAGGACTGCACTGCATCAAGCAACGTGCTTCATCGATTCCGCAACCGCGCGTGTAGTGGTAATTCTCATGGCCTACTACCTCAGCTAGATCTTGGGTTCACCGCGTAGGGAAAGTTTTGTTTTTTCTCTGCATGGCCCAATAGTGATCCTAGTTGGTAGGTTGAGCTGACAAGATTTGGTGGATATTAAAAGAAGATCAAATCTAGTGATATCGTTTTCTTATCCCCTCTTAAAAGGTTCTCTTAGTCGAGCTTTTCCTCTCTCTTTTACAAAGAAAGTTAGTTTTATGCAAAGTAACCCCACCAGCCATAAGTCTTGCGGAGTACACCCTATACTCAACCTTGCTTTATTGATGCTTTTGCAGCAGGTAAGTGTTATCATAGAAGATGAGTTCATTACGGCACCGACATCGACGAGTAGTTTGGGGTTCCCGGTCGGCAGCCTGGAATCTATGGGCTGGGACGTCATCGTTATGCTTCATGCCTCTTAGGCCATCTGTTAAGTTTGCTATACTTAATAGCATAATTTACCTTTCGTTGTTTGATGTTTGTGGTCAGTGACCTCTGCTTGTAATATTTTGGTTCTTCGCTCAGTTATGAGCTTGCTATAATAACTTTTGTGTCGTAGGGTCACTGTAATGTTACCTATTCTTTCTCTGTACGCTTCGGAGATTTAGGTTAGGCTTATATCAGACGGAGGTCTGGGATTGTAACACCCTCAAATTGGCCCTATGCAAGTTTTAGCCCCTTCCTCCAAACCCGCATAGAAACGATTCAAGGACGCCCACCAGGCACTTTCGTGCGGGTGGAAAACGAAGTAATACCATTACACAACAGTCCTCGATGGGACCAACATAACAGATATATATATACAGCACGACTCCAAAGTCAAGAATACAGATATACACTACAAAGATCCAAAGCACCTTGAAAACGATACAGCGTCCGAGTACGGACAAGATGCAAATGGGGCTAAGAGCCCTGAAGAATAACCAATGGCGTCCATAACCCTGCCCAGGCCAAGCCGGAAGGGTAACCCTGCTAACGACGTCGATCACAAACCTGCTAAAACAAAAGGGGGTGCCGACAAAGGGCAAAGGAAAAAGAGGAGCGTCAGTACTGAGGCCAGTACACGGCGAGGCTAGAATTCGGCGGCTCTCGCCTACATAGGTATGGTGGACTGAAGCGGCAGTGAAGCATGCACTAAACAACCTATAGAGACTCAATACAACTATCGGCTATTAGAGAGGGATAAGAAAGACCTATCCGGATCCAACCTGATAGTAACACCAAACATACCCATCCCGGTATTCCCCCCCTCGAGACCAAACGAGGAAGTCAAACCGAGGAACTCATACAGTTGGCAGTTTTATTCATTCGATTATAGTTGAAGCACTTACTAGTCAGATATAGATAGCATGAGTCATCCTGATAGCATAAGTAGTGGGTAGTTTTAATCACCATTCCGTTGTAGTTGGACATTTACTAGTCAGATATAATTGTCCCGAGGAATCCCAAAACCCAGCAATTGTTGGCACTTTTATCACATTCTATTGGAGTTGTAATACTTACTAGGCAGGTAAAGCATGTCACAAAACAACCCCAGATTCACCAGTTGTTGGCATTTTAATATCCATTCCGTGATAGTTGAATCTGATTACTAGTCACATATTAAGTCAAATTTATAACACTACTTTAGTTATGCTTGTCTATGATCGAGATACTGTGCTCCAAGTCGTCCATAACCGCGGACACGGCTTTCAGAAAGATTTACCCTGCAGGGGTGCACAAATAGCAACACACACACGATCAACCTCAAAAAAACCAACTCAAAACCCAACAAGGCTTTCACGACAAAGCAATCACAGGATTCATAAATTATTTCAGGGGGCCACCCCATTAAGCTACCCGCAACGAAGTTGGCCGGCTCCGAGACAAACCCAAGGTTTGTGTGGACGGTTGTAAACGACTGGGAACCCGAAAGTGTGACTGGGCTTGTCGATACAGCGAAAATGTGTCATGATCCTAAACAGTACAGGTGCTCCACACACAATCTTAAATAAAGCAGTAAAGCATGGCATAAGTACATGATAGTAATAAAGCCCCAAACTACTTTGTGTCCCAAGAAATAAGAATGAATCAAGCTCTGGATAAGGGCATTCATGGTCGGAGGAAGGTCGACAAGGAGGGCCGGCACCGAGACAAGGACGGCGGGGTCGGTTGGTGGGGGGAAGGGCGACGGCGAGATCAAGGCTGCCGGGGCGAGGAGGAGGTCACAGGGCAACGACGCGGGGAGAACTCATGGGCGACGGCGGCGGCGCCCCTGGGACGAGGGAGACGCGGACGGGGCAGGTGGGTTGCGAGCGGGTGGTGGTGGGGTCGCCGACGGGTGGACGCAGCCGGAGGAGGAAGCAGGGCACGGCCGAGGTGGAGGCACTCGAGGAGGTCACGGGAGGCGACCGGAGGGCGGCGGCGCATCGGGGAAGGAGGCCGGAGGGCGGGGGAGGACTGGCGCGGGCGGAGCTCTGCATCGGGGCGAGCGAGCGGGGATTGGGGGTAGGTGGCAGGAGGGAGACGGGAGAGAGAGGAGGGTCTCTCCCGCGTGGGCCCGAGGGAGGCAGGTGGCGTGGGGATGGGAACGGGGTTGGTGGACGGGGCGGGATGGAGCGTGTCGGAGGGAGCGTATTGGCGCGTGTGGGGATGGGAAGCGCGCCCAGGGGCTTTTGGTCGGGCGGCAGGTGGCCAGGTGGGGCCAGGAGGGGAGAGAGAGAGGGGGTTGGTGGTTGGCTCGGTAGATTAGGGTTGGGGTAGATTAGGGATTAGATCTGATTGGTTGTTTTTGGGGTGGCCGGCTGGGTCGGTTCGGCCCGGTTCGGCTGCCCCCTAAAATCAATATAATTATTTTATTTGTTTAAAACGGGGCGTTTGGAAACTGTTTGTAGATGAAACAATATAATCCGGAGATTCGGTTTTAATTTAAAATAAAGAGGGGCGTTTATAAAAGAAAACCAGGCTTTTCAAAAAATAGTTTTAGACAAAACCATGCATGATGATGACGATGCTCAAATGCAATGTGGCATGATGACATGAGCAAGCGGTCATGACGATGCAATGCACAAAAACACAGCGATTTTCTAGTAGTCGTTTTAGCGGGATGCCACAATTCGACACCACTAACAAGGGATCTCGCCCTCGAGATCCGCCTCATAGTACCGGGAAGAAGGTCGGCGATCTGAATCTTCACGCTTCATGTAGATCCTCGCGACACCACTAACAAGAGGTAGTTGTCCATGATCATTGAGAGAACACTCCGGGAACAAAGGGCGAAGGTAGAGGTATCAACAAATAAAGCCACCTCTAGCTTCCGATAGACGGAGTGAAAAGGTGTAGTCCAATCCACTTCAATGTACATGAGCAAATAGGATGAGTAGTCGGCATGGGGGCCAATCCATCACGCACCCAAACTATTACTCCGCACAACCAGTAGAAAAGCGTGCAACCATTCTCGGAATCAGACTGAAGATCTCGACAAGCGAGGTTCGGAAATAAAAGAGTGATGCAGACTCTGCATCAGATCTGGCGTAGATGATGTCGTCGCGTCGGAAAACACCGGAAGGCACAACAAGGAACAGAGAGAAGTCCAACAGATGAAGGATTCCTCAGATAGCACGAAGACCGAATGTAGAAGCACTGTTACCAAAGGAGGAAGCGAAACCCTGAAGGTACGATGGAAACCCAACCACGAGAAACCTGGACTCGAAGAAAAGATAAGAGAGTAGATTCAAAACACGTCGAGATAAGAGGAGAATAGCAGAGGGGTAAGGAGTAAAAGTAGAACTAATCAGGTATATCCAACCGATTTTCCAAAATAGTTTTGACACTCTACTTCGGCCGTTAGCTAGGTTATCCTACATGCTGGACTTGTGGGGTATCGCAACTGCTGAGCTCTGATACCACTCTGTAACACCCTCGAATCGGCCCTATGCAAGTTTTAGCCCCTTCCACCAAACTCGCAGAGAAACGATTCAAGGACGCCCACCAGGCACTTTCGTGCGGGTGGAAAACAAAGTAATACCATTACACAACAGTCCTCGATGGGACCCACAGAATAGATATATATACAGCACGACTCCAAGAGTCAAGAATACAGATATACACTACAAAGATCCAAAGCACCTTGAAAACGATACAGCGTCCGAGTACGGACAAGATGCAAATGGGGCTAAGAGCCCTGAAGAATAACCAATGGCGTCCATAACCCTGCCTAGGCCAAGCCGGAAGGGTAACCCTGCTAACGACGTCGATCGCAAACCTGCTAAAACAAAAGGTGGTGCCGACAAAGGGCAAAGGAAAAAGAGGAGCGTCAGTACTGAGGCCAGTACACGGCGAGGCTAGAATTCGGCGGCTCTCGCCTACATAGGTATGGTGGACTGAAGCGGCAGTGAAGCATGCACTAAACAACCTATAGAGACTCAATACAACTATCGGCTATTAGAGAGGGATAAGAAAGACCTATCCGGATCCAACCTGATAGTAACACCAAACATACCCATCCCGGTATTCCCCCCCTCGAGACCAAACGAGGAAGTCAAACCGAGGAACTCACACAGTTGGCAGTTTTATTCATTCGATTATAGTTGAAGCACTTACTAGTCAGATATAGATAACATGAGTCATCCTGATAGCATAAGTAGTGGGTAGTTTTAATCACCATTCCGTTGCAGTTGGACATTTACTAGTCAGATATAATTGTCCCGAGGAATCCCAAAACCCAGCAATTGTTGGCACTTTTATCACATTCTATTGGAGTTGTAATACTTACTAGGCAGGTAAAGCATGTCACAAAACAACCCCAGATTCACCAGTTGTTGGCATTTTAATATCCATTCCGTGATAGTTGAATCTGATTACTAGTCACATATTAAGTCAAATTTATAACACTACTTTAGTTATGCTTGTCTATGATCGAGATACTGTGCTCCAAGTCGTCCATAACCGCGGACACGGCTTTCAGAAAGATTTACCCTGCAGGGGTGCACAAATAGCAACACACACACGATCAACCTCAGAAAAACCAACTCAAAACCCAACAAGGCTTTCACGACAAAGCAATCACAGGATTCATAAATTATTTCAGGGGGCCACCCCATTAAGCTACCCGCAACGAAGTTGGCCGGCTCCGAGACAAACCCAAGGTTTGTGTGGACGACTGTAAACGACTGGGAACCCGAAAGTGTGACTGGGCTTGTCGATACAGCGAAAATGTGTCATGATCCTAAACAGTACAGGTGCTCCACACACAATCTTAAATAAAGCAGTAAAGCATGGCATAAGTACATGATAGTAATAAAGCCCCAAACTACTTTGTGGCCCCAAGAAATAAGAATGAATCAAGCTCTGGCTAAGGGGATTCATGGTCCCATATGCGGATAGTGCGATAGGCAAGGAACATGTATCAAGTACTCGGGGCCTACGGGACACAAGTGGACATGAAAAACCAAATAGCTTATATTTCCCACCCGTGCCTCTTTCATTAGTTATCCCAGCAATTTAATAGTTGTATTTAAAGTCATGATCAACTGCACTATACAACATCTCCACCATTAAGCATAAGCCAACCTTCCGTTAACGGTGGAACGAGAACGACGCGAACCAGCACATAAGCAAGCAACTACGACTCGCAAGGCCGACTATCTATCAAACAACAGGCAATAGGATGTGTCCAAGGCAATATAGGGGCTGCAAGGAATATAAATGGTGCACGGAAACTAAAGCATCGCAATACGGGTAGCAATAGATCAACAGGAGGAAGTAAAGACTATAAATGCAAAATAGGTAGAAAGGGGGAGAATGCTCGCCTCGGAAACACTGCCGAAGGTTCATATCCGGAGAACTTGTCGACACTGGCATCAACTCAACGACCTAATCCGCGAAGAAGCAAACACTGGGAGAAACACCGGATGCAATATTTAACACTATGGCAAAAGATCTGGCATGATTATGATATGATGCAGATGCGGTGCAATTAGGCAATATTAAGCGGAACCGGGGTCCCGACAATTAATTAGGCGGTTCAAGTTATTTATCTACCCTACAAATTAAATGTTGGCTTGACAGGACAAAACATGGCATCGGTTCGCTACACAAATTTAAATGGAGTCCGGAATACGACGAAGGTACCCCGCATAAACACTCCGCTCCATATTTAATTATGAGGTGAATCGGCATAATGCCCCCAAACCATAGACAGGTATGCATGCATGAACAATTTAATATGCGACTGATGATAATGTCATATCATAAAAATAGGGGCTTAGGGTCACACATCTGGGTTCGGAAGATCTTGGGTCCCGGGGGTTCGGGGTCGGGTCTCAGGGTTCGACGAGGATCGGGATCGGCCTCGACGGGAACATTCTTGGACAACGGAAGTAGATCTTGTCGCATCCGTGGTCTTCGGGTTCGGTCCTCGGGTCCAGGTAGAAGAGCTCGTCGTCCGGGGTCTCGGTCATCGAAGTCGAGAAGAAGAACATGGCGTCCGGGAACCTTCGGGTAGGAGATCATGCCGCTCGGACTCGGAGAACTTGTCGGATCCATGTCGGCGTACTCAGCATCTTCGGGTTCGTGAGGTCGAACTCGCCGGTTCCACCTCGAAGGCCTTGGGGTCTTCCGGGATGGAGAACTTGACGCCCGTGTAGAAGATCTTTGGGTCCTGTGTCGAAGATCGTGCCGTGGTCTTGGAGTGGCACCGAGTGCGGTTCTCCGGAATCGGTCTTCGAAATCCAGGGTCTTGTCGTCCGTGAAGGGGACCTTGGCCTTCCGCGGTCTTCGGTTCTAAAAGGCTCTTTCGAATATTTGGGACAACGGAGTGCATGCAGCTAATTGCATCACCGTCTAACAACACAAGGAAACATAGATGGGCTTGTCCGCACATACACGTGCTAGAGGAGACAAAGGTAGCCGATGGATTCACTACAACCTGCACACTGGCACTCCTACCACGGCACTTCCGCGCACGGATGGAAGAACAAGGAGGTTGCGGGGAGGCGGCGACACAACGAGCAGGGGCGCGGATGGCTCGCGGCCGGACGCAGAGGGCGCAACGGGCCTACAAGGCGTCGGAGGAGGCCACGGTGGCGGAGACTGGGCGCTGCAGGGGTGGCGGTGAGGTGAAGATGCGGCGGTCGGAGGAAGGTCGACGAGGACGGCCGACACCGAGACGAGGACGGCCGGGTCGGTTGGTGTGGGGGGGGGAGGGCGACGGCGAGATCGAGGCTGCCAGGGCGAGGAGGAGGTCACAGGGCAGCGACGCGGGGAGAACTCATGGGCGACGGCGGCGGCGCCCCTAGGATGAGGGAGACACGAACGGGACAAGTGGGTTGCGAGCGGGTGGTGGTGGGGTCGCCGACGGGTGGACGCAACCGGAGGAGGAAGCAGGGCACGACCGAGGCGGAGGCGTTCGAGGAGGTCACGGGAGGCGACCGGAGGGCGGCGGCGGCGCATCGGGGAAGGAGGCCGCAGGGCGGGGGACGACGACGGAGGACTGGCGCGGGCGGAGCTCTGCATCGGGGCGAGCGAGCGGGATTGGGGGTAGGTGGCAGGAGGGAGACGGGAGAGAGAGGAGGGTCTCTCCTGCGTGGGCCCGAGGGAGGCATGTGGCGTGGGGATGGGAACGGGGTTGGTGGACGGGGCGGGATGGAGCGTGTCGGAGGGAGCGTATTGGCGCTTGTGGGGATGGGAAGCGCGCCCAGGGGCTTTTGGTCGGGCGGCAGGTGGCCAGGTGGGGCCAGGAGGAGAGAGAGAGAGGGGGTTGGTGGTTGGCTCGGTAGATTAGGGTTGGGGTAGATTAGGGATTAGATCTGATTGGTTGTTTTTGGGGGTGGCCGGCTAGGTCGGTTCGGCTACCCCCTAAAAATAATATAATTATTTTATTTGTTTAAAACGGGGCGTTTGAAAACTGTTTGTAGATGAAACAAAATAATCCGGAGATCCGGTTTTAATTTTAAATAAAGAGGGGCGTTTATAAAACAAAACCAGGCTTTTCGAAAAATAGTTTTAGACAAAACCATGCATGATGATGACGATGCTCAAATGCAATATGGCATGATGACATGAGCATGCGGTCATGACGATGCAATGCACAAAAATACAACGATTTTCTAGTAGTGGTTTTAGCGGGATGCCACAGGGATTTGCCTAGCCTTAATCCCGGGGGTGTCACAAGATGCTCTTAGCTGGTACGGTGGAATTGCTAGAGATGTAGTGAGATCCTACTTAGTCCCAATTCTAGTTTATTTTAAGACTTCTAGTGTAAAACTTTGCACTAAAAGTTTCAAAATGATATTTTGGTGAGATGTCACTTGACACCTTAAAAATTCTAATAGAGCTGTCATTTGGCCTGGTTTCGGGGTGGATGAGATCTTAAACCTCATCTCACAGACTATAGTACTCATGTTTAAGAGCATCTCCGGGCACACCCCCGGGCCCATTTTTTTTGTCTGCACGGCGAATCCAGGCCCAACCGCACCCCTAACACCCCCTTTTTGCCTGGATTTAGACCCAAATCTGTCTGGCGAACACATGCCAAACTTAGCGCACCAAGATTCGCTTGGGGGCGCCAGATGAAAGGAAATGCGCGGGGAAAGCTTGGTCTAGCATGTGGGGCCAAACTGCCAGTGAGAAGGCCTTCCCCAGGCGATAGGCATTAATGCACCGACGCGTCGCATCAGCGAACACGTGGCGCAATGAAGCCGCGCCACTGCACCGTCGTCCCGTCGCCTTCTCCCACCCTTCTGAATGTCGTGCTAGAGCACATATGCGCCGGCAACAACCCGGTGCTGGGCTACACTCTGGCGACCCCTCCCGCGTTCTCCCGCCGCCGTGGGTCCTCCTGGATGCCACGGAGTATGGGGGACGGTCATCGTCCTCCTCGGCGTCCACTTCGATGTCACGCTCCTCTGGCTCCAGCCAAGCGGCGTCGTTGTTGCCGGTGAATCCAGAGCCGCGCTCTTTGGGGTGCACAAGGGCCAGGGCTAGGGGCATCATCATCAACCCGCAGCCGACACCGCCGCCAAGCCAGCCTCGCCTCCGCTAGCAAAGCCGGAGCCCAGCACGACCAGCCAGCCTCACCTCCGCCAACCGAAGCCGGAGTAGGAGTGGACGCCGCTGACCGACTACACGGAGGTGGAGCTTGGCGATGAGGAGGCCCTCGCCGCTGCCATGGCCGCGTCCCTCAATGACGTGGTCCCTGTGGCCCTCACCGACGTGCTCTCCTTGTATCGCGCCGACTTCAGGAGCGCGCCGCTCGCTGACGCCGCGTCAACCCACCCGGCGTCATCGTCCTCGACGACACCGACGACGACGAGTCTGACCCGAGCCAACCGCGATGGTGCTAGGGCGACACCGGCCAAGGGAGCAGCCGCGGCCCAAAGCCGCCGAGCAACGACGAAGACGAGGAGGACTGCACCGTTTTCTACCGCCACTTCAGCATGAACTAGGCAGCGACACCGACAAGCTTATGTTCTAGTTTTATTTTTATGTCTTATTATGTACTAAATTCGGCCGAATCTACATGTAAGCCCAAATTTCCCCTAAATATGTACGAACTTTATCGTATTTCGTCTAAATTTGCTTGAGTTCGTCTGAAATTGGCCGAGTTCGAGTTTCCCTAGGGTGTTGGGCAGGGGGTGTGACTGGGAAGATTGAGACCCCAGGCCGAAAGTTCGACCTGTCCGGCACAAAATAGCGCCGGATTTCTGCCGATTGCCTCCAACGGCTGGAGATGCCTAGTGCAATTCCTTTCCCCCCGCAAAAAAACGGAGAGGTGGAGCGCGTAGAACAAGCTCGAAGAAACGAAGAAAAGGAAAACGCTCGTGATCATCCGGGGGATCGCTCGTGCGCCGTCCCCCGGCTCCACTGTGCGCCACACGTCCCCACTATGTCCCACCATTTTATCCCATCGTCCCTATCCTCTCGCCCCCAACCGAAAAATCCCCATGCAAAGCTTGCTACACCCCGCGCGCACGCCTCACACGATTGGTCCGCCTAGCCGCGCTTATGCTGCTGCGCGCTACACTGCCCGACCCGAAGCAGACGCCTACAGGGCGACGTTGCTCGAATTCCTCGCTGGCGCGCGCATCTACTAGGCCACCTCCCGCCGCCGCACGCTACTGGAATAGCCCCTGCCGCCGCGCATCGTTGCTAGCCGTCGCCGCCGCAACGCCTTGCTGTAAATGCTTACTGTCAGAGCTACAAGCGCCTACCACCAGAGCTGCGAAGGACCGCCACCGGAGCTGCTGCGAAGGATGGGCGGTGCCACCGGAGTTCCTGCAGACAATTTGGGTGTCTGCTATTTTTCCTCGTCTGGCCTTGCTACCGGGCGGAGGCCGGCTTCTGCTACTTTAGGCGTACGGCGTTGCTACCAGTCTAAACCGTGTTTGCTACCTTATGCGCACGGTGTTGGTACCGGCGGAGGCAGACTTTTGCTACATTAGGCGCCCGACGTTGCTACCGGCGAAGGCCAGATTTGCTGCCTTGCGCAAATAGCATTGCTACCAACGGAGGCCGCCTTTTTTTGCTACCTTGCACAAACAACGTTGCTACAATAGCATAATATTTTTTGCTACAATATCTTCGGCGAGATCAGTTTTGCTACAATTGTCTAAAACTTTTGCTAACTTTTGCTACCGACGACGGACAGCGTTGCTACAATGGGTGTACAACTTTGCCATGACGGCGGGCGGAGGTGCTCGGACTGGCCCTTTTTCTTTGTGGGCGAACCCTTTTGCTTCAATCACCGTTAGTTCTGCTACATTCGCCTTGTATGGAAGCAAAAGTGGGTTTTATATGAGAACTTTTATTTGGTGCAAACAATGCAAACGAAACGGATTTTTTTTTGCTTCATTTGTGCTTTATGGCAGAACCAACAGTATTTATGTGGGAACCGGATTTTGCTGCAAACGAAGCAAACGAAACTTTTTTTTCTTCATTGTGCTTATGGAGAAAAAACAAGAGTGAAGAAGGCTAAATGAACACGTGTGGTGCTGTGGACCTGGAGGACAGGAGGGTTTGATCCGCCGGGGACGCCCAGCGCTTCCCCGGAGAAAAATAGAACATCGGCCGAGACCACAGACCACGAGCCGATGACCACTTTCTCCCGTTCTGTCGTCCTTGGCCCCTACTCTGGCGTCCTATGTACGGTCACCCACTCCCCCCCCCCCCCCCGCGGCGCTTAAACCCACGAATCCAGCGTTAAGGCAGCGTATCTCCGGCCGCCACGAACACCGAAACCCTAGCAACCCCCGACTCGGCACGCCAATGCCCCTCCCGCGAAGCCTACCATCCACCTCGTCCTGCTTCGGGTTCTAGAAGGAATACCCCAACCGAAGATGGCCGCCGAACCTGCCGCGGCCTCCGCGGCGGCGGCGATCTCCGCCGTGATGGACTGGCGCTCCTCTCCCGACGCCCGCAACGCCGCCTTCGCCTATCTCGAATCGGTCCGTGCCAGCCCCGTCCTCATCCTAATCCCCGCTTCCCCGCCCGGGGGGGTTATGATCAACATAATCACCAAGTTGGGGGGGGGGGGGGGGTATACTCTCGTCTGTGTGCGTGCTGAGCGCTTGTAGTGCTTCTCGCTGTCCGCCCGCTTAAGATTTATGAATTTCCTTTCAGCTATTTCGACTGTTTTGGCAGAAATATTTATGCAGCCGTGCGCATTTGTTGCTGGGCACCATCTGTTTGTGTTTGATACTCCCTCCATCCCAAAATAAGTGACTTAGATTTGTCTAGATCCGAATGCACCTAGACTCGTTTTAGTGCTTATTTTGGGACGGAGGGAGTAGTAAGGAAGTTTTAGGCATTTTTGTGATCGCAAATTCGGCACAATACAAATAGACCTAAACGTGTTAGATAAACCTTGCGCCATTCTTTGGTAGAGCAAGGTACTGGTCTGATTAAATAGTTAACCCCCACCAACCCCCAAATCATTCCTGTGCACATTTCTGCTGCAATATTATTACTAAGAAAATGTAGGTAGTGCTCCATTGCTAGAAATGTTATGCTGTTGCGGAGCCATGGTGTGACGACGAGACTTTCCAACTGCAGGTTAAAAGTGGAGATGTTCGAGCTTTGGCGAGCACATCTTTTCTGTTGGTCCGGAAGGACCAGGCTTCAGAGATCCGAGTACATGGCTTTAAAATGTTGCAGGTGAGCTTTGCATCCTATCTCCATCTTGTGATTTTAGTGATTGATGTTGTGCCGATTGCTTTTAGAAACTTAAACCGGTAAACTGCATAAAGCTGTACAAACAGTTGGACATATGATCGTATTTTCTTTTTTTGCTTCAAACCTTATACAAATCTTGTACAGCCAGAAGTCTGCATGCACTTTTCTGTAATTGGGGAAGTTGCATGACTATCACAGAATTTAGAAACGGTGTATATGCAGTCTTAAAAAACACACAATATATATATCGTAAAAACATTTTAATCTATTCAAAATGTTAATTCTTCTGTATCTAAATCATTGTAGCATATACATGAGTAAATTTGTTTCAAGTGATTGATGAGGCAGGTGTTAAGAGGAAGAATGTGGTGCTAATTTGTCTAAGTGACTAATGATCTCATGTAATGGAAACAATGCCAAGTAGGAAGATATCTGCACAGTTTCTCATGAAATTGAAGAATTATCTTAAATGTAGAATGCCATTTTTGGTACACTAAGTTACGCGTTCCTGACTTCCTTCAGGACTACTGTAAATTTGTAAATTCGGGCAGCTTTTACTACCCTTTTATGTTTTTTGATGGTGTGTTGTAAATACCTGGTTCGCTAAAAACATATTTGGTAAAAGTTTTCAGTGGAAAATATTCAAATGTTCCTGGCACAATGAGCCAACATGTAGTAAATTTGCAGAACTTGTCATTCTAGTGCAATATTTTGGAAATGTGGTTGCTTTGAGTGTGATATGTTGTGATATTCAAAACAACCAAGTGAGGAAGAAACAACATAGCATTTGATGTTTTAAGAAGCGCTGTGCTGTTAGTGAGTATGCTGCCTTGTAAGCTGTGTATTGATTTGAGAATTAAAATATTCTTTGACGAAATAAAAGAAAAGCACCTAATGCTGCAATTTAGTTCCAATAAATTATTTTATTTTTCTGTGCTTGCTGGCACCCATCACAATGGTTCCTTTTTTAGTTTATAGGACTTCAGGTGTATATCTCACATTGTTTCTTATACCCACGCTTTCTCACACAGCATACACATCCACTTATGCTCTTCAAGGCAAGCTTGTCTGTGCGAAGCCATCATAACTGCTTATCTTCTAAATTTGTCTATTCAGCATATAGTGGTACATGATAGTCATCTACTTAGATGGCTGTATGAGAAGGCATGCCATATGCATGATTTCTTTTAGAAGTGAGTTTGATTTATCTTCTGGGATCTAATGAGTCTTTGTGCAAACTTCTTTTGAGTTAGGTGTAGAAAAAAAATGAAATTATTAGTTCCATGAGTAATCTACTGCGTAATACCACTTTGGATTTTGGGCGGGGAATGGATGTTCGGACAATCAACCTGTCAAATTTGTGTATACATGGTATTGTGTTTAGTTTTTTGTTTTCTCTCTTTTGTGCATGTATGACAGTGTGTGCATGTGTGTGTGCATGCGAGGAAGGTCGTAGCTACTCCTATTGGCGTCTTGCTTAGATGATTGATGAGGCAATATGAAAAAGCAAATACATGCGAGGTCAAATTGTACGCTTTGAGATCTCAATGTTGATATGTATGGTATTATGCCCAAGATGTAATCATGTATGCATTGGTGGCTGCAATATGTTCTACGAGGCTATGAGGTAACTAGAAGTTGTGTGCATAACCCTATATAACTTTTTAGTCTAGTTACTCTAGCATAGAGTGTATTTTCAATACAATTGAAGCTAAAACTAGAGAACTCTTCCAGACTGGGACTTTTCTAGGATGAAGAGATGATGAATGGTATAAGCTGTGTCTCGTAGAGACTTGCATTTATGGTTTCTTGGATGAAAAAGGTCACCGTCATTATTTTTCCCGCACAGCATGTTGTGCTCACAGCACATATGTGGCATATGCGGGAGATGGAAACAAGCTGTAGTCACAACTCGCAACAATATTTTATCTTAGTCACAGTGTTAGGCTAGAAACTTTTTGTACACGTAAATATTACTCTAAATTTCTATTGGGTTTAAAGTCCCAACAAAGTACATTACCCTCATCAAAGATATGTACGATAATGTTGTAACAAGTATTCGCGAGGCGATAGTGAGACCAACACCTTTCCAATCACGATAGGACTACATCAAGGGTCAGTCTTGAGCCCATACATTTTTGCCTTAGTGATGGATGGGTGACCGTTGGAATCTAAGTTAGTGTAGTAGTATTGTCCTAGGAGAGTCTATGTAACACCCCGTCCACTCCTGGGCCCGGGGGGTGTCACTCCTGGCAGCTTAATAGGATATCTAGACTGGCCCCACAGACCAACACTAGTCTTTTCTGCGCACTTTGTCCTCACTCGTGTGCACCCGGTTACCCATTTCCCGGTCGGTCACCCATCCTAGAATTGCTCTAGGCCAAGCACGCTTAACCTTAGAGTTCTTTTCAAATGAGCTTCCGGAAAAGAAGTTGCAACTTGTTGGTATGAGTATTCTATCAATCCTATTAAGCCATGTGCCTGGTCTCACAGTCTAGAGTATTCTAGTGGAATGTTGGAGTCTGTGTTGGTGTCCTAGTTGAGTCTAGAGTATTCTAGTGGAATGTTGGAGTCTGTGTTGGTGTCCTAGTTGAGTTTAGAGTATTCTAGGGAGCGTTAGTAGATTAGTAGTATGTCCTACTAGATTTTAGACTATTCTAGTGTATGAGTGGAGATGTAATACTAAGTTGAGCTATATATAAGAGGGTGTGGAGGTCCAAGGGATCAAATCCATCTAGAAAATTTCCCCCAAACCTACATGGTATTAGAGCTAGGCTCCTCCTAACCCTAGCTACCATCGTTCCACCACTGCATCACCTATCCTAGCTCTTGTTGTCAACAACACTGGGCACATTGTAGTCACCTAAGCGGCGGGGGGCCGCACCCTGTTGCTCTCTGTAGGAAGTATAGCCACCTCATGTTCCACGGTGCGTTGTGTGAGGCTTTGTTGCTGCTCTGCACGGGGGTTGCTCAAAATGCTAGTTAAAATGGTGCAATTGAGGTGATGATAGGAGGATAGTAAGTTGGCGAGGTTGGAATTGGGGACCAAGAGAAACTGAGGATGGAGGAGAACCTCTAATATGGTCGAAGATGGGCAGATGCTGAGGGGATGTTGGCGGTTGTGAAGTAGCTGGGCATCTGTGTTATAGAGGCGATGGCTGTAGCGCAGTGGTGGAGCTTGAAGAGAAGATGTTGGTGGAGGTGTGGTAATGTAGATGGTAAAGGAGGAGCTTGATGGTGATGGCTGAAATTGTGTTGCTGGAGTTGTCTAAGAGAGAGGTAGAGGCCATGGTGACTGAGGCGAAGATGGTCGTAACTCAGCAGTCAAAAGAGCCATAGCTCACAACTCAGCCTCTGCACTCGAATGGGAAACTACGGTTTGTTTCTTCGTCTTCCCAATGAGAGAACCACCAAGAAGAACACAGTAGGCAGAAAGTGAACGGCGATCCGAAGGATCACTAGCCCACGTAGCATCGGAGTAGGACTAGAGCTGTAACAAGGAGAGAAGAGACAGAGATATCGTTCCACGAAGATAGCGTAGAACACGAGAAGGTGACTAGTTGACCGAAGTGGGAGCAGAAACAAACTGACTCAGAATATGGACACAACAAGAAATATTTGGGCGAGTTACAACCAGATAGACAAGACTCCCAACAAGATGTTGATAACGAGTCGGATCAGAAAGAGGATCACCGTTAGAAGCACAAAGAGAAATATTGAGCTCCACGGGAGTCTCAATAGTACGCTCATCAGTAAGACCGACACGATCAAGAAGATCCTGAATATACCATTCTTGGGATATAAAGAAACCATCAGAGGTGGACGAGACCTCAAGCCCAAGAAAGTAGCGAAGCGGACCTAGATCCGACATAAGAAATTGCTCACTAAGACGTGCCTTGACAAAGGCAAGATACTCAGGGTCGTCACCAGTGATGATCATGTCATGAACATATAGAAGAAGAGTGCGACCACGAGGAGAACAATGAACAAACAACGCATGATCATGAGCACCGGGAGAGAACTTTCATCAGCTGTGACCATAGAATCAAAGCGCTCAAACCAGACACAAGGGGCTTGCTTAAGGCCACAAAGAGAGCATCGAAGACGACAAACCATGCCATTTGCAACAGAATACCCATGTGGTGGTTGCATGTAAACCTCCTCATGCAACTCACCGTTAAGAAAGGTATTCTTAACATGAAGCTGACACAGACCAATGGCGAACAACTGCCATGACAAGAAGAGTTTGACCGGTGGTCATGTGAGCCATCAGAGCAAAAGTTTCACCATAATCATGACCATGCTCTTGCTAAAAACCACGAGCGGCCAGACAAGCTTTGTAACGCTCAACCCATCAGTGGGTCTTAACCTTATAGACCCACTTACAGGTTATAGGATGAACACGTGGAGGAAGAGGGACGAGCTCCCATGTACTAGTGTGCGCAAGCGCAACTATCTCTTCAGCCATGGCAAGCTGCCATTCAGGATGAACAACAACCTCACGGTAAGTAGTTGACTTGGGGATAGCAGATACACTGTAGCTAGCAGGATTATAGAAATCAGGTGAATGACGAGTCCGAGTACGAAGAGAATAAGTCGGCTGAGACGGTGCACCATAAGTAGAGGGTGCATCAGATGGCTCGGTCAAACATGTGGACGACGAGTACACCGGAAAGGAAAAGTAGGATGAGAAGGAACAACAAGAGAAGACGGAAGGGGAAGACACCGGTGAAGAGGGTGAAGAAAGCGGAGACGAAGGAGGAGAAGGAAGCGTCGGAGTAGATGGCACCATATCAATAGGAGGAGAAATATGATGGGCTAATGGAGGAGAATCAGGGAAAATAAGAAAAGAGAGATCCTCCACGGTAGAGGACGAGGAGGTCAAACGTGGATAGAAAGGACGAGACTCATCAAAAGTCACATCCCGGGAAATATGCATCCGTCGAGCCGTAGGATCCCAACATCGATAGCCCTTATGCTCATCACTATATCCGATTAACACACTCAAGAGACTAAGCAATTAGTTTGGTGCTTTCATGAGGAGCGAGGAGAACATAACAAACACAACCAAACAAATGAAGCACATAATAATCAGTAGAACGATCATAGAGTCGCTCAAGAGGAATGACACCCTGAAGTAGGCCGAGGTAGAGACAACCTCAGCCTAGAAATGAGGCGGGAGAGAAGAAGCGATCATCATCGCACGAGTAGCCTCACGAAGATGACGATGCTTACGCTCAGCCACACCATTCTGAGCATGCACACTGGGACAAGAGAACTAAGCGAGAGTGCCTTGCTCAACAAGGACACCACGCAAATGCCTGGAGATATACTCACCAGCAGGGTCAGCACAGAACACACGAATATGCGTAAAGAATTGAGTAAGAACCATGGATATACTCACCAGCAAAGTCAGCATGAAACACACAAATAGGCGTAGAGCACTGAGTAAGAACTGTGGCTACAAAACGCTTATATATGGAGAGAACCTCACTACGAGAAGACGTAAAATACAACCAAGTATAACGAGAAAAATCATCTATAAAAATGATATAGTATTGATGGCCCCCTTTCGAAGTGAAGGGAGCCAAACCCCAAACATGAGAGTGAACTAAGTCAAAAGGACGTTGAGATAGACGCACTAGGATACAGTAACTGGATCTGTTTTCATAGCCTACAACCCTGACATTGTAAAGAAACATCTTTTGCGACAGGCCCTAGAAGACCACGATGAACTAATGATGACAGGCGAGGACCACAAAGGTGACCAAGAAGATGGTGGCACTGCTGAAAGGAGGCGACGACAACATGAGAACTGGCAGGCGAGGTGGCAGCGGGAGGAACATGAAGCCAGTCTTAACTCCCAAAGCCCCTGATAATCACGGCAGTGAGGGCCAGCCCCAACCAGAGCTTGTGTGCGGCGATCCTGTACAGAAAAAGAAGCGAAGTCAAGAATGACGCGACAACTAGAGTCAGCAAGCTGGCTGGCAGAAAACGGATTGATGGTAAGATGAGGAACATGAGAAATATCAGGAACAAGAAAAGAAGAAGTAGAAAGATTGCCCCAACTAGAAACAGAGAGAGGAGTACCATGAACAGTGCGAACACTAAGAGGAGAACCAAGAGGTCGAAGAGAGGACAAAATGGAAGAATCGTAAGTCATATGAAAAGAAGCTCTAGAATCCACGAAGTTGTACCTGACTGTGTAGAAGGTGGTAGTCATGCAGTGCTGACTGTGTAGAAGGTGGTGGTCATGCAGTGCCAGAAGAATCAGTAATAGAGCCAACAGTTCCTGTCGAGGAAGAATGTGAAGTAGCGAGCAACCGCTTGAGCCACACAATGTCCTGCTTAGTGAAGTTGACTATAGAAGATCTCGACGAGCACGAGTCTCGGGAAAAGCAAACGCCTTCTGCTGACACAGATCACTCTCCTTCGTGAAGCAACAAGACTCAGTGTGGCCATCTAGGTCACAATAGGTGCAGTGAGAGTGTGGACGAGTGCCATGACTCAGGCCCTGACCTTGAGCATTGGGTAAAAGTGGCGGAGCAGGAGAGCGCGAAGGAGTCGATGAAGTACGCGACGAAGGTGGACCACGAGAGTAGCAAGCACAAAAGGAGCCTTAAGCAACCCAACGCTACGTAGGCGTGTCCCTTAGCACGAAGCTGGGACAACACCTCCGAGATAGGGACACGACCACGAGCAAGCAGCTGATCACCTCGGGGCTCGAACCCCTTGGGAGCCAAGACAAGAACTCGTAGACGCGCTAAAACTCCAAGTCGGAGCACACAGTCTGACAACACGGGCATGTACCACAAACAACACTGCGAAGGGAGTCAAGCTGATGCCAGATAGTAGCACTCTGCGTGTAAAACAGATCAATGGTAGAATCACCCTGCTGAAGAGCATTGTCCTGACAAACCACAAACATATAAAGAGCATCCCCGAACGGCTGATGATGCTAATGAAGGTGAGCCCACATGTCAGCGACAGTGCTAAGGCCCATAAGCTCAAAAGCAAACTGTGAGGGAACACCGGTGGTGAGAACAATTGCAACACGAGCATCATCATCCATCCACTAGGTGTAAGCAGTCAGATCAAGCTGGTAAGTCTCAAGAGTGTTAGAATATTCCTGGACCTTCCGGTCATACGCGGCAACGGCGACATCATCCGCACTCTTGGATACATCCTTGTGGGCCTGAGTAGCCTCGAGAGCAAGGGCTGGTGGCGTCATCAAAGTAGGAACTGTAGGGGCAATGGGGCACGGAGGATAGGAGACCTTGCCAGAAAGCACACCCTAGAGACGAAGACCACGCATATGGATGCGCATTAAGGTAGCGAAATTAGGGCAGTTCATGCCATCAAAGATTACCGAGCAGCAAGGAATCGCGACATAGCCGGATGATGCAGACATTTTTTTGTCGATCGGAAACCGCTGGTCAACTCAACACCCATCGCCCGATGAGAACTGGCCCAGCGCTCGACGGGAACATACCATGGACAGAGGCACGAAGATTAGACACGGTTGAACATACAACAAACGACGGCGACTACAGACGGCGAACAGGGGTGACGTCGGCCCTCACGGAATCGAGGTGGGGCGGCGACGGACGGGACGATGACGACCCTCGTGGAATCGAGGTGAGGCGGCGACGGACAAGGCGCATGGCTGCGGGTGTCCTGGAGGCGGCGGTGTGGGGCGACCTGGAGGCGGCAACGGTCCGAGAGAAATCAAGGTCGAGAGACCTGTACGGAATCGATCGGGAGAGAGAAATGAAAACACACGAGTTGCGCGTGCGGGAAACCCTAACCTTGCACTGATACCATGTTAGGAATAAGTAACCTGTATTCCGGGGGGGGGGGGGGTGTCAACATATAGTACATGTACAAGTGTCAATATGCATGGAACCCCCTGTCTAATAGGGAAACTACAATATACAATTATCTCTCTAACAATTCCTTGGTGTATGCTCTTTGCTGATGATGTGGTGCTAGTAGATGAAACCAGGGTCGGCGTCAATAGGAGTTTGGAGCTATGGAGGAAGATTTTGGAATCTATGGGGTTTAGACTTTGTAGGACCAAGATCGAGTATATGAGGTGTGCCTTTAGTGGTGTCGGGTGCGAAGAGGGAAAAGTTAGTTTAGAAGGACAAATAGTGGCTAAGAGGTATACATTCCGATACTTGGGATCAATGCTGCAACGCAATGGTTATATCGATGAGGATTTTTGCAATTGGATCAAGGCATGGTGGCTGAAGTAGCAGCAAGCATCTGGTGTCCTATGTGACAAGAACGTCACACAAAAGCTAAAACGAAAGTACAATAGGACGGTGATCAGACCGAGCAGAATTTGGCCCACTAAAAGATAACACATCCAACAAATGAGTGTTGTGGAGATGCTCATGCTACGGTGGATGTGTGGCCATACAAGAAAGGACCAAATCAGAAACGAGGTTATACGTGATCGGGTAGGGGTGGCACCGATTGAAGAGAAGCTAGTCCAATACCGACTAAGGTGGTTTGGGCATATTCAGCGGAGGCCTCTAGAAGCGCCAGTTAATAGTAGGATTCTAAAGGGTAGGGAAATTACTAGGAGGGGCAGAGGGCCTCCAAAGTTGACATGGGAGGAGGCGGTAGATTTGGCTTTTGATAGGACCTCATGGAAGTCAGCAGTCCGGGTGCTGGAATCTTAGTTTACTCGTAATTTTTTTCACTTTTTAATCTCTTTTTTTTGTCCTCCTTATGTTTCGATTGGGTTTCATATCTAGCCTACTCCAACTTGCTTCGTTGGGTTTCATATCTAGCCTTACCCCAACTTGCTTGGGACAAAAGGCTTTGTTGTTGTAGTTGTAAATATTACTCTAAATAATACTTGAGTATGCCAACTACAATTTCTGCATGACCTCATCAGTCATTTCCTCAGCAACAGTTAAAGCACAAATAGCTTCCTAGAACTTTAACTTGATGTCCTTTGATGCCTATGGTTTTGTTGCATAATCACTGCAGTTTTCTAAATGGGAAGATGTTTTTCTCTTCTTATAGCTATTCTTGTCTGATGATTATCTTGTTGATCTTTATAGCACTTGGTGAGATTGAGGTGGGAGGAACTCATATTACTCTAAATAATACTCGAGTATGCCAACTACAATTTCTGCATGACCTCATCAGTCATTTCCTCAGCTACAGTTAAAGCACAAATAGCTTCCTAGAACTTTAACTTGACGTCCTTTGATGCCTATGGTTTTGTTGCATAATCACTGCAGTTTTCTAAATGGGAAGATGTTTTTCTCTTCTTATAGCTATTCTTGTCTGATGATTATCTTGTTGATCTTTATAGCACTTGGTGAGATTGAGGTGGGAGGAACTCAGTGTTGCAGAGCGAAATGAATTTGCTAATTTGACTATCAATTTGTTGTCGGAGGTTATCGATCCCCATGAGGAGTGGGCTTTGAAGAGTCAAACAGCTGCATTAGTAGCAGAGGTTATCATCATGTGTTTTTTCTTCTCTTCTAGCTTTTTTGGTACTTCAAGTGCAATTATCTTATCTCTGCAGGTAGTTAGAAGGGAGGGAGTTAATTTGTTGAATACGCTACTTCCGTCTATTGTTTCTTTGTCTAACTCGGGTCCAAACGAGGTATGTTTGTTAATAGTACTACACCAAAAAGTTTTTGTGCTTTGAGCACCCTATTTTAAAATCGCCCCTCTGTAACCATGTTATCTATAACTGTTAGGCTGAGTTAGTTGCCATGATACTAAGGTGGCTTCCAGAGGATATCACTGTTCACAACGAGGATTTAGAAGGCCAGTTTTTTTTGTGTGTTTCTCTGTCATGATTGCTTGAAACTGTATTTCTATTTATTTTAACTGAAATCGAACAAATACCTTCATTTCTATTAAATTGCCACTTATGTTCAACAGGTGACAAGCGAAGAGCACTGTTGCGTGGCCTTACGGAGGCACTGTCACAAATTCTACCGCTGTTATACTCTGTAAGTTTATCTTTACTTTGTTGTAGCAAATGTGACTCCTCATATTACATGACGTACTAACATAAGCATCGTCTGATGTTTCATCTGTAGCTACTTGAGAAACATTTTGTAGCTGCTTTAAGCGAGCACACGAAGCAGCAAATGGAGTTGGCTAAACAACATGTAGGGACAGTAACAGCAGTTCTGAATGCTGTCAATGCATATGCTGAATGGGCTCCTGTGACAGATCTTGCCAGATATGGTTTAATTCACGGGTCCGTTGACTATAATTTCTGACTCTCGAGTTTTGATTGCAATTCTACCTCACTTATCTCAATTGCGTTCCTGTTTCGCAGATGTGGGTCCTTGCTTTCTTACAGTGATTTTCGCCTCCATGCTTGTGAGTTCTTTAAAGTAATCTGTCAGAGGTATAGAAAGACTGATGCACTCTATAACTAAAAGTTTGTTGTTATTGGTGGCTTTTTTATATGTTCTTTGCTTGTGCAATGTGGCCTAGCTCAGAAAACGACCTGTGGATGTCTCAACTTGTGAGTATGATGCAGCAATGAGCAACATCTTCCAGGTGTTGATGAACATTTCCCAAGATTTTTTAAGCAAATTTAGGATGCAGCCTAGTGCTATTGATGAAAGTGAATACGAGTTTGCAGTGTGTATTTGTGAGACAATGGTTGCTCTAGGTTCTTCTAATACGCAGTGCATATTGGCTGATGGAGCTAGGACTTCACTCTTCCTACAACAAGTGAGCATTTCCAGAGGCACCTCTCCAAATACTTAGCTCTGTGTAGCATCTTAGCTTCTAATTTTGTTCAAGTGCTATCTGGCTTATCACCAAATGACTAGTTGGATATTTTATCTAAATTCATGTATGTCTTCAATACGCATCAATATGAAGCTCTCACATATACAAGTTTATTCTTACTGTTCACTTTCTCGTGTTTAATTTATTTTGGTTTCTTACAGATGCTGGAATATTACCAACATTACAGGATTGCACTCCATTTCCAATCTTTGTTGTTTTGGCTGGTATACTCGTGTTTTTTCTTGTGTAGTTCAAATGCATGTCGTGTTGTTTTGTGGCTCCGAAGAAGTTAACACAAACTTGTGTAGGCGGTATTGAGGGAGCCATCGAAAGCTAAGTCTGTTGCTCGTCTTTCTGGTGATACCTCTCCTGCTGGAAATTCGGCATCTATTGGTGGCAGTTCAACTGAAAAGGAGAAGAAAGGGGCATCGGTATTTATTACTGATGAAATATATAGTACAATATTGGATGTTTCTTTCAAAAGGATGCTTAAGAAAAGTGCGAGCTCATCTTCATGTCTGTTAGAACTATGGAATGAAGAACTTGAGGGGAAAAGTGACTTCAGCAACTACCGAACCAGATTAGTATGTTTCATTTTCTTTTGACATCTATATGGTTCTTGCCCCTTGCCTTCAATAGTTTTCAACATTTTCCTTTTCCGTTGTTCATTGGAACGCGTAGATAAAAATCGATGAAACATTTTTGTTGTCATGTCGGAATGCTCTCCTGACTTATCATGTATTGAATATTAGTATAACTGTGTATTTTGAAACACATTTGATTTAGTTGGATTACATAGATGTATGTCCATTGAACTTAAACAAGGAGACTGCTAAAATGTAGAGTCGGCGGCATCATTGTCCAATAGATGCACTCGCGATGGTGACAGCAGTTCCCCCACGTGTCCTGAGTCCTCCGGGTAGATGATGTCATGGCCTCGTGGGTTTTCAATATTTTTGCTTGCATGTGCCATGTTCCCTATCCTTTTCTTCTCCACCTGCCAATTCTCTCCTTCTACCTCCTACACCACTGGCTCGTGTGCCAGTGCGCTGCCACCAGCAAGCCATGGTGCGGAAAGGTCCCTTTCCCTCTGATTCCTCTCCAAAACCTAGATGACCTGTGCTTGGCTGTGCGTTGTGTGCGGAATTGCTTCGCTTCTTCCTTTGTGCCGTTAACATGTGCCCCTTTGCTCTGTCTTCTGCGCTTTTCCGGGCGACTAGAAGTTAAAACATTACTAGGTCAAAACCAAATTTTCCATTAATTAAACTGAAATTTGAGTTGAAAGGTCCAGAACTCAAAGGTAATTTAATGCTGAACTACCTCAGTTTATAGTTGATTTGTTTGAGTTCAAAGTCCAACGTTTCCCTGGATGGAATTAATTCCTTCAAGTTAAAAATGCAATTTTATACAGTTACAGTTGATATGTTTATTTTGAATGAGTAAATTCTTCTCCGTTAAAGGTGTAGCTGAGGAATTATAAGTTCTTGCTTTGTGAAATAAATGCTGCTGGGTGGTGGGTGGTGGGTGGTGGAGCAGTTGCTTCTCATTGAGGCACTAACAGAAGGTCATGGTTACCAGAGGACGCCTAGGCATTCTATTAACAAAAGGCAGACTCATTTACGTTAGAGCTCATAACTTTTTAATTTGGCCTTGTAATTTGTGGTAACTGCAAGATGTTTGCCATGCAAAGTCTCCTACTGTATGTTCTGACTGTTGTTTCTTTTTACAACCTGCATATGTTGCTTTTACTACTTAACAAGTATTATTTTGAATTCTTCCTTCAGCTGGATCTCATAAGAGTCGTGGCTTCTCAAAGACCTGTTATTGCTGCAGCAAACATTCTACAAAGAATTAATGTTGTTTTCGGAGATGCTAATCAAGCAACAAAATCCCCACAGGTTAGACCTGTTAGCTTGAATGTAATCTTGTCATGGTGTGATCTGCACACGCAGGTTGTGTGCAGGCTGTAGAGCACATATAGGTTGTGTGCTTGCTGTGTGTGAATAGGGCAGATGAGTTGTGTCCTGTGTGAGTAAACAGTGCACATAGGTTGTGTACCGAATAGATAGGCATGCTGCAGCGTGTTTGCTGTTAGAAGTAATCTTGTCAATGTAGTTGGCTAGTAGGAGCTATAGCTAGGTCATGAAGTATCCAGGGTATGTAGGGAGAACTCTAGAATTAGGAATGTTCTAGAGTAAGATATTTAGGAGTAGTATGAAATGTCTAGAGTTTGTAGAGTATTCTAGAAGTATGGTGTAGGGTTTAGATTGTGCCACATGGCAACAATCTAAAGGGTCATGTACAAGTATAAATAGGTTCTAGCATAGGTTGCTGGGACAAGCATGGGTTGCTAAGTTCTGTAGGCATTTGTTGCTGAGTAGTAGCATCCGTTGCTGCAAAAGCTAATAGAAGAAGGAAGGCATCTGTTGCCTGAAACTTCGGTGTGTTCTCCTCTGTAGTGCTAGTCCCTTATTTTCTGCTTTTATTTACTCAAAAGAGAGAACAGAGAGGGAACACTAACAAGACCTGCACACATTTACCATTCAACTCAATGATTTGCCTTGGCCACTATCCCAAATAAACTAACCTTCTACTCCCTCCGTCTGGAAATAAGTGACTTAGATTTGTCTAGATTCGAATGTATCTAGCGTCTAGATACATTCGAATCTAGACAAATGCAAGTCACTTATTTCTGGACGGAGGGAGTAGTTCATATTTTTATTAAACTTTAATATCCATTGCAGGATCTTGATGCAATGGTAGGTGCCCAGCTAGGGCTTGAAACAGTAGTTAGTGCCATATTTGATGGCTCTGGTGATTATACAAAGACCGACCAGGAGTCAAAGTTCCAAATTCACAGGACATTTGAAGGTCTGACCCGTCTTTGACCTTTATGTTGGATTTATCCTTGGTTCTACAGCCTTCTTATTTGTTTGTGCTTGTGAACCAGGCTTACTTCAGCAGCTTCTTTCCTTGAAGTGGACAGAACCCAGCCTTGCAGTAATTCATGGTCATTATTTGGATTCTTTGGGCTTGTTCTTGAGACATTATCCAGATGCAGTTGCCAGTGTTGTGAATAAGCTTTTTGATTTATTGACATCTCTCCCTATCACAATTCAGGTACATTGTCATTTTCTTTGCTGTAGTGAAATACAATGCATTAACCACCCTAATGCTGTAATTTGGTGAGGCTGTTAGGCTCAGATGTGAATCCTTCACTGAATTCAATCCTAATATACCGATGTCATGTTGCCCTCAACACTTCTCTCTGCTGCAATCATATCATGCATTTTATTCCCCTTCTTTTCTTCACCCTATTCTAAATTACTAGCACATGTGCCCGTGCGTTGCTACGGGTTGATTTGTGGATTTGTCAAAATTTAGATGAATCTAGACACTATTTAGTATATAGATACATCCAAATTTTGAGAAATTTCAGACATCTATTCTAAGACGGAGGGAGTAATAAAGTTTTAGGCCATGCAAAATTCTCCTACCGGAAAACTATACGAGTTACATACCAACTTCACACAGATATGACTGCATAGCATGGACGGAGTCACCAAGCAAGGTGGCACGACCTTTAACCCAGTTGATAGTAGGTCGACTGTCCTATATATCCCGACGACTTCCTCATCATTTGCATTTAGCAGATCTATGACATTATCACACCAACCAATAAATAACTCGAGCAATCTTTTCTTTGTGCCCGTCAATATAAAAGATTACTAAGGACACAAGGCATATGAAATATACTTCCATCATTTGAATCGTAACTTATTCACAATGAGGAAGGTTTCATTTACTCGTAACTAATTTAGTGCAAAAGTTCCATTATGGGCAATCACGATTTTCATGATCAGTGCCACCAGCAGGTTCCTTGTAAAATGCATACCACTATATTTCACCAGCACTAACATCTGAAGAGACGAAATACTAATTGTGACCCAAGAAACACACGGCACCTTCAACGGAGAAAAAACATGAGCATGTTAGTATGTCCTAATAGAGGAAACAACTGTACTCATTGTTGGATCTAGCTTACATACCCAACTGTGTCAATATCCAGAGGCACAAAGTCTGCAATTCCGGTGTAGCAAGTGTATTCTAAGTAAGATGCATCTGTTTGCCCAGAAAGCGATTTCCTCACCTATGAGATGAACAAACTCTGCATTCAGGCTCCTAAAAAGATATCCCGATCAGGTTTTTGAGAAGTCAAGTAACTACATTTACCTTTGACCATATGACATATGCTCCAACCAAAAGATCACCATCAAATTTCCGCCCATCCTCCTGTATGTCAGTAACCTGCATTCCTCCGGTAAATGATACAAACGTTAAATTTCTGCTTAGCATTGTGAGCCAATTTTCTACTAAGAACTGTTCATTTACCAACACTAAAACCCGCATGACTCTTCATTCACCTTGTTCCCATCGTCTTCAAAATCAACTGCATGGCAATCATTCATTATACCATCATCACCGACAGCACGCGCAAGAATCTCCTGCAGCGTCATTCGGCCGACAACCCTTGTGAATGGGAGCGCTCTCTCAGCTGCAGGAGTAAATATATCAAACTTGGATGTACTAAATACCAACATGGCTTAGTCAAATTGATGCCCCTGGCAATTTAATTCTGATATTAAAGTGATCACTATCATCATTCTATCTCCCAGTAGTTGCTTCACATCGACCTTTAGCAATTACACCCCCTCAACACTATTGGGAAGAAGCCTTCATGCCCCAAACTCCAGGCTTGAAAAATAGGAAACAGAGCACTGAAATGAGCATGAAGCCTTTCCACCCTACCATTACTAAACTTTGGGTTTCCATGAAAATTTGTGTTAAAATCAGCAGGTCTAGTCCACTTGCCACAACTCTCCATACTGTTAGAAAATCTAACACATTTAAGCCATCTTCCAGTTTACATATCCTCCCCTGCATGTACCCTGAAGATTCTATGATGGCCCTGGATATAGCAGGTTCTTCTGAATGCTCCTGCCATTGCATATTGTTCTTCAGATAATCCCCAGAGCAACCATCAAATGCGTTAAGAATAACAGTAGATATAGCTATTCTGATCTAAAATTTCTTTGTTGTGCCCCCATCTTCAGAACCATCCACCACCGCTCTAGAGGCTGTGCTCTGATGTGCACTCGTGACATCAAATGTGGCTTTCTGTTCCAAGATACATTCTTTTACAATCCCACAGTACAAGCTAACGTTAAGACAATCATCATGAGGAAAAATGGGGACACAGACTCTAGACAAAAAGGATAAAAAGACATTGAAGAATGGGCACACCTACGCTGATAGATTCAAAATGAGATACCATCTACATGTTCCAACCCTCTATTATCATGGTAACGGCACATGAAATGAGTAAACACACTTAATGGTCGAAAAAACAGCACACGTAAATACTGCTGCTGCTGTTAGATAAAAAATCAGGGAAAAATAACACATCAGGGAGCTTACCTGCAAATTCGTCTACCCCAAATAAAAACCAGAACCAGCAACTCCGGGTAAAATTCTAAAGTCTACTCGACATCAGAACAGGCAGAGATATAGGCAGAGAAATGAGCTCCCTCGCGTACGGAGTTCAGGAGGGAGGAGGCGGGAGTGTTACAGTTTACCAGATGGGCACGGAAATCAGATCTCTATGTTGTCCATTTCATTACACGGTACACAAAAAAGAAGGTAAATGTAGGAATTGAGCAGGACTATCGAAATTTGCAGCGCTGAAGATCTATGAATTAGCGTTGCAGCGGGAGGGAGCACAAAGTTCGTGCTAATACGATTTGACTTGGATAGTAGGCTGCCGGCCGTCTCCGCACATGAATTGAGGGTTGATTTGAGAAGAGGGAGAAGTGTTCTTACCTGCGATCTCACAAGCGAACTACTTAAGCGCCCGAGGAGTTGCTGGCAAGTTATGGAAAGAGAGGGAACATGGGAACGGTGGTCTTGCAACCTGCGCCCATGAATCCCGCCGCCTGCAAGAGCCTCGGCCACTTTTCCTTTAGCCTCTAAACCAAGATCCCTCATGGGGGGGATTGTGCGAGCGGGAGCTTCGGGACTCGTTGCCCATGGTGAAGGCCTGACATCGGTCAACCAGATCCGAGATCCGGTATTCTCAGCCGTGGGCGAGGCATCCTGTGGTCGGTAGGCCGGAGACGGTGTGGGCGGCGCTGGCATGATTTGCACGGGGGTGAAAGACATGGAAGGAGACAGGGGGTGTCGGTTCGCTCCGCTCGAGCCCCCACGTCCCTCGCGAATCCGCCGGCACTACACGCTCCGGGAATGTGCGCCGCCTGTGGGGTGATTGGAGCCGGGAAGGGGATTGGGGTGGGAATAGCTCGGGTCGGGGAGAGGATGAGAAAAGTACAGAAAAACGTTTCGTTGGCATCGGTGCGTAATATGTGAATTGGTGGGAGGACAAAATGGTCCGAAAAAAGACTGGTTGACAGAAGCGTTCCGTACTTTATTATTAGGTATAGATATGGTTACAATTATATGTTTTTAATGCAATTTGTTGTCATTTGATGTAGCAACAGGACCCATCAAATAATTCCCGGCAAGCTAGGTTACAGATTTGCTCGTCATTCATTCGCATATCAAGAGCTGCTGATAAGGCACTTCTGCCTCACATGAAGGTCAGGCTCTGTTCATAATTGATTTTTATTACCATTTAATCTTACATGAAGGGCTACACTAGACTAGATTTATTTTCAAGGCAACGGCAAACTACTTTCAGTGCTCCCTCCATTCACTAATGTAAGACCTTTTAGATATTTCAAAGTGGACTAGATACACTCCAAAATGAGCACACTAAAACACGTCTACATACATGTGTTTTAGAAAAAGGCTAGAATGTCTTACATTAGTGAATGGAGGGAGTACCATTTTGAAGTTGTCAAGTGCAGTTGTGTTGTTTGGACTAAAGTTATCTGTTTATGGATAAGTCTGTAGTACAAAAACAATAGCAGGTTATTATAATTCTGAATTGTAATATGATGGAAACATGCTCGCTGCGTACACGTCTTTGTTGATGGCCTCAGTCTCAGTTTGGTACCTTTTGCCGTGTATGAGCCTGACACATGTATTTTATACATTCTTGCGTAATCCTCCTGAACACTTTCTGAGCCACATTTCCTAGTTCTGTCTCCAACTCACTTTCCCAATTCAGTTTGTCTACCTCCTTGGTAGAACTTGAGGATATGGTAGCCCCCGACCCTGATCTAAGGTCATAGGGGTGCTCGATGGGAGGCCGAGGTGTCCAGCCTCGGCGCCCCAGAGATGCTGTATGATATGAACAAGAAGGGCACTGGGACGTAGATTGGCTTTTTTGAGTTTGTTTCATTGCTTGATCTGAATAACGAGCCCAGGGCATTATATAGTCCGTGGGTTACAACTGACTTGGAGGAAATAGATTCCTAAGTAATTATTTGACTAACAGAATTGGTAACAGAGGAGAAACCTCCTATGGGACTAAAACTCCTCCATATCCGATCCTTATTAGACTTCCTAACTAATCCCCCCCCCCCCCCCCCCCCCCCCCCCCCCCTCCCCGGTAATTATTTGACTAACAGAATTGGTAACACAGGAGAAACCTTCTATGGGACTTAAACTCCTCCATATCCTATCCTTATTAGACTTGGCTAACTAATTTGGTCGACATAACATCCCCCCCCCCCCCCCCCCAAGCGGGCAAACGGCTTGTCCTCAAGCTGGAAGGCACAGTGGCTGTGACCATGGATTTCGAGTCGACGGGTCGTTCTGGGGCAGCGACTCAGGTCAAGACTAGTCTCGACAAAGCAAGACTCATGTTTAATACTGAATTTCTAATATGTATAATGTAGGATTAAATATAAGGCTGGGGACAGGGGAGTTGGGGAAAACCTGGGCAATTCCTTCCAATGGCCAAGGCCTTCCTCTTGTCCATGAACCAGCAGAGGAGGCGGCCAAGGGAGAGAAGGCCCAGATGCGTTTTGGCTTTTGGGGTCGAGCAGGGGAAATTGTCTCTGGATCTAGGATTCAAGGGGGGAAAATAGGTAGGGGAGGAAAGAATGGAAAAAATTATGACATGTGGGGTCATTTTTTAAGTCGATCGACTCACAAACCTGGACTAGTCGAGACTAGTCAATCGACTCATCAAATGAGTCGAGTCGACTGGCCAAGTCGGCCTTGCAAATGCGACTCGTAGACTAGTCGTCGACTAGTCTTTTGACTCGAAATCATGGCTGTGACACAGCGATGCCCAGCCGAGAACTTCTCGTCACAGTTGAAACAAAGACCTTGGCTTTGACTCATGTTCATCTCTATAGGAGTCAGCTGTTTGGATGACTTTGACCCTATGGACGCTGCTGCTACCGAGCTCTCTGCTTGCGTTGCTGGTGGCGTTGTAGTTGTAGCCCTGGAACGTGTTGGACGCCCTGGGACTGAAGCTGCAGCCAGGTGCTCATAGGAGCGGGCTAGGTCCATGGCCTCGGTCGAGTGTTGCTGGTTTGGAGAGCTCCACTCGAGTCTTCAGTGGGTCGAGGAGGCCGGTGGTGAAGATGTCACGTTCTTGTGCATCCGGTAGAATCTCAGTGTGACAGGATGGTGAGTAATTTCTCCTGGCAGTCCTCCACCGTGCTTGTCACGTTCTTGTGCATCCGGTAGAATCTCACAGCGTGACAGGATGGTGAGTAATTTCTCCTGGTAGTCCTCCACCATGCCTGTGCAGCGGAGCAAGATGAGCTAGCTGAACTGGTTACTTCTTGATGGAGTACCAAAGCATGTGTTGATGCCGAACAAAAGCATGCCATGAGGGTCGTCCTTGCTTGTGCTTTAGGTGGCGATACCACAGGCTAGCCATCCATGTCCTGTCCGCTTTTGGAATTGCACGTCCGGAGAAGTACTCGTCGCAGCGAATCAGCCAGGGCAGCGGGTCCTCCTTGCCATCATAGGTAGGGATGTCAATTTGGGGAATCGAAAGTGCCCACTGTTGTGTTCCCACTCCTTGGCGTCATTCTCCTAGGGGTATGAGCCCGCCTTGGCCTTGTTGCCCTCCACCATGGAGGCTGAGGCAATGAGGGGTCACTCAGCTTGGCAGGAGGTGTAGCCGGAGGACAGGACAGGAGACCCGCGTGATTGTCCAGGTCCCCATCTCCCGTGGCTTGTTTCTCCAGGCGGAGGATGGCCAACCCCTGTGCCTTGGTTTGCTGGTCTAGGTCACGTACATCATCTGAGAGTTTGCGCACGTCAGCCGTCAGCTTGCCCACTGCGCCGTCAGGGGCAAAGTAAGAGTCCAGATGTTAGGGGTGAGCGTATCGAACTCAGCCTTAACTGCAGTGTTGATCTCCTCACCAATCTTCTCACGGATGAGTTCCTACACCTTAGCCACTGTGGCGTCGCGAAGCTTATCATCGGGATTCATGGCGAGCGGAGCAGTGGAGATCGCCGAATCTGATACCAAACTGGTAGAACTTGAGGATATGGTAGCCCCTGACCCTGATCTAAGGTTGTAGGGGTGCTCGATGGGAGGCTGAGGTCTGTAGCCTTGGCCCCCCATATAAGGCTGCAAGTGGGACAGCCTGCGGGACAGCCCGCATCGTGCCGCATATTCCCGTGTAACTTAAGTTGGCTTATGTGGGTATCCCACTAATTTAAGTGGGTTTACCACGGCAGCTGCATATGACCGCATACAACATTCCTGCAGTCCCTGGAAAAAAAGCAACTGTGCCCCGGTGGAAGCTCACATACATTGATATATGGTCTGCTACTCAAAGGTATATGCTCAGATGAAAAAATCACCAATACATAAATGCTTAGCTGGATCAAACATGCTCTCATCGATCATGGTTAAATTCAGTTTATTATAAGCATCAGATTCTGTTCCACATGTCTGTAGTATAAAGACTGAACTTTTCTGAACTGACAGCTTCAATCATCTCATTGCTAGCATTGTTGTGTTTTAGGTAGATCTGTACATAGGATCAACGAATAAAAGGCAGCCTAAGCGATACTTCTGCGGCATGCTTTGCTACCTCGAGCTACACTGTAATCTCCAAGTAGCTGAGTACAAAAGTAGCCTCCTCTTTTAACCTGAATCATTAGCGCACAAACTGCTAACGGCTGGTCGATCACGTGATTCAGTTCTCTGAAACTAGTACTGCTGGTTGATCCCATAATTCAGTACTCTGAAACTAATACAATTGATTGAATTCACATTCAGAGACAACCAGCTTGCCATTTGCAGAAATTAGCACTGTAAAAGACCTCACTGCTTTACAACGTTGCCGATCCCTATAAGCTTACACAAATTCGACACACGCACTGTCTTACCCACCATCCTGGTGCAGAATTTTGGCGGCCAATTTGTTCTATAACGAATGAATCTTACCAAAATGGAATAGACGTTTGCCTTGTGCTTCCTTTTCTTGGACTTCCCGTGAAGTTTGCCGCCAAGTTGCAGACCTCGCTGGCCACCGAAATCGAAGGAGAAGCGGCGGGAGTGGAGGGAGATGAGGATGAACAACTGAAGATGATGGGGGAATACCAATCGGGGTATACCCATGAAGCGGAGTCGCCAACTGGATCGAGGCGACTGAAGCCAAGCCCAAGTTATGATGTGCAGCATATGCAAGAAGGATACATATGGACTCAACTCGAGCCACGGGTGCATAAGTCTCTCCATAGTCAATGCCTTCAATTTGAGAGAACCCTTGTGCAACCAATCTTGCCTTGTTCCTCACAACAATGTCATGTTCATCTTGCTTGTTCTTGAATATCCATTTAGTGCCAATAACATTGCGGTACTCTTTGGGCTTTTCTACTAACTTCCATATTTTGTTTCTCTCGAAGTTGTTGAGCTCTTTGTGCATTGCTTCTAGCCAATTTGAATCTTCAAGAGCTTCCTATACTTTCTTTGGCTCCACCATGGATATATGAGCTTGATGCTCACCAAAGTGCTTCAGTTGAGCTTGAGTGGACATTCCACTCCTTAGATCACCAAGAACATTATCTAGAGTGTGTTCTCTTCTTTCTAAAATTTTGTCCACTCTAGCTTTGCGACGAGTTTCGATCTCCTTGTTGTTCCTTGCAGGAGCTTCTTCATCAGTCTGGTCCTCGTCTTGACCATCAATTTGACCTTGATCAACAATGGGTTCAGCTTCATCAACATGAGGTAGTGGTTGATCTTGGTCTTGATTAGGCAAGTTACTAGAGAGTCTTTGAGCTGATCTTATAGCTGCCTTGAGCAATTGACTGCGCTGGGCTGGATAGTCCAGTCAGTGGAGAGAGTGGACAATTCAGCCTAGCGCATTCAGCCTGTTCATCATCGAGAGGGTTCTTAGCTTGTCTTAGGCTTGGGTCATCATTGCCCTCAATAGGGGGAGCTTGTTAAAGTTGTGAAGATGAGAGCTCCACTTGAATAGAGCATAGTTCTTCTCAATCTGCCATAAGGGGTTCCTCAACGGGGCGGATGAATCCCGCACCCATTCTTCTATGGCATCTTGAGGCATTTCATCATCTACATCACAGACAAACATGCTCCGCTTGAGGGCCATCATATTCTTCGAAAACCACACTACAAGATTCTATGACAATTCCGGAGAGTTTAATCGTAGATTATATAAGTGTGGGAATCGAGATCATAGCCAACAAAAATACCCTCTAAAGCTTTGGAATCAAAGCTGGACAAACGAACACCTTTTATGAGATAGAAACACTTACATCCAAACACACGGAAGTATGAAATGTTGGGCTTGTTACCGGTAAGTATTTCATATGGCGTCTTGATCAATTCTTTGCGGAGGTAGAGGCGGTTTGATACATGGCATGCGGTGGAGATAGCCTCTGCCCAAAAATTGTATGGAGGCTTAAACTCTGCCAACATAGACCTTGCCATATCCATTAAAGTCCGATTCTTTCTCTCAGCTACACCATTTTGTTGAGGGGTATATGCAGCGGAATATTGATGTTTTATCCCCTCATCACTAAGAAAGCCATTTAGAGTGTAGTTCTTGAACTCGGTGCCGTTGTCACTTCTTATGGTTAGCACGGGCAAATTGTATTGACGAAGTCAATGAAATATTGTTGAGTCTCACTCTTCAACTTGAAGAAATAGACCCATGAATATCTTGAGTAGTCATCAATAATCACCAAGCAATATTTCTTCCCACCAAGGCTAGCATGAGATGGAGGACCAAAGAGATCCACATGAAGGAGCTCCAAGATCCTTTTTGACTTTATAATATTATTTGGCTTGTGGGGAGCATCATGCATTTTTCCTCCAACACAAGCCCTGCAAACACGATCTTTGGCAAAACAAACATTGTCCTTTAGTCCCACAATGTGGCCACCCTTGTGAAGGCTTTGCAAAGTTCTCATATTGACATGGGCTAGTCGGCGATGCCATAACCAACCCACATCAGTCTTTCCGAATAAGCACATTGCATTTGTAGTGATTTTCCTCGAAAAGTCCACCACATACAAATCATTTTCGACATACCCAACGAAAGCGACCTTCAGAGTCTTGCTCCACAAGAGGACCACAATATCATTATCAATAAAGACGGCGAAACCCATCTTGCCTAGGGCATGGACAGAAAGTAAATTAAAGCCAAGGGTCTCAACAAGCATGACATCCACGAGTGTAACATCGTGTGCAACCACAACTTTGCCAAGACCCATTACCTGAGATTTTGATTTATCGGCATATGTGACAGTTATATGATCTTGATTGACCCTCATCTCCGTCATTATTGTCTTGCTTCCGGTCATATGACTTGTGCAACCACTATCAAGCACCCACTTTGACCCGCCGGAACCATAGTTCTACAAGAGATCAAGCTAGTTTTTAGGTACCCATTTTTCAATGGGTCTCTCTTGTTAGTGACAAGGGTCTTTGGAACCCAAATAGACCAAGCAATATAACCATCAAAGGGACCAACATATTGTGCATACACATCACCAAAAGAATTATGCATTAAGACATAGTGAGGGTTAACACTTTCCGCAAAGTCATCATGTGACATAGTTTTGCCACTTTTGGCATTACTACCCATAATGATCTTGTCTCAACCTTCCCAAAAGATAACAAGTCTCTTCTTCTTGTTCTTTTTCTTCTTGGCTTTGGAAACATAGTCAAGACCTCTTTTCTCATTATTTGGCCTTTGTTTACTTAAAAGGTCATCAAGAGACTTGTTATCTTTTGGGAAGGTTGCCTTTGCAAGCTCCCCCTTTAACCTAGCATTTTCTTCAAGGATATTTGTACTACTAGGGAGGAATGGAAATGCTAGGTGAAGCAACATTAGTTAATTGAGTTTAAGTTGTTCACTTGACTTTGTGAGAGTCATGAGATCACTTTCCAAGGCTTTGTGAGCCTTGTTAAGCTTCTCATAATCCTCGGCAAGTTTGTTATGAACAACACTAGACTCAATCTTATCCTTTTTAGCCTTTTTGTATTTAGCAATGGCATGATCACGTTCCTTAATGAGCTGAGCAATAATTCGATCATTTGCCTCATCAAGGCCTTCAAGTTTTTCTTCAAGAGACACCCTAGTCTCTTGTTCTTCAAGAGCATTAGTTAGAGCATCCATCTCAAGTAGGTGTTCTCTCCCAAGCTTACATCTCTCATCTAGGAGTTCTTGGGTGTGTGCAAGTTGGTTCAAGAGATTTACAAAATGCTTCTTATGCTCGCCTTGCAAGTTATTCATGTAAGTATCGAAAGCAACTAATTCTTCCTTGACCTCAAGAGTTATGTCATCATTCAACTCATCATTTATACTAGGGGTGGAGAGAGAAGAGATGATGATACTTCCGATGCTCTTGCCATGAGGCAAGTGACGTTCTTGTTGGAGGTGTTCTCATTTGGGGAACTGAAGAGGGAGAAGGTCGGTGTAGAGGTAGTGGCAATTGCTGCCACACAATTCGTTGTTTCTTCTTCCTCCTCGTCATCAGAAGAGAACTCTTCATGTGCTAGCAATGCAATGTCACCAGACTTCTTGTTGGTGGCATTCTTCTTGTAAAAAGGCTTCTTGAAAGGGGCATTTGGATTTTTCTTCAATATGAGTGCACCACCATTGTCTTCTCTCTTCTCATAAGGACATCCGACAACAAAATGATAGCGGTCACCACAGTTGAAGCAAGTTCTCAGTCTTGAGGAATTTTCTCTTTTACCACTTGGGTTGCTTCTTCGTTGCATCTCCATCTTGGCCTTGGCGAGGTCTTTTCAAAAGTTTCTTACATAGAAGGCCATGTATTCACCATGAGCAACCTTGACATCTTCGGGGTGGCTCATAGAGAGTGCATCATCACTTTCTTCATCTTCATCGTACTCCACAACCTTGGCCTTCAAGGCAAGATTGACACCACTACTCATTCCAATAGCACGAGCACGGGCATCTTTGGCATTCTTGCAGCAACCTTAAAGGCGGCCATCTCTTGCATAACTTCATTGGAGGTCATGAGATGGTAGTTGTGTTTTTCTTGGAGACTCTTCAAGTCAGTAGGCTCGAATGGCATGAGCGCACTCACATACTTCCTCTTGATCCAAGCATCATCAATGTGAGAGACACCAACATTTCTGAAGGCAGTGGCTGTGGATTTGAGTCTTCGATACATGTCTTCATGATCCTCACCATCCTTCATGAAGAAACCTTCAACTTCATTGCTTAAGGCATCATATCTATTTCTTCTCATGCTCTCATTTTCAACAAACAAGTCAATGAGAGCATCCCAAGCTTCCTTGGCCGTATTGTAGTGCTCAATGTGTGGGAAGTCCTTTGGTCCCAATCCAAGTTGAATCATGTGCAAGGCTGTGGCATTGAGTTGGCTATTGACCACTTCTCTTCTTGTCAAGCTGGTTGGATCCTCAATTTTGAGTCCATCTTCAATGATGTTCCATAGGTCAATGCAAGAACTGCGCACATGAGATTTCATTAATACTTGCCATTGAGCAAAGGTATGTGCAGCTAACTTAGGTGGGTCACCTCTATTATTTATATGGGGATGAGGGATAGGTGGGTCGGGAGAGTACCATCCGAGAACCGCATGGTGCCCTTCCTTCCTATCACCCTTTTTGGTGGAATAGTTAGTGGAATTATGTTCGTCCCCCACTTCCACACCCGTAGGCATAGCCGGAGCATTATCCTTAGGGTTAGGAGGTGTTTCCTCATGAGAGGGAGGTGGTGAAGCTGACTTTTCTTTAACAAGTTGCTCAACTAGTTGACGCAACTGTTGGATTTCGTTGCCCAAGGTAGAGCTCAAGCTTGTTTCCAATTTCTTGAGATCTACCATGGTCGCTGAAGTGCTAGCCTCACCATCTCCCACATCCTTAGGATTGACCATTTTTCTCTTAGACGGTTAAGCCCGAATAAAGAGTCGAGACTCTGATACCAATTGAAAGGATCGTATGGTCACCTAGAGGGGGGGGGGGTGAATAGGTGCTACTTCAAAATTTACACCATTTTCAGTTTAGGGTTTGACACAAAAGTTAATTCTCTAGGTATGCAACTATGATGAATTTACCTATATGTCACACTAGCACACCTAGCAAAGCAAGAACTAGATAAAGTAAGGTGCGGTAAAGAATAGAAGTAACCGAAGTGAAGCACACGGGGACACAAGGATTATTTTCCGCAGTTCCTTCCTTTTGAGGGGAAGTACGTCTGCGTTTGGAGGGGGGGTGGTATCAAACCAGCAATGCCACGAGAGGCCTCCCTTGTTCTCCGGTGAACCTCACCCCAAGGGGATCGATTCACGCTTCCACTATATCGGCAACCTTCAAGGTGGTAGCCGACACCCTTACAACAAGTTTGAGGCACACACCCACAACTTAATTGGGGGCTCCTGAATCCAAGCAAGCTGCCACACAATCAAAGACAAGCTTGTAAGAATCAAATCAACCAAAACAAGAAACCCTAGAGCAAGGGGCCCTCAAGTGAATGAGGGGGAAATGAAGATCTCTCTTGGTGAAGTTGTAGATCGATGCCTCCTCCTCTGATTCCCCAAAGATCAACGACTTTGGGTGGTTGGATGAAGAGATCTTGGAGTTTTGGTGGCTCAAATGGTGTGGTCTTCTTTTTCTGGGACGAGCAGCTGGAGGAAGCTGGAGGAACCGTTTTCTGACCGTTGGAGACAATTCACACCGGAGACTCCGGTATGCCAGACCGGAGACTCCGGCCTGGACCGGAAACTCTGGCCCACCTCTGGTCCATCTCCGGACCGGGCATCTGATTGACTTGGGCAGGGGCTTGACGTCCACTTCGGAGACTCTGGCCGAAACTCCGGACCAGAGACACCAGAGACTCTGGTCTGGAATCTTCAGGAAAGTATAGATTTGGCCATGCAATTTCCCGTAACAATCTGACTTTTTCCCTTTTCAATAGATTGACATGTAGACATTAACACACAGTAAAAAGTACCTTATGTTGTTAATGAACACCAAAACAGATTAGGACAATAAATGTCCTTTCACTCGCCCCTTGTGGACTCGCCGCCGCGTACTCGCCATGCTCGGGGACTCTCCCATCGTGGAGTCGCCTGTGTCGACTCGACGACTTCATCATCGACGACTTGGCGGCCTCCATGTATGCTATCCGTCAGCCTCTACTTCTACAACAACGTGATGCTATCTTCACTACGACTAGGAAGCTTCTACAATAGCAAGATAACAAGGCACGTCAAACTTCTCCAAGGGGCGACTCCGTCCAACGGCGACTCGCCAGGCACGTCGACTCGCCTTGGCGAATGAACTACTTCATGAGCTATTTCTCTGTTTTAGGAGCTCGCCAACGACTCACCATCGACTTCATCCTGGAATCGACTGCGCCGATTCGACAGCTTAAAGTCATCGTCGAGTCCCTGACGCGCTCAGGGACTACTGATGGGGAATACCAATCGGGGTATACCCATGAAGCGGAGTCGCCAACTGGATCGAGCCGACTAAAGCCAAGCCCAGAGCGGGTCGACTCGCCGAATACGGCAACTGGCACATAGTGGACCCAGACGCCACGCTGACTGAAGGCCCAACATAGTGACTACAATATGTAGCCCACCAAAACACTTGTAAACCCTAACTGGCTGCATATATAAAGCCACCAGGGGCACCCCCACGGGGATGTCATATTAGATTATATTAGACCTAGTCTCTCCCTCCGCTTACGGCGGCTCCCATGTAAACCAATCTATGATCATATATTGGATTGACAGCAGAACGTAGTGATCCTCCACCGAGGGGATGTGAACCTGGATACATCATGTGCGAATCTCGCTCCTGGATTCTCCTACGTCGCCTTGCCTCCTCTACGTAAGCTACCCCTGTAGCATCTGCCATGTCAATACCACGCAGAAGACGTGCTAGTGTATCGTTGCTAGAGTCGGAGGAGAAGTGGCGCCGATGGCAGAGCTAGCCAGCGGCGCCTCACTGTAAGCCAGTCCGTCTTGCCGGCGCCTGATCGAGGAGAGAGCGGATGAGGGACCAAGTGGGATATGCGGGCTAAATGTGGGCCGGCCCACATTTAGCCCGCATATCCCGCTTAATTTTGTGGCTGTACTGTGGGCACCCGCTTACGTGACTATGTGGGATTGATTTCGCGGAACTGCGGATGGCCCGCTCTGCTTGCAGCCTGAACCCCATAGCTGCTGTATGATATGAACAAGAGGGGGACTGGGATGTGGATTGGTTTTGAGTTTATTTCATTGCTTGATCTGAATAATATAGCCTGCGGGTTACAACTGACTTGGAGGAAAAGGACTCCTAACTAATTATATTTTACTAATAGAATAGGTATCAGAGGAGAAACCTCCTATGGGACTAAAACTCCCCTGTGTCCTATCCTTATTAGACTTGCCTAACTAATCTAACCCTGGTATTGTTGGCCCCACATAACACTCCTGGACTCTCCTCTAGCTGACTGTTTCCTCTCTACACGTATCTAAAATGTATGTGCAAGAGATATAGAAATGCAGTGATCTAGACTCATGTTCTCATTTATTGTGGCATGCTTAGTGTATTTTTTCTTTCATGAATGCAGTTCACTGTTGTATTTGTGTTCTTTTGGAATTTTGGTTGCTTAAAACGCTTTGCCAATGATGTAGAACATTGCCGACACCATGTCTTACCTTCAAGGAGAGGGCCACTTACTACGTGCCGAGCATGATCACCTATGTGAAGCGTTTCTCATTATGGCTTCCTCTTCTGGGTATTTGGCTGCGACGCCCTTTCACATATGTGCTCACAACAATGATATTATCATGTTCCTTCCAACATAGTTTCATATGTTTAACATCTTTTTAGGATTCAACATCAACAGGAAGTTCTGGCCTGGTTGCTTGAACCTCTTAACAAAACATGGACCCAGGTGGAATGGCAAACTGCATATTTGTCTGACCCATCTGGTTTGACACGCATGTTTGCTGACAGCCAATTTATGTGGTCAATTTATCACACGGTTACGTTCTTTGAGAAGGCACTCAAGCGGAGTGGTACCAAAAAGTCTACAACATCTCCACAAGCAGCCACCACAATAGCAGCTACTGGTTGTTCGCATCCAATGTCTTCGCATCTGTCATGGATACTGCCCCCTCTCTTAAGGGTATGTCGTGCTTTCTTTTTACTCCCTCTGTTCCAAAATATAAGATGTTTAGCCTTTTCCTAAAACTTGTGTATCTAGACGCCTTTTAGTGTGTAGGTTCGGAGCAAGATGAGTGAACCTATGCACTATAAGGCGTCTAGATACATGTGTTTTAGAAAAAGGCTAAACCATCTTATATTTTGGAACGGAGGGAGTACCATTTTAGATAATGGCAGGACACAAGGATGGTAGTTAGATAATTCAGGATCCTTCATTAATTCTTCTGTAACTATTATGCACTGGCTGATCTGATGACTTATCTGAGCTTGGATTCAGTTTACATTTCTCCTTTTTGTGATCTTCAGTTGTTGCGATCCATTAATAGGTTTTGCAATGATCCTTCATTATTGTTTCGTTAGCTATTATACATCGGCTAATCTGATACTCCCTTTACCCCTTTTGTTGCCCGATCTTCAGCTGCTGCGATGTATACATGCACTTTGGGCTGAGCCATTTGCTCAGTCGCTTACAAGAGAAATCAAAGCGGCCAAAAGCATGACTATCGCGGAGCAGGCCAGCCTTCTGGGAGAGACAAGTAAACTCACCAAGGGCCAGGTTGCACCTACTGATGGATTACTGGATGTTCAAAGGGAGGGAGAGTCTAAGGAAAATAACATAAGAAACTGGTTACGAGGCATCCGTGACAGTGGGTAAGGATTATTATTGAGAGCTGTAAATATTTACTTCATTTTTTGTCCGAATTCCATTGAACCATCGTCGTCAAAGATGCTCCGGTAATCCTTAATAATGCAAGATCAATCGAGCTACACTTCACCAGAATTTTTTATCTTGAAGTTCACCATGTTAAGTAGCCATTGCTCCTGTAATCTATCTTTGACCCATGTGATAATACCATACTGCAGGTACAATCTTATAGGACTAGCAGCTACTCTTGGTGAAGCATTTTTTCGATGTGTAGATGGTTCATCTGTCACCCTTGCTCTTATGGAGAATGTGCAATTTATGGAATTCCGTCATTTGCGCCAACTCATGCACCTTGCTGTTGTTCCTTTAGTTAAATATTGCCCTCCTGAACTATGGCAGATATGGACAGTTAACCTTTTGCAGCCAATATTTGTTCACTGTCAGCAAGCTCTTGATTATTCATGGTCAAGTCTTCTTCGTGAGGGCCGAGCTAAGGTTCCTGACAACTTTGGTAATCTTTCTGGGTCAGAACTGAAGGTAGAGGTGATGGAGGAGAGGTTGCTGCGGGACTTGACTCGTGAAGTTTGTTCTGTGCTTTGGGTTTTAGCATCACCTGGTTTAAATAGTGGACTTCCATCTTTGGAACAACTTGGACCTGCCAACCGGATTGATTCTTCTGTTAAAGATCTGGAGTTATTTGCTTCCAGCTCTCTTACTGGGTAATAGAAAAATTTCTTCTATGTTCGTGTGTTGGAATCTTAGTTTAATTTCATTGAATAAAACCTGAACAAATGAATAAATACTGATTGATACTAATTCTTCTCAGATTTCTTATGCTTAATGCTGGCACTGCTCTTCCTGCATTAAGGATAACTATTGAAGTATTCAATTGGACAGATAGCGAAGCAGTGACTAAATTAGTTCCCTTTTGTGGTGCATTGATTCACCTTGCTGTTGCAACAAACCGGGCTGAACTGAGGCAGTTTGTTGGAAAGGATCTACTTTCTTCTATAATACAAGGCTTATCTGTTGAGTTGAATGCAGTTATTAGTGCTGAACTTGTTGGACTTTGTCGAGAAATATACATTTATCTTTCAGACAAAGATCCTGCACCTAAACAGGTAATTTTCTGAGATTATAACTGAGTCGGTCTAATTACTTGATGAAAATATGTAATTTGATAATCATGATCTTAGATAACTGGCTCTATCTCCGTAGTATGCATGCTGTTACGCTTTAGACCCTGAAAGTGATTCATATGCTATATAAGAGATCATTTGCTATGACGATTGCCAGATACTTAATAAATAACTATGCTCCATACAGATGTTCTGTTATAGTATTTGTGGATTGCACTAGCCCTTTCCATTAGTTCGGACTGTTTGTGTTGGCTAGTGCATGAAGCTTGACATGGTATCAGAGCCTGAGGTCTTGAATTCAAGTCCTGCCATTCGCAATTTATCTGAAAATTGAAGTTGCCCCTCCGTGTAGACTTCCCGTGTTACATGTGAGAGGTGTTGATGTGGATTGTCTATCCCTTTCCATAAGTTCAGACTTTTGGTTGCCTTGGCTAATGCTTGAAGCTTGGCATGGTATTACAGCCCGAGGCCTTCAGTTCAAGTCCTGACTTGTGCAATTTATTAAAAATTCACTGGCACACCATTGACTCGATCAATAGTACTCCCTCCGTCCACAAATAACTGACTTTGGTTTGTCTAGGTTCGTATGTATCTATCACTAAAACATGTCTAGATACATGCGAATCTTGATAAATGCAAGTCACTTATTTCTGGACGGAGGGAGTACATTTTTCTATTCCAAATAAATAGCACATTTTCTCTAATAGTAGAACATCAACCTTAGGAGGAAATTCTTGTATTTTTTGGTATCCATATGGTTTAACTGAGATATGAGCATTGAGACTGATAGAAAGTGAGCCTGACTTTCTGTCTGATGGACAGGTTCCGTTTGTATCAGGTTTAGTGGCGAGTGATTTGGCTTCGCACACTGTTTAATGCAATGCATTGAGTCCAAAGAAAAAGACTGATAGAAAGTACTACCTTGTAGGTTCTTCTATCCCTCCCTGACATGAAGCAGGAAGATTTGCTAGCTTTCGATGATTCCTTGAGCAAAACTGCTAGTCCAAAGGAGCAGAAGCAACATATGCGAAGCTTACTTCTGCTAGCTACAGGGAACCAATTAAGAGCTCTTGCTTCTCAGAAGACCACTAATGTTATTACCAATGTTACAAGTGAGCCAACTGAGTCCCATTTCTTCCAATTTTCTTTATTGCATAATGTGTTCATGTATGAACTTTCTGTCAGTAGACTGGAAAAAGTAGCCACCATTTTTGTCCTTTATTGAAAATTGGGTTTAATAGAACTTTTGTGCCTTACGATTAATTTTATGAGTAGCATCCTTGCACTAGCATTTTCTTTCATCAACTAGATATACCTGTAATGCCATGTTAGGTTATGAAAATAATCAGAGCCGATTTTGAAGATTATTCTGCTGTACGCTAACAACATCGCTTGCTTTCCAGCTCGAAATCGGAGTACTGCGACGCACCATGGACCAGGTGCTGAAGAAGATGATCACATCGGATTAGCTGCACTATCGTAGGAATGACCTGCCATAGTTCCGGCTGTGTACGAAAGAGTGAAAGAAACTATTAAACTGGGCCTGATCGCTAATTGTGAAATACCAGATTCTTGCATCATTATCATGTAGAGACGCACACATGCCTGAGGTTAAATCCAGTCTGTCACCTATTTCTTTTATGTACATCTTCGTGTGGATGGCGCTTTCATACATGCACTTAGAACGATGTTTAGTAAGAGGCCAATACCTGTCATCAATGAGTACAAATGATCGTGACGTGAACACACTGTGGGGGCAAGTTCCGAATGTAGTTTTCTTGGACCTCGGGAAATGAGCACGTTTCCTTCGTTTTCAAGCACATGGTCACTTCTTCCCAAAACTATTCGGAGTAGCAAATGTATGGTGATACACCAGTGGAGATGCAGCGGTATCAAACAACCTCGCCTGTGCAAATTATCGTGTAAGGATAGGAGTGGGCCCCTTTAAGGCCTCGTTTGACAAGAGTGTATAGGTGAATATTTTAGAGTATTTTTTTCAAATGTATTGGGTGAATACACTCTTGTTACCCAAAACACTTCGTTACACCACAACCCCCTTCCAAACCAACACGCTCCATTGATTTATCTATTTGGAAGGCAGGTATAATAATTTTACAACCAACTTGTTCAAAAACAAAAAGTTACTCCCTCCGACCCAAATTAATTGACTTGCATTTGTCGAGTCAGTTAATTTGGATTGGAGGGAGTACAACCAGCTTGTTCAAAAACAAAAAGTTCAATTTCAATAGTAGAGAATAACCTACGGTCCTGATCCGGTAGTATGTACAAGTGACAGTGGATGGACAATTGCAGTATCATTCTCATATTTTGCATTAAACGTCAGGATATAATAAGAAGTCAGGAGCACTCATAGATCACTACGGTATTTTCTCTCCCAGCCGCCGCCTCTCCTAGACCTAGCCGCCGTAACACCTCCTCCTCCGTAGACGGTCCCCCCCCCCCCCCCCCCCCCCCCGCCCGGTTTCGCCCGTCGCGAGGGGTGGGAAACCCGATCTATGGGTGAAGTTTTCAGTAAAAGTAGTGTTTTTAGAAGATTAGGTTAGGGTTTTGGTAAATATCTTCTTGACGTCTAAGTCAATGGAGATGTCATCGTTCCCAATAAGTGATCTTTGGCCAGTCGTTCGACGACGAGATCTTCCCGGCGTCAATGGTGGTGTTGTAAGATTAAAGTTTTATAGGTACGGTCTTTCAGATCTTACTTCGCCAGATCGATCTTGGATTTTTTTTCTTATGGTTGCCGCGAGGAGGATTATACTCGTAATATTCATCCCGGCTGCTACGTCCTCGACAATGGAGATTCGTACTTTCGATTTTCCTGCGACATCGATCTGGCTGTTCGGTTTCTTTTTCCTGAAATACTGGTGGTGGTGCTCTTTTGTCTGATTACTCTAATGGTTGCGCGCGTGCACGTAGCCTTGACATTGCGGCTCAAATTAAAACTATGGGAGAACCCTTATTAGTATTTACAGGTCTGTGGTTTGACATCTATATGATGTTTATTGGGCTGCCTTCAGAGAAGTGCAAGATTGTGTCATGAAAGAAGAAGATTTTGAAGACCTTCGAAATTTATCCGTTTTCTTTTAGATTTTATTTTGTAGTCGTTGAAGATAGTTTATGTATCTCTACCATATACTATTTGTTGCTATGAATATATGCTGTATTGATTGGTAAAAACAAAAGAAGTCAGGAGCACTCTATGGTTTCAGTTTTTTTTTGAGGGGCTGAGCCTAACCAAACCGGGCTACCAAACGGTTTTTAGAGTGTTTTTAAGGGTATTGGTTGGGCTAGAAAAAGACACTAAAATCCACCTCAAAACCAGCCCGCCAAACAAGACCTAAGTGTCCGGCATTTGCACGTCAAACATGCTATTGGGACCGCCGGTAAAAGATCTCGGACAAAATTAGGTCGGTGCTCGCTCTAGCCTGCACGTGCTCTTGTGTCCCGAATTTCCTCCGAGCGGCGCGGTCGTTTTTTCTCAATCGTTCATTTGCTTTCGCTAGCTTTTTTTTTTGGACCCGAAACTGTGAGGCAAACGACCCAACACCAATTTATTTCTTAAGGAAAATACATTACAATGTTTTAAATAAAGAAAAACCTACCTAAGAGAACAACAAGATATAAACAACAAAAGCTACACAAGCTAGGATAGGCAATAAAAGAGATCCCCACGGCAGGGCTGCAATTCAACCTAGAAGTGAAGGCTTGTACTCTGATTTAATCCTGTATTGCAAAAGGGACATATCGTGCACAAATTTGCCTTTCCAATTCATGAAAGTAGGCCTCTTATGATTGAAAATCTTGTGATTTCTAATGAGCCAAATATTCCAACATGCTGTCATTAGGACTTCCATGAAAAAAGGCTGTCGAAATTCTTTCTTAGCTTGGGACAGAATTTCCTGTAAGTCATCAGATGGCTGCCAAGAAATTTGAAGGTAGTTCCAGATTCACGCACTAAAATTGTATTCGAAAAATAAATGAATCCGATCCTCACATGCTCGTAGTGGGCAGAGCTCACAATGTGTGTCACCTGACACATGCCAATGTCTACGCTGCGATAAATCCCGAGTATTTAATCTGTTCCGAAGTAGCAACCACACAAATACCTTAGTTTTCATGATGCAACTGGACCTCCAAATCCATCCATAAACTTTCGGCACCTGAATATGTTGATGAAACAGTTTGTAAAATTTGGCTGGAGCATACGATCTCACCCTAACTGTATATCCATTTATCTTGCTGGTCGGTTAAAGGATTGTCATGCATGAGCACTTGGACAAGGCAGGTAGAGATGATTATGAATATCCTCTTCTGAATAGACCTTCGCAGCTGACATGTTCCATACGAGAATAAACTTAGAAAGCGAGTCTTAAGGGGTTGCAAACTGCCTTGAATTTTTTTTAACAAGGAAGGGGTCTAGAAAGACCCCTTTGCTGCCATTAATAACAAAGCGATGGGTACAAGTTACGTACAAGTCCTTTACAAAGCAGATAATTTAGAAAGGACTTGCGAAATTGCAAGGAGGACCCTAAAAGATTCTGAAGAAATGCAATCAAGTCCTTAGACCTCGCCACCGCCGCGGAGCCTCTGCTGCCGGCCATCTCTAGGCTGCCGGGGACGAACCACTTGGCAAACTGCAGATGAGGAACGCCGACGCAGAGCTCCCGAGAGGCCTCCGACTTGGAGGTTGAAAGCACGCCCTCATGGCGTGGAAAGGGCCCATCTTGGCCACAGATGCCGGTGGCGCTCATGGCCATCGAGCGAGAAGCTCGACGATCTGGCAGCAGGACGCCACACCGACAAAGCCCACAACCGCCTTCATCCCCACCACCCTCGCCACCACGACCAGCCGGGTAGAAGAAAATGGTGTCAGAGCCACTAGAGAGCATCCAAAGACGCTTATTCGAAGGAGACGCCGCTGGAGCACCCATCCTCCTCCACCATGGCAGCAGGAAGAAGCGCATCGACGACGACCAGCTTGTGCCGCGCCTGAGCAGCAAACCAGCCGAATCTCCAAAGCAGCATCCAGATCCAGGCGCAACCACACAAGTCTTCTTATCCTCCCCGCCGCCACGGTCGCCGGGACAAGAAAACGCAGCACCGTCGCCCCACAGAAGAAGAAGCAGCAGAGCACGGTCTTATTGCAGAGATCCTCAAGATCTGCAGCTCCACGACATGCTCTGCCCTCCATAGCCATGCCCTCAGAACTCCACCTCAAGTTGTTGGGATTCCGATCGGAGAGAACCCAAACCCTACTCAAAACTACCGGCACCAGGCCAGAACACCTAGATCTATCCCTAAAAACTACACTGACGCCTCTCCATCCCCATCTCCGGCAGGCGGCACCGCCAGAGATAGGTCGGGATCGGCCCGGACACCCAGAGAGGACTCTGAAATGGATGGGGGGAGAGGTACGGACGGGGGAGAGGGGAGACCGAATTAGCTGTTATGTATCCATTCTTGATTGGTACCACAAACCGTCTTGAAGTGACAATTATCATACCAAAATAGAAAAGTGTCTCCTTTGCCATGCGGGACAACCGCAACTCCACGAAAATTATCAACCTCTTTAAGTACATCCCAATGAGTCACAAAGATTTTCAGCATGTGGGATCTTATCAGTGTAGTAAGAATTCCAGACTAGCTGAACCCAAGGGACATTACGATGGTTGTAGAACTTATCAAGAAACTTAATCAGAAGAGCCACATTCTTCTTCTAAAAATCAACAACACCAAGGCCACCTTTTTCTTTTGGTAAACAAACAAGCTCCCAAGCTAGCGATTGTTTTGGCTCATCGTGCTTGTCCCTTCATAGGCATTGACGCAAAACGTGGTCAAGCTGCTTGGTTAAACCCTTGGCTAATTGAAGGGAACATAAAAAATGGAGCGGCACAGAAGCTAGTACATAATTTATCAGCTTTTTTTTGGAAATGGGCGTTTTATTATTATCCATAATTTTTACACCCGACCTCTGCATAGTTAGGATACACACAGCCGATCAACCAAAGAGAAAGTAACCAGAAAAAAGTATCAACATTACAAGAATGATAAAAAAAATGATGGCACACGTCGATCTATGGTAGGTCTATCCGCAGGTCACGCTGCCATCCATGTCGGGAGAAAATATCCCTCATCGTGGCCTCCAATCGCGTACAGCCCGTCACAAACAAGTCGCGAAACTCTATACGTTGAAGAGTAGTCCATGATCGAAGGATAGACGTGGCTCGATAGATCACCTGAAGAGAAGAAGATACAATGTTATTAAATTTTTTGTCATTTCTACATAGCCAAAGCGACCAAATAATGGCAAGCGCTCTCACCCTAAATAAAGTCCCATATTTACGTGTATCCCGTGCAACCAATTACCAAATATATTAGTAACCGAACATGGAGGAGATAAACCAGAGGCTACATGGATGATTGACCATATAGTACGAGCAAATTATATTGGAAGGATAAATACCGAATTGTCTCATTATGATGACAAAAAACACATTGTGTACTTCCTTGCCAATTCCTCTTAATAAGATTATCCTTTATAAGAATGACTCCTTTATGAAGGTACCAAGAAAAATCTTCGTTTTAAGTGGTATTTTCATGTTCCAAATTTTAGAATTGTCAACCACTGGAATATAATGAGTCAACAGAAAATTTACCACTCTCCAGTAGTTTCCATTTGAACTCATCCATCCCCTCAGACAACTGTATCGTGGATAATCGTAATAGAAGATTGTTCCATGATACGAGTCTAGGACCTAAGAGACTTCGTCTAAAAGACACATTAGGAGGATCAGATCCCAATACTTTGGAGAGGGTATGCCTTTGTGCCTAACAATCGAGTATAGATCTAGGTATTGTTCGCGAAGAGAGGTTTGGCCAAGCCATTTATCTTCCCAGAACCTAACCTGTGATCCATCCTTAATATTGAAAACACCAAAGCGGAAGAAATGTTTTTGGACGCCATTAGTCTAGCCAAAAAATGTGAATCACCGGGTTTCCAAACCACTTGAGACACAACTTTGGAGCCAACATATTTCCTCCATAGAATGGTTTGCCAGACACCATCTTCTGATAGTAGTTTGAAAAGCCATTTACCAAGAAGCGCGGTGTTTTTGACTTGCAAATCATGTATGCCCAGTCCATCATATTCTTTTGGTCGGCAAACCACATTCCATCTGGTCAGTCGATATTTCTTTTTTTCACTATCCCCTTGCCAAAAGAGTCTTGATCGAAAATAATCCACTTTCTTCAAGACACCTTTCGGTAGTTGGAAAAACAAGATCATATACAGTACCATGTTGGTGAGTACTGAGTTTATGAGAACCAGTCTTCCACCAAGGGATAGCAATTTACCTTTCCAACTATTAAGGCGATTTTGGAGTCTTTCCTCAATGATTTTCCATTCAGCAATCGTGAGACGCCGATAGTGGATCGGTGTTCCCAGATAGTTGATTGGAAATTGCCCCTGACTACAGCCGAAAAGTTCGGCATATAGGTGGGTCTCGTTCAGAGCCTCGCCAAAACAATACAAATCACTTTTATGGAAGTTAATTTTCAATCCAGAGAGTTGCTCAAATATTGATAGTATTAACTTCAGATTCTTCGCTTTCTCCAAGTCGTGTTTCATAAATAAGATTGTATCATCAACGTATTGAAGAATGGATAGATCACCATCAACCATATGAGGAACCAATCCTTCAATTTGGCCGTCAGCCTTAGCTCTCTCGATAAGGATAGCCAACATATCAGCCACTATGTTAAATAGTATAGGCGATAATGGATCCCCTTGTCTTAGACCTTTTTTTGGTCTGGAAGTATTTGCCAGTGTCATCATTGACATTGATGGCAACACTACCACCAGCCACAAAAGACCGTACGAGAGCACACCACTCCTCAGAAAAACCTTTCATACGGAGTGTTTGCTGAAGGAAAGACCAATTAACTTTGTTATAAGTCTTCTCAAAGTCAATTTTGAACAATACACAATTCATCTTTTTTGAGTGTAGTTCGTGAATTGTTTCATGAAAGGTTACTACCCCATCTAGGATATTCCTTCCTTGCATGAAAGCGGTTTGAGATGGGCTTACAACAAGGTCAGCGACCAAATATAGTTTAATCGTAGCAACTTTGGTGAATATTTTAAAACTAACGTTAAGAAGGCAGATTGGACGATATTGTTGTATTCGTTCTGCGTTGTTAACCTTAGGAAGTAAAATTATGTTGCCAAAATTGAGTCTAAAAAGGTCTAACTGCCCGGCATGTAGGAACACAAACAATTGCATGAGGTCCCCTTTGATAACTTCCCAGAACTTTTGGTAAAATTCCACAGAAAGCCATCAGGCCCTGGTGCCTTGTTATGTTCCAACTGAAAAACGACTTTCTTAACCTCATCCTCCGTATACAGAGCAGTTAGAAAGTCGTTTTCCAGAACAGAAACCTAAGGAATATCCGCCGTTTGGGACTCATCCAGCGAGAAGGAGTTCTTTGGCGGTGCCCCAAACAACGATTTATAATAACTAGTAATATACGATTTAAGTTGCTCCTGCCCCTCAGTCATACCTTCATCCTAGATAAGAGAGTGAATAAGTTTCTTCTTATGCTTGCCATTAGCCACATCATGGAAGTATCTTATTTCGCATCTCCTTCGAGAATGAATTTCTCTTTAGAGCGTTGATACCATTTGAGTTCCTCCTCGCGGAGTAGTCTGGCAATTTCTGCATTTGATTGGTTTTTAAGCTCAATCTCTTGTGCAGATAAAAGCCTGACTTCCGCAGAAGCCTCTAAATCGTTAATAATAAATGAAAGCGTATTTTCTCTTTTTTAAGGATTCCAGCGGTATGTCTGGCCCAACCATGAGAAATTTGCGTAAAGCACGCATTTTGTTGTTCCATCGCTGTATAGGTGTTTGACCACTAACATATTTCTCCCAAATAGCCTTTACTAGGTCATGGAAACCCTCACGTTCCACCATCCAAGTTCAAATTTGAAACTATGTTTGGATTTTCGTGGTGGTGTTCCAACATACAATAAAATAGGAGCATGATCCGATAAAGCCTCAATACGTTCTAGGGCCCGAACAGTTACCATACGGAATTTATCTTCCCATTCGGTATCCATAAGCACCCTATCTAATTTTTCATATGTAGGCTTGGAAACACTATTAGCCCAAGTGAATTGTCTTCCGATCATTGTAACCTCTCATAAATCTAAGCTTTCTATGACAATATTGAACATGAAAGGCCAATGATCATCGAAACGGTCCCGACTTTTTTCCTGAGGGAATCTGAGCAAGTTGAAATATCTGCCTATGAGAATAGGATACGGATTGTCCTTAGTCAGATTGACCAAGTCACGTAAAAAGTCCTCCTTAAAAGCCTCCTGGGCAGCCCCGTATACAACGACTAGAGACCATAGAAAATCATCAGCCTTGTTACGGATATGGAGTTTAATAAAAAAATCTAAAACCGAACTAGCTAAGACTTCCATAGTCTCATCTCGGAGGCCTAACAGGACCCCCCTGGATCGACCCTACGGTGGACGTGATACCCACGTGAACTCCACTTCACCAGAAATTCGATTGAGTTGAGTTTGTGAGAAATCGCATCTACCAGTCTCAGAAATACCCAAGAAATCCAAATTATGATCTCTCACACAATCGGCAAAGAACAAATATTTAGCCAAGTCATGAAGACCTCTGCTATTTGAGAACATGCCATTCATTGAGAAACAATGGGGGATTTGGATACCCGAGACCTCTTACGAGATTTGTGGCCCTTCAATTTTCGACCAGAAGCTGTACGCTCAAATAATGAACCCAACTCGGTCTCATCGAATCCACCTCTGATACTTCACCAACTAAGTGAGAAAGGAGTTGACCATCTACTGTGGCATGCAGCTCCTCCTCCTCGACCGGTGAAGGATCAGAAACAAAATGAGTCTTAGGAGTAACAGTTAAACGGTCAACCTCCATTCGTCTGAACACAGAAGTAGATAAAGAAACATCCTTAACAGATCTACCCATACTAACTCTAACATTAGCCATTTTTTCAGTAATAGACGGATTGGAGAAAAATAGGAAGGACTTTGACGAATTCATTATACCTTGCAAGTCGAGGTTCTTCTCAGCATTCCTCCGCATGGCCTTGACCAACGAGTCCTCATCCGTAGCCGAAGCCCCAGAGGCATTGACACCATGCCTAGCACTCCTCCACGCTGCATGGCCCGGCTGCCCCTCCTAGGCGGCTAGACCACGCCCAACGTCCGCCAGCCCACCAGAAGCATCGCCAGGTAGCAGCACTACGTGGGTTGTCAAAGACCCTGGCTCCCCACTCAGCCCGAGGCCGCCTTCCTGGATCGAAGAGGTGCCAGCCTGCGTGTCCAGGACTACAGTCGGTGAGGTCGAAGAAGCAGCGCGGTCGACCAGCCCCTCCTGGGCCAGTCTCGGCGATGAAGATCCTAGCTCCCCACTCAACCCAAGGCCGCATGCCTGGATCAACGAGGAACTAGTCTGCGTGACCCGGGGTAGAGTCAGCGAGGTCGGAGTAGCACCGCGGTCGACCAACCCCTCCTGGGCTAGTCCCCATGCCGAAGGCCCATGGACCATCTCCTGAAGCACCGGCTCCAGCACAGGTCCCTCCCGGCGAGGAATAGATCGACCCAACACATTAGGTCTACAGCGAGCAGGGGACGTCGACCACGGAGGAGTCTGAGCCCCAGTGGCTGCCACCCGCAAAGCAGCCTGCAGTTGAGAAGGAGAGACCCGATGCGAAATCACTGCAGGTGCGACACCACGAAGAGGAGAGCCCATCGGAAGCGACTCAGGAATTTCCTTTCCACGCGGCGTAGAAGTATTGGGATTAAAAGGAGTGACCGCGATCAAAGGTGCAGAACCCTCAGTCAATAGCTGAGCCCTCTGGATGGAAAACGGTGGCATCGTTGCCCCCTGACCAGGCTGGGCCGAAGAAGAGCCATCCCCAGCATCCTGTAAACCATCGGTCGAATCAGACATGTCCATAGCATCATCAGGGCCCTTCCCATTTGTATCATCATCATGGTCCTCATCCCTCTTCTGCCACAAGAAAGGAACAAACTCTGGCTCCGGAACATAACCTGCAGGGTCCAACCGAAAATGAAGCTCGAAGGCCTTAAGTTTGACCACAACATCCGACTTAAGGTAATGTCCCAAAGCATCACTCAGCTGCGAGAAAACCGAGGTGTCAGTCATTGCAACCAAGATCCGAACGACTCCACGCCGTCTCAAACTGAACAAGTCAACATCCCGAGTGATCCCCATGAGCCCACCAACAGCCCACAGACCCCCAGAAGGAGCGCAAACAATGAGGAACCCCCTCAACGTGTAACCATACCTGCTTGAGCTCAAACTTATGGGGCACCTCCATCGTACGAAAAACTGAGAAAGCTAGCTGAGAATTTCCCTGAGGCACAGACACCTGAATCCCATCCACCCTGTCGAGATCCTCAAACGACGGGAAGGTCACAAGGAAAGAAATCTCTCCATGCGGCAAAGCCTCCCACTTCCACTGATCACGCACCAGGCATCTCCTGGCAATCTGTCGCTGGACAACATCCGCTGTCACCATCTGTCCAGACACACTCACCAAAGCTATGGGGGACTGAGAAGTCCCCAGATGATCACGTACCACATTATCAGGAATCTGAGAAAACAAAGTCCTCTCATTGCCAATACCGGCCATGTAAGGAGTAGGACGCGGTTGCTTGAGAATAGGGCATCTCAAGGTGGGCTGAGTAGAATTATCAAAAATATAACAACAATGAACCACCTTGCAGTCCTTAGTCGCATGAGTATTAACAACGTACTTCCAGCAGTGAACAACCTTTAGATTCTTCTTACCCACAGTAGCAGAACCCGGTGTAGTAAGAACAACCTCTGGGGCGACAACCACCGGCACAACGGTATCAACGGTCCCCTGCACACCATACTGGTAGGTCCCCTGTTGCCCCGATGTCTAGAAGGAAGCACCCTCTACCACAACATGATACCCATAGTGTCCCACTGGCTGCTGATGAAACTGTGGCTAGTACTGAACAGACTGCGAAGCCACCTGCTGATCCACCTATGGCTTTTTCTTTTTAGTCGTCCGCTTTGACATAGTTGCACTCAAAACTCCGACTCCAACATTAAACGGTTGGGGCGCCGGAGCATGCGGATACATCCCCTGTTGGGACATGGGGGCTCCAGTAGGCGGTTGACCTCGAAACGGCGGCTGCAAAGGCTGCTGGCCAAATGGAGGCAAGAAAGGAGGCCGCGCCCCCATCCCCTACTAGACGGCCCCGGGCGGCGGCATCCCCGGTGGTCCAGAGAAAGGCGGCGAACCATTTTTGAACTGACCCTGAGGTGGCTGCATTGGGAAGGGAGGCCGAGCCCCGAAATTTTGCCCATAGGAGGTGGCGGAGCTCGGCGGCACGCCCACCGACACAGGCGTAGCAGGTCTCATCGGCGCTTGCATAAGAACTCGAGGGGGCTGCACCCCATGCACAGTAGAAGAGACGGAGGAGATGACGCCCTAGCAGACGCGGCTGCCGCTGCGGGCGCAGGCACGTTAGGGGGGCCCGGGGCGCCTGCCATCGAGCAATACCCAAGCACTGCCTAGGCGAAGGAGCGAGAAGCCGGCGAGGAGGTAGTAGGCGGCGGAGATGACGAGGGCGACGACAGGTGGGCGAGAGGCGGCGATGAAAACGATTGCGGCGATAGCGAGACAGAGGGTAGCGACAGGAATTGGAGTCCCGCTCGCATACGTCCGATCCCTATAGCCCGGGCCACTGCATGCCAGGTAGAGTATGAATCGGACCCAGCGCGATCCATGGTCCCACACGCATCCGCCTGCACACAGTCTACCTCAACACTCACCAAAACCACCCGCGGTGATTGCGGGATCACCGGCCCACGATCAGTGCTCGCAATCCCCTTCGGAAAGAACGCACCGAGCACTGGAGGCGTGGACATCCGATGAGCAGGCATCAGCCCCCTCCATGGCCGCATCCGAGGTCCCCAGCCTAGAAGGAATCCCACCGGAGACGCAACGGAGCCCCGCCGAGCCACCGGAGGCGAAGAGGGCAGCCATGGCGGTGAAGAAGACGAGCCTCGCTCCCAAAACCTTGAGGCCACTGTCGGAAACCCTATATCCTCACAGAAGGCTTGCTGGAGCTCCTCCCTAGTCTTCCTACGCCGGCGGCAGGCAGTTGTCCACCCCAGCTCGCCCGACTCATCTTCCAGGTCCTCGAGAGCCATCCGTGCAGCCATGTCTTCCTCCCCATCGGAACCGGACACTAATCCCAAGCATTGGAATCTGGACCCTGACCTAGTCGATGCCGTGGAGGCAGATCCCACCGCCGGCGACCCAAGTCCCCTGGGCGCCAAGGTTAACCGGTAGCCACATCCCATGGAGGAGTTGCCTAGAGTTATGATTGGATCTTCTGCAAATCCCATGGACGAGCGCACTTCGTATTCTTGCGTCTCCACCGCCCGGTACCGCTGCTCCTGCCAGGGTCTGGCCGGCCTCAACTGGCAGTAGACATGTCTCTGTCATCTTCTTGCGTAGCCATGGGATTACATGCCGTAGACCCAGAATGGAACTTTTGCTCAGAATTTATTAGCTGAAGTCTTGCACCTTGCAAAAGAAAGCTCGAACTGGATGTAAGTTTCCTTTCAAGCCTACAAACTAAAGGTATTAGGTCAGTACTGGTTGGTCTAGTTGTCCCCAGCGGCAACCCCAAATAAGTGAACGGCATTGTGCCCACTTGACAACCAAACTCCTCAGACAAAACTGACATGAGATCCTCCGGCACATTTATTAGGATCATTTGAGATTCACTAAAATTAATCTTTAGCCCAGTTGACAAGGAAAAATAATGTAGCAGATTTTTAAGTGGTCTATATTGATCTAAATTTGCCGGGATAATCAAAAGTGTGTCGTCAGTGTATTGAATGATTGGGAAGCCATCGTCATTAGTAAGAGGTCTGATCCGAATGTGTATAACAATGGGGTCAAGGGATCGCCTTGACGCACTCCACGTTTGCAGAAAAATTTCTTACCTGGGATACCATTAAGTAATATTACTGGCGGAGCCCGAAACCAAGGAAGAGGGGTGCTAACTTCTAGAGGCGACCTTCAGTCCATATTACTGCACTACCAGAGCCAAGTGATTAGGCTACATGAACAAGTACTGGTGCTGCCCCTAATCTAAGAGTACTAATTACCTTTGGCCAGTCAGCTGGATCAGTGCTACAGCGCCAGTAGCACCGGCCGCAGCTCCGCCCCTGAGTAATATTGTCAAAGTACTAGAGGTAAGAATAGATTTCATCCAGCCAAGCCATTGATCATTAAATCCCTTATGTCTCATTACTTTCAAGATCGCCCCATGCTCGATCGTATCAAAATGCCTTTTCAAAGTCTAACTTAATGATGACAATGAGTTTCTTTGAAGTGTGACACAAGAAGAGGTACTCAAAGGATCAAGTTAGGCAATCTTGAATTGATCTACATCTTAAGAAAGCATATTGGTTTTTGTGGATACAATTCAGAATTTTACCTTGTAACCGGTTAGCTGCCAACTTTGTGAGAAACTTTAGGCACACGTTAGTTAGTGAAATTGGACGAAAATTATTCACCTCAAGTGGAGCTGGCTTTTTAGGAACCAAAGTAATAAATCATCCATTTATATTCTCCAGATTTAAGCTCCTGGAATGAAACTCATTTGCAAGGCGGTAAAAATTCTTTTGAATTATGGGCCAACATCGTTTCAGAAAATACCCATTGAAGCCGTCTGTCTGAGGAGCACGATCCGTAGGCATTGCTTTCACCACATCATCCATTTCAGTATTCTCAAAAGGTTTGGTTAGATCATCTAACCCATCAACTTTAGTTAACAAAATGGCTAGATCAAATTGCATGGAAATACTATCTTAATGCCCCATCCTCTCTTTATAGCTTGTCCACAACAATCCAACCATAGATTGATAATCCGATACCTCATTACCGTTCTCATCTCGTAGCATGGAAATCGAATTTCTTCGAAATCTTTCAGTGGCCATAGCGTGAAAAACTTTGTGGTGTCCTCACCTTGCTTAATCCAACGAATGGTACACCTCTTGCGTCAGTAATTACACTCAGCTAACAGTAGCTCATCCAAGTGCAGCTTGACAATCTTTCGAAAATTAAATTCAGCTATGAATAGAGGCATTTTATCCTCTAGCGTATCCATGAAGAGGATAACTTTATTGCAGCCTTGTATTAGGAATTTTAGCCTCGATAAACTAATATTCCAGCCCTTTAGATCATACCTCAAACCCTTCAATTTATCAACTAGGATAGCAGAGCTAGACATCCTTCTAGAGGGCTTGGACCAGGAGTTTGACACACATTCCAACAAACCTGGTAATTCTACCCAAAAAATTTCAAAGCGAAAAAGCTTAGTTTTGGGAATATTAGTATCAACATTCACAATGCATGGCACATGGTCAGATCCAGTTTTGGCAAGAGGAAGCACTTGAGAGTTTGGATAATCAGAAATCCATTTTGAGCTAGTGAAAAACCAATCGAGTTGTTCCGGTAATGGAATAGACTGCATATTCGACCATATGTACGAACGTCCTTTCAATGGTAGTTCAAGCAAGCCTAAGTGGCTTATTATCTCGTTGAAAAGAAACATGTCACTGCTGCTATGAATAATGGTAGTCCTTTCAATGGTAGTTCAAGCAACCCTAAGCCTAAGTCCGATTTTTTGGCGAACGAATAAAGTTAAAGTCGCCTAACAATAACAAGGTTTCTAATATTGGGATCTGTAGGGCATAAAGCCAGGAAACAAAGAAATCCCTCTCAGCGCCTGTGCAAGGGCCATATACAAAAACCAGCACCCAATCTTCATTGTTATGCGTTGATGTAAACTTTAAAATAAGGCCAAAGCACTGTGTTTCAATCAAAACACTGGTGAAAACCGAAGAATTTCATAGGATGATAATTCCTCCCGAAGCACCTCGTGAAGGCGAATAAGCAAAGCTATCAAATCTCTTAGGGCAGAATTTTCTAATTAACCACCAATCAAATGCTTCGCATTTAGTTTCTTGCAAGCATAATACATTACATTCACGTTCTTCTATCTTATTAGGCACCACACGTTGACGAATTTCAGAATTTAATCCAGGCACAATTCAACAAAGCACACGCCACTTTCTTTTAGTAATACGACACATTAATAACACTTCTTAGGTAGGGAAAAATCTGCTTGACACACAGTATCAGGCCACAACCACAAAAAATATACGTAGAAGTCTGGCGCACAATCTCAAATTGACAAGCATACATTTTTTGTCACTAGCTACCCTGTATCAATGGCTAGAGTTCGCTATGTTATCCGGACCGATCGCTGCGCTAAAAAGGATAAATTGCACGTTATGAAACTTGAACTATAGTTGTCTCGGACCATGGGCTTGAGTAGATAGAGCTAACCATCCTTTTCTCGGCATTGTTATCCTATAGCAGGGGAGTCGTTTTACTTTTCAATTCACTTCCCCTTTTTATCTTTTATCAAAATTCCTGGTACTTTTGACTAGTTATTTTCTTCATATTCCCTTCTTCAATCTCCCTTTCCCCTTTTTCTTTGTTATTTATATAAAAATTCTATTACTTGGACTAGCTTTTGTCAATTTCCTTTTTTCAATTCCCATTTCATTGTTATTTTGTGTAAATTCATGTTATTTGGACTATCTTTCTTCTAATTCATTTTTTCGGGCCAATGGTTTTTCATGAGAAATAACAGGTGGAGAAAACCAATTTCAACTCAAATGAACTATCACTTACCAAGGTGTTCAGAAACTAGTCACCAGCACGTGCTGATGTAGTTATCAAAGTATCGAGTAACTATTCACCAACATGTTTACAATAAAGTTATCAAGGTGTTTACTAAATAGTCACCAATGCGTTGCTGATGTAGTTATCAAGGTGTGTACTACCTCCGTCCCAAAGGTTAAGGCATATATATTTTTTGAAGTCAAACCGTGTAAAGTTTGACCATGTATTTAGACAAAAATATTAATAGTTATAATATGAAATCCATACCCTTTGGTATAATATCATAGTTCTTGATAGTTTTTTCTAAAAGTTTGGTCAAACTTTCTGTAACTCGACTTTTCAAAAAAAACCTTAAACTTTAGGATGGAGGGAGTAGTAACTAGTCATCAATACATTACTTATATTGTTACCAAGGTGTTGAGTACGTAGTTACCAACCAAACATGGGGTTGGTGTAGTTATCTAAGCGTTGAGTAAATAGTAGTCAACATAATGATGATAAAATTTCGAAGGTTTGAGTGAAATTTCACCATGCACTATGTTAATCTAGGTACTATGGTGGAGGTTTTTAATTTGGGGGACGGAAGTTGAGACGCCAAGGCATAGCGGGGTCAGAGTTTCTTGTAATCAGATCGCGTTACCCATAGTTGGTGTGCCAAATGCTTAAAGGGTATTTTTTGGCATGAATTCAACATAGCGTTTGAACACAAAATATCACGCTAACGTCTGTCAAGTTGGGCCCCTTCAGTCAGTTTTGATCGTTATGTCACTACCATCGTGGCTTCCATGTAGACCTGCAGTGTTGGCGCCTGCATCCATTCCCCATTGCGCCGCCTTCTTCTCCAGAGCGGCAATCTATGGTCGCGGCCATGACGCGGAGCTAGGATACCAATTCCTTCGGGGATGAGATCCGGAACATGGCCGAACCTGCTCGGCCCCACTCTCCTCATTCCGAATCGAAGCTCGCCCTCACCATGGCCGCACCCATGGCATTGTGTGGGGACGAGAATTCATTCCCAGAGGAGATCTGTCACCATGCCGAACCTGCTCGGTCCTGTTGTCCTCCTCCCGAATCCGAGAGCGCCATCTCCGTGGTCACACCCGCATCAGCCACCGTGGTTAGTAGTGCGCACGAGTGGGTTCTGTCTCTTCTCGCCTAAATTGGCAGTTTTATGTTTTTGATCGTTAATTGGCAGTTTTTAGAGCGTCATTTTTCCTCTCTCACTAACAATTATGTTTCTTTTTTTGCCAAAATTAGTAAAAATCTAGAGCAACTTCTCTCTTTAGTCATTCGTTCCTTTTGTCCCTCATTTTTCCCAATCTGGTAGCAAATCTGGAACACCAAATCACACTAGCAAAATACATACATTCAAAAAACAAAACAAATATAGATAAGATGCGCATAGCAGCTAATATAGGATATATTAGCGATAGATAGTAGGGTACTTAATGAGGTTCGATACATTCGCTGCTCAGTAGCCAACACATAATATATAAAAACAAAAGAAGCTGCTTTACAACAGTAGTAGCATACACGTTCAGCCCCTCCCAGCCTCTGCCTCCTCCCTCTGGTGCTTCCTCCACTTCTTGCTGCCCAGTCCCATGATCTTGGACACCTTGGGCTTGATAGGAGGCATGCGACCCTATGCAATGGCGACCTGCTGGAGGTTGCGGAGGTGAATACCGATCGCCATGTGGTAAGCGATGAAGGTGTGAACATTCACGATCATGCCGACATTGGGGTTGCATGAGCTCAAGTCCTTGGCATGCCTCACGAGGAAGTTGAAGTTGGTGGCGGCGAGTCTCCTGTTGCAGAAGGGGCACATGTAGAGCGAAGTAGGCGTCGTACTGGCCGGACTGCAGCCTCCTCCACACCTAACGAGTCTTGGTGTGCCTGGACTCATCGTCGCTGCAGACATCGTTGTTGTGCACCTATTGGAACAAACTAGTAGAGTGCATGATAATAAGGAGATGATTGAGATCCCTTGATTATCGAGATTGATTATTTGCGTGAATTAACCGATTGAGATCCCATGATCATTTGCATAAATTAACCGAGTGTGTTAAATTCCCCCAATCACCAAAACTCAAACAAAATCAAATACTGATTCCAACTAAAGATTGGCGCTAGTATTTACTATGATGCGAACAAGCGGATTCATCGAAACACAAGATCAATCTAGCATCCAACACAAGAGGATTAGATGATGTAAGATGATCGATCTAGCATCCAACGATTGAAATGCGAACAATAGAACCCTAATAACACAAGATCTAGCATCCAATGATGGGAATGGGAGAAGAACAAGGGAAGTGGAGCAAACACTAGTTACCTTAGACCATGGGTCAACGATGCTAGTGTAATAGGGGTTCTCTGGACAGATGTACTCCTCCACCTTGTAGGGGTCCCAGTCGAGCGGGATGTGCCCACGACTGGCGGGGGCCTCCTCGCCGACGACTACGTCAAAAGTGGAGGCAGGGGACTAGATGGGGACGGCGGCTGCCTTTGATGCCTCGGTGGGGGGCCTAGATAGAGACAGGGACATCCTCGTCGGCGGTCGAGGCGACGATGGCCACTGTATCCTTCTTCTCCATTGCCGGCGTGGTTGGGGTTTTCTTTGGAGTTTGCAGAAGGTGATGGGACAGTGGAGATGGTTGTGTGAGTGAGAAACAGTGAGAGTGGGTAGGTGGAGAGAGAGAGAGGGGCTCTATAATAAAGGTGAAAGGAAGGGACATTTCGTTGCAGCACCATGCACCACATACGCTACTGCCGTGCACCGCAACAAGCGTCTGTTACTGCACCATGCACCATGACACGCGTATAGTAAGTCATGTTTGCCCCCTCGAGTCTAACCCTAGCGCATTAGGCATACTCATTTATCCCCTCAAGAGTAACAATGGCGCGTTAGTTGTTCTCACTTTTACCCTCGGGTACTAACCATGGCGCGTGCAATATACTCAGTTTTACCCTCTAGTGGCTGGTCAACACTAAGTCAACGAACGGGATTTAGTTGCTAATTGGGTCATTTTATACACAACTAATTCAAAAAAAGATCAAAACATAGTGGCACCTACTAATGGAGTCTTCTTATGTGACCTGCCACCTAGGAAACCATAAAAACTAATGGAGGCCGTGGGATCCGGAAAGGATGGATTCAGGAGGGGATGGATTGAGAAGGAGATCAGATGTTCGAGTTGGGGGTGAGGAACCGCTACTGGGGGTCGCGTCTGCATCGAAGACAAGGAAGGGGTGCTGTAATTATTGAGGGTGGGCACGAAAATCGTGTAGACGCAGTGAAAAAATTAATCGTAATAAAAAAATGTAGGATCCCACCTGTCAGCGTGTGGAGGTCGGCACACACAAACGTGACTACGTTTGACTTAGATCGTGCATGGCAAGCATTGATTCCACTGCATGCAAGTGGTGTAGACCCAATTTCAGGCAGTGCTAGCGGCACGGTCGTAAAATCGTTCGCCATGTAAAACCGTTGTTTTCCTCCACCCTACTACGAGTGGCCATGCACCATTCCACATTTTAGGAAGGGCGGTTGCAATCTTGCAATAACTAGTTTCACTTATCCATCTCCTTTCCTCCACCACCGCCTCATCCTTTTCCTCCTCCACGGCCTCATCCATTTCCTCCACCACAGCCTCACCCTCTTCCTCCATCTCCTTTCCCTCTTGCCTGAAGTCATGACCGGCGGCAGTGTCTACCCGATGTCCAAAACAACGGCATGTTAGCGACTACGAATTCTAGATAGAAGTCCATGGCGGGAAGAACATCGATGTCGTATACACCACCGACCCTACGATAGTGGAGCGCACTCTGGCCATGTGCGAGAATTAGCCGCGGTTCGAAGCCTGCAAGTTCATCGGTCTCGACCTCGAGTACAACTGCAATCTTTGCAGGATCGCCGTGGTGTAACTCTCCATGAGGGGAACGTCCTTGTATACCAGCCTTATTGCGAGGAGGGGCGGGAGGGACTCAGGTACATGTCATTGTTCTTTTGTTCCTAAACCGTCTGTTTGCAAAAATTCTTGCTACATTATTTGTCTAAATTCATTTTCCTAGAGGTGGGTGAAAAGATTAAGTCATTCTTTCATGACTTTCTCGTCAACAAACAGATAACATTTACTAGTGTTGACACCAGGGGTGATGATCGCCTGCTTAAGAGCGAGATTGTTAGAATTGATACCCCAAATGCCTATAGAGTGGACATCCAGGATATTTACAGGATCCTAGGGAAGGGCTGCAGGGCTGGGATGGCCGATCTTGCAGTCGAAATCATCGACCCGTGGTATGCTGACATTAAGGCAAAATTCAAGGAATGCGGGTAGAGGCATGTAGGGCACACTTTCTAGGAGGATAAGCCGCTTTCTGATCTTAACCTGAAGTACACTGCAATTGACGGGTATGTCAGCCACGAGTTGTACCACCAGATCGTATTGTTTCATTGCAGGCAAAGCCACCTCGAACCACCACCACCAAGGCAAGTGGTCTACCCCAAGTGCAAGAATGGCGAGGAATCTATAAGCTGGTACAAGCGCCTGAAGTCAACCAAGGGTTGTTCGTCTTCTCCGCCAATCATTCCAATAGGCTGGGACCGTTGGCAAAGTATGTTAGTGTAGGATAATTAGGTTGTAGCAGTACAGTCATAGGTTTATGATTGTTGTGTTTGTATGGGGCTTGTCACCCCACGGCCCCAAAGTTGGTGTGTGAGTTGGAACACGGGGTCCGAGTTTCTTGTAATTGCCAGGGTTTTTGATTGGTTTGTTTATAAAAACATGTTCTTTCATAAGTATGTGTGATAGCTATGTGGGAGCACTTCCGAATTTTTGTGTATTACCTTTTCAAACTATAATATGGGTTTTTCTAGGAATGTGTCCTTATTTATAATAGAAATTATATATGTGCCACTACAGCCAAGCACGAGGTGTCGAGTTGGCTAGCATCGTATTTTATGACTATGTCCTTAGTTTGTGCCTGTTTGTGGATAACATCATCTGATCTTGTGGATCCCACCAGTCTCAGATAGCTATATTCGATAATAAACCAGGCCATGCATGGAAGTTCTGGATTCTACCGCATGCGAAGGGCATAGACACATTTTCTAAGTACGAATGTTGACACGGTCCTATAATTGATGATAAAAATAAGTAAAAGGGGAAATATAATTCATACTTGTTAATACGGTAACACAAGGATCATAGGAGCGCCGTTCTGACACAGAATGCTTACAAAATATAGGCGAGATAAACTAGGAACAGAATGCAAAACTACTAGTAGTAAACAACACACTCACTCATCCGCCAGATCTTGTTGAGCATCTCATAGCAGACATACACGTCCCTGGCTACGTACCGGATTGCATCGTGATCCAGGTACCTCCACTCCCATCGATCATGCAGGTGCTTCGAGAACTCGACCTTCATGCTGGCGTACTCGCGGTCGATGATGTCAGCAGTGAGTCTAGCCATGCTGGCTTTTCCCGTATTGTTGTCCGGGTACCTCCACACATGCTAGAGATCGACGTGATTGACCGCATGAACCAGGAAATCCCTCTCTAGCTTAGGAGTGTCATTCATGACGTTAACACTGGCGAAGTAGATCTCGCAGGAACTCGCAGATCTCTAGGCATACCCATTTGAGGAGGTAGTGGTTGCGTATCAACAACTGCAGGAGCGCCACCCTCTTGCTATCGCTGGTATACTCTAGGTCAAGGCCGATGATCTTGTACTTGTCCATCGGCTCCTGTAGCCACCGCTCGTACATTGCGATAACCTTGGCCACCTCCGCTGACGCATTGTTGTGGATGACAGTCATCTCGGTGGTGCCATGGGCAATGACGATGTACTCATCGGTGAAGTCGCTTCTGTCGCCGGACACGTTGTACTCTACGTCCATGGTAGCAGCTACATGGCCTAGCGTCGGTGGCGGTGGCTGGGACTGGGCATGGCGGTGGAGAGATCTATTGCAGTGGTATGGCACGGCGGTGGCCTAGCGTCGGTGGTGGTGGCTAGGACTGGGAGTGGCAGCGTCGATCGTTCTTGCGGAGGCTGTGGCGGAAGGAGTTGGGACTTTTGCATAGTGTTGTGTTGCCGGGATGGGAGGCGCTGCGTAAAAGGGGGGAGGTTGGCTAACCATCGTAAATTGCATTTACCATTATTCCGGTCTTACCCACTCGGAAGCACGTTTGACCGGGTGAGCATCGTCGGTTTCCAATCCTAGGTCTTAAATAGCGTGGTCGTGCCTAGTGGGCAATGAGACGGGTGTGCGACGTGGTGCTGGCATGGCGGATACCAGCAACGGAGTCCACCTTCCCGTTGCCGCTATGTAGCCGATGCGTAGTGCTGACACAACATAACATGATAAGACAGAAAGTAGTGGTAAACTATTTGTGATCATTATGCCCACCGAATTTAAGGGACGTATAAGCATAGGCAAACCTAGCATCCCTACAGCCTGGGCAGCTGCCTAGGGTTGCTAATTACACAAATCTTACAATTTGTGATTTTTAGTGATTTTGTCCAGAATTTGGAAAATTAAACTCGTTTTCCTAGGCTTCTAGAAGTTTCTGGGTCTGCCACTATGTTTAAGCAATCACGATCAAGCAAGGTTGCAACACACAAGTGAAACATAGCATCAGGTTTCAACAGACCACATAGTTTCAGGTTCTAGCACCCAGATCTGTAGTTTGAGGTAACCCACTGTCCATAGGGGTGCCGAAGTACAGCACTTCGGCAAAGAACCTCAGAGCCACAGATGCGGCAATTGCCAAGACACCTACTTTGTCCGGCGAGGCCCGGTAGAGGCAGCATGATAAATTCAATGAGCTGGTGCACATTCTGAACCGGCAAAATGAGGAACTGCTCAAGGCAAACCCGACGAGAGCAGGTGGCTCCCACGTCATTCATTCGGCTGGGGGCGCTCCCGCAAAATCGGCCGGGGCAGCGTCATCACCCGGAGCAGGTCTAAGGAGAGAGGGAAGTGTCAATTCTGGTAGAAAGAACAAACATATGGTACTTTATGACCCAAATGTGATCGGGAAAGGCAAGGCAATACAAGGAAATGCTGGGTAAGAAAGTGTTGGCCGTGGAAATGGTGGCCAGGGAAATCATGGTCAAGGCAATGCGAGTCAGGGGAATGCTGGGCGCGGAAATGCCGGCCAGCATAACTCGAATCATCAGGTTCATCATTTGGATGGAGGGGCACAACCGCAGCAGCAACAGAACCCACCTCGTCAGCAGCAAAGTGTAGGACCAACTATGAAACACGAGAATGCTCACCCGACATAGAACAGATACAATGATGGTTATTCGTCTATGGCCAATGTTGGGTTCCCTAGGATGGATCATTAGATGATGGGGAACACATTGGGTTTTCAGCTGGAAAACATGAACCTTCAGCCGGATGATGTAAGATTGAAGCTAGACATAATTTATATGTCGAAATTGATAGAGGGACAAGTTCCTCTAGGTCCAACATGTTTTGGACCTCGGATTATGAGGGAGCCACCTGTGCTGAAGTTTCAGCTGTCAAGGGGGACAAAAACATATGACGACAGTACCAAGCCACAAGATTGACTGATAGATTATGCCACGGTTGTGCACATCGCACAGGGCAACCTCAGATGGATAGTAAGATAGGTCCCAGAAATGTTGGAAGGGCCAGCCAGAGTGTGGATGAATAATCTGCCGGCTGGAAGTATAAACTGCTGGCTAGATTTTGAAGAAGTGTTCAGTAACTTTACAAGTACTTACAAGAGGCCAAATCGACCTCAGCAGCTGGCAATGTGTAAGAGACCGAATGAGACCGACGGGGAGTTTTTGACCCGGTGATGTACCCTGCGTAACTTGTGTGAGGAAATAATCGAGTCACATGCTATAACGTGGTTTGCGTAGGGTTGTAGGTACGCAAGTGTCTTGTGGCAAAGATTGCAAAGAGATATGCCAACTATGTTGGATGATCAAGATTGCAGATGCATATGCATTGGGTGACCTGACCCAACCCTTGCTTTTATCAGCAGAGCCGAATGAGGAGTATTACTCCACAGATGGGGTTGGGTCATCCCGAAGAAATGACTTCCGTGGTAAAAGAAGAGAAGAAAGGCTGGATTACCAGTATGGTTTGAATCAGGTGGCAGCTGTGGGTCTGGATCAACCTAGTGCGGGAAATAGTCAGCGCCAGAAGGGCAATGGTTAACAGTGGACACAAAAGACTGATGGCAAGAAAACATGGACCAGTGAGCAGAAGAAACAATGGCAAGAGAGGCCGAGGTACACTTATGAGTCCATGTTGGATCAGCCGTGTAAGTTTTATACGCTCAATCCGAGTAAACCGGCGAATCACATGACTCGGCAGTGCGCGTGGATGCAATGTGCTGGACAGGGAGAAATGGGTATGCCCCAGGCACCTCGCCCACCACCACAACTTACATGAGGAAATGCTCAGGCGTGATTTTACCACCGCCACCACCGAGGTATGAGAACCAGGAGAGAAGAGAGGTTCATCAAGTTGGAAACCAGAATCAAGGGGACTACAGAAACCCTGGCCAAGGCGGCTAGAATGAGTACAGAGAACATCAGTAGAGCTATGCCATCTTCACGACAGAAGAAACTGATAGGCAAAGTGTGCAGAGGAGCCATATGGAGGTGAACGCGGTTATGCCGAAATATATGTACTGGTCAGAACATATGATCACCTAGAGCATAAAGGACCACCCCAAGATCATACCGAGTCCTAGGGCATATGCTTTGGTGCTTGACCCGACTTTTATCAGGTCGGAGATAAATGTGAAATTCTCCAAGGTGCTCATTGAAAATTGTAGCAGTATGAATATACTATACAATGACACGATGCATAAATTGGGTATCTTGGAGAATATGCTCCAGACGACTAAGACCACCTTCCATGGAATTGTGCTGGGGTTGTCATGTGAGATGATTGGAAAAGTCCGAATAGATCTTTTATTCGGCACGAGAGATAATTTCCGGACAGAAAACTTGTTGTTTGAAGTTGTAGACCTTGAAAGTTGTTACCATGCTTTGCTTGGTAGGCTAGAAATATCCAAGTTCATGGCCAATACCCATATAAGCTATCTGAAGATGAAGATGCCAGGGCCAAACGGGATCATCACTGTTGCGGGAGACTTTAGGCACTCTATGGTGTGTGCCTCGGCCAGATCAAATCTGTCCGAGTCATTGGTGATCGCGCATGACAAGTAGAGGATTCAGGAGGCAGTGGCACTAGCTCAGTCGGCTTAGCTGAATATGCCAGCGCTGAGTAACCCACACGGAAGTGTGTCTTTTCAGCCGACCAAGGACACAAACAAGATTCAGATTGATGATCAGTTCCCAGAGTGCACTGTTACTATTGGTGCTTGCCTAAATGACAAGTAGAAAAGCGAGCCCATTAGCCTCCTCCATGATAATCGGGACATTTTTGCATGGTCCACACAGGATCTTCAAGGTGTTTCGAGGGAGCTGGCTGAGCACTCTTTGCATGTCAGGCCTGACGCAAGGCCAGTGAAGCAACCTCTCCATTGCTTTGCCAAGGATAGGAGAAAAATTATCGGTGATGAGATAGCTTGGCTCCTTGCAGCCAAGTTTATTATGGAAGTGCGGCATCCGGATTGGTTCTCTAATCCGGTTTTGGTTGAAAAGAAGAAGGATGATCCAAACGTTGCTGTGGTGTGGCGAATGTGCATTGACTAAACCAATCTGAACAAGGCTTGCCCAAAGGACCCGTTTCCTTTGCCTAGAATTTACCAAGTTATTGATTTGACAGCTGGTTGTGAACTCTTATCATTTGTAGACTCGTATTCTTGTTTCCACCAAATACCGTTAAACCCGACCAATCAAATAAAAACTGCCTTTATTACCCCGTATGGGGCTTATTGCTATCGCACCATGCCATTTTGTTTACGTAATATAGGTGCCACATATCAAAGGTGTATGCAGAAATGCTTGCATGACCAAATTGGGAAAATGTGCAAGTATATGTTGATGATGTGGTAATCAAAACCAAAGAGAGTCATACTCTCCTAGATGATACAAGGCAAACATTTGCAAACCTAAGAAGGTTCCGAATGAAGCTTAACCCAGAAAAATGTACCTTCGGTGTCCCGACCAAAAAATTACTCGGTTTCCTCGTGTCAAGCCGAGGTATTGAGGCTAACCCGACCAAAATCAGTGCCATTGAGCGTATGGAACTGACGAAGTGTCTTAACGATGTCTAGAACTTTACTGGCTACCTGGAATCATTAAGTCGCTTTGTCAGTTAGCTAGGAGAAAAGGCATTGCCTTTGTACCAACTGATGAAAAAGTCAGATAAGTTCATTTGGACACCGCAGGCAGATTAGGCATTCCACGAGATAAAAAAGATGCTAGCCTCTACACCAGTGTTACCTTCACCACTATCCAAAGAGTCGATGTTTCTCTACATAGCAGTGACCAACCGAGTCATAAGTGCCGTGATAGTGGTGGAGCGTGAAGAAGAGGGTAAGTTGGTGAAGAGGCAAGTTTATTACCTAAGTGAAGTACTTTCTGCATAAAAAAAAAATTACCCACATTATCAAAAAATGACTTATGGCGTCTATATGGCAGCCAAAAATCTTAAGCATGATTTTGAGGAGCATCCAATCCAAGTGATATGTGAAGCTCCTATATCAGAGATATGGGTAATAAAGATGTAGTGGCTGGGTCGCCAAATGGACAATTGAGTTAGCTCCATATGCCCCCCAATATTATAGGAGAGATGCTATCAAATCTCAAGCACTAGTCGACTTTTTGTCGATTGGGATGAATTGCAATATGAGCTGCCCCTTCCTAACTCGAACTATTGTAGAATGCATTTTGACGGGTCAAAACAGAAAACCAGGTTAGGTGCCAGGATAGTCCTCACCTCACCTAAAAAGGATCAGTTGAGATATGTGTTGCAAAATTAATTTTGCAGCATTAAACAATGTATCCGAGTATGAGGAACTTGTGCATGGGCTCAAGGTAGCAAAGTAAATTGGTATTCGCCGGATTCAGTGCTTTGGTGATTCCGACCTACATGGAATGGTGCACCAGTGTGACATAAGTTGCATCACCACATAAATTGGAGTGTGTGTGGTAATGTGGATCAAGGTGGTCTTAAAAACAACACATGCAATGACTCTAGAGACTCCATGTGTCAAACCATGGTAAAAATCCCAAAATCCCCCAAAATGTAACTGCCACATGGAATGGTGCACCAGTGTGACAATATTTGCATGACCACATCCAATGGAGTGTGTGTGTCATGTAGATCATGGTGGTCTGGAATAGAACACATGTAATGACTCTAGAGACTCCATGTGTCAAACCATGGTCAAAAATCCCAAAAAGCCCTTGGAATGCAACTGCCACATGGAATGATGCACCAGTGTGACAATAGTTGCATCACCACATCCATTGTAGTATGTGTGGTCATGTGGATCAAAGTGGTTCTGAAAATAACACATGGAATGACTCTAGAGAGTCCATGTGTCAAACTATGGTCAGAAAGCCCAAAAAGCCATTGGAATGAACTACCACAAGGAATGGTACTAGTGTGACAATTTTTGCATCACCACATTGACTGGGGTGGGTGTGGTCATTTGGATCAAGTTGGTTTGGAAAAGAACACATTCAATGACTTTAGATACTCCATGTGTCAAACCATTGTCAAAAAGCCCTTGGAATGCAGCTGCTGCATGGAATGATGCACCAATGTGATAGAAGTTGCATCACCACATCTATTGGAGTGTGTGTGATCATGTGGATCAAGGTGGTTTGGAAAATAACACATGCAATGACTCTAGAGACTCCATGTATCAAACCATGGTAAAAAATCCCAAAAGCCCCTAGAATGCAACTACCACATAGAATGGTGCACTAGTGTGACAAAGTTGCATCACCACATCCATTGGAGTGTGTGTGTTCATATGGAGCAAGGTGGTTTGGAAACAAACACATGCAATGACTCTAGAGACTATTTGTGTCAAACCATGGTCAAAATCTCAAAAAGCCCCTGGAATGCAACTGCCACATGGAATGGTGCACTAGTGTGACAATAATTGCATCACCACATCCATTGGAGTGTGTGTGGTCATGTGGATCAAGGTGGTTTGGAAAAGAACACATGAAGTGACTCTAGTGGATCAAGGTGGTTTGAAAAGAACACATTCAATTACTCTAGAGACTCCATGTGTCAAACCATGGTCAGCAAGCCCAAAAAGCTCCTAGAATGCAACTACCACATGGAAAGATGCACCAGTGTGACAATAGTTGCATCACCACATCCATTGGAGTGTGTGTGGTAATGTGTATCAAGGTCGTTTGGAAAATAACACATGCAGTGACTCTACTGGATCAAGGTGGTTTGGAAAAAACACATGCAATTACTCTAGACACTCCATGTGTTAAACCATGGTCAAAAATCCTAAAAATCCCTTAGATGCAACTGCCACATGGAATGGTGCACAAGTGTGACAATAGTTGAATAACCACATCCATTGTAATATGTGTGGTCATGTGGATCAAGGTGGTTTGCAAAATAACACATGGAATGACTCTAGAGACTCCATGTGTCAAACCGTGGTAAAAAATCCCCAAAAGCCACTAGAATGCAACTACCACATGGAATGGTGCACCGGTGTGACAATATTTCCATCACCACATCCACTAGTGTGGGTGTGGCCATGTGGATCAGTGTGGTTTGGAAAATAGCACATTCAATGACTTTAGAGACTCCATGTGTCAAACCATGGTCAAAAAGCCCTTGGAATGCAGCTGTGGCATGGAATGATCCACAAGTGTTACAGAAGTTGCATCACCACATCTATGGGAGTGTGTGTGATCATGTGTATCAAGGTGGTTTAGAAAAGAACACATGCAATGAATCTAGAGAGTCCATGTGTCAAACCGTGGTCAGAAAGCCCAAAAAGCCATTGGAATGCAACTACAACAAGGAATGGTATTAGTGTGACAATTTTTGCATCACCACATCCACTGGAGTGGGTGTGGTCATTTGGATCAAGTTGGTTTGGAAAAGAACACATTCAATGACTCTAGATACTCCATGTGTCAAACCATTATCAAAAAGCCCTTGGAATGTAGCTGCCGCATGGAATGATGCACCAATGTGATAGAAGTTGCATCACCACATCTATTGGAGTGTGTGTGATCATGTGGATCAAGGTGGTTTGGAAAAGAACACATGAAATGACTCTAGAGACTCCATGTACCAAACCATGGTAAAAAATCCCAAAAGCCCCTAGAATGCAACTGCCACATGGAATGGTGCACTAGTGTGGCAAAGTTGCATCACCACATCCATTGGAGTGTGTGTGTTCATATGGAGCAAGGTGGTTTGGAAACAAACACATGCAATGACTCTAGAGACTTTTTGTCTCAAACCATGGTCAAAATCTCAAAAAGCCCCTGGAATGCAACTGCCACATGGAATGGTGCACTAGTGTGACAATAATTGCATCACCACATCCATTGGAGTGAGTCTGGTCATGTGGATCAAGGTGGTTTGGAAAAGAACACATCCAATGACTCTAGTGGATCAGGGTGGTTTGAAAAGAACACATTCAATGCCTCTAGAGAATCCATGTGTCAAACCATGGTCGGTGATGTCTACGCACTTCTATTCTTGTAGACAGTTGTTGGGCCTCCAAGTGAAGAGGTTTGTAGAACAACAGCAAGTTTTCCCTTACGTGGATTACCCAAGGTTTATCGAACTCAGGGAGGAAGTGGTCAAAGGTATCCCTCTCAAGCAACCCTACAATCAAGATACAAGAAGTCTCTTGTGTCCCCAACACACCCAATACACTTGTCAGGTGTATAGGTGCACTAGTTCGGCAAAGAGATAGTGAAATACAAGTGGTATGGATGATTATAAGTGGTAACGGTGCCAAAAAAGAGCTTGACGGGTAGGAAGAGACTAAAGGCAAATCTGAAATAAAGATGGAAGCAAGCAAACATGTAACAGATCTAGTTGCAAATGGTGTTTCAATGCTTAGAAACAAGGCCTAGGGATCATACTTTCGCTAGTGAACACTCTCATATAAATATCTTCTCTTTATGATACTACTCTAAACTACTCTCTGGTTGAACACTCTAATCCATGGTAGGGCTATAACAGCACACCTCAAAGTTCGCTTTCCGCATCTAGATAACCCCACACTGTCACCTTGAGCACTAGATGGTTCCAACAAACACCACAATTTCATAGAAACATCCAACTCCAAATATAACTCATAACAAGTATTTGTAATCTCTAGCCTAAGTGCCACCATGGTGTGCACACTGTCAACTCCACACACATGGGGAGAGCAGAGATCTATTAAAGCACTTGAGTAGCAAGGTAGATCTACTTGATTACAAAGCTCATGATCACAATATGATCATGCATAGAGAGAGATGAACACATAGCTACCGGTAGAACCCTTACCGTTGAGGAAGAACTACTCCCTAATCATCATGGGAATCAACAACGGTGATGGAAATGGCGGTGGAGTCGATGGAGATGGCTCTGGGGGGCACTTCCCCGTCCCGGCAGGGTGCTAGAACAGAGACTTTCTGTCCCCCGAATCTCCTCTTCGGTGGCGGCGGCGCTGCAGAACTTTTCATGGCTGGAGGCTGTACGATTTAGGGTTTCTGCATCAGAGGCTTCTTATAGGTGAAAGGGCAAGGTCGGTGGAGGCCGGAGGGGCCCACACCACTTGGTAGCGTGGCCAGGGGGGACCCGTGCCATCCTATGGTGTGACCGGCCCCTGGCCCCTCTCCGTCTCGTCTTCTGGCTCCGTGTTCCCCTCGGTGAAATATTGACTTTGGCTTTTGTCCCGTCCAATTCTGAGAATATTCATTTTCTGACTTTTTGGAACCAAAAACAACAGAAAACAAGCAACTGGCACTGTGGCATCTTGTTAATAGGTTAGTTCAAGAAAATGCATAAAAGTATCTCTAAATGAAGACAAGACATAAGAAAGTAGATACTAAACAAGCATGGAACATCAAAAATTATAGGTACGTTTGCAACGTATCAACATCCCCAAGCTTAACTCCTGCTTGTCCTCGAGTAGGTAAGTGATAAAAAGAAAGAATAATTTTTGAGGTGACATGCACCATCATAAACTTGATCAAAGTATTTGTAGAACATTGATAGCTGGGATCAAAGTACTTCAACATAGCATGAAAGATATAGTTATAACAATAAGACATAGCAACTATGTTGTAACATAAAAAGGCACAAACAAAAGATTCATGAATAACAATGCTTTGCAAGACGTTTGTTTGTTTCACATAAACAAAACATAGCATAGTGGTATTCAACTTGTCTATCACAGTGTAGCAAAACATAAATGCATAGGACACCTTCAAAGTTCATAAGGGTGACTAGATACAAATAGTTTAAGAATAAGCAATATCAAAGTTATGCATCAATCAACAAGTCTTGGGACAATGCACATAGAACTAAGAATGGCCACTATGCTCTCAAAGTAGGTGCATAAAGATAGAAGGTGGAGACTCAACATAAAAGTAAAAGAAATGCCTTCATAGAAGGAAGTAGAGATTCAAGTTTCATAAAGAGCTTCCAAAAATTATGGTACTTGTTAGCTTTCAGCTCTCATTGCCCCTATCATAAGCATCTTTAAGTGATTAAGGTTAAAGTGACACAACTAAGAGGATATGTTTGACAAGTTATAAGCCAAAATCTCATGCCCCTTACTTACGAAGATGGAACCTCATGCTACTCAACTTTAGTCATAAGTAAGCTCTTGTCATTGTAAGTACATATGTATCATAGAGAACCGCCAACGGGGTACCCTTTGCACATGATACGGGAGCTGTCCCATAATCAAAATGACAAGGCAAGCAGACAATGAGCATCTCAGCGATCTTTTTATTTGCTATTTGCATAGGTTTTTATTGAGGATGCTTCATAGAGTGCTCATTATGGTTATGCTGCAAGTTTCCACCATGATTAGGCATGGCTTAGGCTAGCAGCCCAGGCGTTTCTCTAACACACATACAAACTCCATGATCTTACAAGTTCCACTTTTATTTCACATCGCCGGGATCCATAAGCAAAAGAACATGATATCAACGGGGTACAATGTATAAGTGCAATGTTGAAAGCATTCCCCATGATACATGGTTCTGCTAATTTCAACTTATAAAGCGCAAGCATATATGCAACAAAGATGGACACAATGGTTCAAGTTTATTAAGTGCAAGAAAAGTAAAGTGTGGCATCAAGTTCATGAGAGCTCTAATCACTAGTTTTCACATAACAAGTTTAATTCGGAAGGTAGATAAAAGCATGAATATACTTGGAATAGCAAATGCTAATAGGTAGGTATGGTGGACTCTTTGGAATAACTTGGTTTTAGGAGTTGGATGCATGAGTGGAACTCATACTTGATTACGGAGGGTAGCAAAAGACTGGGAGCGACCAACTAAGAGAGCAATAATGGCCATAATCATGCAAACATTATTAATTAAAGCATAAAGTGATATTACAAGTCAAAAACTAAAGGATCATAAAGGCTATGGTGACTTGGTATAGTCATAACATTGCGTGAGCATGCGCCAAGTCAACCCAAATAAAGCATCAAAGGAGAATACCACAATACTATGCTTTAGTATGCTAAAACAAAGCATGATTCTTTCAAGGCACATTAAGCAATCTCAATTGTTTATAACATGTCATGTACAGAAAAGATCACTAAGCATAAAGCCAAAAAAATATCAAGCATGGCATGACAAAGCATAAGCCACAGTAAAAAACAAGCTCTCTTTACCACTTAAGCATGAACTTTCCTACTCTTTTCCAATCCAAACCAACTTATTTGAAAGAACTTAGAAAGATAATAATAAATAAAGATTAGCGAGCTTGTCTCACAAATCCAAAAGGAAGAACTAAAAAGTTCTAAGCTGAAACCACAAGAAAACTAAGGCTAAACCCAGTGCTAGCAAAAGAGAACACTCACAAAACAATAAGAATGAAAACTAGAGTGTTCTAAGCAATGAAAGCAGAGTCTGTCTCTCTCCAAAAGAAGTGTTGGGATCCAACCAACTTATTTAAGCAAACCAAGCAAAAGAAAACTAAAAACAAAAACAAAGACGCTCCAAGAACAACACAATTGTGCATGAAACAATAAAAACGAAGTGTCTAGAAAGACCTGAGATTTTTATTGATGAAGAAGGGGATGCCTTGGGCATCCCCAAGCTTTGACACTTGTACTTCTTGGATATGTCTTGGGGTGACATGCGTAGCATCCCCAAACTTGAGCTTTAGTCCATTCTTCATCTGATTACTTTAGCCCAAAAAGCCATTGGAATGAACTACCACAAGGAATGGTACTAGTATGGCAATTTTTGCATCACCACATTGACTGGAGTGGGTGTGGTAATTTGGATCAAGTTGGTTTGGAAAAGAACACATTCAATGACTTTAGATACTCCACGTGTCAAACCATTGTCAAAAAGCCCTTGGAATACAGTTGCCGCATGGAATGATGCACCAATGTGATAGAAGTTGCATCACCACATCTATTGGAGTGTGTGTGATCATGTGGATCAAGGTGGTTTGGAAAACAACACATGCAATGACTCTAGAGACTCCATGTATCAAACCATGGTAAAAAATCCCAAAAGCCCCTAGAATGCAACTACCACATAGAATGGTGCAGTAGTGTGACAAAGTTGCATCACCACATTCATTGGAGTGTGTGTGTTCATATGGAGCAAGGTGGTTTGGAAACAAACACATGCAATGACTCTAGAGACTATTTGTGTCAAACCATGGTCAAAATCTCAAAAAGCCCTTGGAATGCAACTGCCACATGGAATGGTGCACTAGTGTGACAATAATTGCATCACCACATCCGTTGGAGTGTGTGTGGTCATGTGGATCAAGGTGGTTTGGAAAAGAACACATGAAGTGCCACATGGAATGGTGCACCAGTGTGACAATAGTTGCATCAGCAGATCCATTGGAGTGTGTGTTGTCATCTAGATCAAGCTGGTTTTGAAAATAACCATGTGATGACTCCAGAGACTCCATGTGTCAAACCATGGTCAAAAAGCCCCTGGAATGGAACTGCCACATGGAATGATGCACCAATGTGACAATAGTTGCATAAAAACATCCATTGGAGTGTGTGTGCTCATGTGGAACAAGGTGGATGTTAAAGAACACATGCAATGACTCTAGAGACTTCATGTGTCAAAACATTGTCAGAAAGCCCCAAAACACATAGGAATGCAACTGCCACATGGAATGGTGCACTAGTGTGACAGAAGTTGCATAACATCAATTGGAGTGTGTGCAGTAATGTGGATCAAGGTGGTTTTGAAAACAACAGATACAATGACTCTAGAGACTCCATGCGTCAAACCATGGTCAAAAATCCCAAAAATCCCCTAGAATGCAACTTCCACATGTAATGGTGCACTAGTGTGACAATAGTTGCATCACCACATCTACTGGAGTATGTGTGCTAATGTGGATCAAGGTGGTTTGTAAAATAACATGTGCAATGACACTAGAGACTCCATGTATCAAACCATGGCCAGAAAGCCCAAAAAGCCTCTACAATGCAACTGCCACATGGAATGATGCACAAGTGTGACAGTAGTTGCATAACCACATCCATTGGAGTGTGTGTGCTCATGTGGATCAAGGTGGTTTGGAAAATAACTCATGCAATGATGCTAGAGACTCAATGTGTCAAACCATGGTCAAAAATCCCAAAATGCCCCTAGAATGCAACTGCCACATGGACTGATGCACCCGTGTGACAATAGTTGCATCACCACATCCATTGGAGAGTGTGTGGTAATGTGGATCAAGGTGGTTTTGAAAGTAACACATGCAATGACTCTAGTGGAAGAATGTGGTTTTTAAAAGAACACATGCAATGAATCTAGGTACTCCATGTGTTAAACCATGGTAAAAAATCCCAAAAAGCCCTTGGAATGCAACTACCACATGGAATGGTGCACTAGTGTGACAACAGTTGCATCACCGCATCCATTGTTGTGTGTGTGGTCATGTGGCAAGGTGGTTTGGAAAAGAACACATGCAATGAATCTAGAGACTCCATGTGTCAAACCATGGCCAGAAAGCCCAAAAAGCCCCTGGAATACAACTGCCACATGGAATGATGCACTAGTGTGACAGTAGTTGCATGACCACATCCATTGGAGTGTGTGTTCTCATGTGGATCAAGGTGGTTTGGAACAGAACACATGCAATGACTCTAGAGACTCCATTTGTCAAACCATGCTCAAAAATCTCAAAAAGCTCCTAGAATGCAATAGCCACATGGAATGATGCACCAGTGTGACAGAAGTTGCATGACCACATCCATTAGAGTGTGTGTGGTCTAAAATCCATTGTTTTTATTGTTTTTTCCAAAGGAGGTTCATGATTTGATCGTAACCTTAGCGCCCAATGGTGGCTGTTAGATCGAGTCTTCTAGAAGGGCTGACCCTCCGAAGACACTTGTTTTGCGTACCGATTGTTACAGACCGCTAGCGCATGGACAATTAGGATGGTTCTTTGTAAGAGCGATCTGCGAGTAGGATATTCTACGACATGATTGGCCGTGCTGAAGATTCACTTATATTGTTATTATTTCCACTACCCTCTACCCTACTATCTATAGAGCTCGTGACTGAGCACGTCTCTTCTACAGGCCCCTCCTCCACCCCATTCGTTGTGCCCAGACGACGCCATCGGATTTTGTGTGCCGTGTTCGAACGAGAGTTGCTAACTTGAACCTTCAGGTAAGAAATCGTTTAACTAGTATTTTAATTTATCTTACATATTCCTGCTACCGACTTAACTAACTGCAGATCTTTTCTCCAATTTCTCGACGAACTTCACATGTCGCAGCTGCTGAAGGAGGATTACGGGATGCTGCACCCATAGAATCTGGAGATCATCACGCGCAACATCGCAGCGACGTACATGCTCGTGTATTCCCACCCAGGATTTTTCGCTGTTTCTCCTACTACGAGCTCCCTGGCCACGAGCTCGTGTGCCTGCACGGCATGTGCACTTGCACGGAGCCTGACTGCAACTGCACCGGCTTATCGGCAGAGCTCGTGGTCCACCTTGTAGAGGATTACTTGATCAAAGCGATTAGGCACTTGTACCAAAATTGCAACCAACCTAAATAACATCTAAACCCAGATGACGCCGCTATCATTGGAGTCCACCTTGATTGGTGACCCCGCCTTGCCCTTCCCAATGACATCCACTCCTTCCCGTTGCTTACCCTTCACCAAGGAGGCAACAATAGCGTTCTGCATTGCTTTGTTGTCGTCGTCCTCCTCATTGGAATCAACAATGGCGAAGGGGACGGGGGTGGCATTTACCGAGCCTCATTGCTCTTGGCGGCTCTTGCTCGAGCTCAACGCTGCAACAGTCCTTCTAAAGATAGGAGGGGTCGAGCTCGGAGATGCAGCGCAACCGTTCGGCTAAAGAAACCATGGCCATTTGATACTGCGATGGTAGGATCTATGGGTGGACCCCTGCGGCGAGTGTGATCGTGAGTGTTGGAGTGGATGCATCTGCCGCGGCAAGACATGACAAGTTCCGAGGGTGTACGGGGTGGAAGAGTGTGGGCTAGGCATGTATGGTTCCTCAACAAGGCCTCCTAGCGATATGTACACGGGCATGATGCCAAAAAATTTGGTTAATGCACACGAGAGGGGCTTTGAACAACGAAGACGCGAGCTTTGGTTGACAAGTCGACATGTTAGGTCCCCTACCTGTCAGCCCAATATGGATGATAGGATTCTCCTCGAGTTAGGTGGGATAAGTCACACTTCACCATGCCCCTGCTCTGACATCCAAGGCTCTTCTTTCCTCTTCCCTCACTCCCCTCGCTCATGGCTCGCAACTCATGCAGTTCGTCTCGAGCGGAATTAGGGTCGGCTCAACGCCGAAAGGCGGGTGCCACCATCAGGTACCAAAAGATGCCCTACGATTAGTACCCCGAGATCGGTGTTTATGGGGTGATAATAAGCCAAGATGGATTTCATGGAATGATGAAAATACTATAGGAAAATTTAGCAACTATAGCATCAGGGCGGTAACTTCTTATGCTAGGTACAATGGTAACCCAGATCTAGGAAGCTTAATGTATTTTTTTTGTTTCCTTCCATTGTTTGCATGAAGGGAGTGGACCTGGCTGTGAAAAGTTTGTGTGGATTGAAAAGCCCCTGAAAGGTTTTCACAAAGAGCTTGTTCAGGATCTTTGTGATGCTATGTGGGACAAGAAAGAGGAGATTCGTGCGTTGGAGCGAGAGATTCGGGACCGTCGCTAGATGCAGGGGAGGGAGGAGCAGGGAGGTGGCGTGTAGGCTCAGTTACGGAAGCAAGCCGGTGAGACAGATGGGCTCGAGATTAGGCCAGAAAGTGGAAAAAATTTCCTCATTATCTAGGCATTATCTATTGCCTTTGTGTTTATGTTGCCATGTCGTTATCCAGTAGCTGAAATAAGTTGTTGCTTCATGGGGTGTAGAACTTAGAACTTGTTTTTCCAGCTCAGAAACTTATATTAAGTGTAATGCCAAAAGCAGGGATTTATGAGGCGCTTAAATAATTTATGTCCGTGCCACTAACATCCATCAAATTTGGAAACCCCCTCCCCCCTCAGCAATCGTGGTCCTAGTGGTGCGATTGTTCAGATAGTAGTGGCACAGTCACAATTTGGCTTCAACTGGTGACTCGGCCGTGTCCAAACCTCAAGTCACGATATATTTACTCCGAGAAGAGGGGCAAATTGTTTCGCCCGACAAGTTCCATGCACATAGATCTAGAATTTAACCGAATTACATAGATAGGTTCAAGTTCAACACATTAATAGGCTTCCTCATTGCCAGTATTCTTCCTCTGCTTGGGTGCCAACTTTCAAGCCTTGATGTCCTCTAGCTTCTTCATTGCCTTCCTTCTTTCTCTTCCTGGGTGCTAATTTTCTTACCTTCATGTACTCTGCATCTCCGGGTCGAGGGAAGTCAGGCCAATCAGTACTAGAATCACGTCCATCATCATCACTCCACTCATTTTGATTTTCTTCCCACAAAAAAATCATTGAGTCAGAAGTCATGTTTGTTACCTTGTGCTTCCTGTCAAAAATCAAGACATGGCTAAGTACCTAATATCTACAGAGTAAACAAAAAAATTGATGGTACCATCTCATACCTAGGTCCGGGAGCATTAAGTGGCCAGGCCACTACTCTATGGCCTATAAGATGGCAAGTCTTGCATCGGTTTTTGACCTTCTTGCTAACACTAAAAGCCAAACCCGTATTCTAAAGAAAATTCTTAAACCTCTTCACCTAAGGTATTCCTCTTCCACTTTTTGTAACTGGCTGGCACAACTGACACAACTCGAAACTCGGTTGGACTTGAGACCACTAAGATGGATCTGTACAAGGCTCGATGGAACCAGCGTACAAAGCTCCGAACTTTTCTAGAGAGAAGTATTCAGACAAATATGGATCCAAATGTGGTAGAGTTATTTTCTTCACCAAGAACACTGTCGGACTACTGGCACCGGGGGTACCACGTCCCGTCAAGTTGCCATTCCCATGCTGCCTGCCCTCAAGAGGGGCAACACTCACTGGATGCCCAGGTGAATGCGGTCGAGGAAGGACGCTGAGGGAGCTCCCCTCTGGAGGTCTCGGCCCCTGTTGAGGGATTGGACCGAGAACCGCAGTGACATACCTAAGTCCCATATCGTGACGAGTGGAATAGTCAGTCTAAGATGATGTTAGCTCGTCTCGGGAAAGTGGATCTCTACCTGGTTGCTTTAGTGTTAAAGGTGGGAAATGATGCGGGAGCTACGCAGCAATCCGACAGCACCACGTTGGTGCAAGGAGACCAAGATAACGTGACAAGGCAGAGGGTGTGTCTACTATGACCTTAGTAGCAGGCCACTACCTCCGTGAGGACCAGTTCGTGTACAAGAGAAAAAGGGGGGAATCCAAACACTCTCCGATGGCGGGAATGTGGTGACCCTTCCCGCCCAATGTTTGGGGAGAAGAGGCCCGACCGCCCTATAAAAGGAGGCCTTCTACCTTGGGAGAGGTCGATCCCTAGAATCTGTAATCCTAGACATTGGTTCTCCATTGTACCCTCGCAAAGCACTGCGAGCAATACAACCAAACATGAGTAGGGGATTTACCTCCTCACGAGGGTCCCGAACCTTGGTAAAAAAACTGTGTCGACCTCTTAGTCATGTCCGTACGCCGCTGTCTTCGCCATCACTAAGAAGCTCAGAACGCGTTATTCAGCCCCCTCTCGAACTCGGGGCTTGTTGGACCCTTCTCCGATATTTAGCACGCTTGGTAGGGGGCTGAGGCATGATTTCAAGCGCACTTGACAGCCCCAACAAGATGGTGGCACATGGCGACACCCAAGGCTGTCACTCTCCATGGGGGAAGGCCATCGGACACCAGGGCATGCGTCAACAGGTCGTGCGGGCTCCGGCACCCCCTAGGCCGGCCAAGGTCGCTCCTGCTCACTCAGCTACTGAAGCATGGGGAGGATCCTACCTCGAGCAAGTTGTCACCAATAGGGCACCGTGCTGCGCTCAATCCAGAGGCCGCTTAGCTTAAGGTAAAGGAGCTCCTATGCAATTCACTGCCAGACTCGACACGAGAAGAATGGAGGGAGCGACTCATTGCGCTCGTATACGTCACCTGGGACAACCCCATAGTTCTGGGGACAATGGATGGCAAGATAGCCCACGGAGCAACCCCTCCTCAACCGTGCTTCACCAGGCTCGGGGGCTCGGGAGACGGGATGTCCTCGGACATGGCGCGGCCTGTATGGTATCTGGGCCCTGACCAAATCATGCACTCGGCAGAGGACGCCTGGGTAACCTTGGTGAAACACTGAGAGCATGAGTCCCGCGTCACTCGGGACATAGCGGCAGCGGGGCGACAAAATAGGGAAACACTCACCGGCGGAATTAAAACCCATAGTGCTAGCTGCCTTGCGCTCACCGAGCATCTTCGGCAGGTGGTGTGGCCGCCCAAGTTCAAGCCAGAGATGCCCCCTCGATACAACGACACCACCAGCCCCAGTGAGTACTTACAACTCTACGCAACGGGGGTGGTAGCAGCAAGAGGAGATGACTGGCTCCTGTCCAACCGGTTCCCTATGGGACTGGAGCGCGCGACATGCGCCTGGGTATTCAACCTCCCAGAGGGATCCGTAAGGTCTTGGCCTGAGCTTTGCGACCACTTCACCGACAAGTTCTTAGGGGCAGAGGGGCGCCGCCTCATGTGTGACGACCTTCGGTAGGTGCGGCAGGGCCCTAGCGAGACTCTACGAAAATATCTTTAGCACTTCGACCAGTGCCTCGTTAGGGTGCATAGGGCCTTGGAGGTCGAGGTCATTACCGCCTTGACCGATGGTGTTGCAGATGACCGGATGCTCGCCAAAATCACCCACTGGGGGGAAAGCCTCTGCACGGTGGCGGGGCTCTTCGCGATGGCTGACCGCTGCACGAAAGCAGAGGTCGATGACCTCGCTCGCAGTGGCGACGGGCTGCCAGCTGCCCTTGCCATGAAGACAAAGAGGAAGGCCGTGACGATAGGCGCCCCGACAAGGACCGGGAAAAATGTGCCAGGGCCTCGCCGGTACCGCGCCTTCCATCAAAGGATGGGTCACGACACCAACGACTATGTCAAGCTCAAGGAGGTGAGAGAGGATTCTAGCAACAAGATGAGGCATAGGAAGGGCAGCAAGCGCGATGACCCGGAGAGCAACAAAGCGAGGATTGGCGTGCGGAGGCCTCGACACCCGGAGGAGCCGAGCTGCTAGCCCGAGAGGATACTAGGGGCTTGGGAGGCCCAGCGTGCCACTTCTGTGGGGTTTTGGAGCTAGGCCGACACCCGGGGGCTTGGGTATAGGACTGCACCAATGTCTCTCCGCACCCCGAGTGCCACCCTCCGAGAGCATTCATCAGGCTCGCGACCCTGTGAGGTTGCAGTCGCAACCCCCGAGCAAGCTCCCTAAGGTGACGAACAAATCGCCTCACTTTCCGCCCCCAGATGGTTTTTGCCCTTGTTTTCACTTGTTTTCCTTCGAAGTTTAGCTAAGTTTTCAATGGTGTTCCTTTCTTTCCACATGCTCGTCGCGTTCTTGTATATACATCATGCGAGCGGGGGCTAGGGGTGTGTCTATCACTAATGGGGATATTCCAATCGGGGTATACCCAGAAGGACAGTTCAAGTGACTTTGGATCATGGCGAGTGGGCCTGCAGGTGCAGCGACTGGAATGCGACTGAGAGCAAAGCCTGACGACTAGAAGCTGAAGGCCCAAGACTCTAGATAGACCCAGCCGGATTAGGTCAAATCCTCCAAAACCTAAACTAATTCGGTTGTAATCTTGTAAAACCTAGCGAGATGCCCCTATAAAAACCTCCCTAGGGTACCCTGTACACTTACGTGCTATTAGCTACCCCATCCAAGCGACTCGTTGCCCAGCTGCCGAGCTCGCCGATCTTGTAATCCACTCACCATTAATACAATCTAGCACGAAGTAGGTCTTTACCCTATGGGGGGCCAAACCTGGGTAAATCCCCTGTGTTTGTTCCCAATCTCACACCGAAGATGGTGAGTCGCTCTTGCCCCCAATCGTATCAATCGCTGCCCCTAGTAGCGACTACCGTGGTTATTCCAACGATAGTGGCGCCCACCATGGGGCTTGGCCAGTCAGCCTAAGATCTGTGATTGATACCGACTGCATGGTCAACTGGCCAATCACCACCGGCCGCATGGTCGTTAGCGGTGGATTCCTCCAGATCCTACCGAGAAGCTACATCTCGGCGTCATGCCCGGTCACTCACGGCGCGGTGATGTCGGTTGGTACCATCAACCTCTTCATAAGGTTCACAAACACCATCGACCCGTTGGAGACAGCGATCATCAGTGGATCGTTGCCACGCGATCTGCTCTCGGAGGAGCATATCTGCTCCATCACCCGCCTTTCCTCTGAGTACGACCCGACCGCTAGTGACGCGGACGGAAGCGACGTGGCTCTCTGCAACGACGCTGACTCGGTGGCCCCTTCTTCGGCCACCGGATCCATCACCGCCGCATCACGCGAGGAATCCATCACGCAAGTCTCCAACACTGAGGACTTCGAGGACCCCTGCAACCTCGGGCTCTTCAACTCTGACTCTAGATCAGAGTCCCTTGACGAGGCACATACCAGATCCAATCGCCACAACGCCATCTACATGGCCGGTAGCACCAACGCGCCACCAGTTCCCTTCTCCACACCCATCCCGTCGACAACAATGGTGGTGGAGATTGAGGAGTACCGCTGGGAGGTGGCCAAGGTCAGAGAATAGACCGAGCGTGAAAAGTTTCGTATCGAGCAATAAACGGGCAGGAGTTGTCGCTCTACCATGAGCGCCGCATCAGGAGCTGTTTGAACCCTACCGTTCAGGGCCGCTCCTTGTACTTCGACGACGAACACGACCCCGCTCATGCTGCCGACCGCGAGTTTCTGCCACAACACGCCACCCGGCGCCAGTCGCCCACTAGCCGGGGCGCCTACGACCAGAGCTCTACCACCACCCGCCGCTCGCCTCCTCCAGAGCAGCCGCGGATCCTGATCCCCCCAGGCGCGCGATGCCAACGGGCTCTCGCTCTACTCCACCCCGATGGACAATGTCATCGTGGGACAGGCCAAAGTCGCCAACCTCAACATCACAGGAAAGGGCGCACTACATATCAAATACGCCAATGCGCTACTCGCTAGGGCTGTTGAGTAGCAAGTCACGAGGGTTGACCCATAGGGGTGGATGTATTCCTGCTAATCCGACAGTATCGCGGCCTTGAGCAGCTGCCCTACGGTCGCCAACACCATCAACTGCCCCCCACCCAAGCCGATGCAGCCCCAACCACCAGCAGCAAACCCCGCACTCTCCACCAACGAGCCACTTCCTGTGCATGACACAATCACCGCCAATGCTCAACCGATTGACGCGTGTACCCACATCATCAACAACCATGCCTGGCGAGCTCGCCAGCAAAATGACTTGAGGAATACCCTCACCAACTGCGGCGAGCTCAAGCCAAGGGGCCCCCTCAGCCAAATCGGCCCGCAATGCTTCAGACTAATGATCCGAGGTGAGAAATACCCCTCCACCTTCAAAGCGCTGAAGGACATCAAGAAGTACGACCCCACGTACGATCCAGGGGTGTGGATCGACCCGTACCGCATGTCAATGGGGATCGCCAGCCACACGGACCTACTCGCCGCTTGCTAGTTCCCCGTGATGATGGAGGGAGCGACTCGCCGATGGATCAACACCCTCCTCGAGAACAACATCGACTCGTGGGAGGACATGCGATACACCTTCGTCAGGAACTTCAATGGTTCCTACACCTGCGCCACTACCATCAAGGACCTGGAGTGCTGCATCCAGGGACCGCGCGAGTCGACCCGCCACTGGGTCCAATGGTGGCTGGACCTGTGGATTAACGCTTCTGGCATCCACCCGAGCACGGCGATCCACTGCTTCAAAAATGCGTGTCGGTATGAGCCCCTGGTCACCAAGATCAAGAGGGTCTACCGAACGTTTGACAACATCCCCGACCTCCTCAGCCAAGCGCTACGCGGAGGAGGACACCAACCAAGACTCAGACGATGAGTCAAGGGGAGACGCTGCACGGGTGGCCCCGACAACGACAGGCACCGTGAGCTGCGCTACAGCAACACTCGCCTCACGGGGAAGAGCCACAGTGACGGGCGAGTCGACTTTGTCACCAACGCCAGCTACGGGTAGCGTGACCCCAAGAACTACCGCTACAATGGTGGAAACTACCGCAACAGTGGCAACTACCACGCCAACAACATGCCAAGGCCGAAATTTGACCCTGCCGCCCTGCTCAACTAGCCTTGTGTCTATCACAGCAGGGAGGGGAAGCCCGCCACTCACACCACCTCCGACTGCCACTCTCTTAAAGAGATCAAGAAGGCAAGGCGAGGCAAGGAAGGAGCCAATGATGACCCACCAAGGGACAATGGCAACGCCGACGGATTTGGCCACGCGGCCGACTCTCTGCGCACATTCACCAGGATCGACACCAAGCGCGAGAAGAAAGTAGTCGCTCGCGTAGTCGCCGTGAACGTGGTGACCCAAGTGGATATCCCCTGCTTCCTCAACCGGTCCGAGCAAAGCATCACCTGGAGCCGAGAAGATCACGCGCCTAGGATCGAGTACCTCGGGCGAGTCGCTCTAGTGGTCAAGCCCAAAGTGGCTGACTACTGGCTCCCCAAGATCTTGATGGACGGTGGGAGCTCCATCAACATCCTTTACCTGGATACCTACAGGAGACTGCAACTCCCGCAGCTGATGGTCGAATTGACCCTCATGACCTTCCACGACATCCCCCTAGTCGAAAGGCGTATCCGATCGGCAAGGTGATATTGCCAGTCACCTTCGAGACGCCAGCAAACTTCCGCACCGAGCAGATCATATTCAAGGTGGGGAACTTCCGCAACCCCTACCACTGCGTCCTGGGGTGATAGGCATTCGCCAAGTTCATGGCAGCCCCCACTACACCTACAACATGAAGACGCTCCCAGGGCCGCGGGGAATCTTCACCATCCACGGCGAACCCGATATGGCTGTGAAGTGCAAGGACAACGACGCCAAGCTCGCCGATGCCATCATTGCCAAAGAAACGAACCACACGGACGAGCTCGCGAAATATGCGAGTAACATCGACAAGGACGACCTGACAATCCTGAAGAAGCCCACCTCGGCCAGCGCCGCACAGGCAACCTTCGAGGCCTCCATACACACCCTCACCATCAAGCTCGTCCCATGTGACCCGAGCCAGAAGGTCATCGTGGGAACCAACATGAGCCCCGTATACGAAAGCGCGCTCACTGAGTTCCTCCATGAGAATCACGACATCTTCACATGGAAGCCATCTAACATGCCTGGTGTCCCGAGGGAACTTGCTGAGCACAAGATAAACGCTGACCCAAAGGCGTGACCTATCAAGCAGTCGCTGCAGCCCTTCAATGAAGAGCGCCGCCGCGCAATCGCCGAAGAATTGCAGCGGCTACTCGCTGCAGGATTCATTCGACTGAAAATCCAGTCCTAGTCCTAAAGAAGAACAACACCTGGTGGATGTATATTGACTACACTAACCTCAACAACACCTGCCCAAAGGAGGAGTTTGTCCTCCCGCTCATTGACCAGATCATCGACTCGACCACTAGGTCTGAGTCGCTGTGCTTCTTTGACGCTTATTTTGGTTACAATCAGATCAATATGGCCGTCGAAGATGAGGAGAAAATGACTTTCATTACGCCGTTCGGAGCCTTCTGCTACAACGCGGTGATGTTCGGCCTCAAGAACGCCGACGCGACCTACCAATGGTGCATGCAGGAGTGCCTAGCGAGCCAAACTGTCCACAACATCCACGTCTACATCGACGACATGGTGGTGAAGTCGACTCGCCAGAGCAACCTACTTGCTGACCGGGGCAAAACTTTCACAAATATGCGGAAGTACAAGATCAAGCTCAACCCAAAGAAGTGCACATTCGGTGTGCCCACCGGCCAACTCCTAGGGTATGTGGTATCCAAACAAGGCATCGAGGTCAACCCCTCCAAGATCAACACCATCGCGCGACTCAGAAAGCCTGAGTGCCTATGTGATGTCTAGAAGCTGGCAGGGCGAGTCGCGGCCCTCAATCGCTTCATCCCCGGGCTCGGTGAGAAGGTAATGCCCCTCTACTGGTTGATGTGGAAGAACCCCGCGTTCATGTGGGACAACAAAGCCGACAACATGCTCAAAGCACTAAAGGAGGTGCTACTCATAGCGCCAGTAATCACCGCTCCCATGGACAAGGAGCTAGTGCTCATCTACGTCACAGCCTCTAGTCAAGTCGTCAGAGCCGTGATGGTCGTCAAGCGACCGGAGGAGGGCAAGGAGCGCCTCGTGTAGTGCCCCGTCTACTACATCAGTGAGGTCCTCACTGATTCGAGGCAACGCTACCCACAGTACCAGAAACTGGTCTACATGGTCTTCCAAGCCCAAAGGATGCTCCCCTACTACTTCCTAGAGCATCCTATCACGGTTGTCTCCTCCGCCCCACTGCAAGACATCATCCGCAATCGCAACGTGACTAGACAAGTCGTGGGCCGTCGAAATCGGCGTCCACAACATTAAGTACGAGCCGTGCAATGCCATCAAGTCGCAAGCTCTGGCTGACTTCCTCACTGACTGGGAAGAAGTGCAACAACCCACGATGCTGCCATACCTCCACTACTGGTCCCTCCACTTTGACGGATCAAAGAACACGGACGGTGTCGGGGCTGGGATAATCCTCACCTTCCCCAAGGGCGACAAACTCCGATACATGTTGCAACTCAGCTTCACGCCCTGCACCAACAACATGGCTGAGTACGAGGCCCTCCTCCATCGCATGCGATCCACCAAGGAGATGAACATAAATCACCTCAAGTGCTACGGCCACTCCGACCTCGTGTCGCTGGCACCTGCGACGCCATCGCCCCCAACATGATAGCATATCACCAAGTGGTGGATCAGCTAGGAGGGCTACTTCATTGGCTACTCCATTGAGTGGATCGACTGACAGAGGGACGAGGAGGCCGACACACTCTCGTGCATTGGATCGGCTCACCAAATGCCACCCCGGGTGTCTTGCTTGACATCATCAACAAGCCATCAGTCTCTCCTCCAAAGGAGATCGCAATCGGGATACCACTACAACCCGAGTCCACTCTGGTCACCATGATCACAGAGCCCAGCGACTAGACCACACCTTACGTTGCCTACCTCGAGCACATGATCCTATCCAAGGACGAGACAGATGCAGGAATGATCGTACGCCGCTGCAAATCCTTCGTCATCATTAGCGGCGAGATCCACAAATGCAACGTGACAGACGTGTACTAATGCTGCGTACAACCAGTAGAGGGCCGCAAGATCCTTCAAGACATCCATGCCGGCGACTACGGCCACCACGCTGGCGCAAGGGTGGTAGTTTCCAAAGCCATGCGCCATGGCTTCTACTGGCTCACCACGCACACCGATGCCATCGACTTCATCCAGCGTTGCGTTGGGTCCCGCAAACCTGCCAACCAGACGCACATCCCTGGTTCGGCTCTCAAGACCATCCCCATCGCATGGCCATTCGCCGTTTGGGGCATCAACATGGTGGACCAGTTCAAAACCACCCCATCGGGCTACACCCACCTCTTGGTCGCAGTCGGCAAATTCACAAAGTGGGTCGAGGCAAAGCCGATCAATAAATGCGATGGCAAGACCGCCAGCAAGTTCCTCTACGAGTTGATCTACTGGTATGGCTACCCGCACAACATCATCACCGACAACGACACCAACTTCGCTAAGGGAACCATGGCTGACTTCTGCGAGGATCACGACATCCGACTCGACCTCGCCTCAGTCACCCACTCAGAGTCGAATGGACAAGACGAATGCGCCAACCAAAGTGTCATCCACAACCTCAAGCTAAGAAATCCCCTCCATGCTATGGGGCATTCACACCTCTATCAACCGATCAACATGGTTCACCCTGTTCTTCATGGTGCATGGTGCCAAAGCCATCATGCTGACTTACCTAGAACATGACTCGTCGCGAGTCGTCCACTATGCGGAAGAAGACAACAAAGTCACCCGTCAAAATGGGGTCGACCTGCTCAACAAAGCACATGACCTGGCTCGCTCCCGCACCACCATATACCAGCAAGGTCTCCACCGCTACCATAGCCGCCGAGTCCGGACTCGCACCTTTCAGGAGGGTGACCTCGTCCCGCGACTCATCCAGGACAATAAGGGCATGCACAAGCTCTCCCCCATGGGAGGGGCCATTCGCCATCGGGTGAGTCCTAGGAAACGACGCCTATTACCTCATCGACATACGAGGTGATGGCCAGCTTGATGTTGAGCGGCCATCGAATGTGAATTCCTCAAAAGTTCTACACACAGAACTGAAATTTGTACCCAGTTGTACCGATAATGAAATACAAATACTATCCATACAAATTGTGTCCACTCGCCTTTCCTTGTGCCAATCACACCCGTACATTCAGCAATACTCTAAGTACGGTAGTCAACCTTTGTTCGAGCGACCGACACGGCTAAGTAGTGAAGTTCAAGGGAACTGAAAATAACTCGGGTCTTGCACCTTCCACGAAAACGCTAAACCAGAGTCAACATCGGAGTCGCCTCGCTCGACTGGCTCCCTGAGCTAAGACGACCGGTTGTGCTTCCCATAGAACCTTGTCCTCCTCGTCCTTGCGCACAACGACTCGAATGGTTAAGTACCACGCTCGGGACTCGTTCTAAAACAAACCATACGCAGCTCAGGAAAACACCAAGTATGAGAGCATTCCATAGACTCGCGAAGCGACTGGCTTTCTGAGCCAGGAGGAGACACGCTCTACACACCAAGCAACGTCCGACGTCCTCACCTACCTTGGGCATATGACTCGAACGGTTAAGTACCAGGATCTGGGACTCGCTAAAACGAACCCGCTCACATTCAGGGAAAACACTAAGTACAGAGTATCCCTTGGGGCCGCCATGCGACTGGCTCCACGAGCCACGGCGAGTCGATTCAAGCTACCTGAACAGCTTCTAACAACCATCGACAACACTAAGCACACATGCGCGACTAAAACCCAACAACAAATATGCTCGGGGACTTGCACAATTCAAGCAACCAAGAGACAAAATCAAATTAAGCTACTAACTCCATGATTCCATACGAGTCGATTAGCATATCATCAAGTGAAAAATACATTGTTAACAAACAAAATACTGTACAAAATGCTAGTCGCCACATAAGCTACTCTAGACTAATATCTCATTCTGCAAGCTTTGACGAGGAGGCACCATCCGTGCCCTTGGCCCTCACAAAGGGCTTTCACAGGTTCATCGGATAGGTTGTCAACGACTTCACGTCAACGATTGAAATAGTCGCTCCGATTGAAGGTCGCGATGCATCGGCTCGGTGTCGTTCGACGACACTCGCGTCGCCTGATACGGTAGGAGGTCGCCCATCACCAACACACGCTCTGGGTATGAAGCGACCTTCATGTTGAGGGCAAGGACATCGGCAATCTCCAACTTGCCAGTCACCGAGGGATACCCGCTGGTGACGTTGTCAAGGTCAAAGTCTTCTGGTAAATGAGCGAGCCCAAGGCTCAGCGCCGTGGTGGCTCCGTGTCGGAACACGGACCGTGCCATCCACTCGACGACCGCAGGCGCCTCCCCGAGGTACTTCCACACCTCCATCAATCCTCCAGGAATCACCTCGGTTTGAGATATGCCTTGGAGAACTGCTTGGATGCACATTGCCGATGCCATGGCCGCGTTCAGCACCGCCGTCACACATTGCTCGGTGCTGAACGTATGCATGACAGGATCCCCTTGACCTATAACATCTGCACAACGGCAGCAAATCAAGCTGTAGCAGCGGAAACGCTCGAGGAGTCCCCCGCTAGGGGACTCGACACGTTCAATGGTGCACTACTCGCAAAACGGAAACAGAATCAGAGTACGTACCAAGAAGCTTGCGGCAGGCTTGTGTGTAAACCGACGCGTTCTATCTGACTCTTATTAACCGACACAATCTTGTTAAGGGTGTTCTTCCTTCTTGCATGCTTTTACAGAATGTGGTGTTGCTACTATCTATCCGTTAAGTTGTTTTTCACATCTAGTTGGTATTTTAATGCTGAAAAATGTGGAAAAACTTTCTTTGATACATCTATGTTTCCACACTCCTTTACAGTCGTGTGGGATACGCCATCTACCTTCTTTTATCAGCATATCCATGCCAACTCGATCTTTTGCTACCGACGCTTCAATCTGGAGTTTTAACTGCATCTTCAAATTCCTTTGGGCTAAGTACATAACGTGTGTCAATCCGATGCTTGTGATTGTAATTTAGTTCTCGGTATAGCAATATGATGCTTATCATGAGTGCAATATGGACAATTTTATCAATCTAATCCTCCAAATGATGGTGGTTATCTCTTGTGATTTTGAGTTGTATAGTGATCATATCTATATCATATTCAAGTATCTTTGGTGAATTCAAAGGTTTTGGAAGGCACTATGATCGATTATTATCCTTTGTCATGCTTCATATCTTGTTAAACCCCTTATCCGCAAAGGTTCTCTTTCATAAAGGAGAACCTCATCCTATCATATTCGATGGCTTTGTTTAAATGTATGAGTTATCATCGCTTCTTTATCCAAGATCTCCTTATCTTCTCAACCGGTGATCCGATCGACTAGGTGAACAAGTCACATCTCTTTTTCTCTTTCGAAGGCTAGAAAATATATTCTTCCAATGCATCTTTTTCAACACAAATCTAAGCTCTTAATGTTGATCTTTCAAAGAGCGTTGAGCTTAGAAAGTGTTTTGAGCATTCATTCGTTTTTTCTGCGTCATGAACTTGGTATTTTTGGAATATCTCGCTAAATTATGTGGTGGTATATCTTGACGATATGCTTTCCTATTCTATGTCAATGGAAGAACTTGAAAGAAATCTTCTTTGCTTTCTCTCAAGCTTCACGAACATCACATCTGTGCAAGTTCTCAAAGTGGGAATTCTGACTTTTGGAAGTCACCTATCTCGGCCACGTCCTTCTGCTAAAGACATTGCTAAAAATCTAGAATCATCATGTCAATTGTTAATTCCATCCTCCACCTTCAATCAAATCCAGAGCTTTTCCTTGTTTTGCAAGTTATCATCGTCGTGTCGCTGAAGTTTTCCTTAAGACAGCTAAATCCCTCTCGGATCTTCTTGAGAAGGATAAGAAGTTCTTTTGGTCTTACGCTCATCAAGAAACCTTTTGAAACCCTCTTGTTTTATCTTCTATCCTCAATCCACCAGATGCCGTGTAGAATTTCTAGATCTTTCATATTCTTCTATCAAAGTTTTGGGTGCTGTACTTGATCTATCTGTTGAACCTTTTATTTGTCTCCATGAACTTCATTCATATACACAATGACAAAATCATCATCTTCATCTACTTTGGATATGATGAATCGTTAGCATCAAATCTTTGTTTCTACAAAGCTTCAGGAATTCTTCTTGGTAACATCTTTATTCTGAAATTCGAGAGTTGAATAGCACGATTTTCCTATTCATGTGTAGAGTAATGCTTTGGGTGCGGGATGGAGTAGCTACCATACCAGTACTCTTATCATTCACTCTGTATATTGAATTGGTGGATTAATGTGATTTCACACATTCCACAGAAGTTATAAGTGGCCTTTATCTCTGAGACTTTTACTTCCGTCCTTGTTTTTTCCGAAGTGTTCTATCTACGAACGCGAGCAACAATCTCTTGTTGGTGGTCTCATCTATTTCTAGATGGAGAAAAATATTCAACAATCTGGTGGAAGAAATTGCAAAGACTTCTCCGTTCATCTTCATTCAACCGACGCTCGTAATCGTCAGACAAGATGGATGGAAGATATCTTTGACTTCATATATCAAAATACTTTCTCTTAGTAAAGCTAGTTGTGGTTGATGCTACCAATCACAAAATCTATTGCAATAACCTTATGGTTAAGGAAAGCAATAAGCATCTCTACAATAAACCTCAGTTTTCAACATTCAACTTCTTCCTCAGGTTTTCAGCATAAACTCGGGTCACCTCCTTCTCTTGAAGATATATCTGCGCACCTTAATTACGTGATCCTTTGGCTCTTACCGGCGCAAGAAGAAGCTAATCTCTCTTCGATATCAAGGGACTCTATTGTCTGAAGGCCACGTTTTTTCCAAACTTCATTTCATAAATCTAAGGGAAGAAACAATGCTATTTTCATAGTGGTTAATAACTTCTCGCAGTCATTCTTTTTCTTCCGGCGAAAGAATCATATTCACATGCATATTTCGATCTTTAATCCCTATCGATCTATCTTATCCTTCGGCTTGAAGTGGGAAGTTTGTCTTCCCTTTACGAAATCGTTTTCTATCAACTCTTTCAAATTCTCTATGGCCTGCCATACACCACATATTTTGGTATCCAAGAGAAAAGCTTTCTCTTTGATACATCGTTGTTTCAAAATTCTTTGAAGAAGTGGTTCCATTCCTTTATCGTGTTTCTCGAGAGCACCAGAGCTATGTTCATCCTATCTTTCTCATCTCACAACAATCATCCGGGTTCTTCAAGTCCTTTCTTTTCAAGAAGCAAAATGCAAGACTCGTAACAAGTCTAGCAAGTTTGCAAGGTGTAAGTGTCACACCATTCCATTGATAAATCAACTTGGGAACGTGAGGATCACCTTCGTTCTGAGCACCCACCTCTCTTTGTGTCTTTTTCTTTTTCCTAGGAATCTCGGGGCGAGATTCTTGTTTAGTGGGGGAGAGTTGTAGCATCCCAATTGTCTAACAATTTTAATGCTACTTGGTCTATTCTATATTATTCTACTTCCTACATATTATTATTGCATCATAATTATATCATGCTCATGTCACCATGCCACATTGCATTTGAGCATCATATAAACCCTTCTTCCATTTGGTTCTTCCCCCATATGCATTTATTTAATTAATTGTATTTGATTCTTGATACCATGTAGTTGATTTTTGATACTTGTATACAAATGCCCAACTTGAGTTGAGGGCATATCTCTTTAATTCTTTTCCGCCTACTAACTTGTTATGTCCACTTCCTTTTGACCCCCTCCTCAATACCATACATATTCATGTGGTTTTTGTTCATGTGTTGGTATTTAAATCATATACCACCCATATATGTTATGGATCCATTATATCCTCCTACACATGAAATCATATGCACTCTATATAGTCACATGAAATCATGGTCACACTCTTTGTGCCATGTCTTCCTATTTAAATTCTATTGAGATTTTGATTTGTTTGAATTTTGATCAAAACCGATCTAGCTAACCCAACCAACTATATCCTACCGAGCCATGCATGTGTGTGCATGTGCCATGCGCAAGGGTGTGCGTGTGTGCCTTATGCGTGTGCACCATTCCACTCCATCTTCCTCTCTTGTCTACCTACCCAAAAATCCTCACCCTCTTCCTTTTTTTCTTGCCAAGCAAGATAGTCAACCAATACCAGCAGCATCCCACGACCTGTCCATCTCCCTGGTCCCCCTCTCCCTATCTCTCGGTGGCAGCAACCAGAAAATAATCAAAGAAGGGGAGAAGAAAACACACACCCGAGGCCTCCTCTTCCTCTACTCTTGCAATATTTTCTAAGAAATTAAAATTTTCGAATTAATAAATACCATTAATACACCTTATCTTAATAAATTCACAACTTTAATTCCGTAATTCCAAATTTGACAAATAATATGTCTAAATCGATCAGCGCGACGAGACCGTTCTAACTATGTATTCTATATTATCAATTGAAGCATGCATCATATAAATATTAAATATTCAGAACTGTTTATGGAAGCAAAACATGCCTAAATAATTAAATAAAGTGCTTTATTATTGTTTTCACACCTCACCCATCCCATGCTATGTTATACCATGCAATTGTGCACAATTCCATCATGACATACCTTGTTTGCTTGATGCATATATTTATATGATTGCACACTTTATTTAATATGGCTCCTGTGTGTTTGGCTTTTATTCCGGACAGACGCCGAGCAAGGGAACTATTAGAAGAACCAAGAGTACTAACTATATCCCGGTTATTGTACTGCTGATTCGACATGCAAGAAATTCCCCATGCTTGCATACATATAGTACCTATGCTTCTATCTTATTCTTGCATCATGGAGTCGTGATTGCATTAAAATGAATCCCCAGTATTGCATAGCCTTTATTTTTAAACCCCACAGAAACTTGTACCCTCAATCCTATGAGCCATTACTACATGAGTTTAATTTGCGCCATCCGAGTCGTAGAACTGCATGTGTAGGGTTTGTGCGAGTCTTTGGATAACGAGGTATCTAAACAACTTAAACTGTGTAGTAATGAGATAACTAAAGATAGAGGCACCGATGGGCAATAGCTGTTATTTGGTTCTTCCACACTCACTTGTGTCCTGTAGGACCCCGAGTACTTGATTTCTGTTCCTTAACTATTCGCACTATCCAAATGCGGGAGACTCTATGGACCCCCCTTTGCCTGAGCTTGATTTGCACTTCATTTCTTAGGGCCACAAACTAGTTTGTGGTTTTATTACTATCCTATACTTATGCCATGCTTTACTGCTTTATTTACTATTGTGCGTGGAGCGCCTGTACTGTTTAGGATTGCGGAGTGTTTTCGTGGTATCGACAAGGCCAATTACACTTTCGGGTTCCTAGTCGTTTACAACCATTGGCGCAAACCTTGGTTCCGTCTCGGAGCCGGCCAACTTTGTTGCGGGTAGCTTAATAGGGTGCCCCCTGAAATAAATTTTGATTCCTGTGAATGCATTGTCATGAGGCCTTGTTGGTTTTTATTGGTTCTTCCCGAGGTTGATCGTTCGTGTGTTGCTATTTGTGCACCCTGCATGGTAAATCTTTCTAAAATCCATGCCCGCGGTTATGGATGACTTGGAGCAAAGTTTCTCAATCATAGACAAGTATAACTAAAGTACCGTGTTTAATCTGACTAAGACATGACTAGTAAATAGTGCAACACTAATAGAATGGTTAATAAAATTGCCAATAGATGAGACGTACTTCCACCTTCTCGTCTGTAAGCAAGAAGGAGGGCGAGCGATGTTTATTTATGTTACCTATATCACTGTTGGTACTAATTAACGAGCGTCCGTCCATCTCTGGTTGGGCGATGTGTAGCGTGTCTCCATAGAAATGTTTAGCTATTATCTTTCGCTGCAATTGCGTCACCCCCAGGATGTTCCCTTTAGATGCATTAAGACTTGCTAAGTACCCCTAGGGTCTCACACGATAAATATTTGGTTCAGATGGATAGGTATGCTCTCAAGAAGGTTACTTGTCGTTGGATTGAGGACAAGTACACCATGAGGGGGTCCTCGAGGCGTGCGGAAGAGAGGTGTGTGAGACGTACGGTATTCCGGGACGGTGAGCACACAAGTTTACCCAGGTTCGAATCCGCCGGCTTTGGACGATCCTACTCCTGCTAGCAATCCAGTAATACGGTAGAGCCGGAATATGGGTTACAAGGGTATCGCCTGTGCGAGTTGAGGGTCTAAAGTATTGGGTAGTGCCCTAAAGGCTCTCCCTAGGACGGCTTATATAGATATCCGGCCTAGGGTTTATAGGAGAGATCAATCTGGCTACGACTAAGAGTTGGTTACAGAGTACATCTTGAACTACAAGTAACATTACGGGCCTAAGTCGGTAAGTCTTCTAGGCCTTCCCGTAGCCAGACTGGACTCCGTCTTCTCTCCCTGACTGGGCCACCCGTGAAGCAAAGCTCTAACCCTAAGTGGGCCACCCTGGTCAGTGAGGAACTGTGAGGATACCCGGAAAGTATATCCCCAACAGCAGCCCTCGGAGGCCTCCAAGATCCAAAGTCGGATTTTATCATCGTCTAGCTTGATCTTCGGCTTGCAGAATCTTGAAGGGTTCCTGAAACTTTACAACAAAAAATACGATCCGGGTCTTAAAAACAAGTCGGAACTAAGCCGGAACTTGGTTTCTAACGCCACCTGACACAAGCATGGTCAAGTCACGTCATCTGACAAGCGTGTCGTCAGCACGACCGTTGGTGGGTCCGCGGTTCGCGGAACCGAGGCGCCGTTTCATTGCGTGCGTTGAGATCGAGGAGACGCAATCATCGCGTGGGTCCTTCCCAGTTCTTTCCATGACGCGTGGCGGTTACACTGTAGCATTTGCACGAATCTTGGCGCAGTTAGGTGGATATAAGGGGCTTGGATTTCTCCTTCTCCTTTCCACCAATCCTTTGCCGTTTCCTTTCCTCCCAATCCTCCTGCACGCACAGAGCCTCCTCGCCCTTCCCCCGCAGAACTGCCAGCGCTGCCACTTTCAGGTCATCTTCTCACCGGAGAAATGGCTTCATCCTCTTCCTCTGGTTTGGCGGCAGCAGCAGCGGCGGCGACGGCGGAAGCAGTAGCGGAGAAGGAGAGCTTCCAGGGAATCTGGATCCCCTGCGCCCTCACCGAGGAGGGCCTCAAGAACAGGGAGAAGGAGGGGCTTCTCGTCGCCAGCGACTGGCGGAGCAGCTCTAGCGAAACCATCCCCAACCCGCGCGACAGCGAGCGGGTCCACTTCGGCACCCATCTCGACCGAGGTCTGTCTTTTCCTCCCTCGGAGTTCTTCTCTGAGGTGATAGATAATTACGGAGTTCAAGTCCACAATCTTCCTCCCAACTCTCTCTTAGAGATGAGCGCGTATGCATCGCTTTGCGTGGGCTTTCTCGACATTAGGCCGAGTTTGCTTCTCTTCCGGTACTACTTTCATGTCCGGAGAAATTCTATCACTGCTGGTGTTCCTTACATCACCGGCACTATTAGCTTTTCACTTAGACGTGACCGGGCATATCCCAAAATTTCTGCCAGTGACTCGGTCAAACAATGGCTAGCCACCTTTTTCTATCATAGGGATATTCCGGCTCCCGGCAAAGCTACTGCTTTGCCGGCTTTTGTAGACGGAGCCGCCACAGCCCAACCTTCTTGGGACGAGGCTGCTCCGGCTCTCACCGATGATTTGATCCTCGCTAAGAGGCGGATCGAATATTTGATCAAACACAAGGATCTGAAGGGTTCCGACTTGGTCCAGTGCTGGGTCTCACGTCTGATCCAGCCACTTCATTATCACGGGGATAGACTGAGGCACTCCATCACGTCATCCAAAAAAGACTCCCTCCGCATTAGCCCCAAAGCCTACACCACTCAAGGCTACATCAGCCAGATCAAGTGGCTGATCAAGGAGCAGATCGAGAGGAGAATTCCGGAGATTTCTCTGGATATGCATACGGCGGAAAACCCCGTGGTGCCGGTAAGCTTACATCAATACACCTTTTATGTGTTTCACTCTTTAAGTTATACTGCAATACTGATATGCTTTCTTGTTTTCAGCTTGTTGACCTCCCCGAGTCGGAACTTGCTCCGCTCGAAGGATATCCTCCTAAGTTTTCTCAGGAGACAGAAGTGGTCCCATTGCCAGATCTTGCGCTCAAGAAGCGCAAAGCTCCGACAGTGGCTGTTGGCACAAAGGAGGTGCCTGTTGTGAAGAGGTAACTTTCATTCACAATTTCTGCCTTTGTACCTTTCTCGAATTTCTTTCTGAGATGTAATGTTTCCGACTTTACTACATTCTTAGAGCAAAGCCTCTCATCAAGGTAAGGGGAAAGGGATTCCTTCGAAGTCCCTGCGACAGACGAAGCTCACCATAGCTTTCCCTGCCGTGGCTCATCCAACTCCTGCCCTCAACCTTCTGCAACTCCGGCAATCATTCCTTCTCCGGTGGTTGCAGAAGATCCGGCTCCTCCAACAGAGCCTGCGATCCTTGGGTCGCAAACTGACGTCACCGTGGGTGCGTCAGATCAAGATAAGGGTGAACCCTCTTCGGGTAATGATCCCTCGGCTGAAACCTTCACCGAAAACCTCGCCAGCAATCTGGGACTTGCCAAGTTTGGCCTGTCCCAGAAATCTGCAGAGGAAATCCAGCGGCTAGCCAGGCAAGTCCTGGACAAAAGCCATTTATCCCCCCAAGAAGAAGCGCAAGAAGCAGATGACGTCAAGTTCTCTGACCTTCTCGCTCAAGTCCGCCTTCGCGACGAGAGGATTAGGACTGGCGAGCTTCCAACAGCCCCAGTGATCCCTCTTACTCTTCCCGAGAAGGTGGCAGCTGAAGTAAACGCGGGTTTAGATAAACTCACCCAAGAGCAATATGTAAGTCGGATTTCTAACTCTTGTTTTTACATTATGTTATATCATATCCTCTAGCCCCCAAGCATGAAGTAGGATACATAATCCAGGTTTATGCTTCATTAGGATGCCAAAGAACGAACTAGTGTAGCCCCCAAGGCTCGTGCTGATATTTAGCAAAAAATATTAGCCCGAGTCTTAAGTAGCTTTCTGACTTTGGGTATTCTGACTTACAGAAAGTAGGTTCCTATAACCAGGAATTACTGACCAATGTCTGCAATAAGCGGAGAGAGATCAAGGCTCTCCGGCTTAAAAATGCTGAACTTAAAGTAGCTAAGGATGAAGCCGAAGGTAAACATTTCGAGATTCAAACCTTGTCTTTTGATTTTTCAATGTCGAATTTTTTCTGAACTGTTGTTCTTTTTGACTTACAGCGCTGGTGAAACAATCCATCGCTATGATTGAAGAGGCCGAGAACCTCAAGACCCTGGTGGTGGAGAACAAGGGACTTCGCCAAGAGCTGAATAAGCTCAAGGCGGATCATGAAAGGAGCATAGCGCAAGTCCTTGAATCCTCCTCCATAGCCACCGAAGAGCGTGATCGCAAGATTGCTGCTCAAGATAAAATAATCTTAGACCTCAAGAATGAGCTTGGCAGAGAGAAGGACATCTCCCAGGCGCTCTGGGCTGAACTCCAGAGTCTCCGGGAGGAGAGGACCAAGATTGACGATGTCATTCTCGGTACGTTCCATCTGTCTGACTTATCTTTTCTTCGACTTTTATCAATGTCGGATTTTTCTTGACTTGTTTTGTGTATAGGTCCTCTGAACTTGACGGATTCTTCCTCCTCCGAGCCCCGCACCCACCGGCTTACCCAAGTCGGTGATCTTCTTCATGACTTCCGCCAGTCCCTTGAGGATATTGGCGAGTCTCTCAGGATTCCGGACATGCCAAGCATGTTGGATTTTCAGGTGCGGGACAAGGCCAAGGAGATGCCGCAGCTTGTTCGGGACTGGAATATGTCCTACACGCGGACTGCAGCGCAGAATGCTCTCACCATGGTCATGAGCCACCATGGAAACATGGAGATATTGCAAGTGACCAGAGGGTACTTCAAAGTAGACGAAGACGACCAGGAACAGGACCTTCAAGCTATCATGCACTCCTGCGCCAGATACGGGTGTCACGTGGCTGATCTGACCAGCTACGAGATCCCCTTCTTCACCCGCGTAGCTACTCTGCCTCCTCCTCCTGAAGAAACCGAAGAAGTTTCCGACGATGAACGGACCACCTCAGATCCGGACATCTCGGAACGATATCAAGGCGGAGTAACCAGCGAGCCGGCAGCTCCTTCATCTCCTCCTGCATCATAGACCAGAAACTTATGTATTATTCCGGAAAAAACATGATGCGTTTGTAAATATTAAGTACTATTGATTTTGCTAGTGCTAAGCTTTTTATCTATTCAGCACTTTTGGCTTTGATTTTTTCTTTGTGTGCCTGAAATGTTTACATAAGCACTTGTATTTTTCCGTCTTCACTTATCGCTTATCTGGCTTTCTGCTTCGTCCCTTTCGTGAGCCGGCTAAACCTTCCGCCGGAAACTTTGCCGAGCAACGGAGCTTAATCGCTAAACCAGTTTAAACTCAGAAACAAAGCCGGCTTCTAGTACCAACAATTCACTACTCGGAAAATACCCGCATCCAGCAATCAGACAAATAACCAAAGTAAAGACTAGAAATTTTAGAGTTATACCCGAAGGTATCAATTTTAGAATCGGAAATCTAAACTAGAATGAACATGAGCATAAAGTACTTTCAAGCATTCTGGGATTTTCGACTATAACATGATCATTTGGAAATAAGATGGTAAAAACTTCTCAGAAAAACTTGAGGCAACCAAAACTTTTATTTCTCAAAGAACATGTACATATATATGATTACAAAGAAGGATAAACTAAGAATAAAAGGGACGTAGCTGAGCAATATTCCACGGTCTATCTAACTCATCCGGATTTGTATTGCCTCCAGCTCTCTTTCTCTTCTTAGTAGCAGGTCTTTCTTTGACTGGCCTCATGTCAGTTAAGTAGTACGATCCATTGTGCAATACTCGACTAACTAAAAAGGGCCCTTCCCATACTGGGGAGAGTTTGTGCTTTCTTTGTTGCACAAGCTGGAGAACCAAATCACCTTTATTGAAAGATCTATTTCAGACTCTCTGGCTATGATACTTGCGTAACTTCTGCTGATAGGCTGTAGACCTCATTTCAGTAACGACGCGAACTTCTTCGACTAAGTCGAGATCATTTTGTCGAGAAATCTCGGCATCCTCTTCGATATACGTGGCCATTCTAGGAGAAGTATGAATTAAATAACTAGGAAGATCTGCTTCTGTGCCATAGACCAAGAAGAAAGGTCTGTATCCTGTTGACCTATTCATAGTTGTTCTTAAACTCCAAATTACAGAGGGTAATTCCTCTGCCCAAGCCCCCGCAGCACGTCGTAGTGGTGCTTCAAGTCTCGGTTTCAGACCTTGTAAGATTAAACCATTTGCTCTTTCGACTTGTCCGTTAGCCTGTGGATGTGCGAGTGACGCAATGACAAGCCAGATATTTTGCTCATCGCAGAATTCAGCCAATTCTCCCATGGAAAAGTTACTCCTGTTATCCGTGATAATGCTATGCGGATAACCATACCGGATTATAACATCCTCGACAAATCTTTTGGCTGTTGCTCCATCACAACTAGTGACAGGTTTAGCCTCGATCCATTTGGTGAATTTATCCACCATCACTAAGAGGTGAGTAAATCCACTTGGAGCTCGTTTAAATGGTCCTACCATATCAAACCCCCAGACCGCAAAGGGCCATGTTATAGGTATTGTTTGTAGCTCATCAGCGGGAACATGAGCTTGCTTGGCGTACTTTTGACAGCCTTTGCACGTCTTGACTAATCGTTCGGCATCTGCCTGAGCTGTAAGCCAGAAAAATCCGTGTCTAAAAGCTTTTGCCACTAAAGATTTGGCTACAGCGTGGTGACCACACTCGCCTTCGTGGATTTCCCTTAAGATTTCCACTCCTTCTTCCGGAAATACGCAGCGCTGAAAGACCCCAGAAACACTCCATTTATGGAGCTCACCTTAAACAATAGTATAGGCTTTTGCTCGTCGGATGATCTGCCGACTCAGCACCTCGTCTTCGGGTAATTTGCCATCTACCAAATAATCGAGGTAGGGTTGAGTCCAGCTGGGAATTATAGCCAGAACTGCTATCAAAGGTGGGTCGGATTTGGTCGGATATTTCTCATCTACTCCCTTTATTGAGGGAACTTTGAGGTCCTCTAAAAAAGCGCCATCCGGGACCTCTTTCCGCGTAGAACCTATCCGAGATAGTGCGTCTGCTTCCTCATTTTCTGCTCGAGGGATGTGTTGAACTTCAAACCCTTCGAACGATTTAGATAGATTATCCATGACAACTTTATATGCTGCCATGTGTTTATTTGCATTAAAAATATCCGAGACTTGCTGAGCAACAAGATCCGAATCTCCGTAACACATGAAACGTCGGATGCCAATATCCTTAGCAATCCGGATTCCATGCAGCAGTGCTTCATACTCGGCAATGTTGTTTGTCACTGTGAAGTGGATCTACAGTACGTATAAAAGTTTATCTCCTTGGGGTGATTTGAGCACCACGCCAGCCCCCGAGCCCCCTCGAGCCTTGGACCCATCGAAAAAGAGGGTCCAATATTCTGACTCAGGGAGGACCACGTTCTCCTTCGTCTCTATCCAATCAGTGATAAAGTCAGCAAGGATCTGGGATTTGATTGCTGTTCGAGGTTTATACTCAATGTCGAAAGCTGAGAGCTCTATTCCCCAATTGGCGACGCATCCTGTGGCGTCACTATTGTTGATTATGTCTCTCATGGGAGCTTTGCTCACCACGGTAATTGGATGCTCCTGAAAATAGTGTCGTAACTTACGAGATGCTAGAAAAACACCGTAAGCCAATTTTTGATAATGCGGATACCGCTGCTTTGATTCTGTCAGGACCTCGCTAACAAAGTACATCGGACACTGCACCAGGTGTTCCTGATTTTCCTCTGGTCTCTCCACCACCATGACGATACTGAAAACCTTATTTGTCACAGCAATGTAAAGCAACATCGGTTCCCGAGGTTCTGGCGCTGCAAGGATAGGAGTAGATGAGAGTACTCTTTTCAGATATTGTAGTGCAGCTTCAGCTTCGTCCGTCCAGACAAAATCCTTGGTATTTTTCAGGAGTTTATATAATGGTGCAGCTCTTTCACCAAGCCGGCTTACAAATCGACTGACCGCAGCAATGCAACCAATTAGTTTTTGTACATCCTTCAGGCGAGTTGGCCTGGAAATGTTGAGTATAGCCTTAATTTTGTCTCGGTTCACCTCTATGCCTCTTTGAGACACGATGAAACCTAACAATTTTCCGGCTGGTATTCCAAAGAAGCATTTCTTCAGGTTAAGCATGATGTTGAATTTTCTTAGATTGGCGAACGTCTCCTCCAAGTCGGAAATCAACGTTTCCTTCTTTTTGGACATGACCGCGATATCATCCACGTATGCATGTACATTGCGTCCGAGTTGGTCATGGAGGCAACGCTGCATCGTGCGCTGGTATGTAGCTCCTGCGTTCTTCAGCCCAAAGGGCATCGTAACAAAACAGAAGGTTCCGAAGGGGGTTATGAATGAAGTTTTGACTTTGTCAGATTCCTTCATCCGGATTTGGTGATAACCGGAATATGCGTCGAGAAAACATAGGAGTTCCGAGCCTACCGTAGAATCGATGACTTGATGAATTCTAGGTAGAGCGAACGGATCTTTTGGACAAGCCTTGTTCAAGGCAGTATAATCAACACACATCCTTAAATCAGTGGTGTCCTTTTTAGGGACCATTACAGGATTGGCCGACCACTCAGTGTGGATGACCTCTTCTATGAATCCGGCTAACTCGAGCCGTGCTAGTTCCTTAGCTATTGCCTTACGCTTTTCATCGCCAAACCATCGTAAGGACTGTTTGATGGGTTTAGCGTTCAGGTTTACATTTAGAGAGTGCTCGGCAAGTTCCCTAGGTACTCCGATCATGTCAGATGGCTGCCATGCGAAGATATCTTGATTTTCTTGGAGGAACTTGACGAGCGCGCTTTCCTATGCGCTACTTAGGCCTACGCCTATCTGGGTCACCTTGGAGGGGTCATCATCCTTCAATGGTGTCTTCTTCGTCTCTTCTGAAGCCTTGAACTCCAGATTTGGCTTTGTCACCTCCTTCTTTGTTGCGGGCATCTCGGATGGATCTATGCTCTTCTTGATCTCCTGGTACTCCTGGGCGTGCAGCACGGTTTCGGCAAAGGCGGCATTTCCATCCTCGCACTCTCGCGCTTTCTTTGGGTCTCCCCTGATGGTGATCACGCCGTTGGGACCTGGAATTTTCATCACATTATAAATGTAACACGGACGAGCCATAAAGGCCCAGTAAGCCGGACGTCTGAATATAGCGTGGTATGCACTCTTGAACGGGACTACTTTGAAGGAAAGTGCCTCTGTCCGATAATTCTTTGGAGTTCCAAAAGTAACATCCAAAGTGATCTCTTCCAGGGAATTAGCTTGTCTTCCCGGGACAACTCCGTGAAAGATCACAGAGCTATGGTTCAGCTGTGTTTCCGAGATCTTCATCCGGCGTAGCGTTTCAACATAGAGAATATTGATGCTGCTACCACCGTCCATGAGGGTCTTGGAGAAACCATAACCGTCAATAAGTGGGTTGACGATTAGGGCGTATTTTCCTCGCCTGTGTAGCTTAGGCGGATGATCAGCGCGGTCAAATGTGATTGCCACTTCTGACCAGTCGTGATACTGAGGCACAACCGGAACTGTTGCATTGAGCTCGTGGAGAACTGCTTTCTTGACCTTTGCTAGTTGTGATCCGAGGAAGGTGATGTAAGTGTCCTTCTTGGTGGGAAAAGTTTTCTTCCCTTCCGACTTGGGATTTGAAGCATCGGCTTCCTCCATGTCGGAATCTTCCTTGGTCTCCTTGTCCTTTTCGGGATTTTTCTTTCCCTCCTCCCGCTTAGCTTTGTAGCCCACGGTATCATCCCTCTTGATGTCGTCGTTAAAACGACACTCAGCGTTGGTGTGGGACGAGCCCCCATTTGCATCTAGGTGATGCACACATGGGTTATTGGCAATGTCGGCCCAAGTGTAGGTTTTGCCTGGTTGTTGCTCTCCTCTACCTTGGACCCTTGATGTCTCACGGCCACGCCCGTGGCCTCCGCCACGTCCTCCGGACCCAGAAACAGTAGTGACCACCACTATCTCCGCGTTGGGTTTTTCTTCCGAGGTATTTTTGCGCTTCTGGGCTTGTTGTTTTGGTTGTTTTCCCGACTGAGGCACATCTAGGACGTAGTAATCCCTCTGCATCGTCGTCATCTGCATACTTGCTCACTGTTTCTATCATATCTCCCAGATCAGTGACCTTATCACACTTCAAGCGGTGACGTAGTAGACCAATTGGGAGTCCTGCGATGAAGGCTTCAATCGCGGTTTGATCGTTTACTCCTTCACAGGAGTTCTTGGTGTCGATCCATCGTCCGAGGTAATCTCGGCAAGTTTCTCCGGCTTTCTGGGTGCAACGCTATAGGTCTCCAACCGTACAGGGCCTCCGCTATGTGCCTTTGAAATTCCGAAAGAACGCACTTTGCATGTCATACCAGTTGTGGATGGTGTTCTCCGGAAGTTCATTGAGCCATGATCGCGCCATCTTTCGCAATATAAGTGGGAGATATCGGGTTGCAACCAGGCTGTTTCCGCCTTTGGCGATGCAGCAAGCTTGGAAAAAATCCTGTAGCTAGGTATCTGGCCGAGCAATGCCGTCGTAGGCTTGGATGTGCCTTGAGATAGCAAATCCTTCCGGGAATTTTGTAGCTCTGACGCGTGGTCCAAAACATATTGGGCCTACGTAGAAATCGTCGTTTTCGTAGCGCCACGCCTCTATATTGGAGTTGATCCTATGCCTTGCGTTGTTCGGGGATAGAGATCGTTCCGAATGTCAGCTGTGGCTGCGGTGCCTTGGAGCCGGCCTTCGGCTTCTGCCACCACCTCCTCCGCCATGTCGTCCTCCTTGCCCTCCTTGGGAGCCGTTGTGATAACTGCCTGGTGGAGGGAGTGGGGCAGCTGAATTGTTTCCGGCTGATCGCCGGCCTCTGTCCGGAGCGTCATTATTCCGGTTCCGGGGAGGTTCTTGACTACGACGAGCCCCCTGCCGGCTTGTTCCAGCATGGTTTCCGTCGTTCCTTCGTCCGTCGTTCCCACCATGGTGAGGCTCAGCCGGACGGCTCTCATGTCTAGGAGGTGGCATTCTCTGACGATCCTCGTCCCGACGTTTCTCTTTATCTTCTCCCTTTCGATCGTTGAACTCTCGTCAGGGAGGATTCCTCGGATTTAGTGCAGCGATCGCGTCTTTCTCGGCCGCTGGACCGACATTGCTCCAGTTATGTGTAGCTCTGCGATGTTGTCTCGACGATCCGGTTCTTGAATAATTGTCTTCCCTGTGTTCGGGGTGATGGTACTGCGCCCGAACGTAATGGGATCTTACGTCAGCCCATGCCGGATCTGTGCGACATTGGTGAGAATCCGAGACCAGTTTTTGACTTCCGGATAGGGCGACCTTCTGCTGCTCCAGTCCCTTGTTGAGTAGCTTGATACCCAAACGGATCTCCTCTGGTCCTGGATTAGCCGATAGAATTTCTCGGGCTGGCACGGTATTCTGTACTGGCATTGGGTATACCCAGTCTCTGTTACTGTCTTTCCGTGGCTTCCCCATCTCATCCCCAAAAAGGACGGCACGGAAACGTGGGAATTGGTCATCATTGGTGTGACGCTTCCGTGTCTTTTGATGCAACCGAGACATGTAGTCCTTAGTTGACATGCGTTTCTTCTCCACCTCGATGTTTTTGGCTTCATCGAGGAGTTGTTGACGACGCACTTCTAGGGCTTGGGCCCTTTCGTCCAGCTCATCTGCAGTAAGTTCTGCAGTTGTAGGGATAGGTGTGGTTAATGCGGCATCGATGAGTTTACGCGCACCTTTAGTGATCACGTGTCCATCCACCGATGCCTCTTTTTTCGGCTCTTCTGGGATAAGTGCTCCATCTGAGTCTTCCTCGTATTCCTCGGCGATCACCTCCTCTGTGAGAGGGTCTTTTGCCGGGGTCTTGTTCTTCTTGTTCTTCTTCTTTGCCTTCTTGGCAGCGCCGGTAGCAAAAACGGCTTTGGGTCCGTTTCCCGGAGTCAAGCTCTGATCGGTACTTTTGGACATCTGGACTTCGGGATTATCTCCGACGTCCATGTCATCCTGCACTTTGGGAGAGTGTTCCCCGGATCCTTCATCCATGGCTTCTCCTTCTTCTGCAGCTTTGGAGTTGTACTCCTCTTCATATTCCGCGGAGAACTTTTGGAAATCTGCCGACGTCATAGACTCATCCGAGGATGCGGGAACGTCGGTGTTTGTTCCAATTGCCTCCAGCACAGAGTCAGTGTTTTCTCTAGCATCGGCAGAGCCGGATCCAAATCCCACGTATCCGATGAAGAGCAATGCGTGCTTCCTGAGGTACCTGCGGCTTTCGCGATCAGCCATATCGAAACTTTTAATGGTCTCGAGGATTGCATCTGCGCTTTCGCCTTGCAGTATCATATGTCTTAATTTGTACCTGAGGAAAGGCATGTCTGTCCCGGCGTCGTCAGAGCCGGAATCAGTGTCGTTGATATGCTCCTCGTGGATTTCGACTTCCACGGGTGGGTCGATCTGGGATTCGGCTTCTCCAGGGAGATCCACTCCAGATTCGACTTGGACCGCTAGGTATTCTTCAGGCTCAGATTTCTCCACTATCTCCGCAACTGGTGCGGGCTGGGTGGGTTTAGGGTTTTCTGAGATCCGGAACTCTGCCGCCTCCGCGGACGAAGGGGACCCAGAAGATTCTTCTGCCTCTATCATCACCACTGGGGTGGGTTGGGCAGGTTCAGCGAAACCGATGTAAACATCGATCTCGCCAAAAGACATGATTGTATAGGCAGTCACGACCTCCCTAGCCGGAATCCAAGTCTCGTCGAGAACGATGAGAGGGACGTCGCTGGCGTAGAGGATGCGACCGACGGTGATGGTCTCGCCGATTCCGATCCTTGCAGATTCCGCTCGGAACGCAGATCCGAAGCTCACTTGCCCCACGGTGGGTGCCAACTGTCGTTGGATTGAGGACAAGTACGCCATGAGGGGGTCCTCGAGGCATGCGGAAGAGAGGGGTGTGAGACGTACGGTATTCCAGGACGGTGAGCACACAAGTTTACCCAGTTCGAATCCGCCGGCTTTGGACGAATCCTACTCCTGCTAGCAATCCAGTGTTACGGCAGAGCCGGAATATGGGTTACAAGGGTATCGCATGTGCAAGTTGAGGGTCTAAAGTATTGGGTAGTTCCCTAAAGGCTCTCCCTAGGATGGCTTATATAGATATTCGGCCTAGGGTTTACAGGAGAGATCAATCTGGCTACGACTAAGAGTTGGTTACAGAGTACATCTTGAAATACAAGTAACATTATGGGCCTAAGTCGGTAAGTCTTCTGGGCCTTCCCGTAGCTAGATTGGACTCCGTCTTCTTTCCCTGACTGGGCCGCCCGTGAAGCAAATCTCTAACCCGAAGTGGGCCACCCTGGTCAGTGAGGAACTATGAGGATACCTAGAAAGTATATCCCCAACATTACTGGGTTGAAGATACCGATGATGGGGGCAATGACTGTCAGGTGTAGAGATTCCAGGGATGTGCTTATTCTCAGGACATCTTATGCCAATTTGCTTCTTGTCTGTATTCGGATCTTGTTCTCTGCTTCCGCTTGATACTCTGATATGTGATTTATGAGGATGTATCCTAAACTATTATCTCTATCTAGGATATTTGGATCTTGCCGTATGGCGTTGAATATTTCGGTTTCTATTGTTTTTAGATGGTGTGGCTCTAATGTACTATTGTAAGTCGCTGACATACATACTCATTTGTGTATATTTTTGATCGCTTTACCTGTCGACTATGCCGCTCGCTCTTATTCCGATGTTCTTGAAAGTGGGTAGGGTGGTTCGCTGGTATTGTGCCCTGCTCCGCTTCTACGGGCTTACACGTGGGTGGCCTTGGGCCTCCGCGGTAGAATCCCTTATCCAATTTTGGGTTCATCCAAGATTGTGCTTAGAGCGTAGGGTCCGAGGTATTACAGGGGAGAAGGCACTACCTTTACACCAACTGATGAAAAAATCTGATAAACTCATTTGGACACCTCAAGCAGATAGTGCATTTCATGAGCTTAAAATGATGTTAGCCTCTGCACCACTGTTAGCCTCACCACTATCCAAAGAGCCGATTGTGCTCTTTATAGCAGCAATGAACCGAGTCGTAAGTGTCGTGGTAGTGGTGGAGCGTGACAAAGAGGGTAAGTCGGTGCAGAGGCCAGAATATTACCTAATTGAAGTGCTTTCCACATCCAAGTAAAATTACCCACACTATCAGAAAATTACATATGGCATCTATATGGCGGCTAAAAAGTTCAAACATTACTTTGAAGAACATCCTATAAGAGTAAAATGTGAAGCTCCTATATTGGAGATAATGGGTAATAAAGATGCAACTGGCCGGGTTGCCAAATGGGCCATTGAGTTAGCACCATATGCACCTTAGTACGATAGGAGAGATGCCATCAAGTCTCAGGCACTGGCCGAGTTTTTTGTTGATATGGATAAAATGCAACATGAGCCGCCACTACCTGACTCCAAGTATTGGAGAATGCACTCTGACAGATCAAAGATGAAAACTGGGTTAGGTGTTGGCATAGTCCTCACCTCGTCTAAGAAAGATCAGTTGAGATATGTGCTGCAGATCCAATTTGCGACATCAAATAATGTAGCCAAGTATGAGGCACTTGTGCATGGGCTCAAGGAAGCAAAAGGGATTGGTATTCATTGGATTCAATGCTTTGGTGATTCAGATCTTGTAGTACAACAAGTTTCGACTAATTGGGATGTGCATGACACTAACATGGCCTTGTAGGGGTTCGTGTATGAAAACAATAAAATTTTACCCTACGCCCCTGAACCCCTGATGTTGCTAGGACCTATCTATTAGTAATACAGTAACGAGAGGGGCTTTTTGCGAACTCACCATGGAAGACCGAAAAGCGTTGTCAAGACTCAGGACAGCCTGGTTGATGTAGACCATCTGAAGCCGACCTCAAGGTCATGTTGAAGTCCTCGCACTCCTGCGGCTCCAACAACTCCCAGTGCCCCAAGTGTGACATCTCGTGGGGAGTTACACACGTCTAGTGCCTGGCGATGACTCTCGCTTCCTCGATCCAGCAGAAGTTGCGGAAGTAGAGTTCCTAGATTTGAACCCTGCAGCGCGACGGCGCTCCGCGATGAAGATGTCTCTCGTTCGCGCAGTCCGAAGTTGGGACCACGGTCATGGGAGAGAGAGAAATATCAATTGGAGGTCTCCCCAAAAGTGAGGAAACCTTTATTGAATATTGTGTGTATTTTCTGGTCAAAATACCCCCACTATATATAGGGGGAAGGGGAGGTACACCCTCCCTCAAAGTCCCGGGGTGGGACTAAACAAGGGAGGAGGTGGGGGAGGTGCCGCCGGCCACCCCCCATGGGCCCCACGTGGGGTGTTGGCCCAATAGGGCCGCCGGCCACCCCCTTGGCCCCTCCTAGGGATTCAACCCCCTCTTGGGCCCTTTACCCTCCAGGTTTTGGCCCATTAAGCCTTTTAACCATTTAATTGATTTTCTCTTTTATAATATAATTATGAATAAATGATTAAATCATGATTTAACATTCATTCACATATTATTCAATCTCTGTGGCTATGGAACACCTTGCACCTCCACTCCGGACATCCTACGGACTTACCGAAACCCTTCCAGTTTTCTCTCTTCTCTTCTTCGGTGATTCTACCGATCTTGTAAACACTCTCTAAGAATCATCAAGCCCTTAAGCGTGATACCCTATGGTTTAGGAACACTCTAGACATGGTCGGGACACTCCCGGAACAATGATCGATAGAGGGACCTAGATGGCCATGTGAGCCCTGTGCATTCCACGAAGATCTTTCGTCATTTGAACCGAGACAGTCGTGTCTTATTCCTTTTGTCTCTCGATACTTGCATTGCCTGAGATCTGATCAATGACATCAAATGTCGTGTTCAATCTCGTTACCGAACAATGCTACTTGACTTGTTTTCGACAAGTGATATCCCTGTGATCAAATCACACGCTGCACAGCTATTGGATACAAGTTCTTCGAGTGGACCCTTGAGTATATTTCCATCACGTGGACGGACAAATCCCGCACTTGACATATATTTCCTCCACGGTTCCTCTGAATACCTGAACGCACCTTTATGATCACTCTATCATAAGTGACGTTTGATGCTATCTAAGCATTCTCGGGAGACAGTGATTGATATAGTCTCACAGTCTAAGGAATAGTCTACGAGGTCTATTCTAATCATCGTAACTTGAACTTTGTGACATGATCGGGTCACGATGTTTAGGTTGGGTATTGGTTCATCATCTCATTCTCAGAATGAGTTGACTCCATTTCCAACTGGCATAAATGCCACATGATCAGGAAACCTTGATCATCTGTTGACCAATGAACTAGTGACTAGAGTTTCACCAGGAACCCCTGGTTGTTTATATATCACACATGTATTGACGTTTCCTTTCAATACAGTTATAGCATGATATAAAACTTAACCATAAAATTTATGAAATATGATAATAATCCTTATTATTATTTGTCTCTAGGACATATTTCCAACAGTCTTCCACTTACACTAGAGTACAAATAAACTAGCTGCATTTGTTCTTAATCATTGGCACCATCTATCTCGGTACCTTGAACATGCTTGCTCATGGAAGAGGTTGAGTCTTGGGTCTATGCTTTACAGTCCCAAATCCTTTGCAACTTAGTAATGTCACCTTGATTGACATTAATACTTTATCATCACATGATAACATCTTTGTGTATGCATCGTTGTTATGGCAGCAGAACGAGGCCGAGTTCCAGGAGCCTACAGTGACATTAGATCAACCTCGGGGGCTTTCTCATGGGCACTGTGCCATGGGACACATCATTCTACTTTAAAAGCGAACTAGCCCCGCCATAACATTATACATCACCTTAGATGGTACCCTTATATATTATAAATGTAATTATCGAAACACTAGTGCACCCTGTGCAACTTTCGATGTTTTCGTTCACCTCGCTTCCTACTCGACTTTAGTCGGTATTATTGATATAGGAGTTTCCAACATATTCCCTTATAACATAACTCTTTGTGCTTTAATATATGCCATCCTTTATGGATTTGGAAAACATGTCTAAAGTTCTCTTATTAGATACCGTGGACAAACTTAGCTCAATGTTTCGTGATTCAAACTTAATCACTTTTCAATCACTCCTTCTTAGATCATATATTATGTTAAGTTATCATCATGGGTTTCTAAGATAGACCTACTACCTCTATTTGGGATTATTAGTCCTAAGGGCCAAGTTGCTAATACCAAGAAACTCCATAACTCTCTCATTAATCTATGCATGCACCAATAGTTTTACATGCATGAGAGAATTGAGAGAAAAAGGAGAACATGCATTTTATGAAAGAGGCTAATAAATGAGGTAGCCCTTATAATCTCAAACAATATAGAAAAGCTCTTCGGACTTATAATCCCAAACAGAGGTAGTATGTCTAAACATAGTGGATGATGATCATCCTTTTCTTTCTTTCAACCATCAATGTTAGACTTAATTCTATTCCTAATTTGAGTTATCAAGGACCAGTTCCTTAACTAACTTCTATTCCGAAACTCTTATCAGAATCCTTTAAGGAATACTACATAATATCCTAATATACTTATTATCAACTTCTACTCCTTATAAATCAGTATTTATCGGTACTTGCGCTTTTATTCTTAATGTGTCATATACACACTTAAGAATCACTCCTCTAAGCTCCCACTCAAAATATGTTCCCAACATATTTGGGTATGAGTCACTACTCTTACTCAACATATGTTCCTACATATTTGAATTTGAGACTTATTTTGCTCCCACTCAAAATGTGTTCTCAACACATTTGAGTTGAAGACTTACATTGCTCCCACTCAAAGATATGGCATTCACATATTGTTTTAGGAAGACTTTCATAGCTCCCACTCAATTTCATGCAAATTGCATATCCACTCACTATTTTGAATGATTTCAAAATCATTTGATAAATTATCAAACTGAGATTTTTACTATGAGATACTATTACCTTACTAGTTTCAAATCCACTAGACTTTCAGCACACTTGAATCTAATTCATTTGAATATGTCCAATACATTGTTCATGAAAAATTGTGATTTTGTCATTCACCTCCCTTTTCCACTATGGCTTTGCAGTCATTTGGGAAAATTCAAGAAACCCCTTTACTTGTAAGATTCAGCAACAAATTGCTTTCTAATCTGAAGGGAATTTTGCCTCTAGGATTTCTCATAATTCTAGTTTACCAGTATTTCCTTAGTAATTTGTAGGTATGTCATATCATGCCAAATGTTCACAAATGTCTCCATACAAGATATGTGCTGCATTTTGAATCCTACTTTATGTAGTGAAAACACCAGTGGGGAAAACACAATGATCACTATCATTGATTCTTTCCTTTGTTAAGAGTATCGTTCAGGAACGCTTTACGTTGTGCTTCTCAACACTCTGATGCAGGGTTTGAATCCTCATCGTGTTTTTCACTATCTTCCATTAGCTCTATAATCGAGAAATACCACTGAATGTGAAACTTTCTCGCGAATGCACCAAAAATCTAAGCAATACTAGTTTTGCTTTTCTTTTGGTTTTAGCCATGGATTTCGTATTCAAAGTTTTCCAATAAACACTCTACAAGGACTTATTCGCTATTGTTTTGGTTATATCGAATAACCCCAAAACTTCCACGACGATCCATACAATATATGGTGCCGATCCCACAAATTCAAATGATTCACTATATATTCTAATTGAGTGCTAACTATTTCTAACTAATGGTCTTTTACATCTATACTACAACGATTTATTTGGCGCCATCTATTCACCCACTTGATATCAAATATCATAGTGTGATGCTTTGCATTTTGACATTTCAAATGCATCCCATTACAAAATTTTCTTTATGCCATTCTTATAAAGTCGAATTTCATTACTATTGATCAAATCGTAGTAATTAGATTCTCTTTTATCTTTAATACCCTTTGTTGATGAAATACTTTAATCATATCAAATAGTTTCATACTCATGTTTCCTTTGGTAAACTCCTTTACAAAATTTAAACAATCATATAATGATAATCACCATTTTGTTAAACTACAATACATCGAATATGTATTCTCTTTTAACAATTCATCAAACACTTTGTATTCATGTAATACACGGTGTTCAAGTTATTTTGCCGAACTTAGGCATGATTCATATGTGACAAGAAAACGAATGTCTTTCACATATTATCAATATAACTTTGAATTTAAACAAAGGTTTCATTCATTAATGAACATATCATTAAGTTGGGTAATTTCAAGGCGTTTCAATATTTTACAAATGTTCATGTATTATCAATCAGTTTCAACAACAAGGATAATTCACATATAATCGAACAAGATATGAACACGAATATAAATCATTCATAAAAATGGAACAACTGTTTGTTACAAACTTATATGAATAACCGTCTCATGAAGTGTGAGACACACTAAAGAAGTTCACATATCTATCGATCGATTACAATAACTATCCAAAAAATATAAACTAAGTGATAAATGTTGAGGGAGAGTGTCGTTGGCCATCATCATCATGCTCGCCATCAACACGCAATGTCACCTCCTCTCCAGCAAGCAACTCTCATGCAGAAGGACCTGTTTTCAACAAAACAGAACAAGTATCAAAATACTTAACACTGCAACATGTGTTTGCAAGATTATAACATTTATAAAACCGTATATCAAATAGATACTTTTGTCATCGATGACCTCAACGACAATGGGTTCAACCATCACATCCCTAAAATGTGATATGAACTCATGGAAATCCCGTGTTTCCGCGTCGCCTCTCATAATGCAAATCCTGGCAAGTGCTAGGTAGCTTGGAGGCAGCGACGACAGCAACATGCCTATTGCAAAAGAGCTTGTGAACCAGTTGTCCAGGAAGTATACAAGACTCATGTATGCATCATATATGCGTAACAAGTGATCATCTAGTGAGGAGTTCTCCTCCATCTTTATGGAGAGGAAATATCCCATTAGCTCATACTCCCATATGCGCACTTGTTCCACAAAATGTGATCTCAGATGTGCCATAACCGTTCAGGAATTAAGACTTCCGATAATCAACCATAGCCCATCTTCCATCCTGAGGTGCATTGTTACTGATATGAATGTGGCCATCACACGATGGCAGCA